>VZSR01003049.1:2339861-2417011 GCA_013398615.1 Brachypodius melanocephalos
TGGTGTCATCTGTGAGCTGACTGAGGGGACACTCAATCCCCTTGTTCAGGTCATCAACAAAGACATTTAACAGGACTGGCCTCAACACTGAGCCCTGGAGAACACTGCTCTTGACTGGCTGTCAGCTGGATGTAACTCCCTCCATGGATATAACTCTGGGCTTGGCCATTCAGACAGTTTTTTACCCTGTGAATGGTATGCTCCTTCATGCCATGGGAAGCCAGTTTCTCCAGGAGAATACTGTGAGAGACAGTGTCAAAGGCTTTACTAAAATAAAATTAGACAACTTCCTTCACCTTTCCCTCACCACCTAAGTGGGTCACTCCTGATAGTCTCCATAGTTGTCAGATTTGGTATCTTCCAGAAACTGGGACCTCTCTGGTTTGCCAGGACTACTCCCTTGGACCGCTCTTCTCCACAAACTTGGTATTTGCATCAAACTTTCTCCAGGTGTATTTACACCGAGGAAACAAGCTGCAAATGAGATGCAGCTTAGCTTTCTGTATGTTTGAAGTATGGAGAATGCCGAAATGAAAAGGATGAACTGGTTCCCAGTGCTCCTGCCTGGCAGTGAGAACATACAACAGAGATACATGAATTTGTGTGCCAGGTAGATGGAAAGCACAGAGGGATGTTAACTCCAGCTCCATCCACATCTAGGCACCAGCTCTAAACTGCATGCAAAGAGAGATTTAGGCTGTTCAGAGGATGCTGGAAGAATGGAGAGATGCCCAACATGCATTCTGGGAAGGTCACTGTCCTCTGCAGGTGGTGGGACAGAGGAGTCAGAGAGACAGTTCATCTTCCCTCCTTGCTGGAGCCTGCAGGGATGCTGGCTGCAGTGCTCTGCTCCCCTCCTGCCCTGAACACCCTCTTCCCAGCTTAGAGGGGAGCATAGCCTTGGCAGAGTGTGCTGTTTCAATGAAGTAACAGTCTCTGTTTTTAAAGAATGCTTTATTCACTACATCCTAGACATGTACCGTAAATGGAGCAAGAACTAAATAAATTCAGAGGCTTCTGACAATACAGAGAAGAGAGATACAATAAAATATCTAAAATATCAGCTCTTTTGAGAATAAGGCACACTAACTTTGTTTTTTTTTTGTTTATACTTTTTTTTCCTTAGAATAGTTTGTTCTTAACCTAAAGATGTTCACATTTCAAGTTATTAGACTTACCTCAGTAGTAGTGTACATGAAATGGTTTAGAAGCAAGTGCCAAGACAGGCACGGGCAGGAGGCTCAGCAGGACCCGGCTGCCTGCACGCCTGGGTCCTGCCTCCATCCCTGGGTGCTGCCTGCTCCTACCCTGGCACAGGCAGCACGCACTGGTGGCTGGGGGCACCTCACGGTTTTCCCTCATTGGCTCCTTTCTCTTCCTGCCATCTCTGTGAGTGGCAGGTCCCTTGTCCTGTTGGCAGGGAGAGGATTAGTGGGAAAGGAGCCATCACCCTTCCTCTCTCCTCTGGGGATGAGCCATAGTGTGGGGCTGGAAGTGGGTCAGCAGAGGCCCAGACCACTGGGCTGCCTTTTCCTGGCCCCAAGGGTGTTTGTGCATGGCCCAAGGACCCACGCTGGTGTTTGGTGTTGAGCCATGACTTAGACTGAAGGACTGGAGGAGGCAGCACTGGACTCTGGCTGGGGCTTTCCCAGATCTCCTCCTCTCTCTCCCTACACAAGGGCAGGACCTTGGGGCTGAGGTCTGGGTGTGCTTTCAGATGTGCAGGTACAGACAATAAAAGTTTCCTGGGACGGGGCGTGGAGGGGCAGAGTCCAACCTAATGGGTAACCTCACAGTGCTTTTGCTAATGGGTTGACAGGGTCAAGGGGAGCTCAGCTTGTCTGAGCAAGAGCACCTAAAATACAACCGCTCAATTTTGAGGCAAGCAAAAGAAGTGTGTTAAAAAGGTCACTTAACTGAGCTCGATGCGGTCTGGAAGTGGTTCGGTTGTAAAAATATGGCCAATGTGAAACCCCTTTGGTATGTACTTATACCACAAAAAGTAAAGGAACATTGTTTACTGACTCCCTGCTTCTCACCTTTTGTCACCAGACTTGTGTTTGCAGAGCTGATGCACTTCATATAAAGGGCAAGATATTTTTTTACCATTTTACTCTATTTTACATTCACTGCACTACTAAATAAAAGCCTTTAAACAGGCCACAAAACACTGCAATAACATATTCTTAATAAAACAAACTTTTTTATAATATTGCAATAAAATGTTTTTGTTTTGTGGCAAACCACATACCATGTAAATTTGCAACATAAAATGACTTTAGAAATGTATATTAAAAGATATTTACAAGCTCTATGTCTTAAAATCATTGGGTCTAATCACTCCCACTCCTGATGTGCACGTACAACTCCAGTTGTGGAGAAGGGGAATTAAGAGTGGAAGGGAGGCTGGGAGGGAGGCTAGCCCTGTTTCACTAATTCCAGTATCACTACCACCCCTAGTACCGTTGAAATTTCTTGTGGAACACGACGGAGCAATGGGTAAGTAATGCTGCACCTCTTCTTGGTGAGAGTGTGGCTACTCTTGTCAACAGCAGCATACATTCTCAGTCACTATAACATATACTTCAAAGAATAAAATGAAGAGCATTGAAAAAAAGCCTTGGCTTTATACTGGATGAAGATCTAAGTCAAGACACCTCATGTGAAACATCAGCCACTTGTTTCTGTACATGCTCCTACTACAAGTAGCTTCAATAAATAGAAAATCCAGTTGCTAAGGAAAACTTGGAGCCTTTCTTCAGCTAAAAACAAGCCTTCAAATCACACTGTGAAGAGGTATGTGTGAGGAGGCTTTTTGCCTTTTCGCTTTCTTCCAAACAGGCATTATTAGTTATTTGTGATTTCAAATGAGAATGAGCAGATTGTATTGATGCCAGCACAAAAATGCAGAGGTCTTGCACATTTGTCAAATTGCACTTTCCAGTATAATTTTTAAATAAGATACTTGTTGTTTTCTTCTTAAAAAACAAAACGAAACAAAAAACTAAGGTATGTATTCTTTAAATATTGAATATACTCTTCAAAATATATCGTTAAAACTTTCCCTAGCTGCTCAGGTGTGCTTTTTAATATATAGTTGATATATTATTAAAGGCACTACAAAATAGACATCTCTGGAGTGCAGAAATTACTAAAAAATAACCTTCATACCACAAATATATTGAAAATATAACTGCTAAAAAAAAAAAAGACCCTATGCAACCCCACTACAATGCGAATAAATGCACGACAGTGGTGGGCTGGATGCACCGAGGTCCTTTGGAAATGTATGAATACAGGCATGTTAAATTTTTAAAAATAGCCTAAAAAAGTTAGTGAAAACTTCAAGCATAGAAAATATTTCAAACACGTTTTTCTATGACATTCTTCACTTTCTGCATTGTTTTTTTACCAAGCCCAAATGTTTACTCTTTCGCAGACAGTTCTTTCTTCATAAATAGTAAAGTGTTCCTTCAGTGTGTGTTTCTCCGCCACCCTCCTCTGCCGACAGTTTCAGTACGTCTGGTAGACGTCGTGGATGGGCACCTGGATGGTGGCGGCTGGGAATGCCGGGGGGATGTAGCCAGCGTATCCTCCATAGGCAGCAGCGGCGGCAGCAGCGTTCTTCTGTAGTGTGGCTATTGTCGCTGTGGCCGCGGCAGGCGCTGCAAATGGCACATAACTTGTCCCGTAAATCCCGGCGGCTGGGATCCGCTGCACATTGGGAGCCATGGTGTACACCGGTGTGATGGGGCGACCCTGCAAGGAAAGGATTCAGATCTCAAAAAAAGGGCTTTGTTGTGACATCCCACTCCTGTGCCCTGAATTGCAAACCCCCTAGCAGGGAAGGAAGGACGTAATGGGGAGGATAGGCAGTGCGTGCCCTGTTGATTGGGAGTTATGCTGCCATGGGAGGCTGCTCCTCCCATCACAGTTTGTGTCCCCTATAGTGGGGAAAGCAATGGTCCAATGTGCAGACGTCTAAGACAGGTCAGATGAAATTCAGGGCTCTTGGGCACTGTGACATCCTCAAGAGCATGTCCTGAATGGAAGCAGGACAATAAACTAGGCTTTCCCCCCACACTGGGTTGCATAGCAGCATTTATGGGAAGCTGGAAGTATGGGAAGCAGGATTTCTGTGCTGCACTCACCTGGAAGGGAGGAGGTGTTGAGACAGCTGGTATTACAGCTGCGGCTGCAGCTGCTGCAGCAGCTGCTGCACTAGCTGGGTCCTGCTGGACAGCTATGGGGTTGATGATGTGCTCAACAGTGTGGATTTTGCCATCTTCCATCATCTTGGCTGGCGGTGCGGCCTGGAACATGGAGTACTGGGCACCAATGGCAGGGATGGCCACTAGGAGAAACCAGACATATTAGATACACTGAGAGAGAGTTTCCAGGACCTCTTATCAGAGAGTTCTCCCTGCCAGCTGTGCCAACTCTCCAGCAGTGATCCTGTACTGCTCTTATCAGGGGAGGTAGCCTTGTATGCAGGCAGGGTACCTGGGGCACCTCTACCCTCCCCATGTGTGGGAGCACCATAGCTGATGCACTGTGACAGGTTCAGTGCTGTTTGATCCAGCATTTTCCCCCATGCTCCTGCCATGAGTCTGTCCTAGGGCCAGAGTCCTCCTGGAGACCGGGAGCTGTGATCCAGATTTTCACAACCCCTTCTGACCACTGCTGTCCTTCTCACTGGCCAAGAGTGTGGCCTGAACACAAGGAATAAGAGTGTGTAATGTCCCAGTGAGCTCCCGCTCCAGCTGTTAACATCAAGGAGTATGTAGCTGCCATAGGATGAGCTGCTCCAGGACAGAAAGTCATGGTTTGTACTGCAGAAGTTACAGGCAGCAACTTATCTGCTTTACATGCCATCCTTTGGCCAGCCCTGGGAAATATCAGCTCTTTTACCAGCATTTCCCAGGACTAGCTTGGCTAAATATGTTTTATCCCATCTGTCAGGATTATTCTACTTTAAAGACATTTAAAAAATGCCCAAAGTTCTTTTTAGGGAATTCTCCCTCATGCCAAATTTGGACAACATGATATAACTAGAGCCATGGTCTTTTGTACAAAGGGAGAACACTCTGGTCAGCACAATATTGTTCAGGATGATGAGTTTGTACATGATCCAAAATGGAGTTTCATGGCTTGCTTAGGGAAGAAACATTCTTTGTTGAACATTCCAAATAATCACAATGATTGCATGTTGCCTGGCAATGTGCACTTGCAGCCCAGAAAAAACAACTGTGTTCTGGGCTGTATCAAAAGCAGTGGCTAGAGGTTGAGGGAGGTGATTCTGCCCCTCTGTTCTGCTCAGGTGAGACTCTACCTGGAGTGCTGTGTCCAGTTCTGAGGCACCCAATATAAGAAGGACATGAATCTTCAGATTCAGAGCAGGTTCAGAGGATGTTAAATGAGATGGAGCACCTCTACTGTTAAGTCAGACTGAGAGAGTTGGGGTTGTTCAGCCTGGAGATAAGATGCCTCTGGAATAAAGACCTCTACTGGAGTTTTTCAGTACTTAGAGGGGGCCTATAAGAAAAACTTTATGGTAAGGCCTGTAGTGATAGGACAAGGGGTAGCAGTTTTAAACTGAAAAAGATTTGGGCATAAGAAAGGAATACTCTATAATGAAGGTGATAAGACACTGGAATGGTTGTCCGGAGAAGTTTTTTGTGCCTCATTATTGGAAGTGTTCAAATTCAGGTTGGATGGGCCTTTGAGCAAACTGATTTAGTTAAAGACATCTCTGCCCATGACAAGGGCATTGGATTAGATGATCTCTAAGGTCCCTTCCAACAGAAACCATTTGGTGATGCTGTGATTTCCATCATTGCCTCATATTGCATACTTCAGCATTCAGCTTGTGAGCTTTTTAGCAGAAAGGTTATTCCAAAGGGAAAGATAAATAATGGAGGATGGATTAAGAAGCGATATTGGCACTTACGGGAGCTGCAGCCACTAAGCCAGAAATGAAGCCTAATACATACAGAAGTTTCTTTCCATGCAATGAAATTTTGCAATGTTAAAGTGTGCAGTTATGCCAGGTGGAAGGAGGTGACAGAAAGCAGTACTCTTGCTCTGATCCTGGAGACTGCAACAATGAAGCAGATAAGATATCTTTCAGGCATAGATGTCTCCTCCACCAGTGTTTCCTCAAGCAGAGACTCCCAAGTCATGAGGTTTTCCAGTTCTCCTTTTACACCAAGTCCACCTGGTCAGGTCAAACCAGTTTTATCTTCGGTTTAAATATCCTAGATAATTTCTTGCCAAGGCAAAGAGCTCACATGCTCCATTCTGGAATAACTTCTGTCAGAAAAGCAGTAGCAGGCATCTGGGGTACTGGGGTGACCTCGCAGGAATATTCCAACTATTTGCAAAGAAATGAGCTTTAAGGTTGATCTAAACAGTAGGCAGGAAACTTTACAGTCAGTACATTTTTACTCCTCCATTCTGGTAATATGCCTTCAAAGTCACACCCTCTTCATAACAGAGGTGAGTCTTGTGTGTGGTACCTCTTATTAGATCAGCTAATCTGACTGGGGAAAACAGACCAGGTACTTCTGTGTTCAGAAGCTGTGCTGGAACCATATGATAGGGGAAGGTTGATAAAAAATCCTGAATCTCAACATGCTTCAAGTGTAGAAACATTGACTTGAGCTTCAAGCTTTTGTTTGGCAGTTAATAAAATATAGACACCACTAACAAGCATGCATTTCCAAGTTCACTTTTCAAGCATCCTTTAGTAATACCTGGAATTCCTAAAGTATCTTTGCAAACAGACATAGCAGTAATATTTTCTGGTGGTGAGTGGGCAGTTTTCTCAGGAAATCTGATCTTTCTCCACCTCTCAACCCTCCTTTTTCTCTAGACTTCTGACATTGTCTCATGCAGCTGTTATGAAGAACTCTCCACAGACTTCATTAGATGCAAGCTGACATAAATGAAACATGTTTTGGGCAACAACTGTAGGTCTAGTATTAAGCAATGCTTAATAATCCTGCCATTACAGTTTATTGGAAAGAGAAATGGAGAGAAGACATCAGGACTTCTGTAAGAGGGCTGGTACCCATAACCTTCTTCCTCAGGTTACTTTTTCAAATAAAAATCTTTCCAAACAGGATCTTGAGGAACTGCAGAACTACAGCTTTCATCTTGTCCACCTGGGAATGGCAAGGGCTGGGTACTCAGCTGACAAAACAGCAGAAGGAGGCAATCCCTGCCCCAGCTGTTGGACTGGCTCCTCAGAGCCCAGCAGAGATGAGAGCACTCCTGTAGACACTGCACTGCTGCAAAGATGAACCCTGAGAGCTCCCTGCCTTGCTCCTTCCCCATGCCACTGATGGAGGTGGAGGAGCTTGCCTCATCCAGGGACTTTCCTGCAATGAGAAAGCCCCTGATCCTTTTCTCAGCCTCGTACCACTGGAGAAATATGGACTAAGCTGGGTAGGGCCCCAGCCTGGCTGGAAATCTAGGATAGGAATCTCCCAGGGTGAAATTTGCATTTAAGACACTAATAGAGAGGAAGATCGCTCTTAATCAGTGAACTTAGAGTTCTGGTGTACATGACTAGATGGAGAGGAAAGTCTGCTTCCCCCAAAGCAAAAGCAAAAGGGGACAGGAGAAGTGGGCATTGCTTTAGTGCTTTTTTCTTTGGCCTGAAGGGCTCCCAGGTATTTGTGTCCCCTATCCTGCTGTGTGCCTCCTTGTGTGAAGAAAGTCTGGCCAGGGCCAGGAGGCACTCAGCACAAGGGAGCACTGGGGCAGTTGCAACTGTGGACTGGCCTTGGAGGGATCCTTCCATGCTTGAGACAGGGCTTGGAGTGAGGGCCTGTCCACCACCCCTGCTTTCCTCCCCTCCTTACACATACTAACCTGCACCAGGCTTAATGGCCACTGGATTGACTGCAGGTAACTCCAAGCTGGGAACCAGTTCATATCCTTTCTCTTGCTGCTTTCCTTTGCCTTCATGGTACCTGCTGTAGATTCCACGGCCGGCGGAATATCCCCCCAGGTAGGAACCCCTGGGACCTGGGGCTCTGTTGCCAGCTGCACCTCGCCCTCTGCCTCGTATGCTGCCTGCTTATGATAACAACACAGAAGATGGTGAATAATGGAGAGTGACAGCCCCACGGGGAGCACGAGTGACCCTAGGCTGAAATCTGGAGGCTTGCGCTTAGAAATGTGGCTGCTGAAGTCAGCGTGATTGAGTCTTAGTGACCATGCTTAGGAAAACAGAAGTGCCTAAGAAGCATCCAGTAAGTCTATGCTTGTTTAGCTTTTGATATTTGTGAGCATGTATTAACTGCTCATTTATATTGGTGAAACCCTTGTGGCAAGTGTTGCAGATTCAATGCAGTCAGTAGAGAGCAAGGGGATCCTCAGGGATCTGTGCATCAGGAAAACTTCTGCTGTCTGCTGAGCTCCAGAGGAGACCCAAATTGTGAACTGTGATGGGACCCTGCCAAGATGGCACAACATCATACCTACCTTTAAACCAACTTTGTCCCACCACTGCATATATTTTTACTTAGGTTGTTTAATTGTCTTCTCTGCTATTTTATTACGTGCATAAAGCCCATTTCCAAAAATACTGCCATAATTCATCTTAGTGACTCGACATATGTTATGACAGTACTTTGAACACTGCAGTATTGATGTACTTTATGATGTACTTTACTAATTGAATATTTAGACTGTTACTCAACTCTGTCATAGTTCATTCCAAGTACAAACCTGGAAATTGAGAAGAAGCTGAAATTTTTGAATGACTAGGGTTAAAAATACTTCTCGGTTTATGTGGGTGCTTTAAGAAGATATTTATGCTAAATTCTTCTATGGAAATACACATCAAATTTCAGGAAACACTAATTCCTGTAAGAAATTAGACAGGACAATTGTAATTATAATATCAGTTATAGCTGTTAGGGTTTTTTTATGAATAAGTGATTTTTGGTTAATTTTTAGTGACTGTGTCCGATAACTATTTAAGGTATACATAATAAAATAATTATTTTTCACTCACATGATTCCTTCTGCTTGTAGTTCTCAAATGACTTTATGAAGGACAACATTACTGTCATTTTAATGTGGAAGGTAAATGACTCCTAGAGAGTTCCTAAATAAGGCTTTCCCTAACCTCCCTGCCTTGGGATAGGTCACCATACTCACACCTCCAGAGCACTCTGTCATAGGATCCAGGTCTTTGAAAGGAGACATCAGAAGCTGTAATCCTTAGATCTGCTTAGACTTAGTACAACACTCATAAAACCCAGATCCCTCTGTTCCCCATCCCATGTACGGTTTTTACCTATTCTTAACCATACATTTGATACCTCTCTCATACTTTCTTGTATATTAGCAATTATTTATAGATAAATACACTTTGTGTAGTCATAAACTAAAATAAGACCAAACAGAAATATGGCAAAAAGGCCTATGTATAGAAGGGTATTAAGAAAAATTGCATAGCACTAGGTGTCCTTCGGCTGAGGCAGACCTCTCGCATCAGCCTAAGATCAAAGCTGCCCATTACATCCCCTAATTGTGCTTACTAACCTTTCACAAAGTAGTCTCTGTTGGGCCCAATCAAGGCATTGTATGGATATCCATAGTACGCTAGTGTGTATGGATCACAAGAGTAAACATAGTTAGGTTGCTGAGTTACTTCAGAGGTTGCTGCAGCCCCTCCTTTTGCTGCTTTCTGGTAGCGAGTGTATTGCTCCTTGTCCACCGGCTTGGCCAAAGTAACCTCCAGGCACGAGCCTTCTAGTTCAACACCATTAAGGTTGTTCATGGCATGAATGGCATCTTCCCTGGTTGTAAAGTGCACAAAGGCGTAATCGCGTATTTTTTTCACTCTCTCTACACAGCCAGGGTTAAACTGACCAAATACCTTTTTAATGGTGTCCTCTGTGGTCTCAATCATTAAATTCCTCACATATAGGATTTTAACAGTCTCCATGACATCTTCATCCACATCTATCTCTGGTTCTGCCCAGTCAACAGCAATTTGATGTCCCCACAGCTGGATCCTTCCTGGCATGAGTTTTCTCCTGGCCATGGCTGCTGCTCGATGGCTCTCATACTCCACAAAGGCAAAGCCTCTGTTCTTCATCTTGTCTGCAGCGCTGGCATACACGATGACATCCAGCACTCCTTCCGTCACCTTGGAAATCTCTTCCAGGATCTCCTCTCTCTTCTTCATCTTGGGAATGCCTCCGATGAAGAGCCGGCAGTTATCCACACTGCAGCACACGCCCAGCAGCCTGCCGGGGCGGATTTCGTAGTTGTTCAGCTCCCTGACAGCACGCTTCGCCTCATGCTTCTGTGTGTACATCACGAAGGCGTAGCCACGGTTCTTCCCATCAAAGTCCATCATCAGGCGCATTTCATAGATGCGGCCGACAGACTCGAAGACGGGCACGAGCTCATCTTCGTAGACGTCGCGGGGGATTTTGCCCACAAAGACCTCACAGCCACGAGGAGGGTGCAGGCCCTCCCAGCCGGGAGGAGGGCCTCCATACTTGCGCTGCCCGTTCTCCTGGATCATACTGTATCCAGTGCGGGCCATGAGCGCCAGCAGGGCTGCCTCGTTGGGCGCACCAGCAACGCCTTCAGGGACTTTTGTGGTGGCCACATTAGTGGAATCATTGCTCATCCTTGCAGTAGAATCCTCAGCGGTCATGGTGTCAAACTCATTCACAGCGTGATAAAACCTGGGCAAATGAAGAAGGAGGACACTCGTTAAAAGCTATTAGCTACCATCAGAATTCCACCTCTCTCTTTCATTTTCCTGTAGCTGTTCTGCAAGTTTGTTTTTCAAAATGGGAGTAAGGCTGCAGAAGAACAGAGGAACAAGCCACACCAGCCTGAAGAGTGATACCGCAGGAATAGTGTATCATGGACATAGGCAAAGCTCCTCTTTGAGGGAATGGTCAAAGATTACCTGCTCACACATCCCTGCTGTCACAGGACACCAAAGGCACATGAATGGATGCCACTAAGCACCTCAAAATCTCAAGACCTTTAAGACAGGTGTCTTCTCTTTGAAATGGTAGGAAGGAGATTACGCAGAATTGAGAGAGAGAAGATACTGACAGGAAGCCAGAAGTACCCACCTACAGAGCCTTCTTCTCCCTCTCAGTCACTCATCAGTTAATTCATTTGCTCCTGAACAGCACAAGCACCAGGTGCCATATTCCATGATGAAAGGTGGCAAATGCATGAGAAGCACCAGACAGTTTCCATTTGATAACAACCCTCTTGCTCCTCTAGACCTCTGCAGTAACTGTCAAGTAGGAAATAATAAATACACTTCAGCAGTGGGGGTGGGAGGCCATCCTTGTTCTTTTGTGCTAAGAGTGATCTGACAAGCTTCTGAGTTGCCTACTGCTTGTGTTACAATCTCTGATATGTTTGTCTCTTTCATTATTACAGCAGAATTTGACAAAAGCTGAAGAGAATCACTCCTTTATGAGAGGCAGATTTCTTTAGGCCAAGTGCACAACGCAGCACTGCAAGCCAGCAAGAGGAAGGCAAATCTCAGAAATCATCTGCATTTGAACACAGACAGAGAGCAGGAAATGCAGACATACAGGAAATGACCATGCTAATAACCAAAACTGCAAAGACAGTGGGCTTTCTGTCTGTGCACAATTCAGTAAGACACCTTAGGGCTCTGAGAGTAGTTAGTTCATTGACTTTTAAAGCTGCAAGGGTCCATCAAACAATTTAATACAAGTGACTGTATATGACACGGACCATTACATTTTAGTGTTATTTGCACATTAGGTGCTATAGCATTTATCTGAGCAAATTGTGTCTTCCACAAGGACCTTGGCTTTAAAGACTCAGAGAGCTGTGGACCCTGCCATATCCCTGTATGGCTTGTTGGCTAACCACTCCATCATACAAGCAAGTGTGCAGTATTTCTTATGAGAATTTGCCTGGCTTTTGCTTCCAGATAGGATTAGATAGACTAAAGAGTTTTTCAAGACCTCTGCTTATGCCTTGTAGTGATATTTAAATCATTTAATCAAGACACAACTCTCTTTTTTGAAAAAAGCTTGCAGGCTGAGCTCACAATTAGTCATTTTTTCACCTGAAATTCTTGTTTCTTGGTCTTTGGACAGTTCTTTAAAGCTTCAGCCTTTTTCACCTTTGCTATATACAGGGATGAAGATCATCCCTCCTTCTTCTCCCCATGTCTCTGTCTTGCCAAAGCCTGTTTCTTCACAGCTTCTCACTATCAAGCCACATGGAGTTGAGTGAGGTTTTTTCAATTCTAACCTCAAATCCTTTATAGAAGCACTACTTGCTCTGGTTAAGTCCCATGTGGCAGGCATGACTCGTGTTTATCACTCCTGAAAGCCACAACCTTGCACTCAGCCCTATCCCAACTGCCTTTTGAGCAGATCCCACCTATGGAATGTTACACAGTGTTTTACAACACCATCAGTCTTTTCTTCACTGATTTATTTGTCATGATTTGCATTCATCACCAATCTGTTGATAGAACTGTCAAAATACACTGACCCTTGTTGGACACTGCAAACCACCATAAGAAATGCTCCCAATATATGGGTTTGACAGGTTGTTTTTTTTAAAAAAAGGACGAAGCTTCAGAGAGATTTACGTATTGTATATTTGTCTTATTCAGTGAGACACAGGTTTCTTTCTGTCCCATAAGGACTCAAATATGTATCCTTCATCTGAATGATTTGGCCATTGCATTGTTTACCACCAAGGAAGATCTTTCATTAGTACAGCAAGCCCAAGTCCACAAAAATATTGGCACAAATTTTAGGCACCAAAGTCTGATTTGTATGGTCCACAAAATCCATTTAAATCCTAGTAATCTCAGCACCTCAGATTTTTTCAGTAAAGCTCCTGAGCTGCCCAGAATTGTGCTGGTCTATACTCAGAGATGCCTCTGCATGAGCCAGGGCAAACACCACTGAGCCTGGTCCATCTCCTAAATGCGTTTGGGATTGGGAAACCAGACCTCTGAACTTTGGTCTGTGGTAGGACTTGATCCTGCATGTGTTTTTGGGCCACAAGTGTTGCATGCTGATACTTCTGAGACATTTTAACTTAAAAATATGGAGAGCAAATGAGAAAATAAGGAAAGTGGAGGGCAGTAATAATGATGCTGATGCTCAGGCAATACTTTAGTAAACACAATTCCTTTGAAGCTGGGTCTGTCATGGATAACTTCTTGAACAGCTGTTGATACATATTTATCTCAGATTCAAATATTACCTTTTAACAGTCAGATATTTTAATTTTATTCCTGGGAATTATTTGAAATAATTAAGAAAATTAATGCAGAGTAAAACAGCTTCATTTTTCACTTGACAATTTGCTCCTAGAAGTGTAACTTCACCTTTCTTGGAATAAAAGCAAAGCTAGTTATAAAAACAGTTTGGTGGGAAATAATCACCACCTTTACATGGGCCACCTGTTGGCAAGTCAAGTACTTATCACCCCAAGTTTGGCTAAGTTTAAAAATTAGCAATTCCATTCAACTTACACAATAAGTCTCTATATCTCTGTAATCTGCAGGGGTCTGTGTCTGAGGCTGTAGTCTGGAAAGCTACAGATGATCATTGGGTTTGTGGAGTGAGGGGAGGTGAAACAGAATCTCCCCTGACCCTCAGAAACCAGCTGATAATTCAATGGCCATGCAGGAGATTGCATGTTCTCCAGCACTTTGCATTGCACCAGCAGGATGAGTTCTTATATTGCAAGTTGTACATGAAGCTGCTTCTAAGTGCTGCTGGCCATCTTTGCTGCAGACACTGCCATATACCACTTGTGATAGTGCATAATTAAAAATTTATTGTGAACCTAAAATGCATTTATCCCTATGTAATTTATTTGGAATCAAGATTCATGATGAAATATGGTTTGGGTTGGTTTTTATTTTTCCTGTGCAACATAGAGCTGGGTTTCATAAAGAGGTTCTACTTAAGAAAGTTACAGAGCACATATAGCCCTAATTGTGGTAACTAAATGCACAAATAACAACTTGTTCATTGCCACATTATACAATCAACACCTTGACTAAGTTCAGGTATCATTTACCAGAACATTTATCATCAGTGATCATCTGTATCTTGATGAGAAAATGCACAGGCTGTCTGGCCTGAGAGCTCTTCTCTCCTGTTGTTACTGCCTTTCAAAATGGGCTACTAACACAATCTAATCCTTTTCAGACTGAAATGCAGTCCCTCTCAAGAAAACAGTTTTCAAAAATACCATTTTTCATACCTGCTTTTGCATTTTTTAAGTCAACAGTAAACTGGTCATGAAAACTTGCTACCATGTGTTGCAGGTCCACACAAGGCATGGGCTAATATTATGGGTCCAGTGGCCTTTATAAAGCCAAGCTGATTTCCAACATCTGATATGTGAGATAAATGCTAGAAAAGGCCAAAATTTAATCTCCATTAAAATGCAGTGTCTTGTGAAATATAAGTGCTTGGTTTCTAGACTCTGAGGAGGAAGGTACACTTGATCTTGATAATATAGATTGAAAAAAGAGAGACATATATTTTTGAAAATAATTTTAAACTATTTTTAACAAGAAAGGTTGTGTTTTGGAGACAGCTAAGTTTTAAATGACTCATTATCAGGACTGAAACAATCCCTGGCTTCTTTTTAGAAAAAGGTAAATCCTGCTTGATTGTTCAACACCATGTTAGATGGATGCTAACATCTGCCAGCCTACCAGGAGCGAGGCTTATGAGCCCCTCAGTTCATCATCTCTGTTCCAAGGACTCTTCCTTGCACAGGTGAACTCTCAGACATATGTTTCACTGAAACTATTCAAATTTCACTTCACCTTGGTTATGAAACCCCTTTGCTGCCAGTAGCAAGGGTGTAAATAGTTCTTGCCCTAAACATTAATTACCTTCTTTTTAAAGGTGCTTTTTTTCCCACACCCCAGATTATTGAATGGAAAACTTACTGTGTTGGCAGTGACTGACTTAAAGCATACTGTGAGCAGGCTGATTAGCTGAGGCAGGTATTTTATTAAGTAGAAATACCACACCTTGATCAACAACAATACAGGGCCCAGTGGTGATGTCCCTTGTCCCAGGGCAAAGGCAGCTTGGGGCCCCAGCAAGAGAGCAATGCCCAAAGTCCACATATCAACTTATCCCTGGGTTAGTCCAGCACTGGGCAGTGCCCTGTGAAGTTAGGCAGACACATTCTTCTCTGTTGATCCTAGCGTGGTCAAATGGGCTTTGACAAACACAGGCACGCAGCCAGTGTCCTTGTGGCAGTAACTGTGCGTCCACTTCACTCACGTGCTCCTAAAAAATGAGGTTGCTTATGTTTGGACTTAATTCATCCCTCCAGTTTTGTGTTACATAGATTTAGTTGCATCATGTGTCCTTCTGTGGCTGACACAACTGCTAGCGGTCACAAAGCCTGGGAACAGGTGCCAGCACCACCACAGGCAATAGGAGAGACCAGGGAGATGTGCTGTCCCTGTGGTAACTGTCCAGGGGAGGGATGGGGACACCTCTGTCCCACCTGCAGACCCTGTACTGTACAAACTCCCACTGAGCTGACAGGGTGTGTCCTCATGGACACTGCACAGCTACTGCTTCCTTCAAGAAACTGCCACAGTTTTGCATTTTAAACCACAGAGCAAAAGACAGTTGCTGAAATTTCAAATATACCCTGTTGGCAGAGGGAAATAACACCTACTGGTTTAAATGGGACCTTCCTAGTATTTCGCTTGAAGTAATAAGGGAAAGTGTTGATACTGATGATACGCAGCAGCTCTAAAAGCATGGTTGTCATTAAAGTTCTTTATTTTCAAATCCTGACTCCATTCTCATGACAACTTTATATTCATAAAATGCACAAAACCCAATAGCTTACTAAGAACAACTGTGTAATTTTATCACAAACATCAGACACCCCAGAAATGCTCCTGCTGAAAATGTGGATTGCCTGTTTAGAGATCTATTGGTTGAATAGAAAAATTCAATGGCCTCATCAATCTGAAATAAGGTAGTGACTTGTGCATTGCTTCAAGTGTCATGTGAGAACTACCTACCTGTTTAAAGATAATTACAGTATCATTATACATCACTTTGCTCTTTCTTGCCAAGACTGTCACTCTTTTCCTCCTCATTATTTTCATAAATGAGCTGAATAAAGCAGGTGTCTTTGAGACTGTTGCCGAAGCTGAGCCATGGCATGTCCAACTGCAGGATCCAGGGCCAGTGTGGGGATCAATAGGAATTGGATCACACTTGGCTTCCTGCATTCTGCCATTAATGAAATGCAGGTGTCCAAAGCTGAAACTTGTAGAGAGTCAGTGCAAGAGAGTGCAGCATTTCAACACAGCTTTTTAGCCAAGGCCCTTTTCTGAAGGACTTTCAGGCAGGAAAGGGAAGGTTACACGGGACGGATACCCTTTTACAAAAAACAATACCTGAGGCCAACGGGCCATGACAATGTCTGCAGTGTGTCAGACACATTTCTTTTCTTGCTGCTGAACTGAGTGAAGAAGATGTCCCAGGCTAGGTGAAACATTTGAAAAGGTGAATTTTCTTAACCTGGACCATTTTGGCAAAACTGTGGAAAGAGCAGTGAACTGCATCAGCAGACCTGAAGGGGCAGGAACAACAGCTGGCAAGAGACTTGATGAGTGGCTTGTGATGAGCAGCTTGGAAGAAAGTAACCTCAGAGAGCATTGACAATGACATGTCTGTCTGCTGTGCAATTCATCCTGCTGCCAGCACCACTAAAGGACTGCTTATTCTCATCATCAGCTGCATGCCTCAACTGGGTCATCAAACTTGTCCCTCTCCAGCCAGGGTCAGGAACTTTTTGGCTCAGATGCTGCACAGAACACAATGAGATGTGCGTGGAGCAGCACTTGCTGCACTGCGTATTTCCCACGTATGCTCAGACAAGAACACGTACAGGCAGAGGCTCTCTGCCCACTAGAATTACTATACTTAAAGAGCAACAGTGCCTGAGAGGTAGGATAAAACCAGCCTACTAAATCCTGAGGCTAGCTGCTGAAATTAGGACAAAAGGAAACAGCCTCGAGTTGCACCAGGGAAGGAAAGATTTCTTCATCAAAAGGGCTGTCAAGCATTCGAACAGGCTGCTCAGGGATGTGGTTGAGTCACCATCTCCCCAACTGTTTAAAAGACATGTAGATATGGCACTTAGGGACATGGTTTAGTGGTGGACTTTGTAGTGTTCAGCTAATGGTTGGACCCAAAGTTCTTAGAGGTGTTTTCCAACCTAAAGATTTTCTGATTTTATGAAATTCCCACTTCTGCTATGGTGACAATTGGCATTCTAATCTGGAGACTATCATCACAGTTCTGACCATTGATTCCATTGCAAGAGTTCATATTTAATGCTTAAACTTCAAATTTATTCTGATCAGTTAGTTATGTTCACTTTGTATGGGGCATGTTAATGTTCAGGGCCTGAAAAGCAGTGTTCAGGGCCTGAAAAACAGTTTTCAGGGTGGATTTATGGCAGAGGGGGTCTTTGCACGGCTTTCAGTTGCTTTAATTTGTCTTAAATGGCTAAATGTGTTAAAAATGGTTGGTTCCATTTAAAACTCACCAAAATCTGTTGACTTTGACTTTTGATTGTATTAGCTTCAAAGAAAGGAACAGAAAATAAAGTGTGATATTTCTAACAGTACTCACATCTAGAACTACTCCCCTGACATCAGTTATGAGACTCCAATGGCTGCAAGAGGGATATATTTAAGATAGGGATGAGCACTACAGAAAATCATGCTTTAACGTTCTTGAAGGGACAGGTGATGTTCTCCAGGCATCAATCAAAAGCAACATATTTGGCTAAAAAAATGGTATCAAAATTACCAGAAATCTGTTCTTTTGCTTCTTGCTTCTTTTTAGGAGGAAAACACCTGAATTTATTCTGTAAATTAACATCCTGGAATTTCCCAGGTTAAAACTTGAATGCTAATCAGATAATTCAACAAGGAATTTATGCAGTTAACAATTGGCTACAGCTTCAAACTAGGATTTGAAGGTCAAACTTCTTATTTTCACCATTATCATTACAAAAATAACAATCATGGATCTAATTCCCTTAACCATATTATACCAGTTCCCTCAGCCTATTAATCTTACCTCACATCAATTTTATGTACAATTTCAAAACCAGAGCTAAAATTATGATTCCCATACAAAATAAAGTCACCTTGTGTTGTGCAAATGGTCTGCCTATTCTGTTATCAACCCTCTCTGCATCTTTCTACGGTGTATTTAGTCTTGTGTGTGATCCACTTGCATTTTCTGTAAGCACTATCCATGCCTAGCAGTGAACATTCCCAGGAGGAAGGTTCCTCAATGACTTGGCCTCCTGCTTAAAAACTGCAAAAATTATATTCAATGAGATGTGAGAAATGATATTTCAAATAACAAAGTAACAAAACTTTTCTGAGCATAGCTTTGTTTCCTGCCATGGCTTTTTGATGGTCACAAGCCAAAATACGTTCATGAATATCTGATTTTACCACGGCAAGAATGAACCCATACTGATGAAAAGGTTATTGATATATCACAGCACCATCAGCACCTAGAGCATCCTACTAACATGACCGTGCTTCTGCAGTGTGAATTCTGCTAATGCAATCTGTGTTTCTTGAATGTTTATACGTTACTGCACTGCCAAACCAGCCACCTCAATTTAAACCACTTCTGAAGGAAGTTTGGGTAAGCAAAACCCAGTCTCCTCCCTTATTTTATAATGCACTTTTCTGCAAATCATTCAAAACTTTGTCCAAATTGTGTAACCCTGTGTTATCCTGTTTGCCCCAGCTCCATTTTTTACCCACTCCAGTTAATTCATAACTCTCACCTATTTTGATAGGACTTGTTACGGGCTGAGGTTGAAGTTATTACCCTGGAATATGTGGAAGCCACCTGTTGAGGAAAACTGAGAAGATGAGACATGGTTTGTGTAATCACTATTATCAGCTGTCTGAATCAGGAAACAGCACAACCATTCCCTTCTCCCCAGATTTCTGTATTTCAAACTAGTCAATAAAGTCTATCATTACCATGATCAGACAGGAAGACACTTGATATGTAAATTTCAGTGTAGTCTTTCCTATTCTGGATGAGCTGTACTTGATGGGAAAGTTTTTGCAGTGTTTCTTTACCAAAAATGTGATTAAACACTGTTCTCTGCAGAGTTGCTGGTACAGGTAAGTGTGTCCTCCTCATTAACTGTCTGCTTTAGAAAGCATTCTGCTTGGAAAGGGATAAGAGTTTCATTCAGGAGGGACTGGAAGCTCACAAGCTTTTGCCATAAGAAGGACAGGAGAAGCAATGTTCTGCAACTGAAAAACAAAACCACAACTAGACTCATCTGTTAATCATTACACAGGAGAGATAACACATTCACTTATTTCACTTCTTGTCCTTCTGAAAAAAACCCTTATATATGAACACAGTGGTTTAATTCAATCATTGAAAATGTCTGTCAATGTCTGTCAGATGTCTTTGCTGAACTCTGTGGTGCAGGGATATGTGTGCACATGCTTCTTTGTTTTTATAACACAGGATACTTTATCTATCTGTCCGTCTACATAAATATTACAGTAATACGTTCCACTCTGCAGTGCAACCAATAGTATCTTAAAAAGTTCATAACTTACAGTTGTCTTTTCAGCTTCTCTGATCAAACTTTTTCCTCTAACTCTCCTGGAGATCCCAGAGTGAAACATAATACAATCCTGCCTGTTCATATAAAGTCTACTTGCTTAGTCAAATTTATTACAATGAAAATAGCTTCAGAATTTTCAGTTTATCCTAATCCCATGCACTACTTTTATTGCAACATTCTAAGCTTTGTGTGTACCACGTGAATACTGCAACAACAGGGGGCCCAACCTGCAACCCTGCTTTCAGCAGGAGGCAGAGATTCCAGGGAAAGCTGAAAGTGGCTCAACGTGTTCCCTCCCCCTGAGGTCACTGAAATGAAAATCAACATAAAGCAAACCACAGTTGGGATGTGAATGTTCACTGCTGAAAGTACATTAAACTCAAAGCATTTGGCTTAGTCAGTGGCTGGGGTTTTGTCCTTTTTTTTTTTTTTTCCTCCGTTGTGCACTGACATTTGACCCTTTTTATAATATGCACCTTGCACCACTGAAACCCAGTTAGTTATTAATTAAACTCAGGTACCAATGGCTGACTTGTACATATCACCATTTTAACTGCCTGGTGCTGCCTGTGTGCAGAGGAGTGGGGGCTGGAAGCCAATCATCTTTCTGTGAAATTCTGTCATATCGGCAGAAAGGAGCTGCAAAGTGCAGCAATTTGTACCTGACCTCTGATCTAAGACATTTGTACAGACCTTTGAACGTTGGATTGGAGAATTGAGAAACAAGGTTTACAAGTACAAGGAAGAGATTTTCAGCACTTGTTACCTGTGCCCAGTGTTAATATTATAAATTTTAAAAAATGTTTAACCAAGGCAGGAACTCTCTCAGGGGGCAACTCTTCTGTACTGGGTTAATTCAAGACAATTTAAGTCTACTGAAATTACAGCTCATTTGGAAATACCTATAATTTTGAAATGAAACTTCTGTTCACCCCAGAAAAGGAATGGGGTTTGAGACAGATATAATTTGAAATTCACCTTTCGTTGACCTTAAGTGAGATTATTTCTTTTTTTAATTAGAAGCTGAAGAAGGAAGACAAGGATTATTCGAGTCAGTATAATTTCTTCAGCAAAGACTGGAGCCGAAATGCAGAATTGAATGGAAATTATTAAAAAGAGTAACAAAATGGTGACTCCTTTGTTAAGTTTATTTTTATGCAACATATTATCTAATCTTGTTTATACAGTGCAAAGCTATATGAGAAACCCATGGAAAAATAATCAAACCAACAACAATACAACAGGTTCTTGACAGACAGTCATGTGGTCTTGTCTTGACAAACATAAAGGACGTGTTTTGAAGTTCTGTTGGATGCCAATTTAATTAAAAACCTCTCTCAACTCATACACTCTGGCAAGTGTGCAACACCATCAGCTAACACCAGCTGCGGACTACATTGGGTGTGAAGGCCTTCAGAGATCGGCTGTGATAACGCCGTTGAAAAAGATGTCCTTTCTGCAACCCAGTCTGTCAGGCCATGGAGCACTGCGGGGGACGGCAGCAACATTTGCCGTGACATCCCTCAAATATTCTGAGCACAGGCCACATCTGGTCCACGTGTAAATCGACATTTTTGTCATTGGTTTTAATTGAACCTTAGTTTCAACAACTACATTAATTTTTTTTCCTGGTTTAAATTCAAACTTCACTATTGTTATTGGCATTGACCCCAACAAAACAATAAATTAATAATTAAATAAATAAGGGTGAACAGATTAATGTCACATGTCCAATGTCACATACAAGTCTTACCCATTTCATATGCTGCTTAAGTAGAATATGAATAGAATAATATCAAAGCTGACTTTCTTTAAAGGCTGTCAAATTTTCAGTACGCAGACCACGCTATATAGATTCATTTATACTAATAATACTTGCATATATACCCTCTTTACTTAAACCTTCCTAGCCACCTTCAATCTACAAGCCCCAAATTCTGCACCAAAAGCTGATAACCCACTTTTAAAGTTTGATTTTTTATGTCGATCACTTGAAAAAGCAGAACAAAATACCAGGCGGCACAGACAACGGCAGAGACAGACTGATTGAAAACACAATGTCAAGCAGTTGCAATTGGCTACCTTTTACTTCATTAATTTAAGATAGCAGAAAAGATATCTCTGAAACGTGATTTTGTTTTCTTCTGTCTAAAATATCAGTGGTTTAGTGTTCATTGTTACGACATTCGTTTCGGTATTTGCTATGCAAATTCTTTTAGATATTCACATGTTGATCTCACAGTTTAATTTTACAAGCAGTTGCTTAATTCTCAAACAACCCCTTAGGACCCTCTAAAGGAAGGCAAACCCCTGAGCCCATACCTTGATGATGACATACTTTTGGTCTCAAGTCCCTGATAAATGAAAACCAGATGAAAAGCCCTACAGAGCAAACAAGATTTTCCTTACCTCGCCGCTCCTGCGATCGAAGTGCAACAGGTTAAGGGGACTCGCGCCTTTGCCCGAGCAACCTTTCTTCCTAATGGCAAGAACTGTGCAACCTGGTTATAGAGTTTATGCATCTCTTTATTGGCCAGCGAGCGTTAGCCATTTAAATTCCTTGGGAGTCATTTGTTAAGGGCTCTTAGGCTGAGGCTAAGTGGGTGGGACGGGAGGGAGAGGGGATGTTAGTGCTGCCAGACGCAGAGAGCTCTCCAAAGTGGTTTGAAGATTAATAGAAAACTATCTGCAACGAAGGGATCTTTGGAGGGAGGGCTGGGTGCAACCTTCAGGGAAGCACAGGAAAGAGAAACCATGACATTTTTACAGGTAAAAAGAATTTGAAGAGAAAGATTTCATTCAAAACTCAAAACTTGGAAAAAAAGGAGTGAAACATGTACAAACAACTCCTTCCTAGCACAAGGCGTTGTGCAAATAGCTTGGGTTACTCACAACAGATAAGATAAGAAAAGGGCATATTTTGCTTGACTGCATGAGGCTTTTTCAGTGAAATTTTTTTTCTTCATGTGTGTCTGGCAAAATTATTTCAGGCTGAGCTGAGTCAATTTACCTTTGGTTGTAGGAAAAACAAAGGGTCTGCGGCTCCTGGAGTGAGAAGTAGATTTACTGATCACGTCGGCGGTGGGATGGTAGGAATAACTCAGCCTATGCCGTGTACCCGACATGCACTGTGTCAGCAGTAAACACGGAAACTCCAATGTGTTTGCTCAAAAGGAAAAAAAGCACCTGGTGCAGAAGTAAAAGCACAGGGGTGGTAAAACATGATTCATGACAGTAGAAATGGTCTGTACATAACAACGGAGCATTAGGCCCTGGGAGCACTTAGGCAAAGCAAACAACACACCTTCTCAAGCAGCCAAGAGGAGGAACCGCTCCGAAATGCTCTCTGGATGATAGATTTGCCCAGTTGGCAAGCAGTGTGCACAACCAGCCGGCGGGAGAAGAGGGAGCAGGGCATACCTTGGAATATGGCTAATTTCTGGGAAAGGAGACAGCCTGAAGAAGGTGAAAAGCAAACACAGTATTGCAGTAGCAAAACAACTGCAGTTTCCAGCCCTTTCCCAGGTGTTTTTTTACTGGCATAACGATTCCTTTCTTCTTTCTCTCCTTTTTTACTGTTTTTTTCCCATCCTGAAAAGAAAGCTTGGTCCAAACCTCCATCCAAACAGCACACAAGCAACAACCTCAGGGCATCCACATCTGGAAGGAGAAGTGTCTTAACCTCTCAGTGGCAAACCATAAATACAAGTATATTCTGCAGAGGAAGCACTGTCACTTTGTTTGAGATGGTCCTACATAATAATTTATTCTTGTCCTCTGAGTATCCTTTAGTCTGGGCATGTAAAACTTAAGAAACAACCTTATATTGCCAAGTCAGAGGCTGGTCAATAGGGAAGAGGGGTAGGGGAGTCTGGGTGTAGAGATGAGCGCTCTAATATTAGAAGGCTCTAAGAGAAAAATGTGGAGGATGGCAAAGACTGGCAAAAGAAGCATCTTTGTGGCAGTTTCTGAAAGCAAACAGGAAGGAGAGCTGTTCTACTTGCACTGCAAACCAGTGGGTGATTGCAATCACTGTGTTCTGGATTTTTATACTTGTTTATCCATAGTACCAGGGCTGTGGTGTGTTAGGCACTGTACAAACACACCTGGAGCCTGGATCCTGGTCCCAGAGTACTGGTAGCCCAAGTCTACTGTGCGAGCCTTTCATCTTCAGAATTCATCCCTGCAAATGTTAACCTGTTAGCTACAAGAGCTGCAGAGAAGTAGGTACTGCCCTGCAGGCAGGGAAGCTGCAGCATGGAAATTTAAATAGTTTACCCACAACTATGGGAAAAATCAGTATGGAAGCTGGGGATAAAATCTAGGAGATTCTGCCAAAATAAGATCCACACCTCAATCCCACTGATCTCTCTAAGAAAATGAGTATAAAACATTGACAGTTACAAATTTGGAAAACTCCATCAAATTAATTGATTTTTAAAATTCAATATCTTTCTCTTACTTCATATATTTCTGTTGGAAAACAAACCAAACTTATAGCTAAAAGTATTGTAAAGTGAATCCTGTCAGCTACAACTGTGTGTGTACTTGAATGCCCAGAGAAGACTATTCTGGTGTAAGTGAAAAAGCACTGATGCTACTGAGCTGATGGGCTCATTTTTAGAAAGCTGTTCAAATGTTGTCAACTAGGATCATGTAGGGAGGCCTCTTGAACCTTTGGCTTTCACTTCATATGTTCACTTTTAGCCACATCCAAGTTATTTTCCCATTATTGTTTAAAGCAAGGATCATCAACAGATCATCTGTTGCAGGGTATTCTGAGGTGTTACCATTCCCAGTGGCAGAATTTAAAAATATATTATTTTTTCCTGCAGGCTGTGCTTTTATAAGGAACTTCAGAAGTTTGGGCAGAATTCTGCAGTGTGTCTCTCAGCTTTCCCTGACATTAGACACATGGTTTCCTTTGACTTCAAAACCACTGTGTCCCTAATGACTGCATGACTCTTTCTATACCTCTTTATGATGACACATAAGGAAGAGTGGTAAAGTGTTAAGAGCAGAGCCCTGTAAGCAGCAGGGAGGATGGATTGGATATATACCACATGTATCTCTCTTCAGACAGCATCCATTGCTCTGGGGTAAAAATATAAGCACTTCTTGCCTAATGTACAGCTGACTACAATGAATAAAACCCACCCACTGTTACAATAATAACATATATATTTAGTTGTTTTGTCATTTTCATTATTGACAGTGAAGCGGGGGCTAAATCCTAAGAGATGTGAAGGAGAACAGTCCAGATCAGTCCATGCCCACGTTTCCCTTAAACCTTCCACTGCCTTTTATTCTTTCCTGTAGTGGGATTGCAGGTGAAAGATTTTTCCTAAATAATTATTCTCCTGAATACAGTGATAGAAAAGGCTGGAAATTTGAAGGGAAAAAAAAAGTGATATTCATTGGAATATGGCAATACCTGTGAATGAGGACTTTCTCCCTGATGCAGAAGAGATTTCCAAGGAATTGGTGCAGACTCTTCCAAGGAGAGACAGATTCCCCTCAGCTGTCTCTCTTCTACAAGTAGACACATCAACTGGCCTTTACAGATAGAGTACACTGGGCTCCTCAGTGTGATGACAAGCACTAATGAAGCATTGGATCTGCCTTCTGAGATTTTCAGAAAGATCAAACCCAAATTCCTTGGGAGATCCATAGGCTGACCACAGGCTCGTAATTTTATTGGTGAGATGTCATTGTCTGGATAAGAGTGAGTATTCTTATGATTATGGTAGAAAATAGGTTTTCAGAGATATTTCATGATGGAAACTTAGCATTATGTGACAGTGCAGATGTGAGCAAGTGAAATGAGAAGGCAGAGTAAGGAATGAGCTATGGATTGGCCTTTAGTGGTTTTATTTGGTCTTCAAAAACAACTGAGAGACTGCAGTAGAATGAGAGGGGAATGCGCCAAGTAAAATATTTCACTGAAAGGACACATGAATATAAGAGTGACTGTCAAGGTCTCTAATCTCAATCTCAGAAAGTCTTGATCAGTATATTCACACATAAACCCAGTATCAGTCACAGCCACAAAAATTAGGATCTCATAATGTAACAAACAGCATTTTTTCCCCTTTTCTATAATTCCCTTTTCTTTTTAATGAAGCCACTCTGTATTTGGTGGAACAGGTTCCCACATGTTTATAGAACAATTTTATTGCCTATTTGAATGTTTAAAGAGACAACACTACTTTATTTAAATTAATAACATGATATTTTACACCTGTTCTTATACAATGTGAGTTAATACTGCAGATTTTGTAATTTTCTGACTTTCCTAAGATATTGCAGGCCAAAACATGGGGAGATCCTTCAGAGAACATAGTCTGTACACAGGTACAGCTTTCCAAGTTCTCTCACACCCAAGCTTCTTCTACACATAACAATGTCAATGTTTTGATCTTTACCTTGCCACATCACAGAGAATTGCCCTTGCAAAGACGGACTCTGCATCTGCTCTGCCAGCCAGCCACATGCCTTAATTCCACCACGAAGATGAAAAAGTCACACACCTGAAGGTGGAGTACCAGCTGGGGGGAATTTGGCCAAGGACATCTTGGGCTTTCCAGTTTTGATTTTTAGTCTAAGGCTTCTCTGGTTCATGGGCAGTGGGATTTGCTCTGATAACCTTTATGGTCACTAGGCAAAGGATTTGTTCTATTTTTAGCAAAAATCTATTTTGTTGCCATGCTGCAATGAAAGTCAGCACAGAGGATCACTGTAACAATCAGGCTCAGTTTCCTCATGTAGAATTTTGTTCTTTAATTTAAACTTGAAAGCAGGCTTTAGGTTCCAAAATATAAGAAGACAGACAATGAATAAACCCATGGAGTGTAATAGGTTTTAATTAGCACACAAGACAGAAGGAAACCAGCAAAACACAAAGTTGGGTTTTTTTAAATACAGCCACAGCCATTACATTTCTGTGGCATGTTTGCTTTCCATTAAAATAAATACAGGGTGGGTTCTGGATAGACATATCTGCGGAGGAGGTTAATATGATAATTGCCTTTCAGTCCTAGGGTAAATCAAACACTCCATAAGGAAAAGGTTTTGCCCCCACCAGCCCAATGTGGCTGCTCCAGACCACTCACTCACACCACAGCTTCACCAACATGCTAAACTGGAGCTGTCTACACAGGGTCCCACTCCATCCTTACTGCAGCCTCTGTGTGTGCTGCCACAAGTGTTTGTGCTGCTGCCCCATGCACCCACCCACACCACCTGAGCACCTGTGCTGGCAGAGGGGTAAAAGAGGGAGGGACCTGTCCCTCTGCCAGCATTGCTGGCTTAAAGCATTTGTCAGGTCACCAGCATTGAGAAAATTAATGGGAAAACAGAGGAAGGGATTCTTTTAAAACCTGCTGAATCTAGTTTCAGAGCACAGCTCCTCCTCTGAAGAGGCCAATGAGATTCCACAGTTGGGTAAACGACAGCCTTTCTGTAATACCAAGGAACTCACCGAATCACCCAGGGAGACCAGAGAGTAGAATAGCAAGTTGCAACTCTTTACGAGTTTGTATGCAGCTGGTGAATTTTAGCACTGTAGCTATTGAGGGGCTGAAGGTCCTGGAGGAATCAAGGAAGGAGAGGCAGCACAGTAGTTTGAGCTCCATAGGTCACCAAAAGGTACCCAATGGCCACCTCCTGTGGCTAGCAGGGATATCCAACCAGCACAAGCCAACCATGTACCAACCAATTTTGATAATTAAAAGGTTACTGACAAACAACATACTTGTTGCTTCCTTCCAGGGCCTTTTTGTAAAGAAAACCACAGGGTTTTGTGATACATGTTCACAAGAATGAGAATAAAGACCTCCAAATGTATATTTACAGGTGGCTTTTAGAATCAGGGTATGAAAATGAGTGTGGTTAGCACACACAGTCTCTTCCAGTGATTGTTCTGCTTTTTTACAGCTCACAGTAGAACATAAGTATATTAAGGGAAAAACTCTTCCTCCAGCCAACAGACATCATCTTTGGTCAGAGCATAAGCCTTTCTAGTTTCATTCTTAATGTCTTATTGAAAATGAAACAATAAACAACACATAGAAATTGTGTGTAAAAAGATGTTATCCAGTAAGGAAACTGACAGAGTTTCCTTTAGGAAGGAAAATTTATTTTTCTGCCTCCTGGTAACTTGAAGGGAAATTTTAGACTACAGGAGACTGAATGATCCGCTGGGGAATTTACAATATCCATTAACTCCAGCATCTCTTATTTTTTATTACACGTCCACAACTTCAGTTTCTCAGAAAACCGATTTACTATGAGGATTAGAAAAAGCAGCTTTGGATGATGTCAGCAGAGTCTGAACCGGCATGCACAGCAAAGGCATTGTCACTCGAGAAGTCTGTGTTAAGCAGAATGACCTTTATACCAGTCCCATGCTCATTAGAACACCTGTGATGGGACTTCGTAAGGAAGGAATTTGCTGTGGGATCGACTATGATGAGTCACCCATCAGCAGTGGGTGCTGCCATGAGGCAGGAGTGGGGTCACATCTCTTGGCCCATGGCACAGCAGATTTTATCCCTGTGGTCCAGCACAGATTTACACACGCTGTCACGTGCCCTTGCCTTTCCTAACTCAGCCCAGCACTCTGGCTCCTCCTCTGTCAGCATCTGCATCCTGTCTGCTCCTCTCCATTGCTGACCTTCCCTGTGGGCAGGCAGGACTGGGGCTGCAAACCTGCCTCCAGCTGAACTTTCTTCTCAGCTGCCAACATTGTACCAGCAACAAGTTGCAGGCATGCAGCTCCTGAGCCACTCTTTGGGGTGGGTTGAGCTACGTTGCCAGTCCAAGATGTGCTTCTGCAGTGTAGGAAACAGGATGGATTTCACTGTTATTCCACCAAGTGTTATCTACAGCACAGGCAAGTCCTACAGCTACAGCTACACCATGCCACTTGCCCGGCACACAAACAGAAGGGTAACATAAGCAACTCTTGATAGAAACTTTGCAGCCTTGTGGTAAAAAAGCCCACCTTAACCAAATACGCTTAAATAGTAAAAGGGCACTTTCACCTTAGCAGCTGCACCTGGGCTGGGGCCCACTGCTGCTTTGGGACTCTCGGGCATCATCTCCCTGACTGTCAGAGCTGCCCAGGTCACCCTGAGGGGTAGAGCCAGTCTAATTAACCTTGAAAGTGCTCAAAAGCTGTGTTAATGGGCAGCTCTCAATAATCACAGGGCGTTGATTTTTTTTACAGAACTACACTTCTGCTACAAAACACTTCTTTCTCAAAGAAAAATCTCAAGAGTGCTGTTGATGTAACTGACTTCAATAGATATTTGACAAGATAAACCAGGCAGGGTCTATGATTTCAAGGACCATAATAGCTGAAATATTTAGGAATGAAAAGAATGGTCTGAATGGCTGTAATTATTAAATCCACCAGACAAATTGCTCTTTCCCTTTCTCACTAAGGAAAATATCTCTACAGTGACCCAGGATCTGCTACTCTTTAGCCATTGACAACACCTAAGCAGGAGATATGTCTCATTCTGGAAGAACCTAAGCCCCTTAGACACTTCCTATGCCTAAGAGAAGGTTTGTATTTTGAAGAGGACATTTCTAAACTGGCATTAACTAAATCCTTAAGTTCAGACTTGGAAACTACATGAAATGGTCCTGAGACAGGGAGATACTTTTACTTTGGCTAAAGGAGGAGCTGGAGTTCTTCTGAGCAGTACCTGCACTCTCAGGTCTGCTGTGTTACTCTCTCAGATTCTTCTGCAGGGTGGATGTAGACACTTGGACTGCCTAAGCTAGGCCCTGTGGTTGAGGCCACCTTGTTTTGAGGGGAAGGAGAAGACATCATCCAAAAATTTGTCTGCTGTGCTGTCTTTGGGTTCAGGGAAAATATGTTTTATTTGTTAGAAGAGATGTAACCCATGTGATCAACTGTTCTCAGCTGTGGACAGAAACAATGCTCACCATGCACCTGAGATGTGAGCTGTTTGCAAGCATACATCTGGAATTAAAAATTGCAGCTTGTCAGTGTGTTAAATGAGTGACAAATGGCAGTAAGTATGCAGAGATACTCCCTTTCTTAAAAAAATTTTAAACCTTCTTAGGAACTTTAAAAGATCAGTTTACCTTCCTAAAAATAAGCAAAGTAAACCTACTCTTAAAGGAACCACGTTTAGTTGGTGGGAATATGTATAGGTTACATCTTCAAAGTAAGCATTTTACCAAACATCCAGAGAAAGAGCTGCAATAATGCCCATGCAAGCTAAAATGGTTGAAATGTGACCTTTGTAGGGCTGTGTGCTGTCTTCAGAGAGCCGAAGGAGGAAGGCAGAGACCTGTGCATGAGGACATTGTCCTTCCTGCTACCTCACTGGTGAGTATTCCAAAAGATTAATGCAGAATATCTGAATATGAATATGTAATATATTGCTGTCTAGCACATAGATTAATGTGGCAACCAGCAGATTATCATCTGTCCAAATACTCAGAGTTTCACGTCACCTCTGAGGTCTGAATTTTCTGTCAGCAGAAGAAAGTATTGGTTCCCTTTATATTTAGAGGCATATGTGAAGAAGTGGTTGAAATTTTGTCAGTGTATAAGTTTATTTGAATTTATTGAAGCCAATACACTCTTGGTGCCACATCGTCACGCTTGACATGAACTATATCACACCAGGGTTTTGATTTGACTTCTCATGTGTTTCATGGTATGAAACTGGAGGTATGTACAAGAATGCACATTCCAGAAAATGCAAATAAAGCTATTAGGTGGTGAGGTTTGCCTTGTTCTAATCTCTGGCCTTTGAAAAGTGAAGCAAAGTTATTTTCTGAAGATGTACCACAAGACTGATAAAGAGTAGCAGTGTTACCCTGATGCTTTAAACTACTTTTCTTTGGAAACTCTCAATTCTTTTGGGAACAGCTACTGCTAGAAATGAAATCTAAGTGGATTAAAATTACCTTGATGATGCCAAAAAAGGAAAAGTAATTTCTGTATGCAGTTACTGAGGTATATTATTTCAGAGAGGAAAAAATGTAATATTTTGTCTTTGTGATTTACTTCAGAAAAAAACCCCTGTTTTAATAGACTTGAAAAGGTTATTTCTGGTCTGTTATTAATCACCTTAGAAGATGAAACATAACATTAAAAGAGCCCCTGGGGAGCACAGCATGAGGGTTGCTGTACATGCTGTGGCACAGGACGCTGGCAGCCTGGAAGAACAGGAGCCTCCACAATGACTGCCTGTTTCTAACAGGGATTCTCAGCCATGCTCAGCATAGTCAGCTTCCCAAAAGGATCAACTTTCCTATCTAAAGCATAAGACAGTTTCTTGCATTTAGTGGCTAAGGAGACAGATTTCTGAAACAAGATTTTCCATAAGCACCTCCTCAGTGAACATTGTGTTTTAGGGTTATCTACTGCTTCCCAAGAGACTGAAACAGGTCTCTCATTGTCCAGGCTCCCTTTGATACAGCCTGAACCCCTTCTGAATCCCACAGGAAATATAACCACGACCACAACATTGCTATGGGGTATGGTTACTGACCTACTGGTGGTTCCTCAGCTGGCTGGCAGAAGGAGGTTCGTGCCTTGCTACGCCGTCACACGCCTGGTGCCTCCGTCAACGTTGTGTCCCCAGCACCTGGCTGTCCACTGCTTCGAGACCTCAGCCAGGGACTTGGGAGGTCACAGAGAAGCAGCAGGACGGACCTCGTGCTTTCAGATGCTCTTTTACTGAGACTACCAATGAAACCTAAATCCTTACAACCCCTAACGACGACTGGAGCTGATTAAAGGGCACTTTACAAAAGGTTCCTCCCTGGGTACACTGTGACCGTGTTTCGCCAAGAGCAGCCAGCTTCTCTCCTACTTCAGCTGGCCAAAGGTTAGCACGTCAAAGAGAACAAAGTCCAGCACTAGTTCATGGTTAAAAGGCTAAAGCCACTCTGGCTTGTGGCAGGTGCTCTAGCAGCAAAGCTGCTGTGACACTGAAAGCACACACACATAGAAACTACTGTAAAATTTGGAAGAGGAGAGAGTGTATTTTGGCACAGAAGACAAACAACGTTCGCTGCTGTAACTGAGCAAACAGGCAATAATAGACTCATTGTCTTTGCCTGAGTTAATTTCCCTGTTTGCACATCCTAATACTTGCATGCTCTTCCTTTTTGCTGAATGTGAGGTGTTCGCATCCTGGTTTCCTAAAAATGGCCCCACACCCTGCCCCTGCAGGGCCTACAAACTCGTGACACGTCTGCCAGTCTTTCATCTCCACATTCCCACTTGTGGATCTCTGCACCAGGTGTAGGCAAACCTCTCACAGGTGGAGAGAGGTCTCAGAGGGTTTATGCAGCCTTGAGAAAACCAGGACTAACTCTGAGACTACGTTTGTAGGAAGCTGAGGGAGAAGCAGTCAGAGGTGAGCTTTTCCCCAGTGCTGTTTGGGGAAGCAGTGGCCAGCAGGGCTGTACAACAGGCAGGTGACAGCACCTGTGGCCCTCAGCAGCCACACAGCCTGCAGGACAAGGTGCACAGAGGAGCACAGGAGAAGGGCAAAGGCTGGGAGGACGGGAGTTGCTGGCAACCTGGACTAAAGCTGGAATTTTTCTGCATTCCTACAGTGGTATTGTAGAAAAGCAGACTTAATAAGTTGTGTTAGTCATAGATCAGCCTGCTATAATGATTTTAAATCCTTCAGTTCTTGTCTGTCAAATTCACACTGAGATAAGTAGGAACTAAGCATGCTCAAGAGCCTTTGAAGACTGTATGGGTGCCTAGAAACTGGGCTTGGGAGGTCTGATTTTAATTACTCATGTCTTAAAGCAACAACATATAAAAAACCAGTTCTGTCTTTCAAACACAAACTTTAATCACTATATTGCCCAGGTCACACTAACTTTATTAAATATATATATATATATATATATATACAGAGTTACATTCTAACCCTAAGTAAAAATCATTTTTCTGAGATCATGCCGCACTTCATTTCATTAAGCATATAACATTTTAAAATTAATCTAGACTTAAAGAAACATATTCCAGAAGAGCTGACCTTATAATGAAACAAGGAAGAAACACCAAGGACAGGTAGAAATCTGAAGAGTAGAGGATATGTTCTGACAAGGATGTATAAAGGAACAATCCCACTGCTTGTCTGTCTGTTGGTTTGGAAACCCATGACAGCTAATGTACTGCACAGTACTGTACCTTTATTTCAGCAAAGGGAAAATACAGTTTATTTATTATCCCATTACAGGGCTTTGTTTCTGATGTCCTTATACTCAAAAGCAGCAAAAGCACCAAAACAACATACTGTTTAATATCAAACAATACTCTTGTTTCTCATCAGAACAGGGAAGTCAATTCTTCCTCAGCTGCACAGCCAGAATGAATATAATTATACTTTTAGACTGGGATTATCAAAGAAAATAAGGAACATTGTGAAAGCAGGGCAAATTTATAACAGCAGCAAAACCTGCTAGGAGTTTCTGTAAGTGCCTGTCAAGCTGGGAGCACAACATTTTATAAAACTCAGTGTCAGTTCTTAGCTCAGTGAAAGGAACCAGCAACTGGGGATGTGGCATGGGAAAAAGGAACATGTTGCATTTCAGTGCAGAGTGGCACACGAGCCTCAACTTTTGCAGCTGGAACAGAGGTTACTGCTGGGGTCTCACAACTCAGATAGATTCTCTGCCCTGCTTTGCAGCAGTTTTTTGTCTTGGTTGGCCCATAAATTACATTCTGGATATGAAAATTCAATTGAAACTGAATTCTTAAAAGAACATTTTTGGTTCTAATCATGTATACTCTGCACCAAAACTGTGTTTTGCTTAAAAGAATTCTCAACAGGCCATAACATAAGAACATCATCTGGACCTAGCTCCCATCTCTTGAGGAGGAGCTGCAGAAGCTCCCTTCTGAACTAGGATCGCTTTTACTCCTAGGAGGAGATTCCCAGTGGAGGAAGGACTGGCCCACTGCCTGTGCTGCACCCGCATTTGAGCTGTGAGACAGCAGGGGATGTGTCCTGTCCATTCCCAGCCAACAAAACCCTCTGCTCTCTTCTGGGTCCTCTTTTAGAGAGAATCAGCTAATTCTTCCTGACCAAAGTCCAAATGTTGTTCCAGGGACAGAAAAAATGGATCGGCTTGTGCCAGGAATGGTTGCCTGGGCTGATGCAGCAGAATCTTCTAAGAGGATTGTTGCACTCCCTGGTGACCCTGTGTGACCCTATGGTCTGGTCAAATGAACACCTTCAGTTTCATGATAGCCCTCTGCTATACTTCAAGAGCTGACAGCAAACAAAAAGCATATGAGAAATAATAATTATGCCTCAGAACTAGGAGGGTCATCACAGGTTCTAGAGATGACATGGGTCATCTGTCATATGAATGAGCCAACCTGCTCCAGAGAGGTTAGCAGGCCACCCCCAGCTTCTGATACAAGTAATAAATTGATATTAATTTAAATTAATAACCTGTCTGCTACCCACTTTTATTTTCCTTAAGCAACACAGCGTAGTTCGTAAACATAAGTGAAAATTGCTGGTTACAAAAGTTACTCTAAACAAAAACAATGTCTAGTAGGCAAAATAAATTTGGAAGTCTGAGGTGCAAGCTGCACATGCGTGGTGTCATAATTCCAATGACTCTGTGATTCTACTGAAACCTGCCAGGAAAAACATACCCTGGGGTAAGGTGAGGCAAAATTAATTTTCCTTCTGGTTTCTCAGAAGTGGAGTACTTGTATGAAATATGGGCCTATAAATAAAAGGTTATTTCATTTATAAATGTGTAGAAATTTTCATCTAGCATTGGACCACTTTGTGGATGCTGCAAATGTCCTCTATGTCTGCTCCCCTCTCACAAGCATTTGCAGTGCAAGTGGATAAAAAAACCCCTACACAAATGAAAATGGCATCTTCCTCTGGGAAGAGAGAGGCAAGCAGAGGAGAGAGAGGCACATCATGGCACAGCCTGCTGCTGAGAGCCCTAAATCACCAAACAGGAATGAAATACTGTGCCATTACACCCAGCTTGCACAGAAAGCATCCCACTGCTAGCAGGTGAATGGGAAAGTCATATTTCACAACCAGATTTCAGCAAGGGGGTCATGCTTTGGAGATGAGAGGCTGTGCAAAAGAAACAAGCTATTTTTAAAAGTCAAGGCCAATGCTTGGAGAAAACCTTTCAAAGGTAGCCGCCAGCACAGCTGTGTTTATGGCTCCATTCAACCAGCGAGTAGCTGGCTCATCGAACTGGAGTGCAAGTAATGATTTAACATCACGACCCAAGCAAGAAACTGGAACACTCCAGAAACAATTTTGGCAAGGGTCCATTTAATGAGTCAGAGTGTCCTGTTATCTGATGGCATGTTTTTACATGGGGGGGAGCTATTTTAATTGCTATGTAATAATCTGAGAACTTTTCCCCCTCCAGTACCTGCCCAGTCAGCACCCATCATGGCTGTGCGTTGTGTCCTCCTCAGCAAGGCAAAACTGCTCTCTCTCCACTGGATCTATCTGGTCATGGGCCAGATGCCACCACTCACATGTCCTCCAGACAGCTGGGACTGTGACCAGGGCTGCAGCTCTCCTGTCCCTTCCTGTGAAACTTCCTTGCTTTTATGGCTGGGGAAGGGCTCCCATCTTCCCAGTATTTGTGTCTGTTCTTTTCCACATGAGCAGCCAGGGGAATAAATGAGAAATAAAACATGTTCAGGAATCAGAAATAAATCCTATTGAAAGCTGAAGAGATGATCCAGATGGGTACATTTATTCTGGTGTTGGTTTTCATAAAAAACACCTCCCAGCCTCTTTACTCAATCCTGCAATAATTTTCTAAAAAAACCCCAGCAAAACTCAAATATTTGACCCTATTGATCTCTTGCTGATAGAGCTGACAGGAGACTTATAGACACTATTAACTAACTATATGACTAAAAACTGCCAGTCCCAGATTTTATAAGCAAATAGGAGAATCTACTGCATGTAAGAAAACCACCAATGCAATATGCTAATCTGAAGTCTCAAAAAACTGCCCTCACAGCTAAAAATATTTAACATTTCTAAAGTTGTTTAACTAAAAAAACCACATTATTTTGCATTTTTGATCAGGTGAAAGTTAGATCTGGAATGATCAGTTCCTCAGCTATGTGCAACTGCTTTTCTGTCAGAAATTGCCGTCATCTCTAATACCAAAACTCCACCTGCAGATATAGGAGTATTGAATAGTAACTGCCTTCCAGAGTCAAGGTGATCAGAGGGATTAAAGAGGAGGAGCAGATGGACTTGCTTGCACATCTGTTTGTCAGGTCCTTGCGTATGTCCCTCTCACACAAACTCGCAGGTCTTGCTTGCTAACAGCCTGAAGGACACAAACCAGAGATGTTTCCAGTGCCTGGTCTCTTGACACAAAAACTAATCTACAAGACAGAATAACCCCCTTTTGAATTGCTTGCAATTCACTCACAGAAACATAACATTAAGTAATTTACGTAATTACAACTCTAGAGTTTAAACAAAATAGCAAAATCCCTGGAACTGGGTGGGACAAACAGAGGAAAAAAAACCAAACAAACCAAACCAGAAGATACAAATCTTATCTCCGATAGCCTGGCATGTTAGCACAACTCTATTCCAAAAATTTACTTCCTAAAAAACCTGTAAAAAATCCGACTTCTTGAAAAAAATCTTCCCCCCCCCTACCCACCCCACCCCTCCAACATCCCTTTTTTTTAAAACGTACTTTTATGGTATATTCAAGAACAAAACAATCAGGCCTCAAAGTTCAATGCCATTATAAAATTAAGTGCCAGTTAATAACTTGCTAAGGAGAGCAATCATGGACTCTGGACACAAAGTCTAGTGAGGCTACTGGAGTGTCCAACACACCCAGGGCTAATGGAAATCTGCACCATGGAGTTCTGTTATGTGGTACAACCACAGAGTCCCTCCACTTCATCAGGTAGGAGTTTAAGGGGGCTATTCATCACCATAAGGAAAGAGAGGGAAGAATTAACAAAAAGAGGAGTTTACCAGTTTTGCCATTGTCCATCAGAAATTCTAAAATTTGACTAAGAATGGTTATTACGCATCTTTTGGGATAATTCCTTCTTGACCTGTTTTTAACTTAGTTCTTTAGTTTTCCACAAAACAAAGCTCTAATTAGACTCCTGATTCAGCAAAATATCTAAGCAAGTGAAAACAGTTTAAATCTCATCACATTAACATGATCATTCTGTGTCTAGAACTACACATGTGCTGTTGGGGGTGGACCCTCCCCGCATCTCCCAAAATGTAGCCAGAAGTCTCAGTAAACTTCCTACCACTGTGGTTAATGAACAAGAGAATTTTCACTGTCTTTTCACACTGCTCTAAAGACACTCCCCAATAATTCAACAGTTCCTTTACTGAAACTTCCTTGTTTAAATGCAAATGAAGAGCAGAGCTGAGCCTACAGTGTTGAATGAACATAAATTGAAATGCCTTAACCGGATTTAATTTCCATGCCTTCTCTCTTTTCTTCTGTTGGGAAGATGTGTCATCATGAAGTTTGAAAGAAATCTCTCTATGTATCCTGCTTCTATTTACAGAGGGCTGCTCACCTTTCCACTTGCCATTTTTAAGACCAACTAAAAAGAAACACATTCTTCATCAAAACATATCCTTTACACCTGTCCAGAAAGCAGTCACTTTGAAAATTACTCAGTTGCAGACACGTACATTATTCCAGTTAGTGAAAGTCATAGTATTTGTATCCAACACCAACACTAGCTTGCCATTTACATCAAAATATTCCGCAGCACAAAACAGAGCACTACTAGAGTGAAGAACTTAGCATATAGAATAGTAGCATATTCAACAGCTGTGCATGACTCTAGATTTAATGTGGGCTGTCTGTAATTATGGTGGTAGTACAGAATCACAGTGGTGGTTTTCACTCTGGCTGATCAGAAAGAAATGTTCTTCAGTCTCATTGGAGCAACTGCACAACTGCACATAAAATGGATCAGGAGGGTCTTTGTTGACTTTAGTTCAGGTTGAAACCCCATCAGGGCTTTGAGGAAGAGGACTGTAGCCTGTTGAGCCTGTCGAAATAGAATTCCAGTGGATGTGCTGACCCTTCTCCTTATCTCCGGACTGTTGCCGGTTGTCAAGAGCACAGGCTTGTTTAGGCCCTTTATATTGCTCCTCAGCACCCCAGCCCTGGATTTCTAGCCAAATGACACCTTTCTGTGATACACCCCCGAAACAGGCAGCTCTTCTGAAGTCCAGGCAGCTGGTCATCAGCCCATCTTACTGCTTCCTCACTCCCTTCTCCCACCATTCCCCCTGACTGTTTCTGTGACATTACTCCCTTCCATGGAATTTTTTCTCAATGTTGTCCTGACACACCAGATGCCCAGAGCCCTTTTCATGCATTTCAGCCTTCTCTCAATCAAGGGCAGCAGGGTTCCCCCATGCCCACCAGCATATCAAGTCCTCTCCACAGAGATCTCTGGGATCAGTGGTGCTCGTTTGGATACATGTACTTGGTCATCTCCCAGTCTTTCCTATGATACTGGTTTTGCAGGCATTCTGATATGATAATGACACCATTATTTCAATATTTTCAAATCAATTTCAAACAGTATCCCCTCTGCTGAGAGATTCCCACCTGACTGCTGATGCAGAGCTAAGCTTTGCACTTCTATACTGATTGAAAAGAACTTTTAATAAAAGTATCGTGCAGATGAAAATATAGAATATGTGGAATGGGATCCGTAGGCACATCCTACAGATTTTTTGGCACTACAGCCTGTTTTTCCCTGGAAATCCATTCAGATCTATCCTTGATGTCATGTCCATATAATGACCCAGGTAGGCATTGCCCTTTCAGATTTACTCATAAGCACAGCCCCTTCAGTATGTAGGATGTAATTGCAATGTAGGTCCCCAGGAAAAAGTTAGCAGGTATAAACCTGCTACCAGATAGAGGAGGGTTTGCAGAATCAAGGTTTTATCTATAATTCCCCTTGATTAACACCAATGGACCAAGTAATCCTGTTAAATTCATCTGGAAGATGCCTATTCACGAATTTTCTATTGTTGAGTCCTTAGTTTCAGGTTTATAAAGTTGTCTGCCCACAAAGAGCTAACTGCAAGTATGGTTTGATCATCTCTGGGAACCATTCAAGGAAGAGCTTCATGATAGAGTGGCCACGACTTGGAGAAACATTAACAAAAATGCCATAAACCAGGGTGGCAAAAGCTGTTTCTGCACATTGCAGAATGTTTACACAGCAACGTTCCTTTTAAAGCATCCCAAAATTTTCAGGTGAAAATGTTCTGTTCAGTAAATCTTAGCATGATCCCAGGTAACAGTTTGTTTAAGGGCTGTTATGGGGGCTGCTTCCAGATGCAGAAACAGAGACTTTCCAGAGGAAAGAAGATAAGAGCAAGATGTGCAGTTTTTCTGGAGACCACTAAAAACTACATTGCTGCTATATTACCAGAAATTTGTCTGATAATATCTTTGCAGGAGGTAGGAAGAACTGGAATAATGACTGCTTTCTGCAGTTCTTCAAAAGGAATGAGATTAGTAGAGCCTGACTCTTCGCTCAAAACCCAAAAATATGTGCTTTGAACAATGCATTTTCATTTTTAATCCAAATACGCATTAGATGCAAGAGATACAATCTGATGACCTCTCAAACTTGTTCCTTTCAAAATGCAAAGGTTCAATGGCACTACTGTACCTTTGCTCGGTGCCTTTTGCTTTTCAGTCTTACAGCCTGGGAGTTGCAGGTAAATCTTTGAGTCAGAATACTGTGGTATGAGAAGTAAACCTTTGTTTAGTCCAGCCATTAAAAAACATCTATGCACAATTATTTGTTATTACTTCTACTTCTGCCTTCTAAATGTGCAAGCAAATGGTGTCTGATATTGACAGTTGTTAAATGCAGGAATTGTGACCCAGCACCAGGGAGGGGAAGGCAGAACTGCCATTCATCAGGACAGAAATGCTGAATCATCAACAATGTACTGCACTCTGATCTCTGCTACATCAGATTCCTGGGGAAATAAAAGTTCTGAAAGTTATTACAGGAAGCACAAATTGCATAAGGAAATATTAACAGTGAAATACACATTGCAAAGAAGGAAAAACTAAATCAAGATCTAAGCACTTTGGCACCATTGGGAACACATACACGTGGCAGGCAGCACAAAATAATTTTTGTGACTAAAATAATTAAAGTTACTTCATTTTATGGAAATGATATTTCGCATTCAGCTGCAATTCATAGGTTAACTTTGTATTATTTTAGCAAAATTGAAAAGCTGGGGTTTCAATGCATCGCTAATACTTCTGCTCAGCTGGAAATGTGCAAAGGTATGTTTGCTTGTCTGTAATCACTGTCTTTTAATGTTTGCATTTTACCTGATAATTTCATTCACTGCAACAGAAAGAGGAAAGTCAGCTTATTGTCTCAAAAATGTTTCCTTAATTGGCTCTGAAAAAGTAAATAGCTTCCCTTAGAAAACTCTTACTCCTAGAAAAGAAAGTGTCCCCCAGTAAGATTTACACTTCTGCCTTAAGAAATAAACTACTGGAATGCCAGTGTTTTAAATTGCTTCCAAAGTGACACAAAGAGTTTTTCTGGTCATGTGGGTGGTGTACAAGCAGACTTCAACAGAGAAGATTGTCCAATATTTAGAAAGAAAAGCCAGTAGCTTTTCTTCATAGAAGGAATGAGTCTTCTGCCAGAGACCGCAGAGCTCTTGCTCTTCTGCCTCAAGCCCCAATCATTTGCAATGGCCATATCAGCTGCCATGTGGCTGTCAGGGGGAAAAACAGTAACTACAGAGTTCTCATTTGGGGTAGGCTCTTAAACAAAGAGGCCCAGCACAGCAAGACACAAGTTACCCATCTGATCCAGGTGATTTGTTGTCAACATCTTTGTAATGGAGAATCTCATCAGTGGTGTGATAGCTGCTACACAAACAACAGTAAGCAAATGTAAGGCACTGGAACGAGTGCTCCAGTGCAGGAGGTCACTGAAAACAGGGCCCAGATGCTCCTCTTGGCACCCTCCCAGTGACAGCCCTGTCACTCACCCACAGAGAGCAGGGACAGAGGCTATTCCAGACTCAAAAGGGCACTGCTCACCTTGTGGGGCCCTGGCAAGCATGGGCAAGCGGGGAAATCCTGGCACTTTCCGGGGAGGAGGCAGCAGAGTTTTGCAATGCCCATTCTGCAATCCTGGTTGCATGAGGGTTTTTGTCTGGCAGGGTTTCTTTTCTTGCCATTTGGATATCTGGCCCTTACATTGAGACATCACTCCCAAAGTATCTGAAGAGGTCATTCCCATTTAATATAGCCCTTTAACATGGTAATTTCTGGTTGAAATATAAATTTAAAATAGCATCACTATGTGAACTTTGTGGGATCTAGGACACTTTATTTCATATATGTTTAGCATTAATGCCTGTGTCACAGGAACTGCCTTTCAGGGTGAAGAGAGACTTGTTTTTAACTAGCAACTCTATAACCAGCCCCGTCTAAACACTAGTCTTGGTCTTTTTTGCCTTGCATATCCAGAAAAAGATTTTGCAGACCAGATTGCCCTCATGATCCCTGCACAGCTCTCCTCCTTTCAGTCTATGTACACAGGTTTAACCAACTGAAACTTGGTAAACAGCTGTGCTGAAAATCAAGCACAGGGGATGAAACAGCTTTGCTTCATTTTAGCATGCAATGATACATTACTATTTACTGAGACAATTTAAATTGTTCATAATTTACAGATTCTTATGACTTCCTTATCCTGAAAGCTGTCTCAAACAGGACTTAAAGACTGAACAGATTTTGTCAACAGCCTTATTCCTTCCATTTAAGCTAAGTAATCTCCCTTATAGTCACCAGCTAGAACCCTATCTTTGTGTGAAAACAGACAAGATAATCTTGTCATCACTATCTTTTGTTTTAAATATTTATTTTTTTTAAAATTCAGTCTCTGTGAGCTCTCAGATAATATTATACCACTTTTTGTTGTTGTTGTTGTTGTTACTGCAAAAGAAACTTTTACATCAGTCCGACTGACTGCCAGACACTGGATTATACAATTTACTGTCATATACTGTTCCTGGGATGAGAGGGCAAAAATCCCACAACACTGTGACATAGATGAAAATCATAGGTTTTAATCACAGTCATGCTTTATGTCTACAAGTTGACCAACAGACTGAAACTATGATACAGCCTTTACCAAAATTTTAATTGAATCATGTTTCAATTCTTTAAAGCAGCCATTTGTGGGAATCCAGTTGCTTTGTTCTTCAGCAACCTCTCCTTGCACTTTGCTCTAGGAGTTTTAGTACTGCTAAGAGTTGGAGCCACACTTAAACTACTTTTAACAAAGTAAATGCGTTACCACACTTCACTACAACTTAACACCATATAGCACGTACTGAGCATAAATATCATATTGTCTGCAAGCACAGTTAGCAAACACTTCAGGAAAATCTCTGTCACATCAGGGAGGATTTAAACATAACACAAGCAAGGCCATATACTGATGAACTGGAAGCAACAGGTTCTTTTTAAAAAAATCTCTAGCATTTTGTTTAGCACACAAAACATACTGAGAATAAATCATGAATACAGACAACATGTCATTCACTTCACACTGAGCCCTCTTCAGGATTATTTGACAGTTGCCTGGGTAATTTTTAAGGAGTCACCATAGGTACTTTTATAAAGACACATCCAGATCAGCAAAGCACACATGGAGGATGGTTCCTGCACAAATGAGTCAGTTTCCACTGGCTGGCAGAAACTTTCAGTCACTGAGCAAAACTGAAACAATTATTTGAATCTGTTCATCTTCACCTCTCTGAGTGGCATATGCATACTAGGAACTGAATCCTGGCATTTTTTCTGTATCTACTGTCCGTGTTCCATGTTCCAAGGAACACGGAAATAATCTTGAAAAAATTAGTCACTTTGCCTATTTTTCCAAAGCTCGGTCAAAAATCAGCAAGTATTTTTCAGTATGAGTCACTACCCACATCCCTGTTGCAATAATTGGATTACACATTTTCATTAAAATCTGTGACTTTGTTCCTACTCTTCAATTCGAAGATGAGCAGAAACCAGGTTTGAGTTTTATAAGAAGACAATGAAGTTTTCAAATGCAATTATGCACTAATTTTGTTTATTTGAAGCTACAACAAAATCCAAACAACCAGCTAATCAAGCGTGAGTTAATCAACCCATGCTCTAGATGACACCATTCGCCCAACTGCAGTTGACAAAAAGCAAACTGCAAAACAACAAGACTAACTCCTTTTCCTGCATCCAGGTAGACAAGCTTTGGCAAACCCTATAACCCAGCACCATTTGCCCTTCTGCCTTCCAAGGCTGGGAAAATGAAAGTGGAAAAGGGTACCTGGGGAGAAGCTGGAGTGTTCCCGTGGGTGCTGGCTGCCGCCGGGCTCTCGCTGCCTGCCTGCCTGCCTGCCTGCTGGGCAGCCCTGCGCTTCCACCGCCTCGTCTGCCCGCGCTGGTCAATGTTTTACCAGGCTGTGAACAGCCCGTGTCCCACCCTCCCGGCAAACATCTGTGGGAGAAGGCAGTGCCGGGGCCACGGGGGCAGAGCCAGCGCTGGAAAAGTCGCTCCTCTCCTACCTGCCCTGCTCTCCGCAGGGAAAACGAAGCACTCAAGAAAAGGGAAACCTGCTAAGAGGGGGATCTAGGGAAAGCGTGTCATGAAGGGTAAAAAAAAAAAGGTACATAAGTGGTGCTATTAATAGATAATTTGTGGCAGGTAAGTCATGATAACTTTCCTCTGTATTGTTCTAAGGTTGGAGGCAAGCCTAGGCGTGCCTTGCTGAGAGCTGAGAGGGAACGCTTAATTTGTGGGAGTACATAAATTTCCAAGTAAATCTTTGGCATAACAGAGTGCTGATTCAAATGACAGCTAAAACTCCAAAATCATAACAAAAAGACACGAACTGCATGATGAAATAATGCAAACGGAACCTAAACACGAAGACAGGGTAAAGAAATGGCCAAATCAATCTGCAACACCCTGCTCTACTCCTGTGTCTTGGCTTTTCAGGAGTGCCTCAGAGTTAAAGCTCTACCTGTGGTAAACAGAGATTTCCTGTTCTCAGGAAGTTAACAATTACATGCAGAGGGCAGACGAAATGGGCTGGCAACTGAGCACAGCACTGATAAGGTGACACTGCTGCTCCCTGAGGAAGAAAGGATAGCTGCTGAACTTGGGAAGCACCCAGAGGCTGGGACTCAACATGGAGTGACTGCTCCCAACGTGGGAGACATTTTCTGGACCTCGTATGCAGATGTTTGCTCATGGAGGAACAATGGGAAAATCTAGGCTACATTGTGTGTCCTTGTTTTGTGATACTGCCTTGTCTGTCATGGGATTTCAATCCTGGTTTGGGGAAGAACAATTAATTTTGTCTAATTTGGGTCCCAAACTTTAATGTACATGTTTAAGGAGAAAATCTACACCACAGCTGCTCCAGCTAGTCAGATTAGCTGCTAAGACCTGCCATATGATGCAACAATGATCACTGTAATGAGGTCCATTACGATGGGGTTGTTGTTGATCTAGATCTTATACAGCCTTGCAGAGGGTTGGGGATGTCCATACCCAGTGATGCTGGGCTGAGGAACACCAGCTGTGTCCAGTCAGGCTGGAGAGGCACTCTCTTCCTGCTGGGTACACTGCTGTGTGTGTATTCACAGGTGGCCAGCAGCACAGCTCCATCCAGCACAACAGCTTGTGACACCGTTGCTTCAGCAGTGCGCTGTGGCTTGATTTGAGCAGATGTGTCACAGGAACTGAGAGAGCCTTCCCTGAGCCAGGACTCCTCAGGGCCCAGGGCTCAGAACAAGCCTGCAGGGGCTGATGCATGGCCAATTGCTCCAGCAACACAAGCCCTGTGGCTACAGCAAATACCACATGCCCAGTGTGCCCAGCACACAAAAGTCTGCTCAGCTCTCCAAGGTCCATTTGCTTTGTGTGTTTTCAGATGTATTGCCCCCCTCTGCCAGTCTGCATTCACCTCCCCTCCCCTTTTGCCTGGAAAAGGAGAGGCAGGAGGGGCATGTCTCCTGCATTTGGTACTATGCCACCATAGAAGCAGCTTGTGACTGCCTACTAGGATGGTTCTTTACTGGGAATGGGCAGGATGCTGGCACGATTAGAAAAGGCATATGGACTTCCCTACAGCTGCTAGACACAATCCTGCTGCTGTAGGACAACCTGCAAGACTGATCAGTATCTTTTGCATAAACCTCACAAATTCTTGACATCAATTTGTATACCCTCTGGATGAAAATCCCCCACAGCTGCTTTACAGCATCTGCTCCCAACCTTTGAGGAAAAGTGTGATAATTGTGCAGGGGAGGGAGAGACCCATCTTCTTCTGCCAGTTTCTCAGGCTTGAAAGCCACATCATGTTATCCTCTTTGTGCCTTGCTAATACCCCAGTAGAAGTAAGAACCCCCTGCTATTCCACAGAGCTGCTTGGAGTCTCAGTTGTGGCTATCACCTCTGAGACCCCCAGGCAGAAGGAGGGGATTTACCTGAAAGAGTTTATCTGGGCTTAAGACCCTGTCTAACCACGTTCAGGGAGCAGGATCTTCTCATGGCAGTCTTGCTCCACCTGGTAATGAGTGCTGCTGTCAGAGAGATTCACTAGATATGCAAGGGAGGAGGTCCAGCCAACCTGTTTCTCTCTTCGGTTTGGATAAGGAGCCCATTCAAGGTCTCTCAGTTTTTCCCAGCAAAACCTGGTTGGAAAAGACCATGTTTCTGTGAAAAGATTTGCATTTTCCAGTTTGATATTTCCTGGTTGCATTAGCATTTCAGCAGAAGACTCTGGAGGAAACCTGGCCACACATCTTTGTCAGATATAGCTTTTGCCACTGCTGTGTTCCATGTCATGGTCTGGTCTTTGGCAAGTTGAAAACTGAGGCTGCAGTGATGGGATGTGGAAGTAGAAGAGCAGCACACTGATACTTGGGTTATGGAGCCAGCTCAAATTTAGTTTGCCTGGCAGCATAGACAAGATTACTGCCTGGAAAGTTGTATAGGAAGGTTGTATACATACTCAATTTTCCACAGTGCTAACACTTCTACAAATCATGTTAGCCTGGTACAAGCCTAGGAGAGTCAAATAGTGTGTAGTATTGACCCTCCAAGGCCAGAGGACTTGGAAGAAACTCAGTTATCAGTTGTAGCTGCCAGGTATAGCTACCACAGAAAAATGATGGCTCTAGTACAGCTCATCTGAAGTTGTATCATGTCCCCCTGGGGAAATAGAGCAGTGGAAAATTTGATGGGTCCTCCCTTAAAATCTGTCCTTGTAGATTAGCTGATATAAAGCAAAGGAAACCAGATCTTTTTTCATTGTCGCACACGAACTAACAAAGAGTGTTTCCTGTATAGTCATCACCTTGAGGAAACTCAGTCTGTTATTCACACGTTTTCCTCTCTCAGAGGTGAGGTTTCCACAGGGCTGAGAGAGAGGTGAATGCTTCTGAGGAGGCCAGGTCTGCCCTGGTGTCAGCTGGTCCAAAGTGGCCACACCACGCTTTTGCAGCTCACTGAGGGTGGGCTTCTGATTAACACACGGCTGACAGACAGGACTGGGGCCCATGAGACTTGGCATATCAGTCTCTTTTCAGCACACAACCTTTGTCACACAGCACAGGTTTCAAGGGCAATGTAACACTTGCATATTTACTTACTGCAAATGGAGGAGGTGCCGGGTTGGACAGCATACAGACTGTAAAGTCAAACATTAATTTAATACAGACATCGTATAACTTCATACTGGCTTGGGAGCAACTAATACATAGGGATATTAAAAGTGAGAAAGCACCTAAAATTCACAAAGCTCTTTCAATGAAACACCAATTCACTTACAAATTGTTAACAACCTTAACAACACACAGACCAAACAGCTAAACTAAAACATGGGTATCAGGTAACAGAGGGAAAAATTCTGTGAATCTTAAATAGGATTTAATTTTGTTCCAGTTTTCTTTCAACAGATGCATTTGTATTTCATCCTGCAGGGCAACACTTGCTTTGGAAAAGAGTACAGGCAGATCCAGAGGGGCTACTGAAGAGGCTTTGAAAACTTTCCATTCCCAGTAAAGAACCTGCATCTGAGCACATGGGGCTATTAGGAATATGTTTAGACCCATCCCTAAGCGCTGTGTCGAAATCACCTCCCCAGGAACTACTGGTACAGCACTGATCTCCTCTGACAGGAGCCATATCCCCTTCTCTGGAGCAGAAGGACTAGCAACTACCTGCTGCTAAAAAACAGGTGGGAGGGAAAAATAATTGCTGTGAGCTGTGGAAGATCTTTATCACAGTAAAACAGCAGAGATCTGAAGCACGGATTGAGAGCGCTCTTTCAACAGTGGCCTGAATGCTGCATACATGAGGACACCTCTGCAGCTGTGGGTTTGACTGGGTGTCTGGGCTCTTGGAAATCCTACCTGGACATGCCAGCAGTGCAAGATCTACAGTCCTGCCATACCTACTCATCCTTTTGGTCCATAATTTAGTATCTTATGCTGAGCTTTCAGAGCAAAATGCCCTGTAGATATTCATCTGTTGGAGAATGAGTCCTCAGCACTTGACAAAGTACTCCTCTGGATGATAAAAGAGATGGTAAGGAAACTGAAACATTGCTGCTACCTGATCCCAGAGCTGTTTGGCTTGTGGTTTCATTGGATGGGCGTTTCAGTCATCACTATTCCCTTAGAGTGAGCAGACCTTGCAAAATACACAAGATATGTAAGAAAGCTTGTTCATGATTCACAGAGAAACCAAATATTGATGGGAAAAAACATTGCAAGCAGATTCTGTAGAGCTGCCTTCAAAGAATGGGTAAAATCATATGTCAGGCTAGAAAACACCCTACAAAATGAGCCTTTTTTCAAAAAACAAACAAGCATATCCTACCTTTCTTGTTCACTCCCTTATTTGCAGCTTTTTTTTTTTTTTTCAAAAATAGTATTACAAAAGATTATCATCCAAAGCTTTCAGGGAGTATTGCCTATTTTTACTCTATCTTGTTTTGTAAGACCACACTACACCAGTGATTTGGCAACTTCACACTGCGGACAAATATTTCAAAATATTCCTTACTTCTGAACACACAGCTGTTAAACCACTTTTACATGTATTGCTGCATTTTGTGATGCCACCCACAGTCGCTCTTAGGAAAGAATCTGGGAAACTCAGTGTTTTAAAATCAGAGATGTACATATCCCATGGGTTTGATTTTAACACAAAAGTCTCCCAGCTAAGCTGCTTCTGGGATTTGCTATTGGGACAATTTTATATAAACAGGGGGGATCTCAGGCTCAGGCTTTGCTGGTGCTGATTTAGCCAGGATCCTCACTGGACAGCTGGGAGGGGTATTTGTGGTCTGGATGCTTTCACAATGTCCTCATCTTATCCCTGAGCTCTTGTATCCAGTTGTGGAGACCAGGTGCAGAGGAGCAAATGGACAGGTCTGGGAAGAGATGCCTTCAGGAGCACCTGTGGCACCAGGACTGCCTGGCAGGCACACCTGCCCTGGCAGACTTTGGGATGGCACTGGCTGCAGGTAGCAGTGCCTAAGGGGCGTGGTCTGTAGGGACCATGACATGAATTTATTTATTATCTATTTTCAATCTTTATATCAGGATACATTAGGTTTTAAAATGCTTTGTAAGAGCTGACTGGACATGTGGAGCTCTAAAAAGTTAGAATTTCTAACAAGAGAGAATACATGTGTTGCTAACAATACCTTAACTGTACTTTCTTGGGCATTAACATTGGAACTGAAACTAGCCTCTAGCCATTTTAGCATTGAGCATTCTTCTTACACTGTCCTTAGCACCTTATGTTAAATTTGGGCAAATATTTGCTCTCAAATTCAGTTCCTAACCTTTGATGACATGAAGCACCTTCATTAGACTCCACAAGTATAGATAGTTGCCTTGAATGAACCCCAGGAGACAAATAATGTTTCTAATTTAAAGTAACATTTAAGAAGATAGTACATACAGAGATTTTATAGCTGAATGGAAAAGAATGGCTCTGAATCAGCCTTTCCAGAACATACTGCCAAGATGATGAATGAAATATTTTTATTCTTATTTGCTTTACTCAAAATCTCAGAGGAGATATTGATACAGCTCTCTATGAGGCCAGTTCCTGAGGACCGTACTTACGTATTTGGAAGCTATTATTTACTTAATTATCTCCATGCAGCCTAAAACATCCTGAAGCTTCAGTATACAGATGCCTTTTATAGCACATGCACCTCATCACCAAATTCAAGGCACAAGAAAGAACATTTGTAGATGAGGGGGACGAACATCTGAAGGTTGGACCCGCACAATGAGCCTCTTGCTTTGTGGTTTTCCTATCACCTGCCTGTAAGAGGTGCCTGGCTGCCTCTCACTTCTTTCTTTTGGTGGAACCCAATGAAGAGTTCCTGCCTAGAAGTAGTAGAATGGCTGAGATGCAGCTGGGTTACCACAAAAACACCAATTAGCTGAGAATGCCGAGGATAGAGTGAGTGATTTGATAGTTGTCTGAAAGGAAGTTAAGAGAAAATCATGGAGATTAACAGACATGGTTCAGGAGGAACTGCTTACAGGACGAGTGATACATGCAGAGGAAGGTGGGAGAGAGCTGGAAGGCATCTTGTGGGTAGAGAAAAGATAAAAGGAAATCCACTGTTTCTGAAGGGAAAAAAATAGGATGGGGCAACCCAGCTGCTGGAGTGAAATAAGTTGTTTTGGAGGGACAGCTGACAAGACATAGTTAATGCTTGTGAGAAGGGAGAAAATGAGGGTTGAATTGGAAAGAGGAAGTAGTAAATACAGGATGTGCAGATGATGGCTCCGAAGGAGTGTTTGTGAGTCAGGAAAAAGAATAGTGTACTGGAAGAACATAACCAAAAGGACATCTAGTCCCTGGGTGAAGGAAGAATTGATGGGTAGTGTGCTTTTAAGCTGTGCATCTGGCACCAGTGTCCAGGATGCTGGAGGGCATACTGCTCAAAAGTTGAAGAAATGGAGTCCATCCAGAGAGAGAAATGGAAAAGGGTCAGAGAGGACAGTGTAACAGAGTCCAACCACATTAAAACAGGGATATTAGGGACAAAATTACTTGTGTGGTGAAGCTGGAAGGATGCAAACTGTCCAAGAGGAACTGGTGGGAAAACCAAAGTGAGGAGAGCTCAGAGGTTTAAAGATCAGAAAATAAACTGCCTATGGGGATCTGATCAGCTAGGGAGCATTTTTGTGACCAGGGTGAAATCTTGCTTCACTGTCATGAAGTCAAGCAAAGCAGTGAGGCTGAGAAGGTAGAAAGCTAACAAAGGCAGGGGACATTGAATGACAGTCACTCTGCTGAGAAATGAGAGATATTCGAGGCAGCTGGAGAGAGCCTGAGGTGCAAAATTTGGGGGGGACAACAGTGGGGAGCAGAGTGTCTGCAAGTGGTTGACCAGGGGAAGGAAAGAGAGGGAGTGCAGGGTGCAGGCTGCAGGGACTTGAGCTTGTTAACCCTTGCTGACAAGCAGCGGTGCAGTGTCAGAAATAGGTGGGCACTGTGGCTGCTGCTGCTGCTGGGGATGGGCCACTGCCAAGGCAGCAGGGAGGGCTGGGGAGGGCAGGTCCGGCTGCTGCCGGGGTGAAAGGAGGAGAGGGAACTGGAGGGGTAATGGGTGAGGAAAAAAAATGTAAAATGAACCTTTTCCCTGTTTATGATAAAAATACCCTCAAGCAGATTTTTGTACTAATTAAAAATATTCATATAAAAGGTGCCTAGGAGAAGCAGCAATACCCTTTCTACAATAGCTACATCACATGTGCAAACAAAATATGTTGTTAAACTTGTTTTGGGTTTTTTTCTATGTAAGGGCTAAAACCAGATATCATTTACTCCAATGCACACACAACCAGTAATAGTTTATGCTTGTAGAGTTCCCATCTATTGTATGAAATCTGGAGAGCTGAGTAACACAATGTTCTGTACCAGAAAACTACAGCATTTAGCCAGTCTATCCGTTCCCCAGAGTAATTTTATGGTATTTCTATTTTTTAAACCTTCCAGTAACAGTGAAAGTGGATTTGTTTTTCCATGCAAAGAAATTATTTAAGAGCAAATCTGTAATGACTGCTCTGACAAGCACATTGGTGCATTTTCTGAGCTCAGTGGCAAATCGATCTTCAGTCTGGCTGTCCTGAGGCAAGCAGCATGGTTAGTGAGAAAGTCAAGATTCAAACTCCCAAGTTACAAAATTCTTCTTGCGCCTGCTTAAGATTTTAGAATTTAAAAACGTTTCACCAGATTATGCAGAATTGACTTTATAACATTTCATCTTAGGCAGACAATGTGTTTTGAGAGATGACACACTGCTCTGCTCACTGCCATGAAATCAGGAGCTGTTTTGTACATGCATTTCAGTGAAAAAAAGTGCTGTTTATTTATAAGCAAAATCACAGAAATTTGTGGTTGGCTGGGTCTCAGTCTGGCTTAGCTGCAGGCTACAATTCAGATTTGAAGCTTGGACTTCATTTATATTAGAACTGGAACTACACATTGTGCTCTCACTGAAGTTTGCACAAGGTGGAGGAACGCTCAGGACCAGTCAGTCTTCTGCTTAGAGCAAACCTTCTCAAAGGACAACAGTTCGCATGTGAGTTTAGCTTCATCTGTACTAAGGCAAGATCTTATAATACTAGAATTATGAAACTATAGAATAATTTAGGTTGGAAGGGACCTTTAAAGGACACCTAATCCAGCCTCTCCAGTGAACAGGTACATCAACCTGACCAGGTTAGTCAGACCCCTGTCCAACTGAACTTGAACACTTGCAGGCAGGAAGCATCTAATATCTCTCTGGGTAACATGTTCCAGCATTTTACCACCACCATCATAAAAAATTTCTTCCTTATATCTAATCTGCATACAGATATAGATATGTCTATTTACCCTCTTACTTTAAAACCATTACCCTTGTCCTATTGCAACAGGCCCTGCTAAAAATCTGTCCCCATCTTTCTCCCTTTAGCTACTGGAAGGTCCTATAAGACCTCCCCAGAGCCTTTTCTTCTCCTGGCTGAACAACCTGAACTCTCAGATTTTCCTCATAGGAGAGGTGATCCAGGCCTCTGGTCATCTTCATGGCCTCCCTCTGGACTTGCTCCCACAGATCCATGTCCTTCCTGTGCTGAGACCTCCAGAGCTGAATGCAGCACTCCAGGTATGATTTCCAGCCTCTCATCCACCAGCACTCCCAGTCTCTTTCCACAGAGCCTTTCTCAATTCCTTAATCCCCCATCCTGTCCTGATACCAGGGCCTTCCCTTACCCAGGTGCAGCACTTTTACTTGCTGTGCCTCATGAGGTTCCCATGGGCCCACTCCTCAGGCTCATCCTGGTCCCTAGGGATGGCATCCCATCCCTCAGGTGTATGAACTGCATGACTCAGCTTGGCACCATCTGCAAACTTGCTGACAGTGCACTCTGGGCTTTTTGCTTCCAAGACCGTCTCCTAAGCAGTGAGGATTTAAACGCCTGAAATTATTTAATTTGATTCAACACAGCTACATTGGTTCCATGAGAATATTGAAGAGCACTGAAATTTTGCCTGTGCTGTGGACTCCTAGCTGGGTCATTTTTATGGTACTGCACAACAGACATGAAAAGCTACATTTTTTTGTTTTTTAAACAACAGAATAGATGTATGAAAACAGCTGTTCAGAAATAACACACACAGAGTCCTAAATGGATGTTATAGACCACTGTGAAGGGAGATGATGAAGTGTATTTTAATGATTACCAAGACTCCAAGCATCACCAGGTTATGAGAAAGGTCTTAGAAAATGCCTTAGTAAAAATTGCTAGGCAGAGTCTAAATCACTCAATTTATCACCAGCAAAATATCAAATTCTGAACCCAAACTGTTAGTGTCTTGTCCCCAAGTGTGAGAACAGTGCTACGAGCCTGTTAACAGGGTTTTTTCATGATTGATTGTACTTCCCTTTTTTTTTTTTTTTTTTTTTTTTTAAATTTATCACCTGAATCTAAACTGAAACTTGATTGGTAGTTTGGAATAATCCTGAAATATTCTGTAGTGATAGTTGGTATTTCATGTTATAGCTACATACTTGTGGGCTTTCAAATCCTCTTAACAGTGTACATTTCCTTAGCCTTTCCCTTCAAGGAATCCCAGCTCACTTGTTTTTCACATGGCGCTTTCACATCCTTTGATATACAGTCAGCTCTGAAGGAGAACACTGAAATTATTAACAACGGAAATTAAAAAATAATGCTTGGTTTCACTAAGCTTACTGTGACCATTCTGAGTGACAGGATAGCCATTTATCTGATCTCACACATTAGTCAGATACTGGTTAAAAATGTAGGGATGGGAAACTGAATGTCTTGGCCACTTCTAAATATTTTCATCTTACTAGAGGAAAATACTGTCTCAAGCAGCAAACACCATTCATCATAGGAGAAGTCAGAATGCTCTCATCTATTTAATTATTAAAAGTAGAAGTGGCTCCAGATCATGAAAAGTGTTTCCATACCTTCACCCATTGCTTGGGCTGGCAGTGGGGACACCAGACTGCTCAAAAGCGAAGAACAGCAGAGGAAAAGAACAGGTCCAACACAATAAGAAGCAATATCTTTGCTGTGTTTTGTTCGGGGTCAGCCAAGGCCGCTAAAAATTTCCTATTTGCCACTTATATTTGCGTCATTAGAAGAAATAGATTATCTCCTGCTAGACACTGCGTCTGCTTGAGCCAAGGCAGGAACTGCCATTGCAGCGTCTTTTGCAGAGATACGGCACGTAGCCGGCGTGAGCCTGCCCTCCCGGCTGGCAGCAGCTCTGACCAGCCTTGCTCCTCTCTGCAGGCTCACCTCTAGGCTGGATCCAGAGCTGGACCTGAGAGCCTGCCACCAGCAGATCGCCTGTGATCCTCCCTCCAGCCCGGCATTCCCTCCCGGCATGGCCGTGAGGATGCTGGGAGAGCAGGCAGAGCCGGGGAGTGCCCGGCACCCCGCCTGGGCTGAGGTGTAACCCCAGCACATCCAGGGGAAAGGTGAGCTGTCTCCTCACGGGAGGCCTCTCTCCCTCAGGAACGAAGGCCACGGCGTGTCGGAACACCCTCACTCCTCGAAACAAACAAGTGAGGGCAACTCAGCCAATGTAAACAAACAAACAGAAGCACAGAGGGAGGGAAAACTGCACTTTTTGGATTTGCTGCTATTCTTCATGTGCACATTTGACACTTAGATGTTATTACTGTGGATGCCATGGTTCGGTTATTGATTGAATCCAAGTTTATGAGCCCATTTCTAGTTCTTCACTGATGTCTCTTTATTGATAGGTTGAATATAATTTAATTTGCTTGTGGTTAAGTAAATAATCCGTGAAAATCTTTATTTTGTTGCAGTGCTAAACCCAGTAAAAACATGAACAAGGCAGAGCATCAATGAATATATGCTTGTGTGATCACACCGTGTATGAGCCTGAAATTCCAGACTGTGAATCACTCTGTGGATGTTGTGGCAGAGCTTTTCGTGATCCTTTGCACAAAAATGGAGTAAGTCTTGCTGAAACTTCATTCTCATCAGTGTGTTAGTCAATGTTTTGGGTGTTAGCATCTTGCTGATTGCTTTCTTTGTTAAGGACAGTAAATAAAATGGTAGTGTGTAGCTCTTTAGGTGTGCAGATCTCTCACCTGTGATGTTGTATTTCTGAGGGGAGAAGCAAAGGAGAGATGGATTTATAACCCCAGAGCTGTACCAAGGAATTACCACTGTTAAAACAAAGTTCACTCCATCTGTGCACTACTCATGGTGATGCTATCAGGAGCTCTGGAAGCTTCTGGACTTCTGCAGCCATTAGAGGTGCTGGTGGGTATTCTGAGGGAATTTATTTCTAGTGAGCAAACAGTCTAATATGTCCCATGCCCTCAGGATAGCATCCCTTGAGTGTTGTATGGGATAAGCCAACACAGAGAATCCATGTCTGTTCCTTCTATATGGTAGCTGGAAATGTCTTAGTTCTGCTACCTGTAGGCCTATGTGAAGTAATATATGCAAGGAAGGAAAGAAGATAAATTATGTTCCAGAGAAGGTGAGAGGAATTCTCATGGCTTCATTAAAAGCACATTCCTGGGAAGCTGATTTCTAGAAACTTGATTTTCTATTGATTTTATACCACTTGAGTGAAGAAGGAAAAGGTGGGACTATGGCAGTCACTTAAAAAGAGGCTTCAGCCCTATCATATTTCGGTGACATTCTTTTAGAAACCTGTGTCTCCAAGATTCTTTTTGCCTTGTGAATAAGATGCTGAAGGAATATGCTAGCTGTCTGCATTTCTAACCTAAAGAAGAATGCCATATTCAGTCATGCAAATTCATGTGTCAGTCAGAATCCACTGACATCCCTGGGATATCAGATCATGAGTTGACACAACCTCTTTTAACCTAATGAGTCTGCATTCTTCATTAAAACAAATTAGCACAGTTCCACTAGAGTCAAGGTACTGGTACTATTTTTTCACAGCAGAGCTTCAAGCAATGTGACTAATATAAGGAATAAGTTGCTTTATCCACTCTGAAACAAACTTAGAAGTGCTGTAGCAGTTAATGCTTATATAAAACTTTAAATAATGCATATACTTTTTATAAAAGCTTTATGAAAGCCTCTATTCCAGGCAGCAGAGATATGTACATATCTCAAAAAAAGCCTGTGAAAATACATGCCTTAGCTCCCTGCAGCCACAGAAAAGCTCTCACCTTTTGATGACATGCATCTGTGCACACATTTGACACAATTCTCATGTTTTTGTGTATATATGTGTGCACAAAAACTGCACTATCCCTTTTTAATGAAGTATTTGTAAATAAAAAAAAAATTTGTTATAGTTTGAAAATTTTAGAATGTTTATTTAAATAATTTTTTACAATTACTAAGCCATAGGAATATCAGAGTGGGTTTTTTCTTCATAACACATATTGCTTGTACTTTGCCACATTGGCACTCAGAGGATAAACCCACAAAACACAGTGGGCCAGAAACAGCTTGTCAGAGCTTCCCCTCCTCACAGCTTCAGACTTTAAGGCAATGGAATTGCACTGACTTTTTAACAAAGCACTTATCTTTGCTGCAGTATAATACTATTTTTTCTGGTAGTCTGAAGATAAGCAAGTTAATTTAAACTACTGAGTATAATGTTTCTTGCTATATGTTCTCAAGCACAAGGGCAATCCAAGTTTTGCTGTATTGCTGTGATGTCTGTTTTACTTATTTAGAGGACAAAGGAAGAACTTGGGGTCATTTGTTAATCCACAAACTTTTCAAAAATTGTTTTAGTTTCATAAAAGAAAGCACAGATCTCAGTTCTTCCTATGCACAAAAAGAGGGACAAAGTGGGACAGAAGAGACAGAGAAGAAGGTCCTCCTGGCTAGGGCAATTACAGGGTTAAAAAAACATCCTAGTCTAAATAAATGGGAGCACTATAGCTCATGGCTTCACAAAGCATAGCCTGCAACTTACTGGACCTCAGACAAAATACACTATCATGCAATGCTGCCCTTGCCACTGAGCCCTACTCCTGTGTCTCCCCATGCATCTGGTACCTATAGCCATGGTGTAGCTGACAACCACCTGCTTCCCACAGGTACAGTGGCACCAGTGCTCTCTGCAGGGCTCTCCCCTTCAGCTCAGGCATAGATGGGAAGACAGAGCACCTTAAATTCATCTACACATCAGAAAACTGATATGCAATTGGCTCACAATTCAAATAAAAATATAAGAACAGTGTTATTATTTCAGATTTTTGGGGCTCATGTAGCCCAGTAACCTGTCTGCAACAGTGATGAAAAACCGACCCATGAAGAATAGCAACAATAGGATGAACATAATTGATCTTTTCTGCAAGTTGTCTCCCAGCCTTCAACCATTTTCAGCCCAGAGGACTCCTCCAGCCTGATCTAGATTACCCAGTGGTGGACCCCTCTTCCAAGTACTTTCCCAGTCTTCCTTTGAGTGTCTGAAAAAAAATTGTTGCAACTGTCATACCCTTTGGGAAAGAGTTTCACAAATCCAGCATTTGCTGCATGAAGAAATGTCTCCTTTTATTCTCACAATGGCCCCTAAATCTTTGTCTAACAGTCACTACCTCTTGTATTGGGACACACCGTGAGCAGCTCACCCGAAACCACCCAATTCACACCACCCTGGATTTTATAGACCTGAATCCAGGAAACCCCTGTGGTGGTCTCTGCCTGAGTCTGAGCCTACTCAGCCAGAGGTTAACTATCACATGTGTTTTGGCTGCTTTTTTCCAAGGGATTAGGAAATTTACTAAAATGTTCTTGTTGCCCAGGGTCTCTGCACATCCTTGTGGCAGAATCTCAGCCCTCATCTGCTGGTTGGTCAAGCACGCTGAGCACAATAGCCACACAAAGCTTGGTGTGGGCTGCTGGTCTCAAATATTTAATTGCCAAAGTGTGAGTGCTAAATTGCTCTCTTCATGGTACTCTGCAAAGTACCAAAGATTTTGCTTTACCTGGTGTATTAAGTTTGGGATATTGAAGCTAAGATCCCCTCATTATTTAGGTGCACTCAGTAGCTTGTAATTATATTACCTGACATGATGTCTCCCTCCCATCACATCATTCTGCCACATTTTAATTTGCCTTTTGGCTTGCTTTCAGTTAGCTGCAAGTAAGCCAGAAAATAGAATTTTTAATGGTCATCAGCACTGCAAGCACTCATATATTTATTGCTACCTGCAAATATCTGCATGTGATGCTACTGAGTGAGTTTTTCAGTTGCCCTCTGAAAGCCAAAAATTCAGGATGAGCTCAATCAGCAGACTTTTTAAAAAGCTGGCTTCCTAAAAAACGATTTCTAATGCTCCATGGTTTTGCTATTTTAACTTCTCTCAGTAAGTAAGCTGGAATGGAAATCCTGCCTGATCAAGTAGATCTTGTTCAGGGAACATACCTTCAATTGATTTTACATCCATTCATCAGAATCATTTGCTTTAAGAACTGTTTTTATGTCTCGTTAGAACACAAGCAAATATGTTTAAACAGGGTACCCCATGTTTACGTGTGCACAACATGCCTACCTGGTTTACCTCCCATACTGGGACAAGAAAGGCATTTTTAATTATTTACAGCAGGGGCAGTTCATCATAAACACATTAGTAAAAATCAGCTTGGCCAGTCATATTTCTCATAGGTCTGTGAAGCATCCCAAAAACATATCCTGCCCTGCCCGCTATGCAGACCTTCCAGGCATCTTCTCTCCTGCTGAGGCAGGGCCACCCAGCCCTGAGAGTAAGTACTGGCATCCTAAAGAAGAGCAGCTGGAGCTAGGAACGAATATGTGGAGAATGGTGGCACAAATGTATCAAATACCTCAGGTTAATTGACAATCAATTAAAGCTTATGCCCAGGAAAGCTCTCATGATATTGCAAACTCAGGGCTGAAAGTGGTAGATATAGAGGGCTTACATCTCTGCAACTTTAAACAGAAGATACTGATATTATTTCTCACTTATTTACTTACTTCAGTTTACTGTGGTTAGTGATTTTCCAAAGCAAATTTAAGATGATAGTCTAGACCAGAAATAAGTCCATGGCAGCACACTCAGTAGGGTTGACTTGATGAACATCACTCAACTGACACAGGTGTTTCAAAAACACCACAGTGGCAGCAGACACAGCAGAGGAAGATAATACTGCTGTGCAATGAAGTGATACCCCTGTGAGTCACCACTCATGGCCTTTCCCTCCATTCTCAACTGATCACAATATTGCTCTGGTTTCCCCAGGGATCTGCTGGAGGAGCACTGCTGAATACTTCACACAGCCCCCCCCAGGATCTCTCTGAGAGAGACTGCTGGAGAAACAGCTTGGGGCTGAGAATCACTTTTGGATGGGCTCATGGGTGGGCTTTGCACAGCCCTGGTTCTGTGGCAGAGCTAGTCTCAAGTTAGTAATTGCATGTTCAGTATCCATTCTTCCGCTTTCTGATAGCCACTCCTTTTGTCACTGATTTCATGCACCACAGGAGCACAGGTCCCATTGGCATCAGCATTCCTCCCCCAGCCTTGCCTGCCCTGCAGCAGTGACCCTGTGCTTCCTGGGTTAGGACCTGTATACTGCTCAAGCTGTGTTTCTCCTGGATTCAAATTACCAGGATCAAAAGTTCAGCAGGTTCATCAGTCTGTTCATGTGTTTATTTGTTCCAGTAACCTGCCAGGTCTTCACAGGTCTTAACAATCCCACGAGAAGATCCTTGCCTTTCTTCAGAGCTGGCTTGACTTGTGCAAGCACAAACTGAGGGGCTGCTTTGGAGGGTGAGCTGAGAAAAGGGGTTAGTGAAGGATCATGAAATGCTCTTTGGAGCCAGCAAATTGCCATTAAAGAATGCTGCCCACTTATGTAGAAAAACTGGGTGCGAGCTGCTCACCAACCCTGTTATTCAAGTTCTGCAGCCTGCAGCAAAAGGCTCCTAGAATTAGCTCTCCCAATCTGGTGGTGAGACACCTCTGATGTCTGAAATGAGTTTGCCTTGGGGTTGTTAAATACCTGCTCCATGTGACTGGGCTAATTAAAAGTTTTTAGCCAAACAAATCCCTGTTTGTGAGGGTATAACAGCTAAGAAGATTAGATGTTAGTTAAACTAGACATAACTGAGAAAACAAAGTTGCTGCTGTTAATTCTTAAAAACGCTACCTCACTGTGTGTGAGTGAAAGGAGTGGATAACAAAATTAACAGGGGAAACAAAAGTCTCAGATGACAGGTGTATCCCATCAGAAAAAGCACTTCATTGAATTCAATATTGCAATGTAAGAGGGGAATATATTTATTCTGCATACAGATGGCAAAATCATCTTTAGTAAAAATTGGTCTTGAGCTCCTGTATTATTCTTGCAAAGGACATGTAGTTATTTCCTATTTTTCTATAGGTTTACTACTATAGCCTATCAACTAAACAGGTATATACAAATATACAAATAGCCCCAGAAGCTGGCTAAGCACAACACAACTCCACACTTTGATCAGAAAAATTGTCTGCTACTACACTGACAAACTATACAAGTCTTGTTGTACTGACCAGCTGGGAAGTCAGTGCCTCTTGAAAACTTTCTACCCTGTCCTTCCAGGGAGGTCTCAGTTAAAAAGAACCAGCTTCTTTTATATTTCCATAGGAATCGGAAGTCACTGTTTTCTTCTTCCAGTAGGGAACTGCTTGCAATTGCATCCCCAGTATGAATAGATTAGGGAAAATTGAACTTGGATCCACAGTGTATTTGTGCCGAACAAGCATTTCCTCCCTATAAAAAAACCCCAAAAAACCCAGGCCATCAGAGGCTCCAGACTCCTGCTTCTCCCACTCTGCAAACAGACGCATGTCTTACACTTGCTTAGAAATTCTTGACTTTATTCCCAGTGAAACTGTTCAGTTCAGCAGCAGCCAGCAGCCCTCTCCATCAGCATCTGCTGCTACCTGTCATTTTGCCCTGTTTCACTTCTTCCTGGGCAGACATCCCATGGATCCCAGGTTTTTATCTTGATGGCTTTATTCTCCTCTACCACACTCCTTATAGAACACCTGCTAAAGCTGCTAGCACTAATTATACTTCTATTTGAATGTATATACTTTGCTTGGGGACATAATAAGTATACACCTGATTTTGGAGCCTCTGAAAGAAGGCTGTTGAGCTGATCGGTGCCAATAAGGAAGGGAGAGATATAAGAACTACCTCCACAGAAGTAAGTGAAGTGAAACCATGTCAGTGAGTATTCCTGGGTGTTGGAATGGAAACCAATTGCGCCATTTAAGGTCCAGAACAGCTGACACCCTTTGGACCCATGTAATTTAAATACCAGTTGCCTAAACCAGAGGGCAGATCATCACTCTCTCAGGCACAGACCGAGGGTTAAGGTGAGCTCTGGATCGTACCTTATACACAGTGTGGGTGCACCCATTTGGTTTTGGCAGGCAACACAGCATCCTCCTCTGGAGGCAACCAGCCTCTGTGCCAGATTCTGGGTGCCTTTGATTTACTAGCAGAGATGTAGCCAATGGGAAACAGAGACAGAAAACCAAACTCCTCATTTAACAAGCAAAATAAAGAAATCTTTTACATCTGGAAATACTGAGGTAGATGATCAAATAATTAGCACTGCAAGTTTGTACTGCCTGCAGCTAGAAGAACTGCTCTCTGTGGAAGCAGGAATGTGGTTGAGCCTGAAAAAACGTGATAAGGGATGTGTACCTAAGATTTTTGGATGGTCGGCATACGTCACAGGTAAGTTTCCACAGAGCTGAAGGAGCATTCAGGACTGGACTCCCACAGAAAAACTCCCTACTCTACCCAACTGAGAATGGCTTGGCAAGCCAGTGCCAGTGCTGCATTTTAACTCCTTCTGAGAAGGTGCATCAAAACTAAAGATGTAGAAACAACCTTTAATTTTTTTTTTTTTAATATATATCCCAAGTTGACCCCAGAAAGAGCAATAAGAAAAAATCTTTTTACTTGCCAAATAAAAATCAACTCAACCAAACAAAAAATCAATTTTAGTTTAATTTTTTTCCCCAACACTTCAGAGATTTCTTCAATATCCACATTAAGTGCTCACAATTGAAAATTGGAAATATTTTTCTTGGAATTTTAATTTTTATACAGATTGATCTGTTTCACAAACTTGAGCTAAACTTACAAATAATTTACAAAATCTTCACTTTTGGTAAGTATCTAAGTGTTTATACATATTTTTATCCTAGCTGGAATTCTGATGAGCTTGCATATTGTAAGGAAAAAAGTACAGGTATGGATTTCTATGCTGATGTTTCATCACATGTGTGGGATGAGACTGGTTCTAGCTATGAAATACAAATGTAGTATATACAGATCTTGCTGATCTAGCAGAAGTATTAAATAACAAATCTCCTGGCTCTTTTACAGAAGATGATTCAAGCAATCCATAGGTTCCTAGGCTGCTGCACAAGATCACAGCCTGATCACATGTGTGTGATGGCATAAACAGATGAATAATAGCAACTGCATTTTCAGTCCCACCCACATTTCATCTTATTTTTTTAAATCACATTACACCTACACACAACGCTTGGCTAAGACTGACAAACGCAGACTACAAGAAAATCAGTATGTTGTTTTCTCTAAGTATGTATTTCAGTAGGAAATAATATCTTGGGGTTTTTCCCCCTTTTTCCGTGTTTGTATTTTCAAGGAAATGAATCTGAGAAAGCAAGCCACGAAAGCCATTAGTTGCCATGGGATTTCAAATGCAAAGTCCTAACACAAGCACAGGTAAGACCAGACTACAGTAGGAGACAGATGACCCATTACAAAATATTTCTGTCTGGCTTCCGCATGGGGCTGCTGTCAGCTCCAGCACACGCCATGAGCTTGCCTCTGTTGAGAACTGGAAGAGTATTGGCCTTGACTTGAATGGAAGCAGGACCAACCCCTACTCAGACAGTTTCATGCACTATGTGTTGGATGTGCGTGCCAGCATTATGCAACGGCGTGAAAAATGAAAACCTGTCAGGCACAGAACTGGTGCACTCAAGGACATACTGTTATTTGTTTTGCAGGTTTGGCACTCCAACAGGGATTAACCACGTGCCATTGATAGCTGCCGCGATAAAGTCAACCAAAACACGCAATTTTTAAACTTTCAGAACATGATCTAAACTTTTGAGGGAAATTACTTTCTTGGCCTCAAGTTTTTATTTGAAAAGAAAAAAAAAATAAACTGGGAAAACACTTACTTTTTCCAGTCTTCTCTCCCCAGTTTTCCCCTCCTTTGTCCACCAGCTAAGCAGCAGATTGAATTCACCTCCCAATTCCTTTAATTATTTTTTCAACCAAGTGGGTAGGTATTGTAAGTAGCCAACCTTCACTTTCTGGAAATTCTTTGGTGTATTACTGCATAGCAGAGTGGTGTGACAAGGATAAAGAGATTAGAAGTAATTTCATATAACTCCTTCTGTCAAAATCTGCAGAAGGCTTTTACTGGTAACTCTGAGAGCTGCTGTAAGTCTTCATTAAAACTTTGAATATATGGGCAGGAAATCTCTAAGCTGTAAGACATAAAGTAACTGAAACAGAGGGAGAGAAGGAATATTAAATCAAAGTCTGAATAGAGAGGGAATACAGAGGGGGAAAAAACCAAACCACCCCACTCAAGTACAACAGTAATAATGCATGTTACCTCCAGAGGGGTTGACACCAATTCAGCTTTGAAAGCCAGAAAACTGAATGATGGTTTTCACCAGTTTCAAGTAAGTGGGCATAACCTGTGCAGGCACAGGCTCTCCTTGCTAGCCTTAGACTGCCCAGGTGGATGTGAGTTGTTGCTTGATGGTCACTACTGCAAGCTGCCTTAGCTCACACAAAACTCTGACTGTGTTTTCCCTGCTTGCTATATCAGCACACTTTGCACACAGCCTGGACAGGTGAAATCTGGCCAGTAGAGGAAGAACATTTCCTGGTGTGGGGGTCAGGTATGGCCCCTAGTATTGTCAGGGTGAGAAAGCAGAGGTGAAGAACACAGAGAAGGAACTAAATGTGATCTGGCCAACACAGCTGGGCCAGCCTACAGGCCTGACAGAAAAGCTTTGAAGATGAAAAGAGAGTGGTTTGCATTCTGTATGGTTGTTCTATTAAATGAATAGAGGAATGGACAGGCATTAAATGATAATGTCAGTCCTGCATCTTTTGAAAAGTTACTATTGTGTTACAAAGCAGTCACCAGGTATTGCAGGTCCTCCTCAGAGCCTGTGACCTTGCAGAAGAACAGAGAAAGTGCAGACAAGTATGAGCACAGGTGTATGAAAGCGAATGTGCTGCTACCACCATGGGTTAAGAGAAGAATTTAATTGCTTTGTCCCCTATTAGAGGTGTATACTCTTCTATTTCTTTAGGAGGTGTATACTCTTCTATTCCTTTAGGAGGTCCTTCTCTGTCTTTGTGAATAATTCACCCATCAGTTTCCATAAATGTGTTCACGCCTCAGGTTTGCTCAATGAAGGCTGTAGCATGATCTGCTGTGTTGCAGCCCACTCAGGACAGGAGTTTTTGTCCTTATCTTCAGCCATTTACTATGAATGAGGGAGGTTGCTCTGCGTGCTTCATTTCTAGCTCTGGATTTCAAACTGGTTGACCAGGGGATGCCTTCCCTCTCATATCTGTGATACCCAGTGCAACAAGTGTTTCTCAGTTGTCTATTTCTGCTTTTAAAAGTACCAGAGCTTTGCCAGTACGCACTGGCTAGGAAATGTAATGCATTCATGCGCTGATCCTGCACCTTTCTTGAGTTGCTTTTGGGATGGTTTGATGGGAGGGAAAGCAGCTCCATTGTACAGCTGTGCCTCAGCCCTAGGCTGCCTGAGGGCAAAGTGCAAAGCAGAAACACAGCCCTGTGTGGTGGGCAGCCCCCAGTCCACAGTGCCATCATCTCAGTCTCTGACCAGCCTCCCGTTCCTCACCTGAAAACAGTTTAACTTCAGGCAGCTATCACTTGTAACTGTCATCCACCAGGAAAAAGAGTAAAACACCCCAACAGCACAGGGTGAATTGCTACATTTGACTTCTGCCACTTTACAGGCCACTTTCATAAATAGATCTCTAGAAGAGGTGCACTGTGGTGGCCAGGGCCATGCTGAACATATTCCCTAAGCAAGGAAATGTCTAACCCTAGTACACCTAGCATGAGTAATATCCCAGTCCTCAGCACACTCCTCACTATTTGTCTTCCATAATGTCTTCCTTCCTTACCCCCTATCTTTTCTTACCATGCAAAGGACACCAGCCTCATTTATGTTTTCAGCTGTTTTTTCAGCTGCAATGCTGTCGGTGAAAGAGGCTCCCCCTGCAAGGTTTTGGTCACCTCTCCTGGTTGGCCAGTCTCACCAGATCTCCAGCTGACCAGCAGGGATGCATGTGGGACCACTGCATTCTGAAACCAGCCCCTAAGCCAGCATAGTTCAGACTGTGAGTGACTCCCACCCATGAGCAGCCACGTTTTGTTCCTCCCTCTTTCAGCCCACGAATGTGCAGGGATGGGGATAAACACAGAAAGGGGCCATGGCACAGAAATGACAACCTAGGATCCCTCCTTCCCACCCCAATACCTAATCAGCTGTTGGTAATGAGGCTGCCTCTAGTTGTGTGTTTTCCTCCTGGCCCCACAGATCCCTGGCTATGCAGTGGCAGGGGGCTTGCATTGCCCCACCCCAGCCACTTTTTTTTCTGGTGTACCCCAACACAGCTCCACAGCTCAGGAGGGACAAAAGCATTGCAGGGCTTTCTTTGGGTGCCTTCCAACCTGACGAGTGATACCATTGCCCTCACTCCCATGTTTCACCAAGGGAACGTGCCAGTCTGGGTCTGGGTGGATCTTGCAGATGTGTGCCTGGAGGAGTGAGTGGTGCAACGTGCTGCTCCCCTGGAGCACCTCATATTTGGAATGTGGGTGCTGCAAATTTGATCTCATACTGCTTTGGACCCTCATGGGACACAGTGGCCTCCTTTGCTTGCCATGCAGTAGAGAGGGTGACCCTGCTCCTGCAGAGAACCTGGGCTCAGACACCAACAGTGGCTGCTGTGCCCACCATTCTGCCAGAGATAACGGAGGTTACAGCACCTGATGCACTACAGGAAAGGGGAACCCACAGCTAAGGCAGATAAAGAGGCTCTTGATCACAGGCTTCTGCCTTTGGTCTGCACATGTATCCTGTGTACCACTGGCCAAGTCATTTAAACCAAGCTTTGTACAGATGGTGACCAGTGGCATGTTCCTTGTTTTCAGATGGGAACATTTTCTGGACTGCAATTTGCTTGCAGGAGCAACGAGCACTTAGAGCTGCAAGGGAACTGTTCGGGAAATGCATTTTGAAAATGTGGATCTTAAGCAAAACTAAGTTTTCTGGGAAGTAGAGTCATGAGGCGAGCAGTGTGACTAACTTATACTAGTAGCTGAAGTGCAAATAAAATGAGAAAAGGAGACAATTTGTTTTGCCTCAAGGCAAACATTTAATTTCTGAATTCTTTACCCCATTTCTATTGTTAAATTTGGTGACATTTTCTAAATGAAACTTCACTCTAAAGGAAAAAAAAACCCCTCTGATTGCATAATTTTGAAAACGTGGAAATAACATTTCAACTTATTTGTGTACATATATTTCTGATCACCCAAAATAACCTATTAGCTTGACATAAGCCTATAGCTAGAGCTTGTTTACCCTTGAGTACCCCATTCAGTGAAGATGACCTTTAACTAAGCAAATTCACCTGTGCCTGGCCCTGGCATGCTAAACTGTATAATCAAAACTACAGCAAACTTCTTAATTTATATCCTGTGTCCCTATTTTTTAGTAAATAAATATCAAATGATTGTTATGCAGATTATCTCATTACTGTTTGTAAGTATTTAAATGTTATAGCAATGAGCACCACTAAAAAGCCAAAGAGTAATAAATATCTCTTCAGAGCAAAGGAATTCAAGAATATGAACCATTTACATCCCGGACAGCAGGAGAAAAAAACCCTAAATATTTAAAGTTCATTGTCCACCCTCATTTTTATGGATGGCATATGGCAAGGCTCCTTCAGAAAACCTCATCAGCACTGAACGTGTCAAAAAACCAGGATCATACTATAATAATATATATAACAGAAGGCAAACTAGGATTGTGCAGACTATAAATCTGGCACTTCATATTTTTTATGAGTAGGATATATCTGTGCATGGTTTGCTAAGCTTCCCTGTTTTTGTTGGGTTTTTTTTTTTTGATGCAAACTGAAACCCAACCCCAAATTCCATCATGAGGCATCCTACTGATGCGTGTGTCACCAGAGGGGTAGCACATGATATTTACTGCTTGGACTTCTGTTTCACAGAGGAACAGTAAATGACAAAGGCAGGGCAGCAGCAGAGAAAGAGAGAAGAGGCAGGAATGGGGGACTCCTTACAGCTTCTTGAGGGAAAGTTGGAATGGTGAAAACCCTTGGACTCACACCCCGAAGTGCTCTGGCTTGGGCTGTGTCCAGCCCCTGGATGACTTGCCCTTTCTTCTTCTCCTGCCCTTGCCCAATAGCAGTGCCTCAAACTCCCACATTTCCTTCCTCCTGTCAGTCTCTAGCCCTGAGACCCCTGCCTGGCTGGCTCTGAGCGCAGCCCCCCATGTCAGACCTTGCTCCAAAATGTGCTGTCTCCCTGCCTAGCCACCACTTCTCAGTCATTTCTGTTTGAGTTATCAAATTCCCTTTTCCATCCACCTTCTGACTCCTCATCAGCTTTTCAAGGCAGACAGTGGTCTTCCCCCTCCTGCCTCTTTGTCTCTCTTCTCTCTCTTCCCTTCCCACTAGGTTCAATCTGTTCTTCAGGAGCCCCATGCCCCAGTACCTGTTTCTTTGCTGTCTTTATCTTTAGATGCCCTATAGGCTGCCCTTGAACTCAGGGCAGAGAGTCCAGCAGGCTCATGCTAGAACTTTGACTCAAGTTTTTCTCAGAGCATAGTGTCAACAGTGCGTTTGGGGACTTGGAAGTTAAAAGTTGAAGTTTCCACTAAACACATGGGAACTGTTTTCGAAGGTTTATATCCTGCTTCGACCTCTGCACAAGAACCACTTCCCTGCTTGAGGTCAAGTACTTAGGCAACCTTAGGAAGAAGTTGCAAAAATTTGAAAAAAAGCAAATTCTCTAACTTTGATTTTCAGAAATTGTCAAATTTCAGAAATTGTCAAATACTTTTAGGCTAAGTGACTCTTAGGCCTCTATACAGGTAAATGCAGAGCAATTCACAGGTCTCATTTTGCCATGCAATGCAAAGCTTTGCAAAATTATGAGCAAATAAAAATAGTCTCCTAATACAAAATGCAGGACATTCTTATTACCCAGAGTTGTCCTGTCTTCTTCCTTTTACATCTGCTTGTACAATGGAAACTGAAAGAAGGGGAGTTGAGGCAAGGAGCCCAGGGACTGCCAGAGGTTCGGGTTAGGTGTCCAGCTGTGCTCTTCCCTCATCCTTCCCCAGGATTCCCACAGCACAATGGCCCAATCCTATCCAACTGGAGGCATAAGCCAAACACAGAAAAATTCCTGAGATTTGCTGCAGTTCCTCACAGATTGGCCATAGTCAACCCCATAACCCTGGTGAGATGTTCAGCTATACCAGCAGAGACCAATAACCACAAAACAGATATCCACAAAACCCACTTGACTGTACCGTTGTTAACTCATGCATATCATTTTCTATGGCAAGGCAGGGACATGAACCCAGGTTTCCTAAGCTTTGTACTGGTGCTTTTCCTGCAGAACCAGTCATTCGTACAATTTTTGCTTCTTGCCTGGCTTGTTCTACACCCTGTTGCACATATCCATACAATAGTACGTGTGAACTCAGAAGAAACCTTTATTTAATAGTGATTGACATTTGCAGGAGCTTTAAGAATGCAATGATTTTGGCACTGGTTACTTTCCAGGTAAGGATTAACAAACCAATGTGTGAAGCACCACCTGATGTTCTTTGTTTGATAAAGGCCACGTTTCAAAATGGCATCAGCTTTCAGATTTTTTTCAGAAAGATTTTGCTTTGGTTTGGAAATAGGGAAGAACAGCAAGGATTGCAACACAAACCAGATAAGATTAGATGAAGAGGAAATGTGATATAAGTGGTTTGGATCTACAGAAGGACCAACAAAATTATGTTCATCTCACACTCTTCATGTTACAGTGGTTGATTTAGAAGACACGAAAGCAGTGTCCCCTCATCAGAGCTCAGGCAGAAACTAAGCCCTTTCTGTGTCTTGGTATTGTGGCTGAAATCCACAATCAAACAATGTAGAAATGCAGTGAAAAGATGAGTGTGGTTCATCCACCTTGCCTGTCATTCAAAGCTCCTGATGTTGGCCAGAAGAGGGTTCACCTCTTTTGCTTTTCCATGGTTCCAACATCTCTACATCCAGCTGTCTAGTGTTTGCAAGGATGCAGAGTGGGTGGTCTATGGAGCACCAGGGCACACACGAGGCCATTCAGAGCACGTACCCTGTTCCAGGATCCCTGGCCACAGTGCCAGACTCACTGACTGACACAGACAGAACATGCAGAGAGCATGGCACCAGTGACAGAAGGCAAAGGTGAACCTCTGAGGATGGGGGAGCAGTGAGCCAGCTTTGAACACAGAGCTCCGAAAGAAACTTGCATAACAACAACAACTAGCAAGCTTATCTAATCCTCTTTGCACCAGCCTCAGATCTGCAAAGGGTTTGTCCGACCTGTTTGTGGGTATTCCTAGGGCACAGGACACAGATAAGCTAGTATCCACCCTGTGGTAACACAGTTACAGCTCCCAAATTGCGACAGGATCCTTTTCGATTACTTTGGAGTACAACAAAAAAGAGAACATACAGTTGCCTATGTATTAAAAACATGAAGGCATGCTCAAAGATAGTATAAGATGCTATGAGATATTTACATCCCAGCTTAGCAACCCCCTGTTCAGTCCACGTCTTGTGTACTGGCAGCACGCACTGAGAGTTGAGGTCTCTAACTGATTTTCACTATTAACCAGTATGAAGATTTATTGAGAACTTAACCTTCTAGGCTAACAGATACATGGCATTTTCCATAAAATTAAGTTTCTTACAGTGCCCATTGGCAGGTAGACCTCATTGTCAGCTATTTTGCTTAAATTTCCTTTGGAGAACCTGTATTTTTTACACAACTTATTTATTTAGAAAAAAACCCTACTGTATCTGTTGGAAAATACAGAGGCAGAGATGCTTCATGCTTCACCTCTTTTATATATGTAGTATATTCTTTAACAGCTCGTCTCTTGCTGGCACTCTTCAAGAGTGTATTTCTGGTATACAGGAAGAGAGAAAAAATTATGACACAGTGGATAAAATGATCCCATAAGACTATCTCCCTGAAACAGAGATAAAGATGGTACCTGACAGTGCTTTAGGATTTAAAAATCCGGGACTGAGACTGATTTGTGTTGATACCTATAGTGCACATGCTGTTTATATATATGTATATATACACAAATAGAAAGAATATATTTTCCTTTTAAAAACAAACAAACAAACCCAAACCTCCGCGATCTACAGACAGAAATCCTAGGATTTGACTCAGATTTCAGTCTCCATGGTAAAAGCCAATGGAATGGACACCACAACCTGCTCTCAGCAAGCCCCCAGCCCAGGGACTGGCAGGATCACTGCTAACACCTCTCAAATCCCTGACGTTTTTAGCAGCGCCTCTTTTCCCACTGGCACATCACCACAAACCCATCTTTGACAGGAATCAAAGAGCCACTGTTGAAACTCCAGATAATGCTCTAGATGGAGGAGGGGAAGAAAGCCCTGCAACTCTTCTGTAAGCAAAACGCTTGCCCTGGGCTTTTCTCATTCTGATGCGAAAGCCAATAGACAAGGCCACCGGTGCCTTCAGTTTAGCAATACTTGATGTATTTACTCAGGGCTTCTGGCATCTCATTCCACATTCCTCAGAGCTGTAGGTTTTATACAGTGCCCTGTATATCAACCAGACAGTGTACCTGATAAACTTTCCCCCGAGGCAGGTGGCCATGGTAATGGCCAGGAACTTGTGCGGGAATTTGCATAGGAATTTTCTTAGACTCATAATGTTAGCAAATATTAAAAACTAAAATTGTTTGCCAGTCGGTCTTGCTGCTTACCAAAAATGTAAGCTTGCAGACAACTCCCTGCAGAAAACCAGAGCTTTCCAAGAGAAATAAAGAGCAAGCATGGGAAGATATCTTCCCAGCAGCTCCAGCAAGGATCTGCAAACACCTGTGGTAAAACACAGGCCAGAGAACACACCTTAAAACATCAGGGAGGGCTCCCGGCTGGCAAGGCAGAGAGGAGCAGAGAAGCACAGACACACAGGTGTGCTCAGGAGCTGTTGCCTGTCTCAGACCTGATCACACACTGCTGGAGGCAGGGCACTGTGCTGACACCCCAGATACCTCTTGCCACCCCTGTGGTGCTTAGGAAGATTTATTCTGCACACATACAGTTTGACCTGTGACTCACATAGGTAAGTCGAGACTTGGGACTTCAATATGTGGAAGAAGCACGCAAAAGCCTTTTTGTTTATTGTTGCTCAATACAATTATCCTCTATGAAAATCACTATTTTTCCTTCCATGCAGGACAACTGTGGCTTTTTTGAGCCCTGCCCAGGTTGAAGCTTGCTTCTGGGCCCTGGGGTTGTGCAATGCCGCTGGGTACATCTGCAGCCACCCTTGGCCCGGGTGCTCAGGGTGAGCAGACAACTTTGTCAGTAGCATCTACTCATCCCATTTACTGTGTAAACACTGACTAAGACACCACAAATGGCAGCAGTAGCAAGCACATTCAGGTCTCCTTGATCCAGCCAGAGGCACCTCCACATACATCAAATGTGTACACTCGGTAAGTCAGGTAAATTGTGTCTTTTCTTGCCTGTTTCATGAGGCCAAGAAGCCAAAGGCCAAATCCATCTTCGAGAGCCAAAGACTATGCTGCAGTCCCAAAAGTTTGAATACACTCACCAATTAAGTCTAGGTCTGCTTGCAGCTTTACCTGTGACTATGCTCCTGTGAGCTTCAGGTACCATATTAGTGCTACCTTTAATGAAAATGCTAATAACAATGAAATGCTTCCTGTGAGGGCTAACATTCACATTAGGATGTGGATAGTAGTGTATGAACTCTGGTGAAATTTCAGCATACACAGTCAACAGAAATTTTACTGCTAAAAACATGGCCCTAAGTCATGGTAACAATGTTAATATTTAATTGAAGTGAGTTGAACGTGCTCTTTTGTTCACAAACATCTAGAGGACATGTCGCTGCGTGCATGGTCGTGCTTGACTCTATCTTCCCTCCTTGCCTTTCATGTTTTTTCCCTGCTCTGTCTCTTCCTCCCTCCCCAGCCATGGGAGCTCCCAAAGTTGCACCCTGCATACTGCTCAGACCTCATACCCTCTGTTTGTCACCACAGCACAACTTCCAGGTTTAAAGACCTGTTAGCCACAGCCTCTTCATAATTTCACCCTTACATGTCCTGAAATCTTGAGCACAGCTTTCAAGCCATAATGAAGCCACTCTGTCTCAGCTTTTCCCTGGGAAAAGAGACTGGGATCAGACTCTGTGAGCTGACCTTTTCCTCCCCTGTCTCCTTCTTCCTCCTCCTCCTCTTCCTCTTTCTCTTCCTCCTCCTCCTTCTCTTCCTCCTCCTCTTCCTCTTCTTCCTCCTTTCAAGGATTACTCATTTCTCATTTTCTCCCTTCCCTTCTCTTCCCAGCCCTGCAAAAGCCTCCCCTTCACCAAGTCCATCACCTTCCTCCTTGGGTTTTGATTCCCCATTTCTCTCTTCTTACTGATTTATGCTGATGACCCATATCACCCTCTTTGTCACACTGGGTTCATTTTACCAACTCTGTTCCTCTGCTGCCCCAATCATTTTCTTTTCCTCATTAAGAAAGTCTGTTTATTTGGCATGCACTGTCCAGAGGCTATCTACTGCTGAGTTTTTCCTGCACTAAACTACAAGTGGTCCCATTCAGCACCATCCCTTAGCCTCCTCCATTATGTCCACCATTCAGCCTTTTTGCAATTTCCACTCCATCAACTCTCATGACTTCTCTTTTGCTTTTAGCCCTTATCTCCACACCCAGATAAAATTCACTGTACAATTCAATTTCCTTCAATTTTCTTTCCTGTAATATCTAGCCCAACCAACACCTCTCAGTTTTTTCTCCTGCTAGAAAGGTTGAAAGACTGTCTGCTGAAAGCCCAGACATCACTTCCAGCTATATGTGGATAAAGCAGTCTCTAATACTGCCCTGCTCTCAAGGAATACCCAAAGTCTCTTTTCTCTCCTTTCCATGGTGACCATTACTGCTCTGTTTGCACACAGGGCACAATTTTTATTTTGGCAGGCTCTCTTTCAAGGTACAGTTAAGACCTGTTGATGCTTTCTGCACATATGTCAAAGACACTGGCTATTCTATCTGCCCTCAAAACTTAAATACTTCCCTGGAGTCTCACCCTCACATTAACTCATTAATCGTGACATTCCTTTTTGCTTTTTCATAATTTGACCCACTGTTGACCTACAATCTTGATCCATGGTTTCATCTTCCAAATATTTCTTCAAGAATAATTTTCATAGCTTTGAATGTGCCACTCATTTTCTGTGGTCCTGTTGATCCTCTTTCCATCTTCTAACAAATAAAATAAAAGATGTCCTTACACACAATACTTGCTCAGGCAGGCAGAGCTGAATAGAACAAACAGGTGTCTTTTGCAGCTTATGAACACCCACTTTATGCTTCCCATCATATGCCCTTCTATTTTCCTTCCTAATTCCTCACTGGGAATACCTCCCTGGTCACAACTGCAGAGGAACTTTGCTCACCTCTCCTAAATTCCTTCTAAAGTCTCTCCCTTCCTGCTGAGAGAGTACAACAGCAGCCAGTCTGCTGACATGCTGTTCTCGTGTACCCAGTTGACCCCTCACCATTTCCTTGTGCTCCAGCTGCACCTATCCCATCTCCTGCCTCTCACCAGCTATTTTGTGCATAACCCCCACACGGCAGTGACAGCCCTTCCGCTGCGCCTTTATGAGCAGGTCTGCACAGCAGGAACACCCAGGTCAGGAATCCCAGGTCTGTGACACAGCAGACATAAATGACATCTTGAATGTTACCGGGAACTCAACCTGCTGAAACTCAGCCTACACCCTGACTCGTGGTGGAGCTTACTAAGTTTCTCTGATAAACAACAAAAAGGCAGAAGCAGTATCTCAGCTTATTTCTAAGGCACAACTCCAGCCCATCCATTGGGCACTCAAAAGGCCAAAACATGAATGCAAACTTTGAGCTACAGCACTTGGGGTATTGCTTCTCCAGAGTAAAACCTCCCAATGGCTCTCACAGCGGCAAATAGGATAGAAAGCCTCTCGGTTGTTAGTGGCTGGTTAAGCTGTTCCCCTTTTGGAAATACATGGAAGTTACTGTTGTCACATTATTATTGGTTGAGGATTCTCATGCCTTTGTAGTTTCTTTCCATCTCACGGCAAATAAGCCCATCTGTGCTGACTCAGTTGGCTTTATGTCCTACCTAAGCAAAAGATAACATCCAGACTTTAAGCATATTTTGTAAAACACACTTTAAAAATATCAGAAACCTCTTTCTTCTTTTCAAATAAAATCTTACTTGGGATCAGGGCAAATGAAAGCCTGAAAAGGACAAAAATGCCCTCAAGTTTCAGGTAGTCAGCTTTGCAGTTACTAAAAAGTTGCTTTCCTCTGTTGAGTTTACTGTGTCACCAAAGCCCTACTAGCCATAGTTATACAAAGCCTGCATTGTCTCAGCAAGGCTGCCGAGATGTTCCTGATCTTGGCAAGAGCTAGATGTACCCAGAAGCATTTTATTGAAAAAAAATTACTACAGCAGAAAGAAATATTATTTTAGGCCTCATACTGGAAAGATAAAGGTCAGAGCTCTTCCCTCTGCTAAGGGAGCAGACAAAAATATCCTATTCACAGGATCTATTTTACAAACTTGAAAATTGCACCTAAAAATCCTCTTATGAAACAAATTTCAAAGTGACTACAATATAAGGAAGGATTTGTTGGTTTAAGTCATCATTAATTTGGAGATTTCAACTTCATGACAAAAGAGGGAACTACATACAGCCATATACAGGAATGGAGATAGTCTCTTTATAGTTAATCTGTTAGATCTGCTTCCTTGTTATAAAGCAAACCTGTTCTTTATATTCACCTTTATGTTCATCATTGATTTATTTTTTAACAGGAACAGGATCTGGCAATGTTTCTTCACAAAGAGCACATTGCCCCAACTAATTTTTTCAGTAAATCAGAGCAATATTTGTTCAGGAAACTGCACACAAGTGATTGGAGCCACTTGAATGAAAAGGCAAGATTACATTTTTGTTTCACCCATAAATGTGGTGTAATATCTGCTGGAATTTGTCACTCTGGCAGTGCTGTGGGCTCCTATGGTAACACAACAGAGACTTTCACACCACTCCAGGGTGGTGTTCTCTGGCTATCAGGTGTCCTCACAGCTTTCACAGAAGAGGGTGCAGCATTTCATAGAGTGGTAGCAAAGTGAGGCGTCTCTGCCATGTGGAGGAATCCAAGATTTCAAAAATGTAGGAAGCTGCAAAAAGAACACCTCAGTCCCAGGGATAGCTCTGCTGAAGCCAGCCAGGTGAGGGCCATGCAAGATCAAGAGTTCAGACCAAACAGAAACAGAAACGGTATTCCCTGAAGGCTCTACCATTTCCACCGCTTATATTAAATATTTTTATTACTATGTTTTCAACTTTTAAAAAATCTGTTGTACTGAAGGCAGCATATTCTTTTATTTTCTAAAACTTCAAACAAAGATTTTGCATCCTCACTTGCAGCAGGGACACTCATAAATTATTAGCAACCCTATTTACATGGCAGTCAACTCCAAATATTTCCCTAACAACACTTGGGGCCCGGAGCCTGTGTGTCAAAAGAGGTCAGACCCCAAAAGCAGAAGAGGAAGCTGGGTTCTCGCAGGGCTACGAGGCGAGGTGGGAACAGCCGCTCTCAGCTCTCGGCAGGATGCACACTTTGAAACAAGCCAGGAGAACAACCTCTCTCGGGACGGGAATATGCAGGGGAGTGGCGGGAGAGAGAACGAATGTGCAAAAGGAGTGTTCGTCTCTCCGTTTATCTCGCAGACAGCAGTCTGTTAGCTTTAGCTGCGAGCCCGCCGGACACCGAGCAGAGGGCCCATTCCTGGCGTTATCTCCTGCTCCTCTCTAAGAGCGCAAGCCGCCTTCCAGCTCTCCAGCTGTATACCAGGCTCCGCTTAACACCACGGGCGACCTCTGCCCCCGGGCTGGCAGCCCCGCGCTGCCCGTGCGCTTCCCCGCCCGCACGGGAAACACGCGCGGCTCCCCGCCCGCATCATGTGAGCTCGGCCAGACTGGTGAGGAATAATTGCAGGCTTGTCCAAATTATCGTCTGCAAAGTCTGGGAGGCACATAAGGGCACCCATACTCGGCTTGCGTTAGCCTCAGGCGGCTCATTTCAGCCCCGTCTAATGCCTTCTGCCAGGTCAGCCCGGCTGAGCCGGTAAAATGTAGTAGGGATTTTGCGACCCGTAAGGTCCCAGCCTATCTTGGACCATTATAATAGATTGGCTATAGGTCAAAATTTTATTTTAAATTCCTAAGAAGAAATGAGCTGTGTAACCTTACCTCTAAAAAAATTTTAAATCTGCTATTTCTTTTAACATGTGTAAGGAGGCTCTAGTATTTCTCATCTAATCACGCATCTCAGCATGAAGAAGACGCTTGACCTGCTGATGGATACATGTATTTTAAATGGTCTTCAGAAACTTTTCACAGATAAGATCCCATTCTTATGCTAATGTTGTAACAGAGTAGCAGACAGCAGACTCAGAGCCCTCTTGTCACCTCACTGTCACTTGTGCCACGGCTCTTTGGTCTATACAAACTACAATATTTTAAGTGTTCAAAAAGAGAAACAACCATAAAACAAAACACTTCTTCCGAAACTGACTCCAAAGACATGGCAAGTCACGCTGTGCTTTTTCTTTGACGTGGAGAAACACATTTTAAATTAAAACTCTCAGATCTGCAAATCACTTCTCAATCTGTCCTTGTTTAGTACCTGCCTCTGCCTCTCATCTGTCATCTTTCTTCAGAATCACCAGAAATCTGTCAGTTGGAAGGAGTCACCAAAACTCCACTGAAAACCTCTGCAGTCCTCTCCGTTTGCCTCTCCCCCGTAAAAATACTTTAAAATGTATTTTCTGAGTGAACTTCTGGTCGCTTACATTGTCAACCCAATCACTGAAGAGTAAGTACAATCCAATCCGCAGCTAAGGACGGAGGAAGCGCAGAGCAAACCGAGAAGCGGCGGTACCTACCTGGAGCCCACCTCAGCGCCCAGCACCATTCGCGGCAACGGCAGCGTTTTGGAGTAGCGACCTTAATGCATTGTCCTTCCTACCGCGCTGCTAAATGAGAGTTGAGCAACTCCTTGCACTGCTGCTTGGAGCAACAGCTCTCCCAATCTTAACCCCTTCTCTTGGCTCTTCGCTTCTTTGCGCCTTTTTTTTTTTTTTTTTTTTTTTTTTTAAAGAGTTTCTGGGCACTAAAACTTGCAATTAGTACCAGCTAAGCCAAAGCCCCTGCTCGCCCCCGCCCTAAGCCGCGCATTCCAGGGCGCTGAGCGGGGCGCTGAGCTCTTTGCCGGCACCGCGCAGCTCTTCCACCCCCAGACCCGGCTTTCTG
>VZSR01003049.1:2417111-2513106 GCA_013398615.1 Brachypodius melanocephalos
AAAAAAAAAAGGAAAAAGAAAACGGAGAAGAAAACCTGGAGAGATGCAAGAGCTGGAAGGAAGAAAACTTTTAGAGCAGATGTACTAAACATACTGTGGGAGGGAGTGATTCACATCTATCTCTAAAGGGCTAAAACAGTGATTTTTTTTTTGGGGGGGGGGGGTGGGCAGTGTCAGTCACGAGAAAATATGCTTCTCAGCCCTCTGCCTCCTTCGGGTGGATGGATATTTGAAAAGAAAATAAACCTCTGGTACTCACCTGAAGGGCAGCAGCAGGCATCAGCATATAGCAGAGAAATGAGCCTGCACCTTCGCCCGATCCAGTTACCCCAAGGCAGCGGTAACACTGGTTTAAGAAGTGCCACATTTTACACTTTTCTGACCTAAAGTTACATGTGGTTTCTAGAAAAGGAACAAAAGAGAAACTAGTTTATACAGACAAAAAATCCAAACCAAAAAACAAAAAACCACCAGGCAGCAAGCCTTCTTTTAAACTCCCTGTGATCCCTCTGACCGTTGTCTGGAACGCTTAAAGAAACAACGAAGCAAGACTGTAAACTTTCTTACTCCCTTTTACGTTACCTGTCTGTGCCTGGCTATGGGCTTTGATGTATTGAAACAAAGCAAAAGACCTGTTTATAGTAAATGAAACCAACCAACAGACAGATCTAATTCAGACTTGTGACTAAACAAACTGGAACAGGAAGCACACACCAGCAGATTTTTTTTTAAAGTAGTAATTCCTGCTAGCATTGTCATGAAACGGAAAAAAAAGGAAAAAAAAAAGTTTTTGCTTCTCCCTTCAATTGCTTTTGTTCAAATGCAGGACTTTGGGGTTTTTTTTTTTATTTTTTTTTTCTCGAGAGCAAAAACCCAACCAACCAACCAAAATCCCAAAACAAACAAGCAGAGTTCCATCATGTATATGCAAATATTTAACAGAGCAATATTTACCACTAGTGGTGATCTGTAGATATTATGCATCTATTTGTTTCCTCATGTAGGTCATTTGTGCAATGATTAGTGTCATGATTAGTATCATGACCCTCACCCCAATTAACATCTGTAAATGATGAGTAGACAGAGTATCTTCATCTAGAATAACTGGACAATTCAAACGCCCAACAGTAGATTAGAAGTCCTGCAACTCACATCTTTAAAGAATAATTAATATTTGAGCTCAAAAACAGTGAAAGAAATTGATTTTCATAATTCTTCCTAAATTTAATTTTTTTATTCTTAATTTATTCTTAGCAATTCTTAATTAAGAATTCTTCTTAATTTTTCTTAATTTTTAAAAGATTTATTCAGAGCTGGGTGCCCACTATGCTGCCTTTTCTTTCTGTGATATTACCTATGCTTTTTGAAAGCAGTTTGTCCTTCTAAACAATAATCTCTCTAATTGTGCTCTTTTTCAAGTATAGAAAAATCACAGGTTTTACCTAAGCAAATCCACATTCACTCTGCAAAAGAGTTTTGCTGCAGGCAGAAACCAATGAATTGAACTACTATTGGTAGAATATGTAAAGCTCACAGTCAAATGTTGCAAAGTTCAAGTTAACAGTGTGTTCTCTCCAAACTACCACAATTCATAAAAGCATGTGATTTCAGTTTTAGCAAATGAATCAAGAATAATAATAATAAAAATCTTTCTGAACTTACCTGCATTAATGAGTAAATAATCATGGGGGAAATTTTCATAAAATACTTGAATTAAAATGGAAGTTCAGCATTAGCAGCAAACATTATGCAGTTAAATTCTTTAAGAAAAAATAGTCCAGAATAGTAAATAATGAGGGGTTTAGTGGTACAAAAACTTCTTAAGTATTCTGTAGTACTCTTCTCTAAAATCATGACCCATCTGCCCAAAGAGAGGGGTTTCCATTGTGTCCTCATCTGATAGGTTTGCCAATAAATTTCTCAGACAATCCATCTCAAGCAGAGACAACCTATGCTCCATTTGCTCCATTTAGAGGAGCAAATTGGCATTACTGGCAAAAGTAGTTCCTTGCCAATATGTACAGATTACTTCTAAATTAGCATCTCTGTAATATAATGAATAGTACAGAAAATGGAAAGACAAGTGAGTGCATTCTCCTGCATGTCCAGAACACAGGTATACTACCAAAAGCAATGGTTGCACCAGTGTGGTAAAGTCAACTACTTTAAGGTGTGCTGCTGAAAGTGTAGCTCTGCCTGTTCTACTGAGCCTTCACATGTGCTTGTGGGTCTTACCTCTGAAAGCCAGTTCATGCCTTTCTGGTGCAGGATGCAAATAGGAAAGAGTTTTACTTTCTTCTTAGTTCTGTTCAGCTGAAGGTGAAGTGCATGACAGCACTAGGGGTGTCTAGTTAGAGCTAATGATTGGCAGAAGCTCATCCAGCAATTAAAATACTCCTTATTGCTCACTGTCTGTGTGAGGAGACAGTTTCCATGGACCCAGGTGAGACTGCAAGGTACCACATCTGTCTGCATACTCCTGCAGCTGTAGGGGTGATCATGACATATCTGCTCGCAACTTTTTAATGGACTTCCAAACTTCAGTGAGGAAAGCCATTTTTGCATTTTTCTCATCTGCCAGCAAAACAATAGTGCCAAACCTCGATCATTTATCATTTGTGCTTTACTCTGATTCCCAGATTCCAGATCAAATAACAGGTAATGGTGCCAGGTTGTTCCTTAAGTGCACTTTCTCAGCATAAATGACAGTAGCAATTCAGCAAAGTCTCTTCTTGACCACCAAATGCTGAATCTATCACAAGCTGAGATGGGATGAAAGCAGCCTCAACAATCAGTTGTAGGAATTGCAGCCATTGAGGTTTCAGGTAACCTAAAATTAAACATGAAATCTAACTGATATAATGGCAATCTGAGACATTTTTGACACGAGAATTATTTTTCTCCCTCTTTTCCCGGCTGTCCAGCTGACAAAGTGTTTTAAGGGGTTGTGAGCTCCTTACATAGGAGTGAATGAGTGACCCACATGTAATTTGCTGCAGCACCCTCCAGTTTGTGTGTTAAAATGAAAGAGCAGTCACAACCTCCAACATGAAGAGGAGATTTCCTGTTTCTCTGCCAAGCCATGGCAGGGTTTCTGACCAAAACAAAGAATTTAATGAGTCCATAGCAAAGCAAATTAAGCTAAGTGCAGTATGATTAGGCTGTGAACACTAATCTTTAAAGGCAATAGTATTTGATTAAGGAAGGTGTCCTCCAAAAGTGATCTTAAAATTGCAATAAAAATGTCAGGGGGTTTGGGGTGTTTTTTGGAGACCTGTGTCTCCTGGACTGTAATTTTTCCTTCTGAATATGGCTTACTGTATTATCAGTTATGTTAAATACCTATTGTAGAGTTTATCACTCCCAATAGCTGACTTCACTGCTGCAAGAAAACTGCACGTTGAAAGTTTGGCGACTGCATATCATTAAGGAGATTATGGCAAAACTTTTTTTCCCCTCTCTGTCTAATTGGGAAACTATGAAAAAGCGGGAGTATGTTACTCAAGAATTAATTTCCAATTATCAAAAAGATAATTGGAGAAGTAGAACACATGCTACTTTTGTCAAAAATTAAAAAGTCTCTACTTCAACTCTAAATTTCGTTTTCTAACACGGAATGTTTCCTACTACAGGTTAAACATTTGGATATAGTTCAGTAATCAAAGAGTCTGTAAATAAGTCTGTAATCATACAGCATTTGATTTTTTTCCCAGTTGAAGTTGAAGTTTGGAGAGTGAGAATTTCTGATAGTGGCCCCCCACGTAAAAGATCTCAGTATGCTCAGTCTGTAACACAGCACCTTATTCTTCAGACAGGTCTTGTTTTCTTTGTGACACTTCCATGCAGTCTGTTTGCAACCTCTGTCACTGTGGGCCCCCCAACATCTCCTCCTAGTCTCTACCTTTTGCTTTCCTACTTGGTGGTTTGACCATCCTACCCCTCTCAACAGCTGCTTCCTCTACACACATTTCAGATTCAGGGTTACATTTAAACTCTTCATTTATCAGCCCTTCTCATTCATGTATCCATTTCACCACTTTCTCTCTGCCTTTCCACAACTCCAGCAGCACCAGCCCAGGTCATGGTAATATTTGCTTTCCTACAAGTAACTTCATGTGTTCTTCCATGCTGTCCTCACACCAAATACAATTCCCAAACGAAAAGAAGGAGGTAAAGCCACTGGTGTCTTTTCCTTGAGTCCCTCCTAAGGGCTATCTGTTGTGACAGCAGTGAGATTCCTAGTGCTGTATTTTGGGATGGGGATGACAAGCCTGGAGGCATGCCCTCACCTGGCCCTGGCAGCTCTGTTGCCTGCCTGGCTGTGCTGAAGCTGCTGTCTTTTTGCCCTTCATCTCCCTTCAATAACCCTCCTCCACCTCCGTGTCCCGGCCCAGGGCACTGTGCACGCCGTGCTGTCGTTTCCACCTGTGGGAGCTGGGTACAAAGCAGTGGGTTTGCATCTGCTCTGTGCAGGAGCCCCCAGCAGCAGAGGGGCAGCCACAGCTGCTCCCCTTGGCCCTGCGTGCTGCCAGGGGCTCTGTCCCCGCCAGCCCCGGGCCGAGGATGTCACAGCTACACCGTCTGTGATGGCAGTGGCTGTTTCTCTTTGATGTAAGCCCTTCACTCAGGGCAGCTGGCATGTTGGTACGTGTGCCACGTGCTCCTGCTGCATTTGGCTAGCAAATAGCCCTTGGGGGTTTCTGGCCTGAGGTGTGTATTAGTGACTTTTAGTTCAGGGCTGTCTGCATGATGCACCTTGGCTGTATGCAAACATGCCCTTACATAACCCTTCAACCAAACCCACAACTCACAGAGTGCCGCAACAAGATGTTGCTTTTCTTCCCTTGATTTTATTAAAGCTTTGGAGGGAAGAGAGCTTCACACTTTTGTGGAGAGCCACAGGCAGCACCACCTCCAGCACAGAAATAATAATAGTCATGTCATTTCTGTTATTATTATGCTGAGTTCTTTCACACATGCAAAGTGGTTTTCCAGTCCTCGTAATAAAATGAGGACCTGAAAAAGCAAGGGTAAACCACTCTGAATGTAGTACTACCCTTCTCTCACAGTTTTGCAGCTCAGAAGAGCAGACAGTTTGCACAGATTATCTTAGAGTTGTGTTCTTTGCAGATCGTTGAAAATTCACAGCTAAAAACTTGGGCACTCTCCTCACAGCAAACATACTTCAGCTCAAAACTGGAAGCCATCGCTGGCGAAATCAGAAGCAGGGTAAAATCACAAGGCTCTGTGGTCAGATTTAACCCTGGCTGGGAGTCACAGAGTTCTGGTCTGGTATTTACTCTGAAGTCACTTCTTTTGGAAGGGAAGTGAAACAGGCACTGTGCAGCAGAAGCAGTTCAGCAGGAAATTATCGTTATGTACTGAAGCAAGCCCTAAGAACAGAACAAAAGTCAAGCCAAGTAGAATTCAGCTATTTATTAATCCTTGCAAGAAGGGGGAGGGAGGTGAGAAAAGACATGGCCTAAATTCACTTCTGTCTCTCAGCACAAATAAGCAGCAAGGTCTGAGAGGCTGTGGAGACATCAGATATCAGTGTGGTGCATGCAGACACTTGTGTGCTCAGCTGGGTGTGAGCTTGAGTAGAGGTCAGGGGAACAACCAGGAAGGTTTGTGACTGTGGGAGGGAGGGGGTGTTCACACACATCCCATAACAGTCATGGGTGGTTACCAGAAAAAAAAGGGCTCAGATGACTCAGGGACTTGAAAATAATGGTGAGAGCTGAACCTCTTCCACGCTCCAATGGACAGAAATACTCCAGCAGGACATGGGACACGGGCTGTGGGACTATAATGCAGAAAAAGAAGCCATCAAACAGGAAGGTCACCCAGACACACAAGATCTGTACCACACAAGCCTTAGGTTAATAAACACCAATACTCATTTTGACTTAAATTGCCAGGTAATTTTTTTTAATTAGCAATTTGCAGCAAAACCAGGAGTTTTCTGGATATAGGAGAAATCAGATAATCGTGAAATTGTTTATTTCAGCAACAGATTATGCTAAATCAGAAGGCTCCTCTGCAGGCTTTCTGTAGGACTGCTCACCTGCACTGCTGTAACCTGTTGCTTTTCTTCTCTGTTCTGTGCATTGGCTTGCAGCTTCTGAGCCCTCAGTTGTCTTCAGTGTACCCACCCATGACTAATTGTGGCATTGTAGAACATTTTGGTTTGGAAAGGACTTAAAGACCATCTAACTCCAACCCCCTGCCACAGGTAGGGACATCTTTCACTAGACCATGTTGCTCCAGGAATGAGTCATCCACAACTTCTCTGGGCAACCTGCTCCAGTGCCCCAACACCTTCATACTGAGGAATTTCTCCCTAAAATCTAGTTGAAATCTACCCTCTTTCAGTTTGAAACTTTTTCTGAAACTTTTCAACACTTTTAAGTAATTTTTTTTTTTTTGTAAAAATGTCCAGTTTTCATGCTCTTGAATATCTAACCCTGGAAGGACATATGCCCAAAGACAAATTTCAGCAGAAAATTATGGTTACCTTTACATTTTCCTTAACTTTCATCAATGTTCTGGGTCAATACTCAAGTTTGGAGATTGTTCTCATTTTTAATACCCACTCTGGTACAGAAGCTCCTTCAATAATGGGAGACAGATGTCAGAAACCAACTTCCATGAGATATTAATTTTTTAAATAATTCCTTAAAATATTCCCATGGTGTCATGATAGGGCAAAATGAAAAGTGAGATTGAGCCCATGACTACCTTTGATGGAACATTACTTATCCAGGCTTTGGGCAGCTGCTGCCTTCTGCCACTGCTGAGTTATCCCCAAACACCAAGCACCAGCATCCAGCTCCATATCTCTTACCCTCCAAAAAGGACAGAATAATTAATAATTGGTGATGCACAAGGAAAGAAGAGGATGCAGACTACTGGGAAAGATAAGCATTAGCAACAGGCACAGAAGGAGTAATTAAACATGACAAAAGATCCACACACCTATCTGGGAAATAGGAACAGAAGGCTGTGTGACAGGAGAATAGTTGATGCCACAATATTTCCTCTGTTTCTCTGTTCTCTCTTTTTTTCTTTTTTAAGAGAAAGACAAAACATGCCAAAAGCCCACATCATGTTGAAAAACTAATTGAAATGTAAGCCATTATAAGAGTTGGATTTGCACTGAGTAGTCTCAAAATTGGATACAGAAAATCTAAAACCACTCTACTTGCCTATCTAGTCCACTCGAAACCTAGAGAGTGACCAGCTCAGGCAGGAATACCCTGAGTAGCACTCAAGTCCAGTTTTGAAAACTTCTATGATTATAATTTTATAACTAATCATCATATAACAGCAGCACAATGTGTCTTGTTGCAATATTTGAAGCAGATCCCTACTCTTACCAGTCCCTTCAGATCCATAGCTGCAAGATGAACAGTACAACATGAGTCTGAGGTGTTATACAGAATGTATATTTATCAGCTTAATTCCCTTACTTGCAGTGTCCTGTAGTTAGCTAATGATGAACATTTGTATGTTCCTTTTTCTTCCTCTTTTTCAATATTTCACAGCATCTTTTCAGCTCAACCTGAGAGTTCAAACAAGTCAGTTCTAAAGAGCAATTAAATCCTTCCTAGCTGAAAATTAATTACAAATGTAGCATAAAGGTGAAATTCACCCAGCCTATGTGAAAAATGCAGACTGTATATACTTCAGTGAAAGACATGGCACATTAAAATTCATGCTTTATTTTAGTCTTAGTTGCAACATTGTAAGCAATTCACTGTTCTTTAAAAAATTAATCTAGAAGCAAATGTTTAGCATTGCATATATCAATCCATGAATAAGAGCAAGATCAAAATAAAACTATGACTTCTGATTATACATAACATGGCAAGTGGAAGAATCTGGAACACAGTCACAAACAGGGGCACAGATACAGTTGGTTTGACTTCTAAAGTTATATTTATATTGTTGGAGTATAACTCACAACACAAAAGGAAATTCTCGCTGTTTCATCTTTCCAGTCCAGGCGTACTCTACTCTAAGGAAGATCTGTTGACAAAGTCTCTTCAGATGATAAGTTCTCTGGGGAAAACCATGGGATGTGATCCACATTTGGCAGCATTTAGCATAACAGGATCCTGATCCATGATCAGGTCCCTCCAGATCTACAGTAAGATAAGCTGCATTTGTGACCGTAATGAATGTTAGCTCCTCTGTACGTTTTCCCATTAGGGACTCTGATGAAATATTTGGCGGGTTACTTAATGGGATTCACCAGAAGAAAAACTAATGGCTTAGTCTAGTCTTAGTAGGTGAAGGTCAAATAAATACGTGTGCCCTAAAATAGTCTCTTAACTACAGCAGTAAGAAGTACAAGTTGCCACAGACCTGATGACTTACACTGCCTGGAAGCCAGCCACCCTCTGTGCCATGTAATGAGGCTCTGCCATCCCTGTCAGACTGCTCCTATAAAAGTAGAGAGATTATAGGAATTTTATAGGCCTTAATTGTGGAGTGTTTCTTTTAATTCTATTAGCTTAGTAATCTGTGGTTTGTTAATAACCTTGACACAGCCAAAATATCTACTGGTATTGTTTTAAGCAGGAGAGATAGAGAGGAACAGAGTGCATAGAGTCAGAAGCACCTTCCCTCTAACCAATGCTGATATTGACTGGGTTTTTAGCAGCACTTTCTACTACAGTGGCCAAGGTGCTTTTGGGCATTTGCATTGTGGGTTTTTTCTTTTTTTCTTCTACTTCCATAACCTTTACTACATTGAACTATCTTCCTTCCTTCCTTTCCCAGCTGCAGCTTTTCCCAAAATTCACCAGTTTAAACTGCAGGTAGAAAAAAATTCGTAATTTTGAACATTGATAGAAATTGTTCCAGCCAGTGTGTAGGAGCAAGTGGAGAAATCTAGGAGGTTTTGAGCACCCAAGACAGATTTCAGACAGAAACCACACAAAACCCTAGAGTGCTCTGACCCTATTCTCTCCCATCTGCTACCACTTTGTTACTACAAGCCGAAGCTGAGCTGACATAGAAACCATGTAAGCTCTCCCAGAATATAGTTCTGGTCAGAGCCATCTTACTCAGCATAAATAGCCCCTGAGCCATCAGGGAGGTGCAGGGAGGGGAGAAAACTCCTGCTTATCAAGGAATGGCCACCACCTGGGAACAAACCTGTTCATGCCCATAAGCTACTGCAGCGGCACCAGTTTTATGCCATCACACTTCTGTTCACATCAGCATCATGAAAAGTTTCACCAGGTGAAATAATTTTACCCTTTCAAGGTGAGAGTCTTTATTAAAAATTGAAATTTCCATTGACTTGTGTGCCCTTACTCTTCTCTAATATAAACCTGTTTCCACTGAAACAGGTAAGAAAATAGTAATTTTACTACACATCATTGGACTGAACTCTAAAATAGCTCATTGGGTTGAAGTCTCTAAACTAACAAGACAGCAGAACATCTACTGCAATTGGGGCTCCATTTCCAGATCCATACATTACAGCTGTCATGAAAAGCATAATTTTGAATGGAGAGACTGCCATTAGCAGCTGGCATCATAGTACAATTGTGGTAAAAATTAGAAGAAAATAAACAAATATTCATAAAAATTTTACATGGCAGGAGGATTTTGCATACCTATCAGTGAGCTCTGCCTGCAGACGGAAGGATGTTTTCTTCCTAGCTGTGAGCTGCAGCTCTGCAAAGAGCTGACTACTTGAAAAACAAGCTGGGGGCCTTTTGTCTTTGTGTTGTCACAGAGTCACAGTGCTGGAAGAGACTTTCAGGGGTCATCCTGTGCATCCCCCTTCCTTAAGGGATGAGCAGTTATTCCCACAGTTTCTGACAGATACTTTGCCATTAATCATCACTGATAATTATGAGCCTGGAGACTATGTTGTGCCCACAACATAGTGGGGACTGTATTTGCAGTGCAAAAAGCATAGTATAGTAGAAAAAAGATCCACCTTTCTGCTCTTTACCTGTGTTGGCTTAGAGGATCAAAGAAATCCAGAGGAGAAGGGAAAGAAACAATAATTTATGCTAGCAAACTACCAAGATTCTGAACACAAAGGTGCTGTTTGTGGTTTGGGTTTCTTTTAATTAGGATCATACTTTGTAATAGTGATCATGAGAGCTATGCATGACACTTCCTAGCAAAATGACTCAAATTCCTGCACGAATTTTTGCAGTATGCTGTGCTTTCAAGCATAATGGGCTTAGATCCACAAATTTGCAGCTTGTAAGTATTGAGACTATAGCAGAGAGACTCAGAACACCAGAAAGAAAACTCAGTTGCTATCATTTCAGCTACTGTTTATGCAAAATTCTATAACCACTGTGTGTGTGATGGATCCAAGCAGAAGACTTTGCCATGCCCATCAATGCAAGGTAGGAGCAAATCAAGAGGTGTTTTGAATAATCCAAGGAGCTGACAATGTAAAAAATAATGAAGAGATGTGCTAGACAGGATGGCAAATGGCTGAAGAAATGTCCTTTGCAGAGGCAGAAGGCCTAGAGGGTAAGGAGAAGAAAGGAAGGAAGGTCAAGTGACTTATTCAGCTTCTTCTGCTGCTTTGGATAAGAAAAATATTTTCTTCACACCAAGTCAGCAAAAGCATTTCCTGACATCCTGATCTCTTTGCTGTTGTTTCTTTTTTCAGTGAAAGCCGCTTTCTAAAAGGCATTGAAAAATGTGGGTGCCGGTCAAAGGAATATGTTCAACTGTCTCCAGGCTTAATGCTGACTCTTTTGCCAGAACACCCAGGCACTTTCCATCGTGCTCCTGTGCCAAGGGTGAGCCTCACTTAGGGAAAGCACACTGTGCAGAGCAGGTGGAGTGTGTAGGAAATGGAGCAGCATGAGCCAGCAGCCAAGCAGAACCTGGGAGGGCTGGCATCAGGAACTCTGATGTGTACAAAGCCAGGTGTGGGTGCCTGATTTAAACCAAACCCTTAGACAAGTTTTCTCCAAGCATTCAAGCCTGCAGAGTGCTTTTGGGTCTTCTTCTTTTCCTGCAGGCAAGTCTGTAGCTGGGTACAGTTCAGGGTTGTGCTCTCGCCGCCTTTCAGCTGCTGTGAACCCACTGAGTTTAAAACTCATTAGTGCTGTGTGAAACAGCAGTGTAAATATTTCTCTGAGGAAATCAAGCAGCAAAGGGAACCTGGGGCAGGATTTGCCTCTGCTTTTTCTGAAATGTAAAAGGTAAATGGGGGCTTCCCTCTGCACTCAGGTAGAGCTGATTTTACTCTTATGGCACAAGTTGTTAATAATTCCAAATCTTTCCTATTTACTCCTTTTCATATGCTTTTAGTGAGAACAGGTGAAGTTCTGCAGTGCAACTGCCTAAACTGCAAAAATCTATTTGCATGGTTTGCAGAACTCCAGGAAAACAAGCTTGAGAAATATCTGTAAATATTTTGTATAAATGTAAACTACTCCACTCACTAGTAGGATTCGGCCCCACGATTCACCCTGCTCCTAAGCCTGGACGAGGAGAGCGCCAGGAGGGGAAGGAGCGGAGCGGTGGATGCGCAAGAGGGGAGCGGTGGAGGGCAGGGGAGCCGTGCTGCCCCGGGAGGGGAGCGCAGGATGCCGTGCTGGGGACGGGGCCGCTTGTGCCGTCCTCCTCAGCGTGTAGTCTGGCAATGGCCAGTGTCAGTGCACCTTCCAGAACCCACGGTGAAGCCACTGTCCGTGCACGCCCCGAGACACAGCAGTATTTCTTGTCCGGATTGCTAAGTGGTGAGCGTCCTCCTTACCTCCCCCTCACAACCACTGCTGCAATTCTGTCCTATTAGGACACTCCAAACAGACAAATTATTACGAGCACACGAAGTGCCCTGGATGACCCGAGTGAACTCATCACGGCAGACTTGTATTTTGTTTTTCAGGGTGCAGAGTAGTCCTTCCAAGGCTGGATAGCAAATGGCAGCTGCGGTAGTTTTCCCCCTGTCACTGAAGCTCGGCATGGCTAACACACATCCTGCCAGCCAAATCTACCGGGCTGATCCTGAACTTGGAGTGACCCTGGGTCAACTGCACCCTCGTACTTTGTGTTACAAGGAAATGCCATGCAGCAGCATCCCACGACCTGGTGTTTTAGGGAGATGGCCATCAATGAAAAACTCTAATGAAAAAACAGCTTCCACCAAGTCTCTTCATTATGTGCTCATTCTTTTTTACGTTCCCAAACTAGTTTTTTCCCGTACTTTTTTTTTTTTTTTCCCCTTTCTCCCCTGTTGCTAATGAGCACTTGAGAATTTGATTTAGCTCCTTGGAATGACTGCCACTTACTGCTAGAATGTTAATCTGTCTAAACCCATTCAGCTCCCCTTACTTGGAAGTCAATCACCTGGAGCCTGCATTTTAAAGAGATGCTGGCTAAGGCAGTCTCAACAGCAGAGATGTTTTAGGACAATTCCCACAGCTGGGAGTAATCTCGGGAAACTCAGAGGTAATAGACGGCAGACAGCGTTGAATCCTGGGGATAAGCAGAACTGAAGCAAACCCCGGCAGGGATCCGAAGCGCAACTGGAGGGGAGACAGGAGGCTATTGAGCTGCAGCTCCCACACGGGATGCCGCTCCGGCGTGTTTTGGGGGACAACCTTTACAATATACCAAGGAGGGCATAGGCAAGACAGGACAGAGGAGGTATGCCAAACCACAGCTGGAGATAAAGCTTTAAAGAGTCGGAGGAAGAGTTTGGCTTTCCAGAAGTAATTAGAGAGATGATTTAATTTGTCTTGTACTGGCCATTTTTAAAACCCCCGTTTGGAGGAGGAGAAAATGCACAGAATTCGACACTAAATGTAGGAGACATAGGCATCACTGGGGATGGCTGATGGTGTAGTGGAGCTGTGTATCTGTGAATCATTTCACTGTGCTATTCTGGACACGCTTCTGTTTCAGCTGCCTTAGCATGGTCAGAACTCCCTGTCTGTGAGACCATGCTGCCCAGGCCAGAGGGACAGCCACCGCTGGCAGCGAGTAGGAGAGCCAGGATCTGGGGGGATGCACTGGGAGTGGAGGGGATCATGAAGTCCCTGACTACCAGAATTGCTCCTGGGCACTGCTTTGCATTTTTTTACATGGGAAGAACTGTTTTACATGTTTTATTGTGGTACACCCCACCTCTGTCGCTGTCCCTTCACTCCCTGTGCAGTTCTCTGATGGCAAACTTTGCAGAGAGAAGATGCAATAATTCAACAGCAAGAAAGGTTGCTTCACTGATGCTACAGAGGAGCAGACTGGTCCTATGATTTCATGTGAAAAAGCACATTTTTGGAATAAGCAAACATTCAGAGTCATTATTTGCTCTTTGAATAAAACTATTCTCTTTAAATAAGAAATGTATCTTTGGAGTGCATCTCCAGAAATCTTATAAATGAGAAATGCAGAAGGAAGGTGACAATATGTGTTTCGTCAGCATATGCAATCTTTTGTGAAAAGAGAGTCTGAAATGGAACTGGGATTCCTTTAGGTATTTGTACATTTATCTGCTGCCCTAGTTCTGAAACAGAACATAGAAAATGAAAAGTCAAATGCACCATTATTATTGATTTATAAGCAAAATGGAAGATTATGTCCATAAGGTTTAGGACACTTATGTTACATGAGACCTAATGCTACATGACCAGCCTGATACACTGTTGCATATAAACCTGCAATATGCAGGCACAGTAGGACCCTAGTACCTAAGTTTTGATGCAAACTTTCTTTAAATTACTTATTAGCTAGCAAAAACCATTTGAGGGATTAAATACAGCAATGTAAATGTGGTTTCAAGTTCTCCTCAAAAGGGTTTTTTTTTGTCTACAATGGAAGAGCAACATTTGTGAATTTACTTCTAATTTTCCATAGACTTCAACAGGAAAAACTGTGGGAAGTGCAATATATTTTGCTTCTGAAAATTTCAGAAGTAAATGATGGACTCAAACTGCTGCAGTTACCAGCAATGCACCCACTGCAGAGTCCCTCCGGGGAAGGCCTGGTACACAGTAGCACTAGCAACCTGTTGAGCCTAAGACCATCAAAGAAAAACATCCAAAAATGGCCATTATTCAAAGAACAAGATGTTTTGAGGAATGAGCCTTTGCTGGAAAAAAGAAAGAGCACTGAGTGCAGCCAGGTTTCTAAGCTAATGTGGCTGGTTGGCTTTGAATCATAAAGGCAGAAAAATTTGCTCTGTTGATGTTGAGACCACATTGCAACATGAGTCTTTGTGTGTGAAGAAATGAATGTCTTCTCCATTTATTGATATCAATTCTTGGTGAAGAAATTAATAGATGGACAGACTGTAGGTACCTGAAGAAGATTTCTAAACTCCTGTCATCTGGAGAAACCATTTCTTAAAAATTAATAAATTTCCTGCTTATTTCAGCTCACAGGTTTTAAGGTTTTAAAAAAAGTTTTAATGATTTCTATTTTATTTTAATTATCTGAGGGCTAAAGCAAATCAGTTTTTTGACACACAAGAGTATTCAGAGCTTTTGGCAGTGATAAAAGAAAGTTTTTTAATGTCTGGATGTAATAACCAGACCTGCCAAAAAAATTCTTGGGAGGGGAACAAAGAGCAATCTTCAGGTTTTTCTTCATCTATCATTGTGGCTCAGGGACAGGTGAACACCTGTACCAGTGATGGCTGTGGAACCTCTGCTTTGCACCCCGCTGCACAGGGGCAGTCAGCCTGAGCTTGGAAGCATAGAGGGGATGCAAGTCTCTTGAGACTGGCCAAGACATGATCATGCTGCCAATGCAGCCCCTGCAGAAGGATTAAAAGACCTTTTATATTTGAATTCACTCTGCAAGGATATCTGAGGTATCTAATTTTAAAGATCTTTAAAAAGTACGTCAGCCACAGGCTTGATCTTTCAATAATTTGCATGAGTCTCATTCCCTGAAAAGTAGAGGTTTGTTATAAATGGTTGTAAATGACTGGGGTTAAGCTGTAAGCTGATCTGGAATTTTTTTAATAAAGTGGCTATTATTTGCAGAAAACTGCTGAGTAAAGTTGTTATAATGCCACCCTATATTTAAAGCCACTGTCACAGTGTTTTAAATAGTTAGGCATACATTTAACTGTGAGATCTGGCAGAAGACATGCACCAGTCAAACTCCAGCACACAGCACTGGTACAAGTTATACTCCACTGGTATGTGTGGCTGCTACAAAAACTGAAACTCCACCACAGTCAAACATGATCTGTATGATTTGCAGGTATATATTCCAACCACAAGTAGTTTCCAAAGAACATCAAGATCCAGCAGTATAGTCTGAGGCTAGGAGTGTCAAATGCCCTGCAGGGGAAATTGTCTTCCTGAATGTCTAGATATAAACTTCTTCCAGCTGAACTTGACATCTCCAGCACAAACTTCTCAGCTGTGCTGGTTATCTTCTGTTTATGGAAATCTCATGTCTAGGAGCTGACCTCACTTGTGTTAACTTAAGAAAAAGTCTCAATAAAGCCTTTTGCTAAGATTTTCTTCTGTGTGTCCTGGCTTAGGGTTTCAAAACCATGGGCCAAATCCCAGGCATTACCAACCTCAGGAAAACCCGTAATACAGCTGCCATATAGAAAACCCATAATTCAGCATGTGAAAATTCCCATGTTCTTTCCTAAACTGCTCACCAAACAATTACTAGGAAACACAGATCACACTTCTCTTGGGATGTAAAATTTCTGACAGAAGTATTGAGTTTCAAAAGAGCAATACCTTTCCTCCCATCTCTTCCAGAGCAAGCAGAGCTCCTTCCCCTTCAGCCTGATTGGGCAATTCAGCTTTTACCAAGCTCTGGTCTCTTGCCAACCCCAGGAGCCCAGCCCCTTATCTCCAGGCAGCTTGGGCCTTCTGGGTCACAGCCAAGCTCCCAGGTTCTCCAAGTAACCATTGGCTGCACCCAGGACAGCATATCATTTCATCTGCTCCTGGCTCTAACAAAATCTTCAAACCCTTCCCAGAAAGGAAAGACCTTAAAAAACCCATCCAAAATGATACAAAAAAACCTCAAACCAAAAACCAAACCCCAAACCAAAACTGTTTCCAAGACACAACAAATGGAAAAAAAAAAAGGGAAAGGGTGTAAAAGTTTACACCTCAAAAAGGTTTACAACTCAAAAGGTTTACATAAGCTCAAAAATTGATCTGTAGAAGACTGGAAGGAGACTGCATGCAGAGCATCTTTGAGAGCACCCACCACTCCTTGAAGCTATCCAGAGAGACAGTGGCCACCACTGGATTGCTCTGCACAGGGACTCAGGATGACTTGGTGTGGATACAGGCCACCAAGGTGCCTACACAGCTTTCTCCTCCTGCTGGTATGTGAGATCAATCTGACCAGAGCCAGGAGCAGGCCCATGAGGAGCTCCTGAGATAATAATGCTGTCTTCTTCTGCCCCCTTACACCAGGACAAGGAAGATCTTTTGTTATTAAGGGTGTAAATATCCCTTCAAACCTGTGGCAAGCCACATGGCAGCGTTTTGGCACCGGGCTTATCCCAGATGAACCCCCATGGTGCCATCCCATGAAGTCCATCATGTGGCTGTATGAAATGGTAGAATAGATGTCCCATTTTCCTGCTCTGAGCTGGACAAAGCTGTCTGGGAATAATTGGAAGAGTAGATGCAGAGCTAAAAGCTCTCTTGTCGATGATTTTGAGAGTGGATATCAGCACTGGTGTTTTACTTTGATGGCAATGCAGAGCTGCTCAGAAGAAGCAGCTGCCTTTGAATATGAGCTCTTTAGAGGAATATGAACAATGTATTGCCAAGGCCATAGAACACTTTTCAAATTTGAACCCTTTGTATTCAGAACAGAAAACTGTTCAAAATCCCTATCTGCATGGCTATTTAAGGCAAGTTTATCAAGCTGGACTTAATAGTGCTATGCAGAAACAATACAGCTCAGAGACTTCAGGTTACAAGGGAATAACCTTATCTTCCTCATAATGAGTTGTATCATATAATAGTGACATAACTCATTTGGGTGACATGGCAATTGAAATCAAGAGGGCTGCGCTCCTTTGCCGTAATAGGGGTTGTGCTGTAAATGCAAATTGTGCTTATAGGGTTTGGCTTCTCTGCAAGACCTCTGTGGTTAGTTACTGCTGCTAAGTGCTAATCCCTGGGAGGAAGGGCGGAACAGAGGGAGCTCCAGCCTTTGTGCCTTCCCAAATACTGCAGGAACAGCACAGGACACACCGAGCCTCAAGCGCCAAATGCAAAGGATTGCTGTCACCTTGGGCTAGATCTCAAAGCAGCTCCTTTACAAAAGCCTTTAAAATGATCACCTGTTTTTTTTTTTATCTGCAGGCATTTCGCAAACCCTGTACAACCAACTAGTCATTCCCATAAAGCATGAACAACAGAATTCAGAAATACGACTCGCATGAAAGGCTTTAGACAAACCAAAAGGTGCACAAAAGCTCACTGAGACCCCCTTTGGCCTGATAGCTCTCTTCATAGATAGACAGGCTTTTGTTCAGGTTCTTGGCATCTTGCAAGGGAAAAAAAAGGGATCTAATATATAGAAAACCTAGATTATTTTTCTTTTTTTTTTTTTTTTTGGGAAACACTTTTTAAACACTCCAAAGCACTAACTAGGTACAGATTACCTCACCCACATCAAAGAATGGAAACACAGCTTTGTAAAAGCACCCTTTTCATTGGAGAAAAACATTCCCTTCCAGTGTTTGCAAACACATAATTGTATTGAATAATAGTCTTAAATTCGTCAGCTTAAGCAAGTATTTGTAAAGTATGTGGGGAAACTTCAGTGGAAGAAAAACAGGAGGTGTACAAGACCTACTGCACCTTTCTTGAATTCCTTCTGACATCTGTAAAAACTATATTTACACCTTTTATTAACCTTTTTCCCCCTTTATTTTTAACCAGGGCTTTGCAGTCTCTATCCACTCTCCTCAAAACTCACGGCTGGCTTTAAGCTAACGATGTGCTTATTTTTTATGAATAACAGGGGAAACTTTTAACCAGCAGCATTACTTGGATTTTTTCTTTTGTGCTGCTTGTTGAAAGATAGATTGTGAATGCAGACAAGCAAGCTATTCAGTCAGCTGTAGTGAGTAGCAAAGGCCTTTTAACAAATCCTGCAACATCCTATACAAAAGTTGATAAGATAAATAAAGCTAAAAGTGTAATTTAATGGAAAAGGAACACATGTCAAGTCTATCACCATCAGGAAACATAGGTTCAGAGATTCTGTGCCTTCCCTCCCCATATTTAGTAAATTAGGTTATCCAAAAAATGGAGGGGTTTGGAAGTCTTGAATGGCAGAAAACCATGTTCTTTACCCAAAAATTGGCATATGCCTTAGTGTGAAGGTAATTCTTCCTAAAATTTGGAATCTGATTGCTCAGAACAGGATGCTTTTCCTGCAAATTGTTAGTTTGATTCTAGTTTGGGTAGCAGCCGTCATTCAGCTTTGGCAGTTCAGCCACTGCTGCATACCAGGGGAGATGTCTTGGCAGAGAAGGGGACACCATCTGGAAGATAAATGAAGCTGAGTTCTGGGGGAAGCTCCACAATAGCCCAGAACCTCAGCATTGCCCCTGTTGTATATTACAGCCCATCATAAAGGCTGCAGGGATTCTCCTGCTAAGCCACATGAGATGATCACATGAAGGTGAGGCCATTTTAGAAAACAGAACGTGTAGAAGACAAGCCAAGTGTACATAGAGAGGTGAGAATCAAGTGCACAGAGACATGAGAATCCTTCCTTATCTCAAGGTATCTCTCCTGGTCACATGCAACTTTGTTAAATGAGTGATGTGTGGAAGCACTTCTGGTTTGCTCATGTGGCATAACAGTACATTCAATAGCAGTATAACGGCCTTCCCTTAATTGCAGAGCTGATATGTGATCCAGTGTGGTGAAATTTTGTCACAGGATAAATCTGAGTGAATATTTCTGAATTTTGGCATAGATTGGTTTAATTATTTTCAAGAATTGGCCAGATTTTGATGAGCTGTAAAGTACAAGCAATTCAGCATTTGTGGGTGTTGTGTGGAAGGCTTTCTTCGGCTTCAAATTTCCATATTTGTGTTTCTGAGATGATATAAAGTAATCAAAAATTCCTACAGAAGAGGTAGCAAAATGTTCACCTTGTAAGAGATAAGGTGAACCATCTGTCCACCTTCCATGAAGCAAGAGGTTTGCAACAAAAAACACACCAGAGTCTCACAGCTGTCCAGGTACCATTGTAAACCTGCAGTTCCACAGGTCTTTTTTTCAGTAGCACTGCAAACATAAGCATTTTGTCCCACTTTTTAAATTTCTGGTGCTCATTTTCAGCCCTCATAAAAATTTTCAGGTTTGCAGGTATAACTGATGAGACTGTACAGTTGGTGGGAATGAGTACCCAAGCATATCTGTGAAGAAAGAAGAGATGAAATTAAAAAAAAGGTCCAAATCAAAATTTCTGTTGCACTGCAGCTGCACAGGGTTGAGTTAGTATGTAGGAAAATGTATGGTTCAACTTTTTCTGTTTAAGTTAATTCTGCCTTGCAAGTGAATTTAAAAATTTTACTGGAAATAAAATTCTTACCCAGGCATATACTAGGACTGGTGGAGTAATACTAATCTCCATCTCATTCTCTGACATTATTGAACAATGGCTATTTTGTCTGATATTAGGATATTTAAGGAAGCTCATATATTAAGAGAAATCTGTTGAAAAATGTGATGAGAGCTACATAATGCAGGTCCTCAGCTTCACAAGCACCAGAACCTGAGAGCAAAGTGAAGTACAGACATTTGGTCTCTGACTTGTATGAGTTCACGGAAAAGGTTTGCCTTGTTTTTTTTCAAATTAAAAGCTTCTCTTGCTTCCTAAGGAGATATCTGAATGATGCATTTGAATGGAAACCTGGAAACCTGTTCCAGCCCTTCTCTTCTACATTGTGAAATCCAGCATTTGCTAGTGGTATTTGGCATCATTAGCAGCTTTTTTTATGTACACAAAGGCTTTGGAAATCAGTGCAGTACTAGTTTTAGTCCAACACTTCAAAGCAAAATCATACTGACATGTAGGGGAAGCATACCCAAATATAAACAGCCATGGGTAAACACAGGAAAACACTTCAGTTTTTCTAATATTCCACTGCATGTGCAGGAACCAGCAGATATATTTATTATCTAATTGGGATGAGCTAACATGGATGGTCCTGGGTCTACTGTAGTGGTAATTTCAAATTCAGCATGCATAGAGGCAGAAAAGGATCACAAACGGCAACTTTCACTTATTTGTCATGGAATAAAGGTCTGTAGAACAGAACAGCAAGATCTAGAATACTTGAAGATTACAAGCAGTGAGGAATGGATTCACTAAAGCAGGCTCAGGAAGCACAAACATTACATCTTCTACCAGCAAAGCCTCTGCTCGCCCAAGAGGCTTTCAGCTTTGAAACTGCTGAGCTTGCTCCTGCCATCCTGATTGTGCATGACCCCTAAAGAGGATACACAGCTGCTCGGTTAGTTCTGGAGGAGATAAATAGGGATCACTCTCTTTTTCCTTTTTTTTTTTTTTTTTTTTTTTTTTTTTTTTTTTTTTTTTTTTTTTTTTTTTTCTTGCAGACCTTTTCCCACTGAGTGGCTCTGGCCACTGACACCAGTTTCCTGAATCCTCTGCTCTTCAGCAGACGGGGGTCATAGTTGGTGTACAGTTTCACAAATTCTGAGTAATTTCCACCTTCTCTTGAGCTGTAAAGGAAAAGATTTGGAAGCTGGGCACTCTCTGCCTCTAAAGAATTTGGGGTAGGATTTACATTTACAGAAATCTCTCCCTGTAATGCCATCACTAGTGGGAATCTCCAAAATTAAGGCATGGTTAAAAACCCAAGCTACATGAATTTGGGTGAAATTAGCAATGCTAATGGGATCAGCAGCATACAGTATATTTTTGCCATGACAGGCACAGAGACAAACAGATCATTTACTCATTGACCTGGTGCAGCTGGTCAGACTAGTAATGATTACTTTGGTAAACAGCTCTCATTCCTGTCCTTTCTGCCATATGCAGGTTGTGCTCTCCTTTATTAAAAGCCACCACAAAGACCTCTCCAAAGCAGTGGCAACCAATATTGTGCCTCTTACACAACCTAGGTGGTTTAAGTATGAAAAATAAGGAGCTGCTGGCACGCTGCTGTGCTATCAGAGGAGAAAGTGGAGTTCCAGGGTTTTTTGAAGGGGGAGGAGTTGTGTGGCAACATGCAGCACATGTGACCTGCCAGCAAAAGCAATCACTGGCACAGATATGCACCAGGCATGGGGACAAAAATGGAGAACAGGTACAATAGCAGGAAGCCAGAGCAGTCTTTGCAGCAGAAAAAGGGGTAAAAATTTTATATTCATCAAGTACCTCTACAGATTTGCTTTGTGAGAATGTGAAACAAAGGGAAAGGCTTTGATGCTCAGCTTTCAGGATCACTAAATGCATCCTGGGAGTAATTGTAGTTGTTATCCCTATGTTCCACTCAAACAATTACTGCTCTGCCTTCTCTTCAAGTTAGGAAGGAGTGGTTTGCTAGTTTTGTGGCAAAAAAGAAAAAAAAAAAAAAGAAAAAAAAAAAGAAAAAAAAGGAAAAAAGAGGAGGTATTTCAATACAAATGATGGACAAAGAAATGTAGCTGAAGGTCCAGTAGTGATTACTACTGTTATTTTAAGGTTTTAGTTAATAACAGCCATCATTGCAGTGACTCCAAACTAGCAAAGTCCTTACCCCCTTGAATGTGTGCATATGTGCATGCACGTAGGTCTGTCAGGATTTAAGGACTGCATGAGTGATTTTAATAGCTTTCAAGGACATGGCTATACTTTTGATTGTGCCAGCATTGTATTGCTCATGACATCAGAGCAAAAGTGCAAGTGTGAAAAAAAGCTATGAGGCCACGGCATGAAACTACCTTTCTTTGGGTTTCTACCCAAACAACATTTTAAAAAAGAGAAAGGCTAGCAGTGACTTTTTGTGGTTGTTACTTTGAGAATATTAATGCGTGACTCAGCTTGAGAAATCTGAAGATTAATAACTTTGCTCTTAAGAAAAACTTGAAAAATGAGGTCAGACACAGTTCGACCTTGTTAAAATTCCCCAAGAGTAAAGTTACAAATATGAATAACCCCAAGACCAAATATGTTATTAATTACCTACCAGGGAGCTAAAGGGCATGTAGTACATGAAGATAAAGAAAAACTGCAGTAAATACATAGCAGTAATTTATCCTTTTCATGGTCAGGGTGGAGTGGGGCAGAAGGACTAGGGACTCCACCTTTGTGTAGACTATTATATAGAGATAGTCCTAAATATACACAAATCTTTCTTATTCTAGGAAGAAATGCCAGAGTAAGACTCCACTCTGATGGTGATACCCATTCACTACAAGAGTCTGTATCAAAGAAGAACACTTTCAATATTCTTTTGCTCTGTATTAAAAACAGAGTCTGGTTTGTTATCTCTACTCAGTTTGTTACAAGCTTGGGGAACCTAAAAACAGATACAGATTTGATGCAACATTTCTTCAAAAATTCAACACAGTTAACTCTATCCAACATAAAAAGATACAGGGATTATTTCCTTAAAACCTTATTAATCAGTGATGGTAATTTAAAATTATAGTCCATTAATTTATGTTTTTTGCCTTTAATTTGTGAAATTGAGCTAGAATCAAGACAAACTCTGAGTTTATCTGACATTTGATGATAAATCTATTATCTTTCAAAATCAAACACCATATTATACTTATTTAGAACAACTTGTATTTTCCTAAGTAATGAAAAAAGATGCTTTTTGTTTACACTGACATCTATTTTATATAATTAGAACATTGGCACTGAAAAAATTTTTGTAAGCCCTAGACACATTTAGAGAGCAAATTAATCATCCTTATTTTTGATAAAAATCTAGTTAGTAATTATTTTACAGCGGTGGTGGATTACTGATCCTGGACTTTTTATACCTACATATTTTAAAGGATCAGTGGAGTAGGATCACTGCTCTTAACAAACCTAAAAATATCATGGCTGTAATGTTTTAAGTTGAAGGCTGGAGCTATACTCAAATGAAGACACAACTGATACCACCTTCCAGGCTGGAGATAAGGTGATAGTTGAAAAAATACAAGTGATGAAAGGGGAACGAAAATCACTTTCTTTGTAGTCTGAACAAGGTGGCAGGAAAATTTTGTTTCAGGAGACAGTAAACAAAGGAAGGGCCTCCAGAAAAATGAGTATGAGGAAGACAATGGTGGGCATCCATCCCTGAGTCTCAACTAGACTTAGAATAGGACTGACAGAGTTCCTGCATTTCCCTAGGCACATTAACTCAGGGAAATAGAAACTGGGAAAAATCCTGACTTTGAAAAAAGTGCAGACCTAAGGCAATCTTCAGAAGCAGTGCAATTCCTTCACAATACTATCAAATGTAGGTCCATTTCTGTTCCCTTCCATGTTTTCAAACGCCAACATTTCAATGTCCAGATTGTATGTGTGTGCGTGTAGTTATCAGGACACAACAACATCAGATTTTCACCTCAAGATCCACCTGCTTCCAGCCCAAGATTCTTGCCTAAAAGGTATTAGGAGTCAGGAAGAAAAGATGCCAAACCCACTGGATCTTCAGTTTCCTACTTACACACAAACATCCACAACAGTTTCACAATATTATGCATGCATCAGGATCTTGGGCAGGCAGACATGGGGAAATTCCTAGAACCCCTCCAGAGTGGCATATGCGCAGCTGCAGCCTCCTTTCATTATCTCCTCCCTCAAAACAGTGGTGATTCTGCCTTTTGAGGCCAGCTTCATATTTTCTTCCTTTTTAGTTCAAGACTTGCACAGCTCTGTGAGGACCACTCCCAGCCTGGCCGCTCTGTGGTTTTCCCTTGTGACCGTGTCCTGTTTCCACCTCATCAAGTAACTAAACAAATAAATATGTTCACAGTGACACATGCTGAAAGTTCACTCTTTTGATTAAAAGAAGAAGAGGATCTGACATTATCACCTAGTCTGGCTTGGAAAGCCTCCAGAACAAGCTCTGGCTTTGCCTCACCCATTCTTTGGAAAGGGGATTTGTCTGTCTCAATCTGACTGAAGAAATTCCTTACTTTAATAACTCTGTGTGTGGCAGGACCAACATAAATTTATTCCTAGTGAAGTGGTTGCTAATGCGTCCTTTGACCATGTGATGAAACAGGCAGGTAAGACAAACTTCACCTCAACAAGATTCTGCTACTATTTTATGTGGATTTAGGAGTTTGTCTAGCTGACATAACCAGCAGGCAGAAGAGCATGTGAATATGACTGGAAGGTTATATATTCTGCAAACTGTCATGTCAATGCTCATCAGCATGGTTCTGGAACTCAGGGGAAGCATTGAGAAAACCACCCCAAAAGACTGCTTCAGAGGCAGTCTGGACTTGTATCTAACCCCAAAGTTTGATAAAGTTTAGATCTGGATATTTTCTACCTGGTCTGGAGGCTGCTTCTGTTTCACAGTTTAAATGCACACCTAATTAAGGAAGTTGTAGTGTGACACCTTGTGCCAGAATGCAAAGCTCTACCAGAGCTGCACATTGAACATTTATAAAAGGGAGCAAGGCAAAGACCACAGTATAAGTATCCAGGTATTGGGGTGCCAGATAACTTTATATTAATTCCTTGTGCATGAATGTCAAATGCTTTTAGGACCTGGCCAGTTATTTTCCAGCTTATTACAGGGCCCAACTTGGTAAATGAAAGGTAATATGGTGTAACAAATACCTAATGAGAGAAGGAATAAAGATCACTCTGACACTGCACAGTTTGAGAAAGAGTCATGAGGAGCAAAAATAATGACCAAACCAGCCAGCAAAACCTAACCAGATGGAAGTTATTAGATAAACCTGGTATGAATAAGGCCAAAATCCTACAGAGAACTTTGCACCTTCTTAACTTAGAGCATGTAAGTTGTCTATTTGCTGCCATTGTATAATTTTGACAAGTACAAAAGTGTTTGTTGGCACAAGTGTGGGAATGAAATCAAACCCGTGCAGAGAACGTGTCACAGGATCTGGCTGTGATAGAGTCCTAAGGTAAGAGAAATGATTGATAAGAAAAAAAACTTCCATGAGATAGAGCAAGGATATAGATGAAGATATGCCAACAGGATGAATACATTTTAGTGATGAAACAGACCAATATACAAGAACGTTACAGGAAAAATTACATGCTGAATAGATAGCCAAACTTCCTTTTATCCATAGTTAAATATCTATTATCATGCACTTTCAATTTGTTTAGGCTGCCATTTCAGTTTTCTTTGCTTAGTTGCACTATTCTGTTTACTTAAAACCACTGCAGTAAGTAATAAAAAGCTAAACCTATACTGTCCCTTTCAACCATATTTATGTCTCTTGTACCTGGATTTGCACAGCAGTCATGTACTCAGTTGCTAATGACTGACAGCTGAAACTCAAAAGATTTGCTATAAATGAGTACCCAACACTGGAGCTCGGAAAACATTGTCTTAATTATTTGACAGACCTTTTACTCCTTGCAAAACGAGGAATAGATCGGTTGACAATAAATGAGTCTCTCAAAAATATCTCGTATTTGACCTGTTGTACAGCAGCGCAGACAAAGGGGAACTCCGCTTACAAATGATCCCAGGTATTTTCCTTAGTGTAAGTCTGAGAGGAACTGGCTCCTTGTTCCTGCAGCTCCTCCTGCTGCAAAAGCAGCAGAGTTGCAGGAAAAAAAAAGGAGAGAGCGGCTCCTCTGCGCAGGGAGCACTTGCCAAGACCAGTCATTTTCCCGAGTTGAATGAAGATTTAATAAAGAGAAAAGCCTGAAAATATCTGCAGCCATAGAACAGTGCAGTTATATAGCAGTAGTCCTTACGGAAGAAAAAATGTTGCCTTCTGGCTTGCACGCATTAGTTAGATACTTTGTGATGATTCTATAGCAAGAAAAAAAATACGGCAAAATGCACTGATAATTACAGTGATACACACATTAGTCAGTCCAGACGCTTAGTTTCACAGGTGACTAATGGAAAACAACAGCTCAAAAATCAGCATCCATCTTACATTTGACCTTGCAGTAGACGTTATGATCTTGGAACCCCAAATGTTGATGCTTTTACCCAGTCAGCACTTTGAATGTAGCTGTTTGAGTTCATGACCTGCATATAGGAAAACAACGGATCTGAGAAGTTTGCCTATCAATTAGCACCATGATGTCTTCCATATTTGAGAAACATCAGATCCGTAAACTTTTTAACATTTAAATTCATTTTAATGGAAAGGTGGTAAAAGTGCTGAGCTGCCAGTCCTGAAAACTGGCATGTACTCTTTGCCCAGATGAAAAAAGTATCCAAAAACTAGCCTTGGTTTTGACACAAGATATTACAAAATTTTCATCGAATTAGTTTTTCATTTGGAAAACAACATATAAAGCTACTGATGCAGGAAATCTAAAACACTGCTGATATCTCAAGCTCCTGTGTTATGTGTCTTCCTGAGAGGTTCAAATATGTAGAAACCCTCTTCATGTCTCCTGGTCTGAAGTCCTCACATAAGCACCCTTTCTGCAATAGAGCTTGCAACATTTTCGTTCTCCAGTGCCACCATGCTGGAGAACATTATCATCTTTACCAGGACACTGCTGGTGCATGATGAGTCTCCCTGCAACTGGTAGTATATTTTGGCCTGGTTTTGCCTCCCTCTTCACAGGTCTACTAAATCTAATTTAAATTCTAATTAAAATGGCTCCTCGACTGCTGTATATCTGGGCATATTAATCTTATCAGAGACACAGGAGAAAATATATATAATGCTAACTATATCATTTTTTCCTTCTGGTTTTGTAATATTTATTAACCACGCAGCACTTTAATGTTTTCATGTAATAATGAGATTTAAATAGAAAATACACCTGTAAAGCTGCAAGGGGAAGGTGCATTTTCTAAATTTGATGTTAAAATGTTTTATACACAGCAAGCTGAGGAATATTTAAATGGAATGACTCTAAATAAGACCAAGCTCTAAGTACACTTTCACTAAAAGCCCCCAGCGAAAGGCGTGATAGAAGTCATACACAAAGTATTCACTGGAAAAAACCCAGATATTGACAATGCATATGGCTCACAACTGTATGCTCCCCTCTGAATGTGTGTCCCTCTACGTTCTGCTGATGGAAGAAAATATGTGGGCATTTTCTATCATCTATGCAATACCTCCCAGCTTCACTTGACCTGCCTTTCGCAACAGCTTAAGTTAAGCCATCCAGACTTTGCACTGATATGGCCACAGAGTGTTCAGGTACCATTATACCAGTGATTATCTGACAGGTGATAAGAAATCCTAGGATGAGAAGTGTGGTGAAAAGGCATTAGCTCTAACCAATCTGTCAAAAGAACAAGCGTTTTAGGCTTAGGTTTACTTTTGTGATGGACAAATGTCGTATGTCTCTACCAGCTATTTGTTATACAGAAGGGTGAGATAAATGGAGAAGCACAGGCAAGGAAAACGAGGCTGCTGCTCACTTGTTCTGGGTGCTGGTTAAGAAATACTGAACTTTGTCCAAAAGTCATCAACATGTAGAGCCAACGAAGCGCATGGGTGAGGACGTCCCTGGTAGCTCAGCATTTGAAAACACAGTGAGGACCTGCAGCGTTCCATGTGAATCCACAAACATCACATACATGAAAGCACCTTTACACTATCACACGGGGTTTACACGCAGGGATTCCCAGTGCCATTGTGCCCCATCTTTCCCTGCTCAGCAGGCTTTCCTGTATGGCCAGAGTGCGGCAAAACCCTCCCAGCAGCACTGCGAGGAGGCTCCAAGTGCCTGTGACACTGCCCAGGGTCAGGCTGTTTGGGAAGGGAGAGGAATCCAGCAGAAATCCGGGCGGGAGCGCCGGGAGGTGGCAATGCCGAGCCGGGCACCGGCGGCACAGGAGGCATCTCCTGCACGGGTACAGCTCCCTGTCCGCATCAGAGCTCCTGACAGCTCCAGTGTGCCCGAGCGCTTGAGGGCTGATTTACTGCACGCATTTCGGGATGCGCTACGCTGCAGATGGTCACTATCCCCCCAGCAGTCTGAGAGAACCAATTAACAGCATTTGACTCCACAACATCTCCTTAATGCCTGAAGAGTTTGCTGAACCAGCTAAGGGTGCTGTTTTATTTGATTGAAGGTAATATTTTTTCATAGCAGTTGAAGTGATGTCAATGCATCAGGAATGCAGCAGAAAACCTGAGATTGTTATGAGGGGCTCAGAAAGGGCCTGATTAAATTAGGCTTAGCTTAATGACTTTTATGATATTTAAACATTATGTTTCAAACATAGAGAAGTTGGATCTGCAGTTTTCAGTGTGGGACTGAATGAGCATTAGCACCAGAAATCACATTAATTCAGCTACAGATGGAGTTTGAGGTCTGGACTTTATGGGTTGGCCCTAATTCTTTTAACCATGTGCTGTATCTCCAGTCATGGTTTCTTAACACTGAGTAAGATCTTACCAAAGTGTGTGTTTTCTGTTCTCTGAAATCAGAGGTGTCATTCATTCCTTTGATCCAACACGTTCAAAGAGTAGGGAATATTTTCTTATTTGACTCCAGGGCTTGTACTCCAGTGGGGAGAGACATAACACCAGAACAAGGAGAATTTGGATATGTAGCATTAATGCAATCAGACAACTAAGATGTCTGATGAAACACTGCCAAATTGACAATGTCTTCTATTGAATTTATATACATGTTTTGAATGGTAAATTCAGTGTAATGTTACAGAATTTTATTGTAATGTTCAATTTAAAAAATATTCTGTCCAAGTTCAGTTTGGGAATATTGCTTTTCCTCTGGAATTCTTGTCATGTGAAAAAATAGACGGCAGTATGTTTCAATTTTCTTCTGTGTAGGTATCAGGATACAACTGTAGCCTGAGTTCTGCAAGATAAACTGATAGAGTCTCAACAGTGTCAGGAAGTAGCAGAACCATAGGAAATTCAGCACCAGAATCAGATTAGATTTAAATTACTATTCACTCTTCTCTTGGCTGAAATTATAACACAAATCACTACTAGAAATCTTTTAGATGAGGGGAATAGCCCCCCACCCCACAGATATCTTCCATACATTTTGGGAGCTCTCACATCATCAGGGGGTTACTGCTGAGCCAAGGCAGCCAAGTGCCAGAACTGAAATCTGTAAAAGAGTATGAGATTTTTGCTGTAAGTTCTGAATGGATCATTGGACTTCATGCTGTGAACCTGCAACACAAATTTGAGAGATTAAATCTAGAAGATTTCCTAGGAGTAACCCAATGCCCGTTTAGCAGACAATGTTCAGATTCCTTATTGGAATATCACTGAATTTACCATTATTAATAGTTTTGCCTTCTCATTGGTACATCTGAAGTAAAAAATTGGACTAATTAAGTGGTATGAATCTGTTGGGTGAATATCTGTTGGGTGAATATATGGCAAAAGCAAAATACTCTTCATTTGTTCAAGAAACACATGTTACTTTTTCTAACTGCCAATCACCTGAATACTTAACCTAAGAAAATATGCAATTCCATGTAACAAGGATATTTTTCATGCAAACTGGGTGAGCTGATGTAGTATTTTGACTGCCCAGGGCTTCCTATGACTAATAATACACTGCTAAATCCAAGTGGAGTTAATTTGGATGAACGAGATGGGGATTTAATAAATTAGAAAAGAAAGATTAAATAATTGAGTACTCTTTCAGTAATTTAAATATAAACCTCTTGGAGCTCTTGTTTCAGAAAGGAAAAAAATGCTTAGGCTTGCATCTCTATAGTTTTCTCTCAATAATACTTCTACAGATCAAAGGAAATTCAGAAGCTCTGTCAGGAAAAACAAAATCTTCAAATTGCCAATAAATACACTGAAATCAAACAATCAGTGTTTCATTCACCTATATAAAAAGATGAAAACTCAGGGCCTTGCAGTTCTTCTATGATGATTAACAATATCACTGAAGATTTTAACAAGTGAAAGAACAGAAGAGCAACAACCTTCTATGTAATTTTGTAAGTTAGTGTTATGATATCCTTTGCTAGCATAACTGAATGAGTGCTTCACAAACAATTTAATATATGTAAAGATTTGGAAAGAAGAGATTATGATAAATGGGAATATACTCTCAATCTTTTATACTCTCATTTTTTTTAGTATTTCCTTGTTAGTTTCCTTGCAGTACTTTGAATAGAACTGTTTTTTTCTCCTATGAAAAGCAATAGATCTAATTCCAACAGTCTCTACAGAAATTTATAATGTTCGAGAACAATTACTAAGTTGTGAAATGCTAATGTACACAGTGTTCTTGGGCTTGAACCAGACTGGAATACAGATGTAGAATCAGTGAAATTTTAAATGGAAGCCTGATGGCTGTTTTGATCTAGGACAGACAAGCACACAGCTATTTCTGTTCAGAAAAGTTTTGCTTGGAAAGCTAATATGATCACAAAGTGCACAACGGCTTTTAGTACCTCCAGCTATTAATAGTAACAAATTTAACCACTCAGAAAGTGCAACCTTATTGCCAGCATCCACTGAGTAATGCAAAAAGCAAACAAACCATAAAATCACATGCAAGAAAGTCCTCAATGAGAACAGTAGGAGCTGTATAAATCCTATTATGCCAAAAACATGGGGAAGAAAATCGTCTTCTTATCTCAATGTTGGCCATTCCAATATTGAGTTGATGTCTTTGTCCTGCATGGAAAGAACAGAAACCTATCAGCAGCCTGTAAAACTGTTTTTCTCGTAGCTTGTGTGTCTCTGTCTACTCTGACACTGTGATTGCTTGCATGAGGCACATGCACAATTCCTCGCCTGAGAGGCTATTATTAGATGCATGAAATCAGTTGGAAGGCTGTGTTTTCTAAAGCCTGCCCCATTTCTTAGAGTACTTAAACACTGCAGGATACAGGCTAGGGAAGTGCCAGACTTTGTAACAGGTCACATCTGTTCTTCACTCCCTGAAAGAAACCAGGCTTAAAGTGAGGAACACAAAGAGAGGAAAGGATGGGCACTGTGAGGACAGGCTCCAAGCCCTAGCAGTGTTCTATTACACAACATAAAGACAGCTTTAAAAGCCATTGGGGTATGCAGGTTACCTGTTTTACAGACAAAAGGTCTAAAAAAAGCCATTAATCTAAGATGTATCAGAAGGCAAACAGTTCCAACCTGCTCCTAGTTTCAGGCAATGTCCTGAGCAATACTGAACTTCAGCATAATACCAGAACAGAAATGGGATTCAAAACCACTTTTTCTCTTCTTTATCCTCCTGGCTTTGATGAATACTCTTATGTTGCCTCTGCTTGTTCAGTGAATTAAATTCTTTTAATCTTTGTTTGGGAGGACTGTCTCATTTCTGTTTTTTCAACAACATAAAAACAAAACTGTGACTTGCCAGGACTAAGAATGTGCCTCTATCATTATCAATTCTGCTAGGTATCGGTGAGAACATAATGGTTGAATTAAAAAAAACCCTGTAAATTCAAGTTATTAACAGATTATTTTGTCATTATTGCTGGAAAATTATGACAAAGTAGTCAAAAGGGAAAAATGGACAGTTTCACGCAAACAAACTCATCAAGTGAGTTGCAAATGGTAAAAAGCAATAAATAGGAGCACAGTGTATTTCTTATGGCTGTGGCTGCATAATGGATTGAGCAATCTCATTCCCAAGCAATGATCTGATGATGCATATGCACTGCCACTATAGCTGCATTGAAATTGTACTGCTTAAAAAACACTTTTCACAAATCTGCTTCACATAAAATACATTTGAGAGAGAATTGATTGATCTTGTGAATAGGGCTGAGTTAATATCGACACTTAAAATGGTTGGCAGCATTCCAAGGAGAGTTAGACTCACAGATTTCTCTGCAATATTCTTATCTGCAGAGCAGTGCCGAAGATTTCTGAAAAAGAAATCAGCTTCATCAGCAGAGAAAACTGCATACAGGCACTGTGATGAATGCTCTTAATCAGAAAGGTGTCTGTAACACATGTGTGTATCTTAAGTTGCAAAGTCAGCATGTTGACATTCAATTGAGATTTAACTCTTGATTATTAATAATATATTTATATATATATTCCTTTTATGTATATAATATTCTTATATAAATTATAAATATGTATCTATATATACACACGTATTTATACTAAGAGTATCTAAAGGGGGTGGTTTTTGTATGAATATGTAAAAGTCTAGCTTTGCTAAACAATATTATTTTGATAATTGTCCATGTATGCCAACTGGAATTTATGTCTGTCCATGAAATGTATTTGTGAACAGAAAATCACTCTTGAATCTTAATGTTAGAAGTAATGATTACTATATTAGCTAGAGGTCATATCACAAAATGTAAGGAACTCAGTTTTGCATGTTCTTGGTAAATAAATGATAGAAATACTTTTACATAACCTATAGTGTAATGAAAGAGTATATCTGAAGAGGAATATTTTATTAATACCCTCGATGCTGAATTTTTACAAAATAATAATAATATTTGAAGACTTTGAAAGCTAAGGCCATGAGTGACAAAAATGTTAATTACAGCTGCAACGATTTTTGTACGCTTTGCTTCTGTGTGACTGAAAACTCCATTATTTTGCTCTGCTCCTTCTCTGATAGCCTCTGGCTAGAAATTTTGGCTCGGTTTCCTCCCATCTCTTACTCCTGTTATCCCTGATGCAGCTCATATTCCTCTGATCCTTTTTCAAGCTCCTACACATCTTATTAATAGCAACTGTTCTGGTGCCTGATCTTCAGATTTCTTCCTGAGTTTTCCTTGTCATCAGCTTTCCCTTGTCCTCCACACCTCCAATTGCTAAAATCATGCTTTAGTTATCCTACTGTTTTTCTACCAGGGCATTTATTAGTTTCAAGCCAATTCCTGTTAGTTCTGGGTTATTCTGAGTTACAGTCCTCCTAGCTGTAAAATAATTGGCCAGAAGAGTGAATGAAGTAAATTTATAACTTTCCATATCAAAACGGGCTTTTTTATTCCTCCTTATTATAAAGCCTAATACAAGATTTCTTGCAAGTGTAATGAGATAAAAATTAAATAAAATCTCAGTTGTTAAGCACACTGGGCAAGCTTTCCAGTGAAGAGCTGATCATTCAGTAGACATTAGCAACTTTTGGACTCATTTGGCCATTACCTTTAAAAATAAAATTAAATATTCTAGAAAACCTAAATCTAAAAAACAAGTTTTCAATGAACCCCTTACATTTTTGACTGGATTTGCAAATTGACTAGAAAAGCAAAGGAGGAAGATTTGTTTATCACCCGTACTTCCTCTGTCTGTCCTATGCTCCCAGCCAACATTAGAGTCCGGGCAACTGTTTGTGCGTGCTTGAATAGCTGAAGATTTAAGTTTGAACTTATTACACAGAATTCAGATTAGTTTCTAAATCTAAGGAAAGACATGCTGCTCTAGAACTTAAATCTTCCAGGTCTGAAGCAGGAAAGCTGACCATAACCAGGATACTGACGAATATTTCAGAAATTTACACTAAATGTAACATTTCAACAAGAAGGAAAGACGTAAAAGAAAAAAGGAATTTAAGATAACATCTCGTATGTTTTTCCCCACTATAGCTCCCTAGAGGTTTTAAGTTTAACACATGGTACTTGTTAAATGGTTTGGAAAGTGAACCAAAGACACCCTTGAGTGAAACAAAGCATTACAGTGCCTATCAGTTTTGAACAATTAAGTTTCTTTACATTTCTGCAACAAAATTATTTTCACTTTCACTGAAACCACAGGTACTTACAGAGTGATTATAAGGGAAAAAACTGGTGAAGTCTTTGTTCACTCTACCAATTCCAAGTTACTACATAATAGGTCTGTTTACACATTAATTTGACAATCTATGTTGAGTCAAATAAAAAAGGCAACCTTTCTCACATATTTAGTCTAGTCTGAAAGAGCTATCAAAAGAGAGCAACACCACACAGGGTCAGGTTCCATAGCCACCAATAACAGCATGGTTACATATAGCATCCTGGTACAGAATGTTAATGATCTTACTTGCTTTAAGTAAATTATTTACTAGTCTTTAATTATGAAAAACTTCACAAGCCATTAAACCCAAGTTCCTGCGGATTCAATGAATAATCAAAACTTCTACAATGTAAAAGGCTTAGGTAAATTGATACTCCTATGATCTCTTAGGTTTTGCACCATGTCAGCACCTGCTGCTTCATTAGAAAAATCAAATATTTGATGTTTCTAGACTTTTTTGGAGTAATTGAGAGTTTCAGAAATCAGCATGGACAATATCAGCAGGTAGATGTTTGTTGGCATGATCAGTTTGGCAGATTTTGTCTTTCTGTCTCTGCATAATTTATTATACTGGGATTGTAATTTCAAAATTAGAAGGGTAGGAAAGAATGTCCTTGTATGGATGAATAATTGGCAAAAAGATTTTAAGGGAAGGTGTGAAGGGAAGTCATCAGTGGATTTCTTTAGTAATGTATATACTGACTTTTTTTTTGTTCAGCAACAATCTGGGAAAGGAGAGGAGCAATGAGATGTGATAGTTTGCCAATGCAAAAAAGTATTCAGAGTAGTGAGGATGAAGGAAGGCATTAGAAATGAAGTCACAAAGACCTTATGATACAGAATGAGTGGTCAGATAAATTATGTACCTAGGAAAAAAAGACCCCTGACTTCAAATATAGCCGACTGGACATGAGATGCAAGTTGTGACTTAGGAGCAAGATCTCACTCCAACAGAAGTATCAATTCACTGCACTGTGTCATCTTCAAGCCACCAAGTTCAAGATTTACTCATATCCAGTCCCTGAGTGGTACTAGACATAGTTTAAATCACTATCTTACATAAAATAGCCTAATGATTTTCTATTGCTCGCTTTCAATGAAACAATTTACCAAATTCAATGTTGTTTAACCTAACAAATACACTCAAGCATTACAAATTGTGCTGGAAAGAAGTGAGATTTAATCTTTTATTCTCAATGTTCTACTCTTTGTCAGCAATTCATTCATGCACTACCTAGACTGCTGAGCCTGCAAGCCAGTGAGCCACTTCAGCTTGCATCAAATTAACCCTAATGAGATTGCTCAGCTGCAGAGCATGCTAAGCTCTGGGAAGAAAGGCCCCAAATGGAGCAGAACACTGTTTCCTTTTTTCTCTGTCCATGAGTAAGTTAAAAGCATGTAGACTAAAAAGTCTAACTTAAAATATGAAGGAGTTTTACAGGGGCTTCCTATGAAGGGACCGTAGCTCAAAATGTCACAGACAAAATGGAAATGAGATTGTGGTGGTAATATATATTTATTTCTTTCAAAAGACAAATAGATCCAGGTACTGAAAATTCTTAACAGAACTTTCAGCAAAACAAACTAATTCAAAGTGAAGGTGAAATATAAGTACACATAAATGAGATTGACTTTGGGCAGCAATATCCAGTTGAGTCTTTTAAGAAGAACTGCCATATCTATTTGGACAACAAATGGAAAAACCAACACAAAAAATTTCTTTCCATCCATACTGTAGCTAGCATAGTGCCCTATTGATCCACACAACCTATCAAACACGTATTTTACCCCTTTATCAGGAAGGATTCAAGACCTGTTTGAACTGCTATGTGCAAAGTTTACCCAGCCAGTTTGGCTCACTTTGTAACTAATTGCTGCTGTCAAAGTTGCCCCAGCCACGCTGGAGCACGTAGCAGATCGAGAGCAGAGGGGTGTCTTTGTACCATCAACAAATTCAGTAAGCACTGTTTAAATTTTCTAGTCCTAATGCATGTGATTGCATAGAGTCACATCTTGGTTTGCTTAGATATCTGGTAAGATTGATACCAGAAAGGCATCTGGCTAAGACCCAAGTTTTTGGCAGGAATAACAAGCACTGGCTTGTGTGTTTCAATGCAGCTTGCTCCCAAAAGCTCTGTAACCTCACAATTTGTGAAAACACAGCTATACTAAGGTTTGTACTGAGGTTTACTAAATGTGCAGCCAACCTATACCTGAGCCTTGGTTACCTAGCTTTCGTGCAGCCCTGCTGCAGAAGAGTCTCTACTTCTATCTTCTCTGTGTAAGGGCATTTGTACCTGTGACAGACGCCTTTGTGAGGTGCCTAGCAGGACCTTGTTGGAGAAATGACACATCAAAAGTCATCACAGATTTTAACAGAATCACAGGGGTGACTCCCCTTATTCAGGAGAATTAAAAGTTGTCCATGAATGCACTGATGTAACAGGAACAAACTTTATGGGAAGAAGCAGATTTCTGGTTTTTGACAAAGATTATGGCTGATTTATAGATTATTGGAATATTTTCAGTAATTTTTACCTTCTTTTTCCCCTTAAAAAAAAAATCTAGATCAACTTTAAAGCACGTTCCAATTATGTTTTCAAACTCTGAATAAAAGCAGCGGCCGAGACAGCTAAAACACTGCAAGATCACGCTGCTAATTTCAAGTGCAAATGAAAACCCAGCACCTTATCTGGGGCTATTCCTGTACTTGGGGGATTTCCAGTTCTGTCACGGGTGGCGTTTCCATGCCGTTAGGAATGTGAGTGTCGCTGACACTTGGCTGTAAACGTGCTCATGGAGTTTGCGACAATCAATGCGGTTTGGATTTTTTTTTTTTTTTTTAATTTTTTTTAAGAAAAAAAACCCCAAAGCGCCCAAAACCGCCCCCCTCCCCCCCCAACCCAAAGTTACAAAAGGAGCGTGGGAGCAGCTCTCCCTCTCGCGGAGGGATTTTCTTAGATCTCCGTTCAGGGAAGCCTCTGGAAGCACTTCTCCGCCACAGCTCCCGTGCGTGCCGTTGCCCGGGCGTCCTGTGCCTGCCGGTGGAAGCCGCGGGGCTCGGCCTGGCGGCTGGGGATGGAGCCCGGCTGCCAGGCCCCGCTCGGGGGGCAGGCCGGGCCTGTGCGGGCGGAGCCCCCGCCCGAGCCCAGCGGGTGCGGCCCCCGGCCCCTCGCAGCGGTGCCGCAGGTGCGTGTGGGCCGCGGTGGGGCCGGGCGGGTGCGGCCGACGGGCCGTGCCGGGGCCCCGCTGCCCTGCCCGGCATGGGGCGACCCCTGCCCGGCACGGGCCCGGGGCTGGTGCCCGCAGCCCCCTCCGGAGCGCCCCGAGGGAGCCGCAGGAGCCGGGCCAGGTACGAGCCGCGCAGCCCCTGCCAGTCGAGGGCAGTGGTGCCGCCCGCGACCGCGCTGCTTCAGGGAGCTGGCTGTGTTTCAGAACCTTTCAGGACAGTTGCAATGAACGAACGCTTTGCTTGTTTTTACAAAGAAGCAGCTGCTTATTTTGTTTTTCCCCTCCTGTATGCCTGTGAGTCGAGTTCAGCCGTTTCTCATAAATAAAGGGCAGTAGGGGACTGGGCTTGTGGCCGACTGGTTTTCCTGACTCTCACCAGTCTTCGCTGCCCTCAGCGTGGCTGGAGCTGGGGACAGCAGAGGCTGGGAAGCTCAGTGTCAGTCGCAGTGATGTCAGGAAGCAGCTGCCGTGTACCCACAGAGTTAGTGAGACGAAAATTACCGTATATCTACGGCTGTCAAAGATTTACTGTTGGCGTGTGAGCAGCCACGTCCATGCTCACATACCCACTTCTCAAGGAGTCCCTGTTAATGTGAATTGGAGCTGGGTGGCCAGGCTGCCTGCTGTACCTGATACAACACGATTACAGTGGGGCTGTTTCCTGTTTATCTCTTTTCCCTTTTTGTAGAGGCTACTGAAAAAGGTGATAACTGAAGAAATGGGGAAAATACACTTACTGGTATATAAACAAAGGAATTAGTGATTTTTATGGTATGTGTGTGTGTGAATCACGTATTATGCTATGCAGTGAATTGATGTCATGATTTTGTTTGCTTGAGTTTATTAAGTCACAGCTGGAGATACCCTTCAAGCCATTCTGTTTTAGGAGACCTTGGGACCTTGAGTGTTTTCTTTCCCTATCAACTGAGTAATCTGCTTGAGATCCACAAGCAAAGGCAGGCCCCCTCTTGCAGCTGAGCTTTGTATTAATCCAGCTTGGTGTCCTCTGCTTGGCAGCGTTCAGTAATTCAGACTGTGATTTACAGTGTTGCAAACATGCAGCATGTCTGCACAGAGCAGAACGCTGGCATCTCATCTTTATTAGGATGACATTTGTCTTTTGAGAAAGTATATTCATCAAATCATGCTAATAGCGGTGTGTGTTGTGGCTCAGCAAAAATGGCCTTGGCAAAGAAGTTACAAAGAGTAACTGGGAACTCTACAAATCTTCGAAGTCCTTACACCACAGACATAGTTCGCTTGCTGCATATTCTAAAAAGGAATATTTGCATTCACCTGGAGAAGACATTTGAGTTTCAGGTTTCTGGGATGATGCCCCTGTTTCTGTGACTTATATGTTTGCTGGTGAAAATAGTGTGAAAGATCATGAAAGCATTTATGGGTTTTTTTCCTTTTTAAGTGCAAGTGTTTCAATTTGGTTTAGGTGATCTGGTGCTTTATTCTAGTGAAGAATAGGGCTTTCTTTTGATAGCACTGCTTGTTCTGTTTTAATATGGCTTCATAAAATAAATTTAGGTTTGCTCCATGGATCCATCACTGCTGCATCTAACAGGGATGTTGGAGCAAAACTCCTGCTTGAAGAAACTGTTTGTCTGAGGCCTCTATAAAGTAACAGTAACAATTGCTTCTACAGGGTTAGCAGTTCTCAGTTTTGGAGAGCAAATCCTGGGGAAGGAGAATGAGTTGCCAGAATTCAGGAAGTCACGCTGGTCTATTGCATGGAGCATGCTGGGCTAGTCGGACGCTGACTTGTGCTGGTCTTGGAGAGGGGAGAGATGGGCTGAGTGTCACCCATGTTTGGGAAAGGGAGTTTGAATGGGGGAATGCTGGCCCAGCATGGAGCATTTCATGGCTGCCTGCTGAAGAAGCAGCAGTTTGTGTCCCCCTGCCCTTGCCCCTCCAACTCTGTGTGCTACCATCCTCCATTGCCACTATGGCTTTTTGTGATGGGGACAGGAAGAAAGGATGCTGAGCAAGTATGTCTGAACTGGGAAGAAGAGGTATGTATTTTATTATAATGAACTAAATTATGTAGCAAAAAAGAAGACCCCTTCCATCTGATCAGAACAGCACCTTCTTTTCTTGATTTTTCGACTGGCATCCCTCCCAGTTCTGCTGTTTTGTGCAATTAATCCTAAAATATTCTGAACTCTTTGGCAGCAATGGATCCATGCCTAGCTTTTTGTTCTATAACTGCTAAAGTCTTCATAGTTCTGTTGTATTATTCTTCCCTAGGCATTAAGACTAGTTTGATTTTTTAAAAAATCTTTATTCTGTGTTTAAATTTGTTCTGGCTTAACTCACTTCTGAACATTTTATATGACTTCTGCATCTCCAGGCATTATCATAAATGCATGTTATAACAACCAGAGTAAGTAGGGTAAACTTTAGGTACGTTTTATGTGGAACTTTAGCATATTTTTGCATTCAGCTAACTCTGGGAATTTTTCATTGTTTTGAAGCCCTATTCCACCTCTGGGGAAGGTGATTTCTATTTTACTGTTAAAAGAAGATGTGTAGAAAATTTAAGAAATGCACATGGGCTTAAGCATAATACCTTGAGAGACTCTCAGAATGTATTTCCTACAGTTAAAAAAGTGCTGTTTAGGTAATACATTAAATACATTAACATTTAGGTGATCTCTGTTTTCCACTTTTAAAAAGAGATATGCAGTTTAGTGGACAAACATTTGGAATTCATGGCAGCACTTTCCAAGATGGTTCTTCTTTAGAAGACATGATGTTTGCTTTGAAATTTTGGTGTCTTTTTTATTACAAGAGAATTCCTAGTAAGCGATAGTGTTCTGCCTGCAATAATAATGGTTCTTATTAGATACTGAGAATCAGACCTGTGTGTATAGTCATAAAGGACCAGTGATTGTAAAGCACTGGCCTTCTTGAAACAAGTAACCAGTCTTTGCATGTGCATTGGTGAAAACAAATAATGTAAGAAAACTCTCATAAATACTTATCTATGTTGTGTAAGATGATAGATGTATAGAAATATAAATGATGCACACGTATATCTATTTGCAAGATGAGAGCCTGAAAAAGAAAATAAATTCTATTGAAAACCCTAAAAGGAAGGGAAAAGTGTATTCTAGTGAAAGAAAATGTCATGATTCAGTACAAACTTTGTTTTTTTGCAGAGGCAGCAGGATTGTGACTTTCACTTACACAGTCAGTAACTGGAAAAATGCCAGATTCTGAAAGTAATTTGGTGTCTTCACATGAAGATGTTATAAATGGTACTTCAGTTTTGAGTAAAACGAAAATTTCAGATGAAAAGGGATCTGTTGAAAAAAGAACAGTGACTCAGATTGAGAAGAATGGCTATCCTGACTCCATATACATAAATGCAGCTAAGATTTTTCAAAGCATTCATACTGAAAAGAGTGAGGATAAAAACCAGGTGCGGTATGGTGATAACCCAGAATCTCCCATGATGGCTTTTAAAGATGAACATTCCAGGCGTGTATCTTATGAACTGGCTTTCAATGCTCTAAAGTGTAAGTACAAAACTTACTCAAGAATTGCTAACAGAAATGATGCAGCAGAGAAAACATGGAAAAACAAATGTTCAGTGTCTGCCTGACGGCAGTCATCTGGAGAAATTTTTGTTAGGCTTCAGGTTATTACAGAGCCACAGATTCACAGCATATTCTGAATTGGAGGGCACCTACAAGGGTCATCAAGAATGGCCCATAAGGGGATTGAACCCACAGCCGTGGTGTTACTAACACCCTGCTCTGACCAGCTGAGTTCATCTCGGTGGTTCTTTTCAAATCCTAAATGTGGATGAATATATGCATTTACTAGACTACTCCTATCCTTCAAATATTTAAATATGGCTAAGTATTATTAGCATTTGTGAAATCAAACATTTAAAGCCTATTCTTTTTCATGTAAATGGATTACATAGGGTTGCTACTGTTGGTGATTGAATTTGCCCTCAATTTTCGTGGTGTTTAATATTCAGTTTAATGACTTACAAGGTTTACTTCCATAGAATCTTGTAGAGAGTGGCATAACTTGTCAATATTTTCTCCTTTTTACAGATCAAGATCTTCTTGAAGAAATGCTGTTAGATAGTAAGGTTTATCCATGCTACTCAATAGTAAGTAAACATTTTTGTGAAGCATTTTCATTTTCTGTGTTGATGTAATTATGACCTTTTCTGAGGATTCTACAACATTCTTCAAAACAACCTTTGTTGTTTTGAACTACATGACAGCCTTAGACTGAAATATTGATGACCTTTTCACATAGTTGTCTAAAGCATCCATCTCCAAGGTCTGTTGTGAGATTCTCTTGCAACTGATTGCTGAGAGTCAAAACCTTCAAAGAAAGAAGGTGGGAGAGTGAGCTCTGAACTTTACTGCAGCACAGTACCTGCTCAGTGATATTGTCCATGTCTGTGTGCTTTCCTTCTCAGCTGTGTCCTCTTGTGGACAGGGAAAAAAAATCCCTATCCATTGGGATTTGGAACCCTTAAGAGTGAATCCCATCAGACAAAATTACATTCACCCCATGGTTCTTTTCTTAGGCAAACGGTATTGTATACAAATATTGTCCTGGCTAAAACTGGTCCAGTTTACTCTCTCAGCACTCTTTCCTGCTTGGACATGGAAAGAAATTCTGGAACTGGCAGAGTATTCTGCTATTCCTTCCAGTTTTGTCTTTGATGCCTTTGAAAATTGCAAGATAAACTTGAGCTGATACCGTTTGTGAAGGTTGATGTGAGCAGGCAAATGATCTAACACATTTATCTTTGCCTTGTTTTGGTAAGAAAGTGAGACTTTCATGCTAACATTTTGTGTTTGGTGATATTTCCCTAATAATTTGAGTTTTCTAACTAATTTTGGTCATATTTTTGAGAAGGTGAGAATTTTAGAAAGCATAATAACTGTAAGAATTTTATGTAAAGAGGCAGACAATAGTAACTGAAGTGCAGTAATTATTGTCCTTAAGTAGGAGATGCTCCCTGGTTTAAACATTTAGACAAAGAAAGGAGGTTTTATATATATCCCAAAAGCAGAAGGGTTGTTATAACTGAGCATATTGGATCCTATGTATGGAAGAATCCCACAAGAGAGGAATTGATAGACAAGAAGTTTTTATTAGCTTAGCTATCTAACAGATTCCTTTATGAAGAGAAAATAATTGCAAAATTTCAATTCTGATAACATTAGAAGTTAAATATACAGTATTTTATCTGTGTGCATGGAGAATGTTTTTAATTTTGGTAATCTAATTAACTTGTAAGTTATGTATTTGAGTTTTAAAAACATCCTTTTTTAAAAAGTGTTTTATTAACTCTCCACTAGTGATTACTTTCATGTTCTTGCAAGTAAGCATTAAAGGCTTTTTAATGCCTTTTACATGGGAGGCTACTGTTTGATGTGGATCTTTTTGCAGAAATAAGGCATGCTTTGGGTCACCTTCTCTATCCAGTTGCATTTCTCTTGCAGCCAGATGAGTTAACCAGCTTGCTTGTTGTGATGCTTTATGACCTACAAGACCGAAAGTTTCAAAAACGAAAGATTTTTGCTGAAGAGGAACTTATAGCAGACGTTCAGGAAATAGGGGATTATTTATACAGGTATATCTGCAAAGAGCTATTTTTTGTTGATATAGGTTAGCAAAAATGAAGATTTGTATAATCAATGCCTTTCAAAGATATTTATTAAACATGTCTTTCACCTTAAAATTTTGTGGTCTTTTTTCTTTTTAATGAGAGCCTAGTTTGGAGACATAGGTTCATATTTATACAGTTATGAAAAATACAGATAAGAAACCACCCTTACATTGTGGATTATTTTGCAGGCATTTTATCTTATTTTGGCATTGTTGAAACTTTAAATTCTAGGAATGAAATTAAATATTCATTAAATATTTATAATTGCAAGTGTAATAGAGTCAAGAGGTCATGGAATGGAATAACATTTGTCTATTTAGCAGTACTTCTACTATGAAATTTTCTTAGATATTTATTATTTTAAATAATTAGAGCAAAAACCAGAATACATAGTCATTTTAATATTTATTATCTCTTCTATCAGTCAGCTGACTAACTCAAAAGGCATTTATTAGATAAAATTGTGTTGCTGCTGGATTTAGAATGGCACAAAAAGTTCATTAACCTCTGATGTGCAAGGCATTTCTGAAGGCAGTAAGTAAGATACCTGAATCAGTTCACCAGCAATTTTTATTTATTTTGAATTATCATGTATCAGGAATATGCATGAAACTTATGGGAAGAAAAGACTGGAAATACTTTCTCGGACATTTTTGTGTAATGATAATAATAAAAGTGACTCCTGGTTGCCATCATATTTGTATTGTTTCTGTACATGTTTAGGGGACACCTTTCATCAAGTGCTCATTCTGTACATACATGTATTTACATTTTCAAGCATGCAAATGGATCTGATGGTTGTATTCCACACATTGCAGTTCGAAAAACATACTGAGATTCTTTTTGAGCTGTCTGAGAAAATGGATGTATTTGAGTCACCTGTTATAATTCCAATCCTGCACTGTTGTCTGGGGTAGAAAATGTTCTGTAACTGTATTTTCTGTTGCAGCTTGCAGAAGAAGGTGTCCCTTTTGGATTTGGTTTCTGAGCAAGATGGTACTGTAACAGAAATGTTGCATGCTAATGGATGATGAAAACATTTATAAAACTTATTAAACTTGTGACTGTTTTTGTAGTTACAGGACCAAACTGGCGGCTGCACTAGCACGATGTCGCATCAAATATGATGCTCTTTCAATTGAATACTTTGTACCAGAAACTGTATGTAAGCAGGAGCAAAGGGCTTCTGCTTTACCTATCTGTTGTTGGATAAACACACTTAAAATCAGGTAAGGTCTTTAAAGTATCATCTGATATTGATGTTTTCGCATATGAAGTGATATAGTTTGCTACACGCTTGTTTTAAAATTTCCAGGTTATATTTTTACCAGTAATTAGAAATTCTTACGGGAAACTCTGCTTAGTCCAGTGCCATTGTGTCATACTTTTTTGTAGTTTTTATATATTGCAGTAGTGGTATTTATACACTGTTTTGAAACAGTTCTTCTTACTATTCTGGTGCTTGTGTGGGTCTTTCACCAAATGAATGAGGAAATAAAGTTTGGAAAAAAATATGGGTGAATTAACTTAGTGACAAAAAATATGAGAAAATGTCTTTAAAAGCAGGTGTGTTAGTGTAAGCCATAATCTTGGCAAAAGGTGTTAAGACACAATATTTAAATCTACTGTTTATTCTGTAAGAATAGTGTAAACTTGAAATTAAAATACACTTTTAAAAATCCTTATATTCAGTAGGCTACTATATATGTAACACTGATGTTCCAGTTCTGTACTAACTGATACGTGAACCATACCAGATTATTCTGTTATCTGTTTTTGTTAGGCAGGTAATCCATTTTATAACGTTTTCAAGAATTTTGTTTTACTGCTCTTGTCTTGGACCAGTGTTCAGTGCTTAGCTTATAGGCACTTCAAAATAATGTTCCCTTACTTTGGGTGTGACTTTAGAACCCTTAAATAGGAAATAAATAAAAGCTGCTGCATTCATCCTGTGTTTAATGTACTGTATAAACTTATGACACTGTCTGAAATAGCATTTCAACAAACACATCTTGATATATATACCTTTAATTCTTTATGATATTTGAATTGCTAACTTCAGCAGTTATGGCTTCATTACATTTACACAAGGATTCTTTCAGTATCAGCCATTAAAATTATTGGTGAGTTGGGCTAGACCGGAAGCAATTGAAAGAACTAAAGCATTCCAGCAGTAAATTTACAAGTGTCTCTTGAGCACATGGACATTTCTGGTTTGATGCTTTGAATCATCCTCTGGAGACACACACCTCTTTTTAAATTAACTGTGTCAGACTTATTAACTTGATTGTTTCAAACCAGAACTTACATACTTAGAGTAAGTTTCCCTCCTGCATTTAACAGTATGCATTTATATCTATCTATATATATGCATGCATATGTATACGCACACAATAACAGAAGTAAAAAATACTCCTAATCAATGTAAACTATGTTGCTTAAGTAACTCTTGTATATTTAATGGTCAGAGTTGTGTGTTAACAGCCTTGAAGATGTTATCAGAGATTTGGAGATGAAGGGATTCACTAAGGTTGAATCTGTGTCAGACTTTGGCCGTTATACGTATGCTGTGGACCAACATTGCCATGATGTATTGGTTTTTCCTTCCTCTCTTAGAGAAGAACTGCTTAATTTAGATCTTTTTGCAAATTGCAAACTCATACTGCAGGTGAGTTGATGTTCAGCCTTGAGTCAGATGATCTGCAAATTGAAATAATTGCTTTGCATTAGAAAGAGGTTGTGTATTGTGTGACTATTCTATTAAATCAGTCTGGCAGCAACAAACTCTCATAAGGTTTTGGACATCTGCAGTAATTAGATTAGTAATTAGTAATTACAAACTGATCCACTTACTAAATTTAGCATACAAATGTCAATGCTTATAATTGATAGGTACAGCTAAGTTAGTAGAATGTTTAAAATTTAATCTTACAGCTGTTGAACTAAATATAAAAAGTGGTCAGAAGAGGCATACTCACTTCTGAAAGTGTGAGGAAAGTTTCAATATAACTCTGCTTTCCCCCAGTTAGTAGATGGTGGTATGCTCATGTAATATTTCTTCCTCTTTAAAGACGTGTTTGTGATGGAATGATCACACTTTGTATTTTGTGCAAAATACAAAGTTACTTGATCTCCGTAATTCCCACTGGTCTTTTTCCTGACTTGCCATCATTAGACTTGCCAGTGAAGTTTGGTGGGAGGTTTGTGTTCTAGAGTAGTGGTTTTAGTAACCATGGAACAACACAACCATGAATTATCTGAACTTCTGATGATTCTTGAGTGCCTAGCAGAAAAATTTCAACGAGCATTTTCATCAGATGTCTGAAAACTTGAGTGTCAAAATTTATAGCTCAACTTAAAAAGTGACTCAGTATTCAATATGGCATTTCAGTTTGTAGATTTTAAATAGAATACTTGCAGAAAAGAACTATAGATGACAGCCCTATAGGTAGTGGGAACAAATTCTGAGTGTTACTACTTAAAAGTATTCAAAATGAGTAAATAAAACCATCAAAACCTCCATCTCTCTGGTGGTGTGGGGTGGTGCTTGAATGCTGTGTGTACATGGACAGTGATGTGAACTTAAATGCTTAGCACTTCCTTTTCCCCTTTTCATTTATCATCAGTTTGTCAGATTTGGTGCAAGACCTAGTATCTGTAGGTATCTGTATTACTCCTTGCCTTTTAAAGTAATTTGGTAAAGTTTTCTTTAAATCACCAGTGGTACAAGAGCATTTAGTCTTTTGGAGCTGTCCCTGTGTTTTCTGCATTCCAATCTGCCTCTCTGTTCTTTGAATTTCAGCAAAATCTTGGTCTTTGATCTACAAGGGCAACATTTCTCCTTTAATTATCATCAAGAGCTATGTGAATAGTTTTGCATTTCTCTGTTAAGCTGACTCAGAGAATGAATTCTGCCTGAATTTTGGCATGTGTCTTTTCTGGAATAAGCCTTTGCTAGGAGTTCCTCCTTATAGGGATAATATTTACTTTATTTTCACTTATAGATATTATGCTTTTTAATGTATTATTTAGAATTAAGTTACTTAAATTTATTGAGTGACTGCTAGATTTTGTGATTTATTTAATTCTGTATTAGCAGATATTCCTGATTAGTTTTTCTCCTCCCTTCCCTCCCATTTGCTATGAAAACAATTAAGTACTTTCCTAATTTGGAAAAGAAAGTTGGCATTCATAGAAACCAAGACAGTTGACCTTACTTAATTTTTGTGTCATTGTTTTGTAGGATAAGTCTCGCAGCCTTGCTGTACACTCTGCACAGGCACTGTTGAGTGAAGGTGGTGACATTATAGTGGCTCACATAGGTTCCCATCTGACCATTGCCCATTTGTCAGTGCTGACAGATCACAGCAAGTCCACAATTTTTGTTTGTGGTGTGAAATCTTCGGCAAAAGAAGAACTGAGGAACAGTTTCAGTCATATGGGATGTGAAAGTAGGTGATAAAACAATTGGTATTCAAAAAGTACTGTAATACAGATGTTTGTGATATCTGTAAATATGGACTAATTCTATCAGAACTCAGAGATCCCTCTTTAGAGGCTTGGGGATGGCAGTAACAACTTTTTTGTCACAAAGTGAGCTGATAGCTCTTCAGCTACAGTCAAGTTAATTGCAGTCTAACCATAATATAGATGTAAGTTCCTGAAATATTGGTGATTTTTTCTATAGAAGTAGCTACTACATAGCATTTGGTGTAGCTGGTATTGGGGTACTTTGGGTGTTTTGGCTGTTGCTTTCAGTCTGATTTCCAGCTGTTTGAGAGCGTTAATCCAAAACACAAGCACTTGTTCAGTTTACCTGGAGGACACAATCAAGACAAGAATACAGCCCCATTAACTGTCTTTTCAGTGGAAGATGCAGCCCTTCAATCTGTTTGAAATCCATAGGCCATGCTTTGGAGGATCTGAATCTAGCAGGCTCTAGCTCTGTCAAATTCTGTGTAATACCACAGTCTCTGCACCTGTATCACCTGTAGGCAAACTTGCTTGCAGTCTGTAAATGTTGAGTTTTTCCTCTTTTTCAGATATTCAGTTGTTACATGAAGACTTTACTGAGCTTGGAACAACAGACCCAAGACTTGAAAAGGCAAAAGTTATTTTGCTACTACCACAAAGCTCTGGACTGGGTGCTGGCAATCCAATGGAGCTTATTTTAAGTGAAGGCGGAGGTAACTTTTGATGCAATATCTAGCTCACGCTTTCTGGTAGAAATAGATCCAAGTTTTTTGGTCTAGACAGTGTAGGTGCTTCAGTAAATGGTGTAATTTTATTAAAGAAACCTTCTTTAATTACTATAAAACATATAAATTAAATTGTGTAATTCTGTGACTGCTTCAGGTTGATAGTATGAAAGTTTGTGGGTGATGCTGGGGAGCAGAGTGTGTGTAGCTTTTTTTTAAGTAAAAAGACTATAGGCAGAAAATTTATTTCAAGATACCAACATGTATACAATTTTCTATTTGATTACATTTCTTTATTGAATATTTGTGTAAGTCCTTTCACTGTACAATTTTCATTAACTAGAAGCACATAAGAGGCACCAGTAATTACAGTTAAAGAAGTAAGACAAATAAATGAGGCACTCCTTGGTATTCTAATTTGTAAAACCTGTCTTCCCACTGCACCAGTAACAACCAGGTCTCATTCTACAAACAACTGAGTTTTCAGACACTAATAGAAATTCCAAGACTAAATTTACTACTCTCTGCTTTTAGATGCAGGATTGCTACGAGACCTTTTCCAGGGATTTGTGTCTGAGGATAAACTCAGTATTCTTGCTGAGAGGCAGCTTAATGAGTTGATTCATGCACTGAAATGTAAGTGTGCTACTTTCCCAATTTCTGGGAAGACTTTGCACTATCAGTTCCATTGTATTATCACCAGTTTTAATATATTTAAAAATGCACCGATTACTCTATTAATTAACAATAAGCGTGTAACAAAACCCCTAAATAGTGATTTCCTCCAATCTGATGGTGTTTCTGTGTCCTGGTGTCCACCACACATTAATACAGTACTCTTCAGTATTGTGTAGAGCACTGGCTTATGGCTTGGTTATACTCTACTTCGGAAATTCTGCAAATGTAGTCTCCCTCCATCTGCATTTGCCACTTCTTCTCTCCTTTGGTAACTGTGTGAAAAGACTGGAGACAGATTTGACTTTGTGCTGAAATCTGCAAATATTTGAAAATATTTTAATTATTTTAAAACACTAAAAATCGGGAGGTAAAAGTGACACGATTTTTATGATGCTTTTAATTTTTACCAAACCACTGTCTGTATGAAGAATCTGAAGAGTAAAAAAGTTGTGTTTTGTTTTGTAGTTAAGAAAGTACAAGGTATTGTTTACTGCACTTGTTCAATTTACCCAGAAGAAAATGAACTTGTAGTGAAAAAAGCACTGGAATCTGGAGTGGAGGGAGAAAAAGTACGACGATATAGGTACAGAATGAATAGTTGTATCTGTGGAAATATTCAAGTATGACATTAAATCGTAGCATAATTCTTATCCTAGACTGATATGTATTTTGCATGAAATTAAAATAGCTTTTGCTGCCTGTCATGCCATTTTTTCTGTTTATGAGAGTACTTTGCAATATTCTATTGACTTTTTAATCTAATATTTTTGTTCATCTGAAATTAAGATGGGAGGAAGGCATGACTGTTTGGAAATAACATTGTACAGATAGAGCTATTGCTATTGTATTAATAGTCAGAGAATGAAACTAACTTGCTAGCATGCTCTTTGCTTCTGATGTAGAATGATCAGTTTCAAAGGAAAAAGAAATTAAATCTTGAATCGTAAGAATAATTCATAAGAACCCTTTGCTGTAGCATTGCTCATTGCTGTATTCAGATGAATGACTTCTGGGAAGGACAGGTCACAGTAAGAGACCATCCTGTGCAATCATGGCAAATACAGATATATGTGAAAGAAGTATGTATGCTGTATACTTCATATGTAGTTATAATCTGTTAGCTGTCACCCCTGTCAGCCAGAGGAGTTGTTAAAAGACTGACGGGTGTTTTCTGGATTTTCCTTTCAGTCATAAAAATGCAAACAGTCAGCACTCACTTGCACACAGATACAAGAGTAGATTACAGGATGCAGTTTTATGAGAGTTTGTTATAAAAAGCACGGAAGAGTAATACTATATTTTTAGATTTTATATTACCTTAGATGATGTTAATAGTCTGACTGTCAAAGGGAAAGGTACAGTGGCTCAAGATATTCAGTGTAACTAAATTTTGCATGATTAAAATGCTAGATATTTACTGTGGGCAGTCTAAAGAATGTTTAAAAGTTGTATGTTATTCACAAGGCACAGTGCAACAAAGTGCATCTTCCTTGAAATTCACTGATAGAAAATAGCTGCCTGCCTGATTTATTTTTACAGTAAGTGGGATGAAATCAGAGTATGTCTTGCCAATGATGGTGTGCTAGACCAAAAGCATTTATGGCCTCTTGCTTGTGTTTTCTTTTGGAATTCGAAATTTTCTGGCGTCTGTCTTGACCTCTGTGCAGCTCTATGGGGAGAACTTGGGGGACCTTGGAATGTAATGGTCTCTAAATTATTGAACATAAATAATATGTACATTTATAACATATAAAAGAATTTTTATTTTAAAAAAAGTTCCTGGAGCTTTAATTATTTTTTTAAAAATCCCCCCTGTGTAAAACACCTCTCCTTCCCACAAAACCAACCCAAAATCTGTTCACTGTTTTGCAGAAGCATCATGAATGTTGTCAAACCACCAAATCATATTTACACTTTTAAAGAGGCAATCTTGGATGGTAAGAAAAGGACAATAAAATTGCATTAGGATTTTTTCAGACTTGAGCAAATTTCTGACTGAAGACTGATTGAGCTTCATAAATGACAATTTCATATTCAGTTCCTCCTTCACTGTCATGCAGTATCTTGGATGTTTCATAGTAGTCCTTGCTACAATAAAGCTTCTGGTAACCAGCATGAACAGAGCAGTAATAGAACACCATAAATATACAGAGTGATCGTGCTTAAGATGAAAAAGCTCAAGCTATTTAAGATGCGTGTACTACTTACAAAAATTCCTTTTACACTTTTCTTAGAATTAATTAGAGAACCTATTTGACTAAAACAGTGCAGTATAGAATGAAAGGGTGTCACAGAGTTACTAGCCCCCATGTTCACAGGAGTATCTTTGAGAGACAAGTCATAATACAACATCTTGTATGATCATCAAAGATCTACTGAATATTAATTCCCTTTTCCAAAAAAATTGAAGGCTTTCAGGAAACTCTTACAACATTTTTGCTTATGTGCATCTTATCTTTTGGAAATACTCTGCAGTAGTGAACTGGTTCCAAACAAAATAAGGCTCTGCTGGAGTTTGGGGTCACTGTGCAGTTTTAAGGGTGATTTCAAACATGTTTGCACTGATTAAGCGGAACTTACCTTTAGGATATAAGAGTTTACAGCAACAGCTTTACCTAAAGCAGAAGGGTACACATGGCAAACAGGTGTGTATAGAGAGGAGTTTTAAACCACTTGTGCATTTTGCTTTGGCCTATCAAATTTGAATTAATTTCTGCATCATTTTTCAGGGACGTTGAAGGGATTCCTGGTGAATGGTAACTTGTATACATCAATAAAAAATTACCACTGGGCTTTTTTTCCACTGAATAAGCTGATCTAAAATCAAAAATCTGTGTCATAAGAGTTTTATTTAGTAATGCAAGGAGGATGTAAGCCTTGTAGCGTGTTTTATCAAGTTCCAATGAACATAGAAAAAAACACAGATCATGGTTAGAACTTGGAAACAAACAGTTTTGCAGACTTCCATTAAAAGTGAACTAGCCAGCCAAATCAGGATATTGCTTTCAAATATTGAATACATTTCTCTGTAACTATCTCGGAATAAAGCTCTGTCACAAGATTGTTAGTGGAACATTAAGGAGTAGGACTCTATCTTACAGTCCTCAGTGAGGAGGATGGGGTTATAATTACAAAAGGACATTTTGATAGTGTTTTTCTGTACTGAGACAGCTTAGTACTGGTTTGCCAGCCTTATGAGCCAAGTCCTTGAGACTGCTTTGTAACAACAAGGCATCTCTGGAATACAAGGAGAATGTGAGAAGAGGCTAACTCTTCCTTCCCCACTGATGCACTGCAACACTCTAAAATTGGAGAAAAAGCATTCAATTAGAACAAATAGCAGATTTTCCTAACCTAAGATTTTTAGCTTAGATAGATATTTACTATGAGCATATATAACTCAAAGTCAACACCTCTACAATTTCTGCAAGCTGCTTACTATTTTCAGACCATTCCGCAACTTCAGGGACAACTCGATAAATCAATAATGGCACACTGTCTGATTATATATTTATTATCTGGTGATTAATATACTTAATAATTGGTAAAAGAAAGGAATTAGTGAAAAAAAGTAAAAAATTCAATTAATTCTAAAAAGATGAATTCTCATAGCTTTCTTGAATTGCAGTTTTAAAAAATTACAATAAAGCTATTATTGAAAGACATAATTTGAAGATTACTCTTAATATATCCTTGTTTATTTCCTTTTATACTTCTTAAATATTATTTTTTGGTCTTCCATTCCTTTTTTACAGGCTTATTCCTTCTGTTTTTTCTACTTGCTCCAATTCAGAGTCTTCCACTGAAACGTTTTTCAAAATGGAGCCATCAGAAACTTCCAGTGGTTGTTTCCTAGCTGTTCTAGAGAGAGAGGTAAGCTACAAAAATAACCATTTAAAATCACTTAACAGAAGATGAGCTATGCAGTTTTCCACAGAAGAATAAACAAAATGGAACATTTGAAATTAAATTCCTGGCTGCTCTTTAGTTGTCTTAAGACAAAAGGTGAGTTGAAATGTGCCACTTCTGGAGTTTTATGCTGAGCACGGTTTTAAAAGACGTGCCTGTTCTCCTGGAGCTGTTCCTGATCAGAGCAGGCCCTTGATCCAAGTTAGTGCCAGCAACATCTAGAGGAAATATATTGCTGTTATCACACTTTGGAATGAAATACACAGCTTGATCGTGATAAATGGTGACTAGTAAATGTCTTTGTTACATGTGTCACCAAGATTTTCCAATATCCAAGCAGCTGAAATCTTAATCCATATGGGTGACACTGTTAAAATTTGAATAAAATAGGTATCAATATGTTTCTTACCAAACTAAGGCATATGCAAATCTGGTTTGAAAGGCAGGGAGCTTTTGCTGAGTAAGTGGAGAAGTCTTGGCATGATTCCTGAGGAAAGGCCTTAAAGGGCTAGTTTGCATCTCTGAGCATCAACATTTTCCTCATCTCTTAGAAAAATATACATTTTTTCCACCAAAAGTGGAAGGGCTGTGGGGAAGAACTAATCAGAATTTCATTGCCAGTTAAAGATAGGAGCTCTTACTTGGTTATTTGTACCATTTTCTGTCATACTGCGATTACAGTGCTTGAAAGAAGCTTGCCTTTTGGGGGATGTTAGATTTTATTAAGAGAATTACGTATGGAAAGCCTTTCAAGTTACCTATTACTGACCTCTTTCTTTACAATATTAAGTATTTTAACTTGGTCTGAGTTTTAGTTAATCAAGCTATGTGCATCTCTCTACCATATCGTGTCTCTCCAGAGAAACAAACACTTTTGTTGCAGGTAGTTAATTCAAGTAATTTTTTTGAATCAAATTCTACTACAAAGAAGCAATTGCTCCAATGGCCAATTTTTAGGTCATTCAGGAAATGAACATTTTGCACAAAGTAGAAAGCATGTACTTAAAATTTAAACCAAAATTCCTTCTTTACAGAAACCATCTTCTTAGCTAGTTGTAAATAGTTTCTCCTCCATCATTTCTCTTTATATACTTGGATGTTGACCTGGTTCCTAGTTTGAGAGTTCCATACTTACGTATTATGAGCAAGAAGTTTCATTACTGTGGAAATTACTCATATTTAATGTTACTGATATTTCTGTATTTTAGTAACTATTGTTGATACACACCACACAGGTAATGGGTTATGTATATTCTTACAGACATATTACAGAGCAGGTCAGTGTTGGGAGTATGTTGGTTTTGGCTGGGGTGGAGCTAATTTTCTTCACAGTGACTGGTGTGGACCTGTGTTTTGGATCTGTGCTGAACACAGGGTTGACAACATAGAGATGGTTTTGTTATTGCTGGGCAGGGCTTACACAGCGCCAAGGCCTTTTCTGCTTTTCTGCTATGGCCACACTGGAGAGGGGACTGGGGCTGTGTGGGAGGCTGGGAGGAGACACAGCCAGGACAGGTGACCCCAACTGACCAAAGGAATATTCCAAACCGTGTGACATCTTGCTCACTGTATCAAGTGGGGAAAGGAGGAGGATGGGAGGGGAGGATGGGATTTACAGTTATGGCACTTGTCTTCCCAGGGAACCACAGTCTTTTATCTTAGCCCAGGAGTTCCCTAGCTTTACTCTTCCAGTTCCTTCCCTGATCCTGCTGGTGGAGGAGTGAGTGAGTGGCTGCATGGGGCTTGGCAACCAGCTGGGTTTAAACACAAGTCAGACACACATTACATAGCCCAGAACTGAGTTTCCCCTCATTGGTCAGTTGAGAAGAATGCCTCTGAAGAGCAAATGCTTCAGTCAGTACCTCTTTACACAAGTCAAGTTCTTAATTTTGTGAAAAAATAGTTTGGTTAGCATTTATCACATGTGACTTAAGTCCTTCAGCTAGATTCTGCTGTCTTTTTCTCATGGATTAAGTTCTGAGAAGCTCTGTGGCTTAGATTCATTGTTGTTTCCTGTGAAATTTTCAGAAAGATACTTCTAAGAAAGCTAAAGACATTTTGGCTTCTGCTGCAGCAAAAAGACTACTAGATGGCATTGTTGAAGAAAAACCAAAAGAAGAGGTGAAAAAGAAGAAAGCAAAACAACGTAGACGTAAGGCTACTGCAAGTGATAGTAAGCCAAAAGCTGCAAAGCTCTTTCACCGCCAACCTGGAGCTAATGTTAAGGCTGAAGTTCCTGTCTCTAAAGCAGCCAGTAAGATACAAGAACACCATGTGCACCAAAAAAAATCAGCCAGTAACACAGCACAAAAGAATGTGCACCAAAAAAAAGCAGCCAGTAACACATCACAGAAGAATGTGCACCGGAAAAAGTAGTCAGTAACATACAACGAAGAATGTGTGCCAGACAAAAGCAGCCAGTGACACATCCACATCACAGTCAGCAGTCAGGAACACACAGCAAAAGAATGTGCCCTGAACAGACAGCTGTGTTGAGCTGAAGAAATCTGTGAATGCTGATTCACGCACAGCCCCACTGAGAGTGCCGACGCCCACATCTCATCTGTCACCTCTGGGCAAGGTGTATGAGGGACAGACACCTGCTCAAAAGGCATGTGCAGAACAGAACAGGGTTGTACTAAAGCCCCTGACAATCACTTTGCCTCCACTGACAACACCATATGAAAGATTGTAATGAAACAAACCCAGGGTATCAACGTTACCTTCATGGCCAGACTGGAGCACAGAGTCCAAGTGGTTGGGTATCTCCACCATCCTGGTCAAAAATGGTCAAGCCAACTTGGCTATATGAACCTTCAGACTCTGCCCTCCCGTTGTAAAGAAGATAAAGATTCCTGTATATTAATCAGTACTTCTGCATTACAATGTATCTTTATGCAAAGATAATCTGATCTTGGGAAAGATATATTATGGGCTATTTATGTAGAAATATCCATGTTAGATAGTAACTTTTAATCCAGTAATCACACTTTAAAGTGAATTGAGCTCAGCTGCCTAAGGCTGATAGACTGTTGGGGGAAGTGAGGTCAAAACACTACTGCATCTTGCTATACACTTTAAAGTGTCAAGTTAAATCATACACCCAACCCCCAACTGTGACCTAAACTTGTATAAGTAATCAGTTTCAAATTGATGCTTTTAAAGTGAGAAGGATTTTTTTAAAGTGGCTTTTCTTTACAAGTGGTAGATACCATTTTTGTGGGTTTCCACTTAAGACTGATGCATGGAAAATAAGCCTTGCACATTAAGTCTCCTAGCTCACTTTTTATTTCTAAAACTAGATGTGAACTTTTGTACAGGAAGCTGGCCAAGTACATTAAAGCCCATGCATAGGCTTTCTAGCATGTGCTCTCTTGGTTTCTACTTAAGTGTGCATTGAAATACTAACAGTGAAAAAATAGATCAAATATTCTCATACTAAAACCACTGAATTTTATCATAATATCACATCAGACTATGTAATGGTTCATAACTGCTTTTTATCAAATTCTTAACATAAACAATTCTTAGTTGAAAAGAAGCAGTTCTCAGCTGCTACTGACAAAGTAACATTTTTATAAATGTTACCACTAGTCAGCTGAATAATGACTGGACAAAGAGTAGCTGCCTGTCTTTGGAAACAGCCATGGGCTTCTAAGCTGCTTCCTTTCACTAGCAAAGATAAAGTAACTGTAAAATATCCACAATTGTCTTGTAATCTTAGTAGAGGATAAAGGGAGGCACAGAGATAATTTAAACAATAAATCTGATCTGTATTTAGAGCTTGTAAAAATGAAATAGAGACAGCACAGCAATACAGAAAGGCAAAGATAGCTGTGGCCCAGAAATTTTCCTCTAGGCAACCATTTCAGATACTTGGCAAGAGTGTTGGCAGGAGCATCAATATAGTGTGGAGCTTAACCAGTTTGACATATGGGTCTGGATTTAGACCCATAGAGAAAATGTTATAACATCTCTATTTTGTTTTTACCCACACCAGTCAGTGGTACTGGATTAGCAGTACCTTTTTAACAAAGGTTGTGAATGATGTTACACCAGCAGTGTAGACAGCTGGCTTTGTTCATCTGCTAAATATCCTTGGTTCACTGAATCAATGAAAATTTCTTTTAGCATTTTAATGTGAGCCAGCTGTCCTACACGAAGACATCCCTCACCTGCATATCTCTGTGAGCAATCCATGCTCCTTACCTTTTCCAGTAGCACGGTGAACTCTAATTTGTGAACAAACTCGTAAGGACAGATTCAGACCCGTACACATGCCATGTGTAGAAGCGGAAAAAAAGAAATTATTATTTTATTTCAAAACCATCTAGTAGGAGGAGAGATTCTACATGTTGGGTAGAAGGAATGGACATTATGGACATATTTTTTCCCAATATGGTTGTTAAGTGCTTAAAATAAAGAGATTCTGCAGTTAAAGAATGAGTTCTTTTTTTAAATGAAGATCTGTATCATTCATTATTAAAGTTAAAATTAATTGTAAAACAACATACATGTGTCTAATAACAGAATTTCTGGGCTACTTACATAATATGTGCAATGATGTCCCACACTTGGCCTCATCTTGCTTTCAGGAATTTGCCTTTTTGACACAGTATGGAGGTTAAACCAATTAGAATCTTGATGTCTTACCAAGAATATCAGAAAGTGAGTATTTCAACTACAAGTCAGCAGCTTACTTTGTAAGCATGGAACATCACATGGTGGCAACATCTGGGACTGACTTCAGATGGCTTGTAGGTAGATGCCTATAACTCAATGACTTTTTACAGTAAGACTGTCATGTAACTATTTTTCTGTAATCCAATTGTCTGTTTGTAATTTTCAACTAGAAACTCTTGACTCAGCTTTATAGATACAAAACTCTTCATTGTACTGCTATTGCCTCTAAACCACCAGTATATTTTTCCATTCCCTCAACCACCATTTTGAACAAAATAATTTTGCAGTTTCATGGAGCAGTAACAGTTGAGACAGTCACTTTATGCAGCTAAATTTATTCTCAGAACAGTTTACATTTGAATGTGTAGAAGTGGTCAACAGCAGGGAAAATTGTCCTTTTTGTTGTCAGCCAGGTACTCTTATGTAAGACTGGGCTCTGCTAATAAAGAGTGGTTTGGTTCCTTCTTCCTTACTGCTGTTAAATCAAACCTGCATTGGCTGATGGGACAGCACATGTTGTGACAACGTGTTAAGTAACATGCCCAAGAAAGAAGTAACGCATTCGAGGGCAATGCTGAAATGCTGAGCCCATACTGGCTCTTGAAATGAGAATGTTCTCTTTTCCACGGGTGAAAAAAATCTAACGCTTTTAGATTCCATGAGAAATGATCCATTAAATGCTTGATAAAATGAAGAAATGTAGAACTCTTAGGAGAGACAGAGAACTGGTGTAAGCTATTAGATACTCCACATTTTTTGTTCCTTTGCCACTAAAGGGCACAATATTTCTGTTAAGATACCAGAAGCGTATCACTCAACGTTGTTTCACTGTGAATGGATTCTATGCCATTCCTATACTATTTCTGTTATTCCCAGTTAACCACCCTGTAGGTGGTCTCCATAGCCTTGCATCTCCCACACCTCCTTGCTCCCCTGTAAATGAAGCAGTAAGTGGCTTAAATAAAACCTACAGCCAGTACTACAGATTTCAAAAGAAAGGCTTTTATCTATTAGTCATTGACTGTGAATATAAATCTCCTTGCTTCTGCAAGGACCGTGTTAATGACGTGACTGACTGACATATGATACCTCTAACTTACTACTTGCATTGAAAAAATTAAGAAATTAGCTTTGCTTTACATGATTCTTCTACAGACTTCAATAAAAATGTGACTACAAATAATTACAAAGCCTGCCTTTTTTTAGGCAACCTATAGTGTACAGAGTGGAGAATATTACAAGAGTACATCCATAAAGACAATACATCAACATAATAATGGAGGATATTTCAGTAAAAATAGAATAAATAAAATAAAAATATTTTAAGCTGTATTTAACAGGTTAAGTTAGAATATGGCATCAGACATACAAGGCATAGTGAACATGGCTGCCAGCCTACAGAATCACTAGGTATTATAAAAAAATGCATAGATAACTGAAGGGTTGCTATAACATCAACTAGAACAGTTGCAGTTGCTCAAACATACACACATCCCATACATACTTTTTTTGGCCATGGTAAAAAAAGAGTGTCTGAATATATTGTGAAACAAAAGATAATAGGCATTGCAATATTAGGCTCTGATTCTGCAAACACTTGGGTGTATATTAAATCTTTTGGAGAATAAGGAGCTCTACTGAAGCAAAAAGGCCGCATACAGTCAGATCATTAAGCACACATTGAATATTTGCAAAATCAACAGCATTTTGTTAACAGACATAAACCTCTTAAAAAACACATTGGTGAGTGATGTACAGCTTTTCAAATACCTTTCTGTCTTCTCCTCAGTCCTGCCTGCAGTTGCATCCATTGCTAATGAAAACTAACCAGGTGTTCCTAGCATTGACAACATGGATGTAGAACCTTTGCACTGCTTAGTGTTGGTTTAGTTAAAGAGAGTCTGGATCTCTCTTGGGGAGAATCAGCACTGCGCAGATGCAATGACAAAATTTAATTATACTGCTGAAAATTAATTCACTGCTGTACAACAGTTGCCAATCCCAAATCATGATGTTGTCAGCAGGAACTTTAAAAAGATGCCGTCGAAGTATTTAATTTAAAATAAAATAAAATGTGAATCACTAGCACAATGATGAACAAGGAAACTTTTTTATCTCTTCACAAACCTACTTAAAGGTACAGTGTTAGCCACCATGGTTTGAGAGCAGTCATCCCTGGAAATGTTCAAGATCAGGTTGGATGGGCAACCTCTTCTGGTGAAAACTGCCCCCCGATAGAGGTCTGGAACTAGCCAACTTTTGAAGTCTCTTCCAAACAGTTCTGTGATTCTCTGATAGGAAGTGAGTTTTACACTGCTCCTAACAGAGGTGACTGGGATCAGTACTGGAAACTGGAGCTGTATGCAAGCTGCCATTCCCATGCTTTGTGATCTGGCTCCGTGGTCAGTTAAAGCACAGGTACTGCTAAAGAGGGTGGGTTTGTTTGCAGCCCCTCCCCTCCAGCTCTCCCTGTGCACTCAGCATAAGCAGCTTCTCCAGCTGTACAGGCAGTAGAGGTGGTGCACAGGAGGTGGCAAGAGCATGAGCCTTGAGAGGGGGAACAGTTGCTTCAGTGCCTGAGGTGCAGAATTGTGGTCATGAAGAGATCTGAGACCCAGAGAGGATCAGCTCTTCAGAGGGTATTGTAGAAAGGGAAATTTAATTACAATAGTTGCATAGCCAGCCTTCACCTGACGCTTGCTCATACATCATGCTGAGTTTAGTAATGATTTTTCTGCATTTTTCAATGCAGAAATTTCTTGAATCATCATTCCTTTCCTGTTGTGTTTCTAAGTTACTTTGCCAGGTGTGGTCATTAATTTCTTCAAACAAGGAAATAGAAAAGAAAACAGTTTGTTTATAACAGTCTCTTGCTTAGTAAAATAAAAAAAAAGGGTCATTGTAACAAGAACTTTGCCAGTGCTCCTTTATCATTGGAATATGACAAGATTTGCAGACTTGGGAGACAGGTAGTTTGGAACCTAGCTATAAATGGAGGCAAAACATTTTTAACACCAGTTAAACATACTTAATGTTTGATTTCCAAAATCTGTACCAATCTGCAGGTTCAGACAGAACATGACAAAGGGAAAGACTGAAGATGCATGACTGCATTTCAAAATTAGCCTGAGGTACAATTTTGAGGGCAATGCTGGGCTGATTTGTGAGGGTCTGCAGGTGTGTAAAGCAAATCAAGTTACGTGAAGTCTTTGGAGCAAAAGCATTGAAATCCAATTGTAGTACCTGAAGCACTATCTTGTTAAAAAACAACTGTCTTCTTATTTTTTTATAAGAGCATTAAAAGTAAAATAAATTCCACAAAATTTTGTAAATAACAAGAAATGCAACTGTTCTTCTTCTGGCATGCTAAGTATCCAGCAACAAACTCTGAGGGGAAGGGGGAATTATGCAACCAGACACTGAACTGAACATTTTATCAAACACTTGTACAGAAATGGTATGGAATAGTTTAGTCTCTATAACAATTGTAAGACAATAAAATCACTAACTACTTCTTTCTTATTCCTGATTGGTTTGAGCCCTCCATGAAACAAACAATATTTTTGATTAATTAATGATAGATTTAGGAGAATAAATTTAACAGCCAGCAGTTGAATTTGTATGTTTAAAGCTGAAAAGCTTCAGTGCATCACCCTGCAACTCAATTACTGAAAACACTTCTGGATTTTTCATAATTTGTTTGGTTTTAAACACAAGTCTTCTGTAAAACCATAATGTGTAACCAGAAGATGATATAATGACACTATGATTTAAAAACTTGTCAGGGAGATGTTAAAGTAGTTGCTAGACCAATGCTGCCAACGAATTTAAAACAGGTGTAGTTCTGTAAAAAATAAAACTTGGTATTTAATCTACAGTAATTCAATTGTAGCTAATACTTGATACCTATTCCAGTGTTGAAAAGAGAGCAAAGTGCTGTAGGATTTAAGATTGGTTTGTGACAAATCCAGCTCAAGAAGGTGAAGCTTTTAACTCAGGCATCATTCACTCCAAGGACTTTAGCATGAGTTCACTAGGAGGGACGTGGCCATATTCTCTGTTTTGTGTGAGTTTAAGTAATGTTCATGTATTTACAATCAAACAGACCTTCCACTGCCCATGATGTAACTCACTGACAGCAAAAAAATTATTCATGCTTCTTTTCATATCACACAATGGTGGCAAGAACGAGAGAACATGCTTGTTTGATAGGGGTAAATTCTCTGAAGAGAAAGCATCAGCAACTGAAATGGAAGGTCAGACATTGTCCGTTTCATTTCCTTAGTGTAGCTACTGTTATCTTCAGTCTAACAGCAGGAGAATCTTCTCTCTTACACAGCTATGGCATCTCAGTGACTGGACGCTTCTGTTTCAGAGTGTCAATGAGAGACAAGACTCCTCTTTTTACGTTGGTTGTAACTCTTCTGGTCACCGAGTCTGCAGGAGGTGGGGGTGGCCGAACTTTCTGTGAAGGAGGTCTGGCTACTAAACACTTCTGATACCGTAACTGCAACAAAGCAAAGCCATTCTGCAGTCATTGCTGGATCAAATAACTTCACAGAGCATTTTAAACACGCTTTTAGTATTTTCTCATTAAATATTGTCAAACATCTGTTTTGGCTGTGACAAAAAGCTCAGCTGAAGTTAATGGGAAATTGTTTTGTCAGTGCTTTGGCAGAAACTGTCCATTAGCACACAACAGATACTAAATCATATAAATACCCATTTGAAAACTGAAAAATAAGTTTTCTGGGTTCAGTTACTCTTGAAAAAGGATTATTTTCACTATATCACCACTGGATTTCATAATACGACTCCAAGCAAAATGTTTTTGCTGGCATTAGGTAAGTTCTGTAGTGAAAGAAAAAAATTTCTAATTTACATAGATGTTGCAGAGGTTAGGAGAGAAAATAATTGAAGGGGCATTGCTCACCAAGCTGACACTTCAAACACTAAAACGTTTGGATCTTAATTGATTAAATATATTGTAATATTAATTTCTATTTTTGTCTTTCTCTGTCTTGAAATTAATAAAATTGAAAATTTGAAAATGTTATAATTTATGGAGGCAGCAAAAATCTAAATCAATCTATTAGATGCCTTTGAAGAAGGTCACTTACCATACAAGCAGCCTGAACAGCTTCTGATACATTGCCTGCATTTGGTTCACACCAAAAAACGTGGCACTCAAAGTGCTGGTTTCCTGTGTCCATGATGAAGGCGAAGGTGTGGATGTCTTTGCCTACTCCCATGAAGGACAGGAACCGCACACGACACTCCACCATGACTTCCTCTTCATTCTGGTCACGAATCAAAGATTGATCATTACTACTGGATACTCAGTGGAACTTTCAATTTTGATTAAATGGGAGGACATCTTGGTACAGTATTGTAATTCCTTCTTATCCATCCACATAAACCAAGCACAGGCCTGGGCTGGATCTCCCCTTCTAGGCTGTCACCAGAAAACCGAGGCTTTGAGCATTACCACAAAATTTTAAAATGTTGTACATTTTAGAAACTGCTTGTTTTGTGAGGAAAAAACCAACATGGCTATAATGACTCCAAAACATGCCCCCCTATCACTGGTATGTTATAGAGATGTTGGTTTAGTATCTCATCAAAAGACATATATAAAATACTGCAACTGTAAGTCTCACTGTATTAAACTATATGGAAAATGCTCTACATTTTCTTCTGTAACACAGATTTTTATATTACTCTTGGCTTCCATACCAAGAGTCGGGCAAATGCAGTTTAGAATTTAAGATTGCTACTACTTTGCGCTTAACCCACAACATTTTAGGCTCAAAATTCCTAGAAAGGAAAACACTGATTTTAAGTATCTAATGAGTACTTATAATAATTATTTCTGAGAACATGCTTGGAATGATAAAGAAAAATGAAGCTGATATAAGCAGTAAGATATTCTGGAAAGAAATAAAATGCAAAACAAGCAAATGAATTTTAGTTTAAATTAACTCTACCAGCATTTCTGTGTTGCTAGTTTTCAGCACTCATATTATTTTAACTGTGTTTTAAACAGCAGTCTGCCTTACTCTTTCATTGATGACTGTGACAGTAGCATCAGCAACGTTCATGGTAACTGGCAACCAGTCATCTTTGCTAGAGGAAGCCATTAGACTTTCAATGGCACTGTTCAGAGTATCCATTCCTAGAAGAGAATAAAATGGAACAATAAAAAAAATATAAAAAATAACAGATCTTTTTATCTTCACACAGTAGTATAGAAAACAGAGTGTTTTGGATTTCTTATTAAAATTAATTTGATCATGGAAGAAAGTATTGTGAAGTTGTATTTCTCCATCTGGAAAACCAAAACAGTTGCCTCTGGCTTATGAAAAAGCAGGATAGCATCTTGTTTAGCTTTTGTACCCTTTCAGTTCTTTAGGGCCCATCTCATTAGTAGCAGAGATCATATTCAGAGAAAGCTGTAGAAAGAAACTCCACCTTCTTGGCAGCTCCCAGAATACCCTATTTGCAAAACACATGTTCATATGATGCCCTGAATATTAGATGTCTTCATGCCTGATTCATGTGACTGAAACAGAAGAGTTGCTACCCTTCAAAAATCATGCACTAACAGCTGATGAGCCATTAGAGTTTAAGCAAGGTACTTTGGAATTCACTTAAGTGTTACATACCCACAGGTTTAGCTACAGGTAGCATGCCCAGGTACTGGACGTGAAACTTCTGTACCAATTCTGTCTTTGGTGTTGGGAAATCTACTGCATGGGAACAAAAGTCAATTTCTATTAATCAGCATTCACAGCAGGAAAAAGCACTGCTATTTCATCAATAACATAGAACTGTTTACCCATTAATTGTACCCTGAAGGTATTACATTGATTTAAAGAAATTGTTATTCCTTCTAACAAGAACAAGCTTCAATAACTTCTAAAGAAATTTTTTGGTCTATGCTAAGAATAAAATCACACTATATTGCTGGCATATTAAAACACAGAAAATATAAATGAATGGGTCTCTGAGATGTATAAACCTAAGTTTCACTGCAATAACTATGTAAAAATCTGTAATCTGCTTTTAATACCATCCTTGCTAATATGTTAAACACAGTCAGGCAAAGGCAACTTCCTTCTACCAAGCAGTAAAATGTGCAAAAGCTGGATCACAGCTTGCCTCAGAAACCTAGGAGGAGCACTCCTATGGCTCTTCTGAATCCAAGTGAGTAACTGGAGTACATTCTGGTTTTAAGGAAGATTTGGCCAACTGGTGCAGTCTCAAGTCAGGAGGTATTTTGATTTGGAAAATACAATATGCTGAGTAGCCACAAATAAGTAAGACTGTGTTTGCAATGCTTGCATTTCAAAATGAAAGAGGAAATGCACAAGTTGGCATAACTGAGCAGAACTCCATGACTGTCAACATAACCAAGAAAAATATTTTAAGTAATACAGGAACAAATTACAGTCAGATACTTTAATTAAAAAGCAGGAATACACTCCTGGCTTCTCCACCCAACACGCTCCATTTTTGTCAAAAACTGCATCAGAAACAAAACTTATGTAAAACAGGACCATCCTGAGGATACTAGCTATAACACACAGTACCTTGCAGAGGAACATCAAGGGTGACATTTGTCCTGTCTTGCAATGAGCTGCAAGCCATAGCTTTAGCATTCTTCCGTTCAGCCATAATCTGAAAAAGACAGTGATAATACAGCATTTTAAAAAATATATAGTACAGCAGCAACTACAAATCTACTCCTATTACAACCTGAAATCTGAAATAAGTCAGAAGGTACATGAGTAAGCAGGTTATTCTATTTAAATAACAAATTTAATTTTACTCCACTTTATTCACCATTCCTTGACTACATAAAGAACTTAAGTGGTGTCCAAGGCTAGATGAAAGAGAGGTTGAGGATGAAAAATCTAGTAATTTTTATCAATAACAAAATTATATTGAGGAGTAATATAGCAAGAAACATAAATATTTAACACACAGAGAAGTGTTCATTATGCATGTTCCTCTCTGAACTATCTTCTGCTGGGTAAACTTTTTCCTCCATTTTTATGTTTATTCTGTAATTAAAAATCCAATGCAAAATTCAACATGTAGTTCCTTCAAAATGTGTAGTACTAGCAAAAGAGGAATAAAGCCCCACTTCTACAGAAACATTTTGGATGGCTATTCCCTACAAATATGTGACTGAGAAAGGAAGCTAACAGAGGTTTTCCAAAGCTCATATATGAACCATAGTTATCTGCTTCTTTATGTTATGACTGTTCATTGTAATTAAGCTATAACAATACCTGGTCTTACAGCAGATGACACTTGGTCTGAAAATGCTTCTAGCAAAATTCTGTCCTCTGCCCCCCTCCTTTTCTTTTTAGGTTTTATATTGTGGAAATATTTCCAGTTGCAGGGTCACAAGGGAATATTCTTGCACCCTCTGAAGAAAAATTATACACACTAGCTTAGCAAGAAACCCTGAGTCAGTAAAGAGGTACAGCATGTCAGCACAAGTGCTTCCCTGAATCAGGATTATATCTTTTGCTGAATTAGCAGTAGATGTAGTAGCAGCAGTAGTAGTTCTCTGTGTTGCTGTTAGCTATGGCTAGCTAAATGCCTAGTTGTTCTCTTATCCAAAATTAATGTCAGAAGTTTCATGTCACAGTTACTTATGGGACAGCTCTGCTCCCTTTCTGATATTCCTGGGTAAAGCTACCATGACATTTGCTTGATGTTGACCTTACTGGACAAAAGCAGTAGTAGTAGGGCCTGTGTAGCACATTTTTCCCTGCTAGACTTGCTGGAAATACCTGTGTGAGTTATAGAGTTGGAGGAGAACTAGGAAGAACGTACCAGGTCTCCAGTCAGGTAAAATTCACCAAGCACAGACTGCAGCTCCTTGGACAACCTGAGTGGCTCCCTGAATCCTGCCACTGGCACTCCCTCTGGAGCTCAAACCCACACAAACCTGCCAGGTTTTGCACAGCTGCTGAGCTATCTTCTGCATCAGGCATAAAACCCTGCTGCCCAGAGGGTTCCAGTAATGCACACTGTGCAAAGACTCACTCACATTGCTTCCATGAAACACCACAAACAAGTTCAATACCACATCTTCAGTGTTGCAAAAATGAAAAATTTTTAGACTATACACCTGACTACAGAGGAGGGTTTGGCACCACTGATTCTGTTCACTAACATGAAGACAAAATGTAAAAAGCAAATGACAGTCATACAGCAGAATTTTAAAACCTGAAGGCTTCCTAACTAGCATTTCTAGAAGAGTTATGACTCATGAGGAGAGACAAGTTACACAGGGATAAAATTATCCACCCCCAAAGCTTACTTTTTATGTGATGCAAACTAAAATGTTTCAAGGAAAACCAAAATGAGCAGTGTAACATTTTTAAAAAGCAGGATGCACTCTCAAGTCCACCACAGCTCAATAAAAGAATAAGAGTTTCAAGTAGATTAGCTAAATTTCTCTTTATAAAGTGTTTCAGATTGCCCACTGTAAAGGATGCGCTGTGTTGTTACTGCTACATGAAATTACTGTACAGAGGACCCTCACAGACTGATCATCCAAGAAAACCAAAATTAATAACCAGGGAATGGTGTCAAACCCGTAACGCAGAATGACTGAAAAGAACAGTCCTTCCCAGTATTATGGACAACACTACCAGAGCAGGAACTAAGATCCATTAGTATACATAACTAGAGTACCTGAAACCCCTTCTCCATGTTTTTTTAAATGCAGGATAATACCATTGAATAACACCATTGAAACAAGGTCTGATTTATTTACGGAGTTTATCATAATTGTTTATTATTAATTCAACCTCTGTGTTCTTTTTCCATTTTGAACCTGCAGCTTCTTTATTATTAAGAAAAGCCTTTGGCCTCTATACACACTTGTCAAATCAAAAGCACACATCATCCTCCTCAAATCTAAATTCCCACTCTCCCATAGTTCCCATTCATTTGCATCCTTTCCCCTTCAAATTTGCTACACTGTTTCTCGTTGCCAGTTATATAAACTAAACTAACACTGCATACACCTGCTAATTACATGTATAAGGCTCAGGGACCTCTGAACAGACAAATGCAGCTGATTTTAAATCCACTTGCCTTTGAGCAGATTTCGTGTAAACTTGTGGCAATGGCTTTTGCAGGTGTGTCACATCGAAACACATGACATTTCAGAATTCTTGTGTCTTTGTCTCTTGCCACGTAAGCAAAGTCTCTGTGTAAACAAGATAAATGGACACATTAGAAACATGCAAAACAAATTTGATGACATTAGAATCAGTAGTATTTCCAAAACTGCAAATCCTACTTCAGTTTAACAGGTGTATGCCTCAGCTCTCAAGGTCAACAACAAAGCAGGTCTAAAAACGCAATAAATTGCTTACTCATGAAACATATATCTAATGTTTGATGCTTAATCTATATAATTCAAAAGCTCATTATGGTTTCCTAACCATGCAACTTATTCAAGTCTCAATCCATAATTCCAAATGCAATTGTAAATAAACAGCAAAATTTACTCAAAAATGTTATTGAAGATGAAGTAGAGAATTACATATTTAGAGAGAAAACATATGCAGCTCTTAACTGCTAAAAAACCCCAAGAAAAAGCATACAACACTGCAGTCAGAGAAAACTCGTATTTCAAAGGACTGTATAAAGTGTTTAAAATATGCAGATAGTAATTAGAGATCTGGTTGCATAAGGGAGATGTGAACCTGCTGAGCTTTGCTCACACTAATTGCCCTAAATTTCTGACCTTATTTTTTCAGAAGTTAAATAAAGCTGCCCTACAAAAGAGATTTTTGCACCATACTGGCTAGTAACCACAGCACAGTATAGCTTTCTAGCATGGATGAAGGAAGTGCCACAACTAGGTTTATTTGTTCTCAGGCTGCTTAAGAGCAGGAGCTCTTCTGAAGCAGTCAGTGATAGATACTGAGCCAGGAAGAAGCCTGACTTTGCCCAGCTGCCACTCTTGCTATACCAGACTCTGTTCACTTGCACCTCTGCTTTTTCATGTCCTCCAAGCAATCACAGCTCATTCCTACTTTGTGACCCTCTTGCCACCTTTAGATTTCTCTGGGACTTTGCTCCAGCCTCTTATGCCTGAAGTCTCTTTTCAGTGTCTTTCTGCTTTACACATAAATAACTACCAGCAAAGCTCTCAGTGGTGAAGAGATAGGAAGGATATTCCTAAACAACGGGCATAGTATAAACTGAAGTATTTCTGTATATAAAAGTCTGTAAATACTCTGAGCAGGGTTTAATGTAGCATGGATGGCCAATTTTAAAATTCATTTTAATTGCCCAGTGAATTGAAGAATTTTACACTGAAGCTATCCAGGGAGAATCAGAAACTGTGGCAAATGGATTGCTGGCCTTCCTGCTCTGTACGAGATACGGACACTGTCCTGCAGGTAAGCACTGTACCTGTATCTAATTGAACAGCAGATTTTGCTCTTCATGGGCTCTTGCAATATAAGAGCTGCTCAGTAACAGGTACAGGTGGTTGCTCCATCTAAGTGCTTTGCAACCTGAAGCTTGATGAATAATATTTAAAAAAAACCCAAGCCACAGAAAACAATCAGAGCATGAGATCTGAAAGCAATTCCACATGACAGAACCATGCAGAAACACAGGGAAGCTGGAGGCCTCTCTCCATCTTGCTGCATCCCAACCTGCAATGGCACACATTAGGACACAGCAGCATGTGGAATGTGCTGCCACCTGAACCCTTCCTGAATGGGGAATGCAGCCCATGGGCTGCATTGGCTCTCGCTGGCTGCAGCACTGCCCTGCCAGCATGTAAAACACAGGCATCCTTTGGGACAACTGATTGTGACCTGCAGGAAAAGTCACAAAGCAATCATCCAGGAAGGTGTTCTCTATTACAGAAGATGCCCCAAGGTTTCCTAGCTCCATCCTGTCCCCAAGTCCCTCAGCTGCAAGACCCTTTTGGCAAGCTGTTCCCTTTTTCTGCACTGCAAGATGCTGAGTTTCAGCTGGAATCTTGCTCCTGGAAAAAGACTGATGCTTTTGGCTCATCTGGACATGTGCCAAGCCTTGCTTTAGAATGGTTTCCTCCTCTGTGCATCAAAAACAAGCTGAACACTCCTAGGAGTGGACTCCAGGAGAAGAGGGTATGGATCACCTGTAGCCTATGAAAAATTAGCAGCTATGGATAAAAACCATGAAACGAGGTGCCATATAAAAACCCCATGGGGTTGGTGGTGGGTGCTGGGAAGGAGCTGTTGCCTGGCCCACACCTCAGTTCCACAAGTGCTGCCTCAGTACTGCAGAGCCGCATGCAAGGCTTGTGTCCAGCCTCTCCAGCACCTGGTCCTGCAGCTCCTGTCAATATTTCTGCTTGTAATGGTATGCAATCATAAACAAGGCTGTATAACACAATTACAGAAGAAAAGGACACACCAGCCAGTACCTCAGTTTCAACTACTGAGAGCTAATAAAACCCTTGTGGGGGTGTTGCAGACTGACACACTATTGTTTCACTTTGAGTACCTGAACAGCTTGAACAAAGTAAATCAGCAAATTACATTCATGGATTGTGAACATACATACAGCTTTAGATGATCAGGGCCTGCATCTACTGAGACAAAGTATGAAATGAGAATTCTTGTAAACCTGTGGTACCACATCACACTCAACCCTGCCAGCACCATCTGTTTTCAAATCATTCATCAAAATTAGCACACAAACCATCCTTTCCCCTTCTGGAAGTGCATAGACAGTACCACTGATGTCATTAATTCATGAAAGTCACCTAGATGCCTATGTCCTTGAACGAGTGGCCCTACATGGCAGCCCAGCAGCCAAGACCTGGACATGGAGTACCAACTGGGGGCACCTTGCTCCACTGCCAGCAGGAGCCTTGCAGCCTTGCTTCAGGCATTTCTAGGCATTCAGAAAACAGAGCTCCACCGTTCCTCTTGGAGAAGAAAGATATGGATTTCTGAGGATTTTGGAGTATCTGCTTCTTACAGCAACAATAAAACATAGGAAAAGTTTTGTGTCTCCCTACACAGGACCACAATGGAATAGCTTCTTTTTTGTCCAAACCCTTGAATCCCAAGCAAGCCAGAAGACCAGTCTCTGATTCTTCTTCCACTTGAGATCCCTTCTGGGTTGCTTCAACTATAAACCTTCATTTGATAGCAGCTCACTTGAAGCTGATTAACATTTAAGTGAGATTTATGTGAAACAGGCCCCTGGGATAATGAAGAAGTGCTGAGCAACGTGTTTGCAATAGGAATTTATGGAAAAGGGCAAATGCCTCCTCTTACTACTCCCCTATCTTTATATTCTGCTGGGAAAACAAGTGAAAAATGACATTAAAAAGCCATTTCAAAGCCCATGGCTGGATAGAGAGCTAGCACAGGGTTAACAACCAAATGGATGAGTCTCTGTCTCCACTGAGACTGGGTGTGTGTGCAATTGGTGGGATCTGAATGACAGCTCCTAGTAAAATTTCATTCCATGTCAGTGGGGAGAGCAGCAAGGTGTTTAGTGGGAGAATGGTCTTCCAAAATAAGCTGTATACTTTTAAGATTTTATAACACAAGTGCAGAACATCAGTTGGTACAGGATTATAGAGAAGTACCACATAGAAGGTAATTTTAGTTTTTTTAAATCATTTGCACACACACTACATCATCCATTAGTAATCTTCCAGTTATAGGAACTGGACATAAATCAGTATTCTTGACAAAAGCTAGAACAACAGAAAAATAGATAATCCTTTTGTGCAAGAGTGGGTAAAACTGGTTCTGCTGAACAGTTAAACACTTAGTAGTAATTTATTTTGAAAGAATACAGAACTAGAGAAAGACATTTTAAAAAACAATTTTGAGAGTTGAAAAGACAATGGAAGGTGCTAAGTAGAAGGGAATTTAATTTTTATTTGCTCTTTTACTCTCTTTAATTGGCAAATGTCTACAGTCGTTGACTAAACTTTAGATAGTCATACCTATTTAACACCTGGCTAAGCATCACTTAGCTGCTCAACCTTGGATGAATATAATCACATTAAAAGCAATTTATGCTAATGCTGTCCTGTTTGAGTAGCAGTTATAACCATTTGCCACTATTATGCTAAAGTCCTAGGAGGCATCCCAATTAAGTACAGCCTAAAAGAGTAGCACATCCTCCATTACCTTCTCACACTAAACTTATTTCTTCAATAGAGTGTAGAAGAATGTAGAATTGCATCAATCCTTTTTTTGTTGTTTTTGGTTAAAACCCCCTAACATCCTAACTTTGAAGCATGAAATAAAAATTTTTACTCTTCTCAATAAAATTAAATTGCTGCTATTTAAACCACCTATATTAAAATGATACACATGCAGGAAAATGTACATTTCTTTCCAGATTTATGTATTACAAATTGTAACTAGAATCCTTGAACCAGAAAATCATATTCTCTGGCTTTGTCTTAAAATTGACTGAAATTCATTCAGAATAGCCTATGGAAGATGATTTCTCTGTACTGGTGCATAGACCTCTGCAACTGCAGGGTCACAGAACAGATACTCCAGGCTGTGGGGAAAGCACCTCCCGAGCCTGTAACTTTCAGGCTTCACTTTGCTTTCCTGCAAACCAGAGACTTATGAAAGAAGGCAACAAAAAGGGGAGGGCAGCGACCACTACAGCAGAGCAGGGTCAGAGATACCTGGGAGGAGGTTGCCATTCACTGACAAGAGACTTGAATGTCCATGGGAGCAGAGGAGGAGAAAAGCAAGAGGAGGGAGAGGAGGCACATGATAAAAGCAGGTAAATATAATGCCATCAAGACCATCCTTGGGTGGGGTTTTTCCATGACACACAGGTATTCTAGTATCATGAATGGCAGAAAAGGTGAGGTGCAAGAAACCCTACAGTAATATGTATGTTAGGAATTACAAATCCTCTAGATTAACATTTCAGGCTTTTTATCCAGACTTCTCATTCACATAGGAGAAAGGAGAATGGCTTATAGCTGAAATAATGCTTGTGACTCTGTTCAGTTCACTTGTCTTTTTATTGTGGTCACACCAAGGAACTTGCAAAGTTATGGAGAAAAATCCAAAGGTAAGAAAGTGATAACTAGATGAAACAAGTAGCATTCACAAACGCTGCAAAATCTGTTTGTAAAAGATTTACTGAGGACTTTTCAACTACCAGATACCAAATGAAACCACTCCTTCCCTTCCACCAGCTCCAAATGAAACTCATAGCCCCTTCTCCAGGTGAATACACACCAAACACTTCGGAATCAAATCCTGGAGGAGAGGAGGAAGAAAAAAAAAACCTATCCCTAAGAGTCTTTTCCTTCCCATTTCTCTTATACAGTACCCACATTTACCCTCCTCTTCTCAGTGATGAGAGCAGGAAGTTTTGTGGGGGAGAAAAAATTTTCCCTGTGTTTCTGACAGTTGCTGGAAATCCTAAACACACATGAAAGCCTTCCATTTTTCTTTACTCCAAGCACTTCTCCTCACAGAGCTCCTCTACCTCTTTAGCTGCTCTCCAGCTACAGCCCAGAATGGCACACTTGGCCACCACCACATTACCCCGGTGATGAATTTTGGATCCAAGTAGTTAAAATGCCCTCCCCAAGAAGAGATTTTTGGGAGACTTTTCTTGTTTCAGTTTTTACACAATTTGTAAATGGATTTCCTTGCAGTAAAACATCAGTTATGGATTTTAATGAATTCTCCTCAAATAGTCTGGCATTGACAGAGTGTAGCTTGTTTTTCTAATTCAAGCATAAAGTTTGTAGGGCAAATTATCCCCTGCTGCAAGGCTGCTTGCTTTGTTCCTTGATAATGTCACTTGCTCGCTCTGAAGGAGGAGCTATGGCTACTTTATGTGATACTCAGAGGCTTTAATCTGGCAGCCCTAAAACTCACAGCTGCCGGTTTTTCTTTGATGTCTTATCATTGCCACAGTTCTGTGCGCTTCCAAAATTTGTTAAAACCCTCTCAGAGCTGATATGTGTGATACTCAGCTCAGCCCTTCAGAGCCCAGCATTTCCAAGCCTGAAAGCATTTGTGTGACTTTCACTCCAATTTCCTTCCTGCAGCCTGATGCTCAGGCAGCTGCAAAAGCCAATCCCTCAGATGGGCTTTCCAAATCTCAGTGCTGCCCACCACCTTCTGCTCTCCAGAGGGGACAGGACTCTGTCAGCCTCACCACCACTGCCTCACTAGCAAGAAGGGTGCCTCTGAGATGTTAAAATTCATTTACCCCTCTACTTCCAAGAGCTTTATTCTACTCCTGCAAAGGGCCACAGACGTGCATCAACTGGAGTCATGTCGAAGTGCAATTCTCCAGATCCATGAGCTCTGTTAGCAGTGTGACAACAGTACAGATTGCACAGCTTAAATGTATGTTCCGTGCTGGTCCTCATTCCCAGCCTCACCTCACAATCACATGGCCAAATCACCACCAGCATGGCAAGGAGGACAGTCAGTGGGAGATAATAAACCTTGAAATACCACACACGTGTGCCGTGGTCACCACCAAGGGGGTGCCCTGGGAACTGAGCTCCTGGGAACTGAGGACTGGCAGCCCAAGGGGGCCCAGCTCACAGGATGTCACATCCAGCTGATGCCTGGGGCTCAGATGGGGCTTACTGCTGCTCACCAACTTCTAGACAGGCATGGCAAACTGAAAAGTCAATCAGTAGCTAGATCTCTGCTTGCTTTATAGATGGATTTAACAAAAGACAGAACTTCTGAGTCAGATGGTATGAAAAATCACTGGCCACTGACTTGGTCAATGCAAATTTTTCAGGGTGTTTTGTTGTTTTTTTTTCCTTAACTACTTCACAGTATTTTTGAAATGTGCATGGCCAGGGGGCTGCCTTCCTACCCTGTGCAGCAGTTTTCAAAGAAAAGGCACACAAATGAGGTACTTTGTCAAGGCCAATATAGCTGCTGCTTTTCCCTTGAAGCATTGTAAAGTGGTGGTTTAACTCCTCAGGATGGCCAGTGTGATGAATCCTGAATTTCCTTTAAGTAAATGAATGTGTTATTATGCCTGTGAACCTCTGAACAGCCTCTTTGCAGCAGATCCTGTAAAATTGACTTTGACAAATTAGTATTTAGATATTTTTGACAATGCTTCTGTCTTCCAGCTCTAATTGGAAGACATGGGCTTTTGTTTAAAAGGAATATTTAAAGATTTAATAAAGAAATACATCAAGTTGAGATGCTCAAAGCTCTCTAACAGATTTAACTGAACACAGCAGACTACACCAGAATAGTTAATCTCTCCAGTGTGCTTTGTTTTAAAAGCAAGGCTTCCTAGTTCTCCTTTGTTCTTTATTATTCAGACAGAGAACACAGCAGTTGTGCACAGACACTACCCATGAATCTGCCTGAAGTACACTTTTCCCAGTGCAAGACTGGAAGGATCATCACTCTCCACATGCATGAAACCCACATTAGACTGCAAAACTATAATCAAGAAAGTTCAAATATTTCCCTAGGCCAACACTGCCTGAAGAATTGATTAAAAAAAAAAAAAAGTCAAGCCTGGCAACCATTCTCATTATATTCCACAAAGCAAACATAAGGAATAGTCTGCATCTCTAAACCACATTCCTTCCACCCAGTCCCACTTTCAAGTTTTTGCAATTTAGAAGAGCAAACAAACCCCAAATCTCATCTGAGGGATGCAATTCTATTGCTAAGAGCCTTTGGAGTGGCTGCAGCCCTTGTGCTGCAAAGCACCTGACTACAATGCCTTACTGTCTGTGCTCCCATCAAACAGGAAGCATTGTAGAGAATTTCAAACGATCCCTTTGTACACCCAAACAAATCAAACATACCGGGGACAACCTTTCTTCAAACTTGAAAGACAAGCAGGCAAACCAGATGGACCCGAAACAAACACCAAAAATAGAAAAAAAATGTTTACTTTTTCAAATCTAGCTAAACTTAGCTCTGAAATTCCCTGCTCTCAGTATCATGTTTTTTTTCAATTTTTAAAATAAAAGCTGGGATTTTAACACTAGTGTCTTGCATTTCAGATTCCAGAGGACATCATCATCTGAATTTAAATCCCAAGACCAGAAGCGAATACTAAAGCCCACTGCATCACAGGATTTTAAACTGTTCTATTTTTAGAGGGTTTGGGACCTGGGGGAAAAAACCCCAAAACAACCAACAGCCAGTATCAATTGGACAATTCTGTTAACAGCAAATTGAAAAGGTGACAGATAGGAATTTACTCACTGAGCTTCTGTTCACTGATACAAGCAAACCAATACAACATTTTTCAGTGCATGCCGGAAGGATAAACACAAAAATGGAAAAATGAAAATAATTTACCTCTCTCTGAATCCAGGGAAGCATGAAGAAACAGAAAGAGCAAGTTAGAAAGCACTCAAGCAGACAGAGCTTCAGCATATGATAAGACAGGATAGCTGAAAAGTGCTGTACATTTAACATACACTGTTTGTTTGTAGCACAGCATATCTAAGCATACGGCCACTATTTCCTCTTGACACCTTTTTTCATTGAATCTTGTTGCCCTGAAGTTTGTATTTTTGGAAACATGCAATGAAGCCAATAGGCATCAGCTGAATTCAGCGAGGCAGTGCAGACATATCAACAGTGGGAGGTAATAAACCTTAAAATACCACACACAAGTCTGAGAAGTAGTATGCAGAAAGTATAAATAGACACAGAAAGTGCATGAACCTTCCTTCTTCCAAAATAACACTTTCTACAGCAGACACTGACAAAAGAAACAAGAATAATTCTTCAGGTTGTGCAAATCTTACATTGTTTAAACTCAAAGAGTAGAAAGCAGGTTGTGCAAACCTTACATTGTTTAAACTCAAAGAGTAGAAAGATCGTCATCAGTTTTTTAAGTGCCTTTTCCAAAAGCTCATGCCCCAAGGTCACTTGAGGTCCTCTGAAAGTTGCACCCTGAAGAAGTGACAGCCTGGGGAACAACCTTCCATGAGCATTGAACTGAAGCCAGGATGTATAAAATCACCACACGCTTTCATTTCTGAAACACTTCAGCAACCATTAACTCTTGGATAACTTAACCAACATCCCTTTCCCACAGGTGAAGGTAGACAGGAGAGGCACAAGCTTCCCTGGCTGGTGGCTGCCCTTCTTCTCCCTCCTGCAGAGCTGCTCTGCCTGCCTGCCTCCTGCCCTGAATCCATGGAGGGGGTTCCCTGCAGGTCCTGGCACCTAGCACAGCCTGCTGCTTCCCAGGTCATGCCACCCCAGCAGGGTGAGGTGGCAGGGACAGGCAGGGACACGTGTGCTCCTGGAGCTTGTCCTGTGGAAAATGCAGTTTCCTGGGATGTTACCACAAAGGGTTAGCTGGGCTGGGGAAGGACGTGGGTTGCTGCCTGCTTCTTTGCACCTCTCCTTAAACACTGTAGTGTCTCTACAGGGATAATGGCCATTCTCAGAAGAGAGCTACTTAGTCCTGCTCTCCCCACTCCTGCCTCCTGCATGCACCTCACAACCTCCCTTTTGTAAGAAGGGCTTCTCTCTAGTGAGCATCTGAGCACGGTTCATGCACTGTGTGCAAAAATGCAGGACCCTACATCACTCCAGCTTGTAACTGACTCTAGGGAAAAAAAATAGTGGAGCGGAAAAATCATCACATCTCACGTAGTAACGCTAGGATTAAAGACAGAGCACACTGAAGGGAAGGGATCCAATTCTCATTAGACATCTCATGTCAGCAAGCTTACAGCAATTGATCTGTTGCTTAGAAATGGCTTAGTGAGTAGATCTGGAATAAATGTAAGTTTTCTAGGGCAGGTTTTAGCTAAACATGCATATGGTTTCCTAATGCATCTGCCCAAAATGGACGAGTATGCATGTAACTACAGATTTCATTTTTTCTCGTGTTGAGATGAAACCTCTCCTGCTGCAGCTTGTACCTGCTATCCCTTGTAATCATCTTGGTGTGGCTTCTTGTGATGAACAGGAAATCATTGCAACCTCTCCATGGACATGTCAGAGCTCCCATCACAGGAGGTTTCACTGGACAGGGTGCTAGGCTTTTTCATTTAGGCTCCCTTTCCCATAAATGGCTGGATCAGATGGTCTTTTCATATTCCTTCCAATCCGGGCTGTTCTATGATTCCATGAAAGCAGCCAAGTTGGAAAAATGATCTATATTTACAAATGAAATGGACTTCCCCAGAAATTTTACAACAGAAGCATGAAACTTCGCTCCACTGTAAAGAAGAAACACATGATGCTCTGCTCCACTCCTGTCACAGATTGAAGTGTGAGTTTCCCCTTTTCAATATCCAGTGGTGACCTGTGTGGATCTCCCCAGCCAAAACCCCAGTCATTCTTTGCTTCAGCTACACGGGCTTTCTACTGGCCTTTGCAGAATCAGCAAGCACTTCAACTGTCGCTAACATTTTATAAAATAAAGGGTTAAAATTAGATCTCAACATTGCAAATATTGAAAGTCTTTCAAACCTAAACACCACTGATACTACATGTCAGTGCCAATATGAAAATCGGAATTGAAAAAGTACTATCGCTTTCACTTTCTGAGAAAACGAAGTGTTTCTAAGCAGTATGAGAAGTAAAACATATACGATTTTCTTTGTCCATTAATCACTGGCTTTATATGAAGTGGACAAACAGAGATTTCCACCTCTCAGAAAAAGCATTATATTGGAGAAACTTTCCTGTGACTTAGACACAGCATACTGGGGGGAGGACAAGAAATATCTTAGAGACACGAAACATGACCTGCTGGAGCACACTCTGAAAGGGAGATCTGTTAATTCCCCAATTGTTATGCAAGATACAACTGTACAGAACAATCACCGCTGCAGCTGCCAGCCCAGAGAAAAGAGCACTGAAGGAAATTCAGGAAGGTGAGAGAAAAACAAGCAGTTGAGCTGCTGGACTTCCTCAGGCATCAAGAAATGAGTGGGGCTCTGGCTGCCGTGGCATGCGTATGAATCAGGGGAGGCTACCTCCTGTTTCTAACCAGTTAATTACAGCTTTCCAATTAACCCAAAAACTTCTCATAGAGCGTCTTGTAATTCATTAATTATTTTCATAGAAAAGACTACTTGCCTGTATTCTCTTTACATTTTAGTAGCTCAAATATGGTTGAATAATTTACCTTTAAACTTAAATAAACAACTTTTTAAAAAATTGCCCCAAGGGTAAAAAGCAGATGCAGAAAGTTGCAGTTCAAGTGGCAGATTTTGTTGATTGCTCTAAGTGCCAGAAGTGCTGCAAGAGCTGTACAAGTGCTTCGGTGTGGTGCCCTACATATCCCTTTCCAAGCTGAGTTAAAACAGATCAAGCCAGAGCCTGCCAATAACCTGGGAAGACAGTCCCCAGAAAACTGTGTCAGGGCTGCTACACAGGATTTGAGATTCATTTCTGAGGGGAAAAGGCCAAGACCAAGAAAAACAGCCCATGACCTTCCAGCCTGCAGAGATGTGAGAAAGGACCCCCCTTCCTGGAGCAAACCCAAGAGGACACTGCCTTCCAGGGAAGGTGGTAACAGTCTCTTCCCATCACTCCTGCCAGGCTCATTTATTCCAGGTTGCTTTCTGATTAGTGCCTTTAGGGACAGAGCATTGCAGTACCGGAAGGGCACCTGCCTCCCTGATCCCTGCTTTCCTCCAGAGAGTCCCCAAGCCCAGGGATGCAGGGGAGGCAAGAGAGTTGTAGAGTGCTGTAACTGATGGGGCACTGCTTGAGAACAAGACCATTCCTTCTTTCAGTCCCAGATTTTGTACATCAGTGAACGATGCAAACTGCATCCTGGGGGCTGACCACTGATGTGCAATGCCCACCCCACAAGCAGAAGGATGACTGGGATTTCACTGAAAGGTGAATAAACACCCTTTGACATGGTGCTCATGAGGCTATATCTGCACTTCTGCATGCAAGTTTGGGTTCACCAATCCATGAAGAGTGACAAACTGGAGTGAGCCAGCTGTGGGCAACCAAGGCTGTAGAAGCCATGCTTGTTTAGCTTGGAGATGAGGTGATGGGAGATGATCTAATTAATGTCTCCCACTTGCTCATGGGAAGGTTTAAAAACAGAGCAAACCCAAGTTTCTTTGCCAAGAAAGTGGGTAAACTCAGATACAAACTCTAAGAAGCTGTGCAATCTGTTCTTGGAGCCTTGTAAAATATCAGCCTGAAGTGGCTCTGAGGTAATCCTGAATCCTGCCCAGGTTTGGGCAGGAGGCTGGTCTAGCTGACCTTGCAGTCTGTTCCAGGGCAACTTTTTTCCCCTGACTCTGTAACAGAAACATCTCAAAGCACAGATCTGAGATGTGCTGTGCTGATGGACATGGTGATGCTGTGTTTACACAGATGACCAACCTATGGGACTGTCTCAAGAGGGAAGAAGGAAGCTGGCAGGGATGAAACAACATACCCAAGAGCCCCAGCAGCTCAGGTGCCCCACACATCCATCCCTGTGGCTGGGACACAGGAGGTGTCCTGAGCTCCAAATACTCCACAGTTGCTACTGTTGTGTCTTCTACTTCAACAAGGGCCACTGTGAGGCTACAATGTGATGGAGAGCAAATCACACCAAGGAACCTGACAGGTTTTGTTTTTGTCACCTCCAGAAAGGTATTTCAGGATCAAGGTGATGACACACCAGATAATTTGAATTCCCATGCTTGGATGATGTTTTAGTGTGGCACTGCACTGAACATAAGCCTGGGAGAGTGTTCAGATTTTAATCCACTGTACCTGGCAAAAGTCTACAGCCCAACCATTTTTGTGATTGATGCATTCAGCTAACTTTGTGAAGACACGGTTAACACTTCACACCTCTTCATTCCTGTAGCTTCCCCTGGAGTTTGGCACACTGCAACTTCCTCAGTTGTCTTTTATAAGCAGATCAGGGGCCGGGGTGGGGTGGGGAAGGGCTGCCATGTGTTAACTATACCATAAGGAAGTACAAAGTTCTGCCCTGCAACTTCCATGGTCCTTCAACATTTTCACATGGGACAACAGCCACTAGCAACAGCCCTGACCATCCCTCTTCCTAAGAGATAACAACCAGCTGAAATGTCTTCACTGTCAATTACTGTAGAGTTTTAATGGAGTAAAACATATTTAACTTGATTAAAAATTACAGTCCATTGCAAGAGCCTTTAATCTTTATTTAGTTACAAGTATTTACCTGAGCATATCCTCTGAGGCACAGAAGGGGCCCTATTCTGGTTCTCTAATTTGTAATTACAAAGTCTAGTAGCACTTAATGCAACAAAATCCTTATGTAAAATGTAGTTACACTTCAACAACACAGAAAAATAAAGGAAGCAGTCTTCATTTCTGTGCATTTGAAAGTCTGCTGTTGCTTAGAGAATTATTGTCTTTCACTTTTGTATGCCATTAGAGTTTCTTTTAATGAAAGGAAAATAGCTGTGGTTTATAATTTTTCTAAGGGTTTGTTAGCTTTTAAACAATTTTTTTTTTGTTTTGAGTGTGGGGTTTTTTTTGTTTGTTTGTTTGGGGTTTTTTTGTTGTTGTTTTTGTTTTTTTTAAAGTAATCCTTCAGCCTTTTGTCTCCCAACAAGTATTGAAACTGCAGACTATTCCAGCAGACTGGTCTTGAGTTCCTGGGTCCCTGCCACCACCAGGATGGAGACTGAGTAGAATTACAACTAATGCTTTCTGCATGAGTCCCCTGTTCATTGTGGGCCAGATTGTGCCATCAATTTTTAAGCAATTCTCCACTGGTAGCAAAGAAGAGCTCTGCTTAAAAATTGATGGCTTGATCTAGCATTCTGCTGCTAATTATATATTATGAAGACTACTATAACCTAATCAGATTCTATTTTTAAAATAAAAAGAAAATATGAGGCACCCCTGAAAAACCCACATTTTGTAGAGACTAAATTGTACTCTTAAGACCAGAAGAGTTTGTTTTAGAGTACAGACTTTCTGAATCAGTAAGCCCCACTTACTAGGGCTTTTGGTATTTTGTCAGGTATCAATGTGACATTTAGCACCCAAACTATGAAAACTTCATCGTTTGGTATCTGACATCACATTGGTATCTGACAGCCAAGCCAAGCTTACTTATGGTCCTCTCCATAAATAAGCACCCTCAGGTAATTTTGCCATTCCTTCAGGGTTTCCCTCATCTGCACACACTCAGGGACTTAAAACCTGAGATTAAAGAGTGGGTGCACTTAGAGTCCCCTAAAGCATATGGCCACCCCAGGTGCCTCCTCTCCTGATGTAAACCAGAGGTATCTTTCATAATACCCTGCAGATCATTTCCCTCTCATGAGAACATGTTGGCTTCTTAGGGAAAACAAACTCATTTCTGTAAGCCTGGAAAGAATGTTGAACAGCAGGCCACCTTTCCCCCAAATCACTAGAGCACCATTTAAGATGGATTGGTTGGGTATTCCCAGGCAACCAGCAGTAGGACAAGAGGACACAGTCTTAAACTGCACCGGGGCACGTTTAGGTTGGACATTTAGGAAGAAGTGCTTTAGAGAAAGGGTGACTGGGCATTGGAATGGGCTGCCCAGGGAGGTGGTGGAGTCACTGTCCCTGGAGGTGTTTAAGAAAAGACTGGATGCGGCACAATGAAACAGAACACGTTTTACTGACTTGATATCCCTGATTTAGAACTGTTAAATTTCAGAGTTTGGCCTATATTAACTTTATCCAGAGAATAAAGTTATCTCAGCTATCTTAAACTAAGTTGAAGCAAAGTCTGCATTCTATTACAAATTCAAGCTTTACAGAACAGTTGAATCAATACTAGCACTCTAATATCAACTGTATCAGAACTTTATCCACTGTAAAAGTTTTACTTCGTGGCATGAAATACAGGAAATTGTGAATGATGGATAAGAAAGCCTTGCTGAATTCCCAACAGACTGCCACAATACAAGAAATACCACAGACCTTCAATACACACCTTGATTATCTAAAATACTAATTCAAATGGTTTGCTCTCCATCAGTATTGGAACTGATCTTTGTTTAAAATGTTTTCATAGACAGGTTTATGTATATACACCCACTTGTAAAAGGGGAAACTAACCTGTACTTTAAAAAAAATTAAAACTTAAAAACCCCCTTAAAATTATAACTGGTATTACATAAGAAAACCTCACTATCTTTCTCTTTCTCTCTTTTAAACCCTCATGAAAATAAACAGGCCACTTTTTACTGAGAAATGCTCCAGGGCTAAATAATGTTCTTTTCCTCACTCACAAGTTGTTATAATTACCACAAAGCAACAGCTACAGGAATATAATTAAAGCTATAGTTTTAAAGGATGAAACAGATCATGTACTCCCCTCATAGACTCAGCTATTATCCTTTAAGAAAGCAAAAATTACTGCATAGAACAGGGGCAGCAATGAGGTTCCATAACACACGAGAAACCTAAAAGAGTGAAGCTGCTGAGTTTAAAGAAAAAGATAAACGTGCTTGTCTCTCTTCCTTCCCCATGCACCCAGCGTAATAAGGATTCAAAGCTACATATCAATTAACAAATCAATGAAATTTCTCCTGCTGCAATTTCTTTATAAATTCAGATAGGATTAAGCAAGCACAGAGATCTTAAGGCAATAGATTACATTTAATCATGAAGTTTCCTCTTCTGTCAAAAGAGCTGCTAAACATTTCACTTCAACTAAATATATTTAACATGTATGTATACACACTCATAGTGCAATACTTTTGCCACTAAACATGTCCTCATCTTCTGAAGATTTACACAGATTGTTCAATCTTCATTGTCAATTATGGGCTGAGAAAAGACTGTCTAGCTACAAGTTAGTGGGGAATTAGACACAGATAATTATACAGGTGATGTATGTTGGGAGTGAAAACACACAGAGCTTTCTTCGCTTTAGCAAATGAGGTTTCTGCTATTCTTAACTACAGCATCTTTTCATACATTAACATGGCATTATCAGGAAAAAGAAATTATGATCAGCCTCTACAGAATCAGGCTGTTCAGTATGCAGTCAGTGATCACAGTCAGTTTAGGAATGTGTAATTCTGAGCTGAACACAGTCCCCCAAACCTATTAATAATGAGGATCCATTACTTAGCTTACTGCTCAAATGAGCAGCATCTGAAGGGATAAAGGAGAGGGAGAACAGCATCAAATACTTACCGCTCAGCACACAGTCCCGCTTTTCTGCTACAGTGCTCTCCTGAAGGTTGTTAAGTGTCAGCTCTTGGAGAAAAGAAATCTTGCCTTTGTCACACTAGGAGCTGTAATTTGCCTTGCAGGCATCCACACAGTAGCTTTAGACTAATAGACCATAGCTTTGAAAATACAGCTCGAGACAAAGGCTACACTAATGCAAAACTGTTTTCTTGGAGGGTGGAAGGGGGGAAGGGCTTAGGTTTTTTCTTGTCACTTTTTAAAGTTTCTTACCTTTTTTGTTGCAGCAAACAGGAATTAAATGCCAAGCACGTCATACAAAACACCCAAGTCAATGCTCTGACTGGTCCCCGTCTCTGTTAGTGTGTATGCAGGCATCAGATGATGCAAGTGTACTTGATGCAGCAGCGTACTTGTACTTCAACGACGGGGGCCAAATACCCCTGAGAACAGCAGCTCATTCATTTTGCATCGAATTGAAGCACATCATGTCAGCTCCCACTCTCCCCACGGACTGTGCATGCCTGTGTTTGCCGGCTCCAGCTGTGAGCGAGTGGGTGCTTCTCCCTGGTCAGGGGTGTGTCTTTCCCTTCCCCATCCCTTCGAGCACTTGCCCGCTCCCTGCGCTCTGACCCGCACAAGAGGTGTCTCTCCTCCCCCGTTACCAATCTTCACTGCTACGCATTGTGTTTCTAGCCAGTAAACTTCAAAGATTAATCTTTTGTGACAGAAGTAATCTTTTGGGGAAAGCTGAAGTGCACACGGAGCCCGTTCCTCTCAATTTTCCAAAACCTCTGCAAAGCATTCACAATGTATCTCTGTACTGAATGCAACAGAGAAAGACAGTCTCCTTAAACAGGCAACAAAGATTAACAGCTAAATCCAAAAATTCAGACACAAGTAACAATTAAATTTACTTCAATGAAATTACATCTGCTTATGCTGGAAGTGAGATTTATCCTCGAGCTGTAAAAACAAACACACCAAATAATTTGATTTTCCAGAACTGGCACATGCAGTAATAGTAAATCCAATTTAGAGGTGTTGCTTGCACTACAGGTTCCTGGAGCTCTAGTTTTTATCAAAACTCCCCATCAAATGTGCTCAATCAGCAACAAAGAGCTGCTTCTGGCAGGGACTGCACTTAAAATGTATCAAAGCTTAAACCCAATTCCAGGTTATTCAGCTTTCACAGCTACCTGCAACATTGCACATCACTCCTCAATGCAGATGGAAGACTGGGGGGAGGCAAACTCTGACCAAGGAACAACCCCAAGTTTGCAAGGACATTGGTCACCATCCTGCAAGTCACTCTTCACCATCCAAGGGAATTTCTCTTTTAATGTGCCAGCAGAGCTGACTATGGAATCACACCTGTTGTCTCCAATGAAAATGAGCCAACATGAAAATGTCCAACAAGTCTCTTTATCTGAGTCCAACCTGAGTGAAAGCAGAGCAAGGAACATGACCATGGATATTTCCACCAGCAGAGCTGAGAGACTGAAAAGCAGTTAAGGACAATTTTCTGGCAGTCATTTCTTTCAGCCACACAGATGCATAAGGAGCAGGATGTTTTTTTCACGACCTAAATATACCCTGAGAGTCTAGTGGGATTCCTTCCTTCCTTCCTTTCCTCCATCATCAACAAGGTCTGGCAGGGCCAGTTGTGCTCAAGCAACAACCTGTGCCATCCCAAAAGCTTTCAACTGATTTCCAGGGAGTAACAGGAGGGAATTTAATAAACAAATCTGCCTAAGATAAAACAGCTCCAGCCCCTCCTTGGATGTGCTGAATGCTCAGTGCTAAGAAGAATTCAAAGCCATGTAATAATTTTTGCATTGTCCAAGTAACTTCTCAAAAGTCTTGACACAAGTGTGGAATTCACTTGTGGGGCAAGAAAGGGGCATTTTATGGACAAACAAAGGGGCACCTGAAACTGGTTAATGTGGTAAAATACAAATGCATTACATTTATAATCTAGGTTCCAAAGAGCATTCAGTGTAACTTCTTTACATTTGAAAATGAGGACACAATTAATTTGATAATGTTACAACAACCCTCTTCATTGCTGTTGCTCTCCTTTAGTCTTGGGAAGTAGAATACAAGAGGGTATGGTAGCTTTCCAGCTGGCCAAACAACAGCACTCATGAGAACAATGTCAGACTTTTACTTAAAAGGCTTCTAAGGAGAAAAGCCAGACTTTGCCATTTTAATATGCTGAATCAGTTTGTGGGAGAGAACTGCTCTTCTCTGATCCTCCTTCAGTATGAAGAGAGAAAAAGAGATTCAGCAAAACTTCATAAACCTGTAAAAAAGTATAATTAAAATTAAATCTCAATTTTCAAGTAATTAATTAGTTGGCTTTTCAAAAAGTGAACTGGGGTTAAATTCTAATCTTGTGTTGGTTTTGATATTTTGTTAGATGCCACACTTACTGCCTGTACCCCCTGTTAGTAATGACACTGCTAGATACAAATGTGTTTCAAGGAAAAACTTGCCCTGGTTCCAGCATTTCATCTTCACTTGCCCCACACCCCCTGTTCCTCCAGGCCTGTTACTTCTAGTTGCTAGGTATGAAGAGGGCAACAGATTTACCTCTGCCACCAGATATAGGAAAACCTCTCAGGGCTTGACCAGCAGGCAGTTTCTGAAAATGAAAAACAATCTGAGCCAAATCTCTTCCCATTAGAGCACAAACAATTTGCTTAATAACTACAACTGTGTTGCTCTAGCAAAACGTAGCTTTACCAATTCCCAATTACACCAAAAATGTGAATTCAAACATGAATTAAAAATTTTAGGTACAGGCTTCAGTGTAATGGTGGTGGCATCTGGTTCCTGATTTCTTCCAGTTTACTTGGGCCAAGTACCTTTGTTCTGAAAATGAAAGCTGAAACTCACACAGAAGTCTTCTTTCATGAACTGTATTGTAAAGAATAATCATCAATAAGCTTTGAGACCAGTCCTGGAAGTCACAGAATGCCCCACTGGATGCCAAGTCTGGCTGATGAGCTCTCCCCTAGCAACAACTGCTACCAAAAACACAGTAAAAAAAATTCCAGGGCAAACACCACACTGAGTCCCATTTCCCACTGCCAGCCAGGCACCACTGCAAACTTACAGCCAAATCCCTTGGCAGGAAGGATCTTTGTACTGTAATTTACCTGCAGGCTGCAAAAGAAATAAGTTTACAGCAAGTAACGGGTCAAATTTACACTGACAAAAACATCACAAGCGGCCAACCTTGGCAAGGTGAAAACAGGCCAGGGGAGCTCTCACCTCATGAAGAGCTGACAAATCCAACTTCTACACTGCCAAAAGTGCCCAATCAAGGTAGAAGGGGTGTTTTGGGGCATGCCTGGTGTATAACTAACACCTGTGTTCTAGGCTCTCCCAGCTGTCATGTGCTGCCCTCTCATGGGTCCACAACTGAGGTCTATTTTCCAAGCTGCTGTATTCCTCACTGGGGATGATGTTCAGCCAAGCTCATAATGAGGGAAAGGGTATTTAACACTGCAAAGAGTCTGGGCAGGTCTCCATGCACTTGGTAGCAATGACATGCCTGATTCTCAGGTTAAACTGCCAGTGAACAGCAGGGCACCTGAGTAAATGAAATTAGTCTATCCTCCAGACACGGGTGGGATCATGTTCTCCCTAAACTGATCAAATATTCCCATTGCATGGCCAGAATCTGCATCTCAGAGAGAAATACCAAGTATCCCATCACACACTGCCCATGTAATACTAGCAGTGCTATAGATGGGCTGAAGAAACAAAACCATTATCAGCATCTGAGATCCTCATAATCATCCTGAGCATGTAGCAAGGACTTCACATACAAAAAGGGTTTGTGAACCCAAGGGTTTCACACACAAAAAACTTTGAAGGAAAAAGAAAATGAGTTTATGAGTATGGAACTTGGATTCATGTTGCAGTTTGTTTCAGTTTGAGCAAAAGGAAAATTTTGTTACAGCAACATATTCATACTGTGAGGCCAAGAGTGCATTTTAGTCAGACCTAGCAGCTGCCCTCACACTGCTGGCTCACAACTGTACCTTTGCAGTTCTACACTTGAGGTAAAAGCTGGAGCAGGTTTGCATCTCAGCTCATTCTATTGCAGCACTCAAAAGCTCCACCTCTGCCCCACAGAAGAGAAACAAATGCTTCCCAAACTAGCCCTGCCTTTTGCTGTTCTGAAGCATCCATCCTATCCCTGACACAAAACACTTTGACACTTCCAGGAAACAAAAAATGAGTCCTTTTTGCAAACCTCAAAGCACTACAATATTCTTTAGTCTTTAACAACCTAGAAGCTTCAAACCTCCCCTCATTGTGATCATCTACTTCCATCACAAATTATCACACAGTAACAGCAGTGACAATTTTCTAATTTATCTGAAATCTCCTATTATTTTTGAAAAGAGGAAAGAAGGTGAGAAGCAAGACAGGAAGCATTTCAGAAGGTTTAAATCCTGGATTCAGGCAAGTATATGCAAATCTCCACATGCATCACAAAATGAGTTTCCAAAATCCACGGATGGATTAACAAAATTTGAAATATTACCTTGAATCCCAAAGGCTCAAAAGTGACAAAATAAATACAGCACTTGTGAGTGCCTGAGTGGGCAATACTCCAGAAGAGCTTTGTTTGTCTTTTTTACATTAAGGCCCTTGAAGCCATGTATGTACTTCATAAATGAACAGAGGGCAAGAACAATTGCTCAGTTTGCTTTGTCTAATTCATCTCATTATATTCCTGATGGTGGTTGAGTAAAAGCAGAGATGAAAAGCTATTTCCCTAAATAAATACACACACAAGTGTCCTTCAAATAGAAAAGAAAAAAAAAATTGAATCTTAGTAATTTATTTTCTTGTAGGTATGGGTACTATCAATCTTAAACACATAACTACACTGTTGGAGATACATATATGAAGTGAAATAAACTTCTTCATTGATGAAGAAAGACTGATGAAACACAACTGAAAAGCAAATGCAGTTCAATACACCCCCAGCAAACTGAACTACACTCATGATAAATTGCCAAAGGAAGGACCTTCACTGCTCTGATATTGTCTCATAAGGACCCAGGACGGCTCTTCCCATCTGAGCTACTAAAAAATAATTCTGTAAGTAACCCACAGTGCCTCTTTTTGCATCTTGTTGGCAAATACAGCATCGTTACCAACACTGCTGTGTCAGTATGAGGTATCCCAGAACACAGGCAGGCTGACTTTCACAGGGTCTTGTCTGAAGTGGAAAAACTCACTTCATTGACGTTAAACATAAGATCAGGAGAATACTATGTCAAATATTGAAGACAACCACCTTGCAGACCTTTAACTCTTTCATACTCTTAAAAACCATAGTAGGAGCCTTACTTTTCCTCCTGCTGCTTTGTGCTTGTATGAGAACCTTAGTCCTGTTAAAGAAATAACATTTACACCATCCTGATGCCACCAGAGGTACTACACTGATTTTGCTGAGCAGTATGCAGGTTTTGGAGGTCCACCTCTGTAATTTATGGACTAACTCAACTCATGGTGAAGCTAATAAAAACTTCCCATCAATCATAAGGGGAATTTGGTACAACTCAGGGGGCACAAGTGTACATCCAGCCAGCTTGGAAATTAATCACGGTGGGGAGAGAGGAACTTCAAGTAATGAAGTACTGAAATTTTAGAGATAAATGAGTTCTATGTTTAATGCATTAATTCAGATTAGACACTGAAATAATTTTATGGGATTAAGATGAATAGCATTTGTGTGAAGATGACATCAGAAGAGGTATAATGCACACTATTTTTTCAATGTCACTGAGCACAAATTTCTTTAAAAAAACACAGATGTTAATGTAACAACTTCTACAATACAAAACCAAATCAGTCAGTAAATAAATCCCTAAATGTTTAAGACACTTGAATTATCTGTTGACAAAAATCTTTTCATTTGCTCAAATTAGTGTTTAAATTTCTGCTAATCAATCTGAACATATCAGAGAGTCTTCAGCAGGCAATCTACCTCCATTGCCAGAGGCCAAGTTGTGCTGAATACCCCTGACAAACAAAGGCCCTTTTCCCTGGTGGAGCCAGCGTTAGGAAAGAAGCCAACATACTATTCTCAGGACTAAAATCCTGAAGTGAAAATGCTTTCTAAATACATGGAATGGATAAGACAGTGTATGCTACGATTTTCATAAAAATGCACTGCATATAAATATTTGAATTGCAATCATCTAGCAGCAAATGTGAAAAAAACATCCAGAGGTGGATGTGACAAACAACTGAAGTGCTAAATTGCTAGCCAGAGAATCTTCTTATATTTTAGAGGCACATTTCAAATTATTATACAAGTGCAGGCAGTCGAGTTTGTGACTGTGCATAGAGAGACACACAGGTCAAAGCCTGTACCTTGTTTTACTATTGCATATAGCAAATGCCAGAAGACATTCAGTGGTCTACAAATACGTCACAAATCATCTTGATATCGGGAAAACACTCATGCAAACATCAGAAGTGTTTTTATGCAGGTGGATATAAATATTTACACAGTAAAGGTGTATATAGAAACATCCTACTCTCTCTCTAACCCATCAGTATAATACTGGCGTAAGATGTTTGGACAGGAAGAAGAGCTACACAAGTCACTTTCTGTCTATACTTTTGCTTTTTAATTTGCTACATTAGAAAGTTGTGAATGTTCCATATTTTATTAACTAGCCTAACAGTGAGATAATTGAATTAAATACTTTCTGCTGCACAAAGTATTTTTTCCTGTCCATTATTTTTTTCTGAAATTATTTGCCTAGTAAAGGTTTTTACAAAGTCAAAGTTTTGCTTACAATAGAAAACAATAAGCAAAGTAATTATATGCCTTGCAAAAGGTTAACATTTTCAAGTGAATCACTACACAACAGAAAACTCTTTTACTGCTCATACAAACATACTACAATCGAAGTTGCAGAGAGCTTTATGAACTTCTAGCCAGCAAGGTGTTAGTAAGTATTCTTGGCACAATTTTTTGTAAAACATTGCTCTTTTCTTCAATGGCCTATGATTTCTGTGGCTTTTCTCCTCAGAAGGTTTTTTATTTGTCCACCTTAATACTAACTGGACAGCTTCAATATACATTAGACTAACAAAGTGAAATCACTAGTGGACTAATTTGGTTTTCTCTCATCTGTTAAAGATGTTAGACCAGAAAAAGTCTTGCGATAAGAACGAAAGAATACAAAATGTTGCTATGGATTTTTTGTTTTGTTTTTAGGAAAGGTGCTATTTAATTATTTGACAACCATTTATTCCATAGGTGGCTCCCTCTATACACAGTCCCTATGCTGATACAGCCTCTGAGAGATGTGCAATTAAGAGCAATTAAGAGCAATGTGTAATTAAGAGCACTGCTGAAGATAAAGGGGTTGAATGAGAGGCAGGCACCTTCCATTGACTCCAACTGGTTTGGGAAGGAAGATGCTATTTTTTGTTTGCATAGTCTCCTTGGAGAGGAATCAACAGAAGGTTTATGCACCCAAGTGATGACCACACAAAGTAAAAAAAGTTTAAACCATCTTTGACTGTGAGGTAAGATCAAAGCTTCTGGGTGTTGAAATCTAAGAGGGTTGTAGAGAGTCTGGAAGTAAGATGGATGTTTTCTGTTGACAGCTACAGAGTGGACAGCAGCTGCTTTTTGCATCACTTGCATCACTGTTTTGCCATGGAGTTAAAGCAGCAGTTACAGAAATCAGTCTGGATACAGCATCTGCTTGATTAACATACAGCAAAAAGAATAGTAGAAGAACTCATAAGATCTCCACCCCAAAACTGGCAATCAGTAGCTCTCCCAAGCCACAGACACTTTCACAGGCAGCTCAGCTGTTCTTGAGGGTCCTCTGTGATAGCTACTTAAATTCATGGATTCCTATAGCTGTATCCTAAAGAGTCTGAGTTTAATAGCTGAAATAACAGGGAATGTGTGCAGATTTTCCAGCACAATCTGTATAAAGGCTTTAAGCCAGGGATTCAGTATGCCATCTTATTGAGACAGCCTGGCTATATCACAGTGGTTATTTGTAGTCTACGTCTAGATAGATCATTTGTCTTAACTGAAACTTTTACAGTTAAATAATTTCAAGTGATTTTTAAAAAGGTTCAGGTTGGAGATCAGGAGGAATTTCTTCCCAGAAAGAGTGACTAGACTTTGGAACAGACTGCCCAGGGAGGTGGTAGGGTCATCATCCCTGGAGGTGTTCAAGAAGACGTGGCACTTGGTGCCATGGTCTAGTTGACAGGGTGGTGATTGCTCTAAGGTTGGACTCAATGACCTCAGAGATCTTTTCCAACCTAATTGAGTCTGTGTTCCTATGTATTAATTTTTCATCTCATTAGCGAGATTACTCAGAAAGGATAGAGGATGCTGCCCCAATTGAAGCCACCAGCAACAGAAAACCATTGGTGCAAAACTACAGGTGTTTTAAATTATATAATATTTCAAGTTAATACTGGCCTATTTCAAGACATCTTTAGTCTACTGTGTCTTTCATGTTAAATCCCAAATCTAAAATAAACCAGTTTAATGAATCAAAGTATGAATACACACATGCAGTTTTTTGCACCCACATGACCATATTTGGTTTAAAACCTATTAATTGTGTGAGCATGACTGGATTCCTCCTTTTACACCTGTATTGTTTCATTACTCCCTCCTAGAACATACTGCACCTCCAAACAATAATGCCAGAAATTATGGATATAAATGGGAAGTTTAGCATAAATAAGTACCTAAACTATTTCTTACTGAGAAGGGAAAATGCAACCAAAACATACAGAAAGGGATCTTCAAATGCAGCTGGCTTAGGGAATAAGAAACAGCAAAAGATAACTGTAAAAACCTAGTTAAGAAGAGAGGTCAGAAAAGCCAGTAAAATAATTTTCCTTCAGTGTAATCCTTCACCTATTCCTATTTATGTGATTCCTTACAGTATGTTGTGTCCTTATTCCAAGGTTACAGGGACCGAAGGGAATAGGCAATATTGATTAATGGTGTTTCAGAGATCGAAGAGCTCAGCTGAAATTATACATTCTTTGAGAGGTGTTATCTTTTCAGAAGAGCAGGTGCAAACACCATTTCAGTTTTAATTTATTTTATTTTCTGCTTTTCTTGACCATCCTGCTAATGCAGAAGAGGAAGTTTATTCTTCATTATCTTGTGCAGAGAACACAAGCTGAGAAAATCATATTGTTGAGCTGGAAACTGCACTGCAGCTCTTTTCATGCATACAGTAGCACACATCCTGGTAAAATCACCTGTTACTACTGAGGTGAGAAATACTAAAGCCATTTTTGCAAAAGCAACTTTTCCCTGATGACGGGTTTGCCATCACCAGAAAAGAAGCAGTAAGATAAAATCAAGAGAGAAGCAATAGCAAACCTAAACTTAAAAGTTACAAAGATAAATTTGTTAACACACACTAAAAGAAAAAAATGAGAATCAAAATGAAACTTTTAAAACACTCCTCCTCCTCCCAAGTGTTTACTTTCCTACAAACATAAAGAGATAAAACTTGTGATTTTTAGTCAATTTCACTATTATAAAAATAATCTCTCATTAGCTCTTTTATGAGAAAAGTCTCTCTTAGAACTCCTATAGAATTTCTCTACTAACAACATAAAACAGTTCTCTTGTAGGTCTTAACTTTCACAAACAGCTGCCTAAGAAACCTGCTTCGGTGAAGTCCTTCCTATTAGCAGCTTTCTTAATACCACATATGGGTTATGTTTGCTTTTTTAAGGTACCGTTTAAAGATGCCTCTTCTAATATAAAACAAAAGTTGTCTTCTATTTGTAAAAATCATTTTCATCTCAAGGAACAGAGGCCTGCCTTATCTCTGGGAGGAAAGGGCTTTACATCCCTTTATCTTCCTCTGTTCAAAATTCTCTATTAAAGCTCAATTATATCAGTCCACAGCTATAACTAGATCTCTACATCCTCCTAAAAAACATTCATATGTTACAGAGAAAGTTAATTTATTTTTTATAGTTTCACAAAAGAAGTCAGAAGTAAGAATACAGATAAAGAGGAAAACACAGACTCTTAGCCAGCAGAGACTAATTCCTTGCCTTAAAAAAGTGCCAAAAAACCCAAAGCACACACACACACAAAAAAAGTAGTGAAGAGTTCACTGAAGAAGACTCCATTTCCTTCATCCTCTGGAGACCTCAGAGACCACCACAATAAAGTAAGCATGCCCAGAAGAGCATGGAGTTAATCACCATACAAGGCAAGGAGGGGTGAAGACAGAGAATAAATACATGTTAGGCAGATTGTGCAATGCTATGCATATGTAAGACCTCTGGGCAAGAAATTATTGGGCAAGAAACTACCAGGCAAGAGTTGTGTTCTCCTTTTGTTTTGTCTCAAAACTGTTTCTAAATGCTTTTTTCTTGTGTGTTAGTGCTTCTTCAGCAAACACTACATCTTTTATGCTACCCCTGAAAGCATGTTTCCTACATTAAACATCTCTATGCTCAAAACATATTGTACATCTGATTATGCACTCATAAGGTTGTTCCTTCTGCTTGTTTTGATCTGCTGCTGTTTAACATCACATGCTTTTCCTACAGTCTTATTTTTTAAAATGTGTCAATAAAACATTAAACAAATTAAATTTCAAAAAGAGTAGGCTCCAGACCTGCATGTCATTCTGGACACAAAATTTCTGTAAAAGCACCTATGAAAATTCCTAAAAATAGCTTTGAATAGGAAAGCTCTGAAATAAAATTTCTTATGCTGAAAATACCCCAAATTCCAATAAAAGTGGCTTAGAACATTCACGTGCCAGCAAATGAATTATTAAAGCTGGTTTTGACTTTGTGTTTCATACCTGAACACAATATATATTAAAATTTAATAAACTATTTCTTGCTGTTTGTTACAGCAACTGGTCAAGAAATGTCATGCTCTCTAGCAACATGAAATGTTCACTTTGAACACAGAAAGGCCTACTCCCACTACTGACAGTAGAAACAGGAGAAAAAATTACTTTATTTCCCCTGCCATTGTTTCTCTGTATTGTCAGCATCATGTATAAAACTTCCTTTCAGGAAAACAATTGAGAAAGTGGTTATTTTTTATGACCAAAAGGAAGAACTGGGTTTGAGGGGTTCTTGTTGCTTGTATTTTTAAAATTGGACCTGTATTTCTCCCACATAGTCCACATCTCCCACACATTCCATTCCACACATTTTTTCTTAATAGAGGCGTAAGTTTCTGCAGAAGTCTTAGCAGAACTGCAATTCAGTTTTGGCCCCCAGACATGGCATGAAAAGGGACAGGAGTGGGATCAGAGATTTCCTGTCTTGTATATAGCTTTTGGTAAATGTTGTGGTGTGCCACAGCAGGTCAGAGCAGACAGAGTGACCTGTGCACATGCAACCTTTCCCAACAACTCCTGCCCTATTGGCAGGGTTTATGTCCATCTAGGAGAGTCTGCTATTGCCTCCCAGCCCCAGATACACTTCACCAAAAGCATACAACATTATTGGTGCCACATCATTGCAAAAGGTACATTTCTCTCAAATGTTTCCTAAAAATATCCATGACCAGTTCTGTCTTTAGGAGAAGTGGGTACCCAGTCTGAAGAAATATGATTCATTATCTTACTTTATAAAGAACATAATGGAATGATTTTATTTCACAAAGGATTGTTAAGTATTTGGGGAAAGAACTGTAAATGCTTTTGAAACAATGAAAATCAAAGCTGGCATTCTTTACTCTGTAAAGCTAGGTCACATTTAGGTGCTCCTTAAAACGCTCTATTTATTTTCTGACCGAAGCAAGGTACTGCAAAAACTGACTCGAAGGGAAATGCATAATGCACCCATTTTCTAATGCAAACAAAGAATTCTAATGGTTTATTCATTAGGAATTAAAACCTTTTTACTTCCCAGCATTTCAAACTGGATTTGCCCCTTTTAGGTCTCCTAAAAATCTGTACCCGTGGAAGTGAAAAACAGTTAACCCATGCCCAGTTGACTATCAGTAATTTTTAAGAGTAAAAAAATTAGAAGCCTTTAGTCACCTAAAAAATTAATCACCTTTCCTTTTAGAAATTTAGCCATTGGTAATCAGAAACTTTGAGGCAGATAAAACAAATCTCAGAAAATCTTTTACTGGGAAAGATTTTCATGTTTGAAATTACATTTCCTATCAAAAGTTAGAGACAAAAACCCCTGACCCCTAGTATTGCAAATATCTTGACAATCACAGAAGGGACCTCAAAGATCATCTTGTTCCAACTCCTCTGCCTTAGGCAGGGACACCTTCCACTAGACCAGGCTGCTTAGAGCTCCATCCAACCTGGCCTTGAACCCTCCCAGGGGTGTGCATTCCACAGCTTCTCTGAGCAACCTGTTCCAATGCCTCACCACCCTCACAGTAAAGAATTTCTTCCTGAGATCTAATCTAAACCTACCCTTTTTCAGTTTGAAACCATTCTCCCTTGACCTATCACTACATGCTCTTGTAAATTGTCACACCCCATCTCTCCTGTAAGTTCCCCTCAGGTACTGGAAGGTCACAATTCGGTCACCCTGAAGCCTTTTCCAGGCTGAACAATCCCAATTCTCTCAGCCTTTAATCATAAGAGAGGTGCTCCATCCCTCTAA
>VZSR01003049.1:2513206-2560690 GCA_013398615.1 Brachypodius melanocephalos
TCCCCAACCTGTGTTGATACTGGGGGTTGTCCTGACTCAGATGCAGCACCCTGCAGTTAGTTTTGTGAGATTTCCATGTCCCCACTTCTTGAGTCTGTCCAGGTCCCTTTGGATGACATCTCACCCTTCAGGAGTATCAACTGCACAACCAGCTTGGTGTCATCAGCAAATTTGCTGAAGGTGTATCTGATCCCTTCAGCTATGTCCTTAATGAAGATATTAAGTGACACTGGCCCCAAAGCAGATCCCTGAGAGGCACCACTTGTTACTGATGTCCATTGGGACTCTGAGCCATTGACCACTACCCCCTGGACACCGCTATCCAACCACTTTCATATCCATCTACCAGTCCACTCATCAAATCCATCTCGCTCTAATTTAGAAAGAAGAATGCAGTGGGAGACTGTGCCAACTTCCAGAAGGCCAGATAAACAACATCACCAACTCTTCCCTTGTCCAGTGATGTGGATACTTCATCACAGCCAGTACTGGTCATGCAGGACTTATCTGACATTATCAAACATGGACACAAAAAGCAGAAGCTTGATAGTGTTACTCAATCCTTACTATCCTTGTGTCAGGATGGGTACTGTCCTAAGATCGTGGACTTTCTCGATGTGAATGGCAATGTTTTCGCTACATCAAAATGCCCAATCAGACTGGGAGACAACTCACTGTCTTGCTCCATATAAATCACTTTCACAACACTGTTTCCACAGCAATGTTACATGACAAACAAGAATGCTACCAAAAGATCAGCCAGGAAGGAAACCTAAGGAAAGACTGCTTCCACAGCAGGAAGGCCTTTAGCTCACACTCCTGGTTGCTCCCTACCACAAGGAACAACTTCAGCTCACAGGCAGCACATTTCAGAGACAAACCTCAGTTTTCTGCAACACCCTTGGGGATTTTCTTACATCAAGAACTAGAAGTAATAGCAATGAGATAAACCCATTACTCTTCCCTAAATCCAACTTTTTTCTCCATCACATTAAATTTCTCAAGAAAGTAGAAATACAGTCAGAGCACTGGTAGTACATTTAACTTGAACCAGCAGGAAGACATGCTTTCACATAGCCAGGAGAAACATACTATGAGATATTTGAAAACATGCTTCTAAACCAAAAAGTACTAAATATATCTGGAACAAATAAATGTTACATGTGCAGTTTTATGCACCTGAGTTAATCTGAAAGGCTTGTTCAATGCAGATTTAACAAAACAGCATGTAAGTGATACATTAGGAAAAGCAGATAGTTTAAAAAGTAACACCAGCAACAAAAAGAATAATTTACCCACCTCCTCATAGGCCCTGGGACAGAATAATGTGTACTATGTATCAGCAGACCGAAACAGCACCATGTCAAGACAGACAAGAGTGAACACTCACCGACCATTGTCACGCCCCACGCCCCAGACTCTGATGCTCACAATGGGCTGCGAGTGCAGAACTGTGCGGTCCATGGGATCAATCAGGTTCAGCATGTCATTTTCCAGTATAAGGTACATGTCTTTGCCCTGCAGTTCCAGATAAAGTACAATTACACAGTACATCACCCTCTCAAAGTGGCTGGGCTCAAGGTGTTAAGTCTGTGGTTATTCAGACTAGCTTCATCTTTACTCTAAGTTTTGGGTTGTTTCAAGAGCAAATGAAAAAAACTTCATATACTTCTGGTGTGAAAAAGATCTAAGATGCTATCTTGCTACTGTATTTTTCAACAATTTTTGAATCCCAATGGCAAAAGGCTTAGATGTCTTTTAAATACAACTCATTCAGACCCAAACTACTGAGTTAATCAACAGGTTGTGTTTATCTGTTTTTCAGTAAATTCTTCCAAATATTTGAGAAGTCATGGTCTGTCCTCATAGTCAAAACCTGTATTTTTGAGGCAGAGTACTTTCTTTCAAAGTGTTTTGTTTCCATAAACTTTAACTGATGGATTATGGGAACACACAGCAATTTGTATGTGTCAAAGGACTTACTCATTGAAGAAAGATTAAAGGGGAAGATCCAGGATTAAGACCTAAATGTGAATTCTGCTAGTGACTGCAGAATCTTGGAGTCAGGACTTCTTCTCAATTCTTCTGGCATGTAAAAACAAGGATAATGCTTTTTTCTCTTACAGGAAACAAATTTAAAGATGATTTTCCTTTTGATTCTAATTCACAAATGCTTATCTTCCTTCTCTTGACAGCTTTTGTAATAGGGCTGCTGCCTCTTTTATCACATGTACTATCCCTCTTCTTGGAGGCTGTACACATATTCTTCAGACCATGACATGCCACAGAAATTATTCTGGACCTATTGCTGAGCAGTAAGACAAGCTCCTGCTGATCAGAAGGTGGAAGCTATCAGCTAAATATAGAGTAATTAGTTTCCTCCCTTTGGTGCCAGAATTTATACATGAACAGAAAGAATATAAAGGATCTGAATCCCTATTGACTAATGTTTCAAAACTGACATTTTTCTTCACCTCAGTGACACAGAAACCCTCCTCCTGCTTGGTTACAGTGGCTCAAGTCTTTATGATGTCTGACTTCATGTTTGTATAAGAACTACATTTATGGCACTCTGTGAGTGCTTTCTGCCACTGTTTGTAGGCAAGGCAACCAAGGGCAAGCACTGCTCATCTTCTCTCCCAACCCCAGATCTCCTAACAGGGATTCCAAGGGAAGCTGTGACACAGAAGCACCAAGAGGGATGTGAGAGAGATAGGTGACACCTGGTATGAGCAAAGCCAACAGAAGCATATTTTGCCTGATGGAAAAAGCACATCTGTGTCTGAGATGCAAGGCTGGATATATAGGCTGCTCCTAGGGAAGCAGAAACAGACACAGCTGTGATCGTCATACAAAAAAAATGGGGCAAACCAGCAGCACTGAGATGGTGGTGGCAGCCAGAAAAAGAAATATCACAAAGGAAAAAAGGGAGAAATTTGCTTGGAGGTCAGAAGCAGTAAACAAATTGTGTGAAGAATGCTACCAAGTGTCACAAAGATTGCTTTTTGGACCCATTTTATACTTATGTATTTGTTCCAGAAGGAAATTATTACAAGAAGGAAAAATATGTTATTCATGCAAAATATGTAACAAAACAGAATCTAAATTAGCTCGAAAATAATTGGAGAATGGGCAGATAAGCAACATAAGTCACAGGAAATTATCCTTGCAATGCTCAGGGGAATCACTTGTCTGCAGTCAGAAGCAATAAATTTTGCTAAATTTTGTTGCCTTATTATACAAAAGCTATTTTAGAGATGAAAGCACTGCATAGGTCAAAAAGAATTTAGACAGGCTAGGAGCTTGAACATAGGCTTTAATGTCTCAGACTGCTGAAGAGCTGCAGAGATCTGATGGTTTGAGATGAGGAAGAGCCATGGAGGGAAAGTGAATAAAGGAAAGAGAGGCTCAATCCCAGCAGTTTTTCTGGAAATGTTACAGGCTGCAGTATATAGGTCAATGGCAAGAAGATGTCTTTTTCATGTAAGTGATATTGTACTGTACAGAAATGCAATTCATGGCGAAAGAGCAACACAAACAGATGAACAGTGTTTTTCTTTTTAGATTTTGCAGAACAGTAAAAGCTCAAAATTTACAGGTAATTTCTTTTAGAGCAAAGAGCATGAAATTCCACACTGAAGCCACTAACAAAGCTTCTGCAGGGTCAGGATTTTACCCAGAGTATGGGAGGTTTAGTGGTTTATTTTGCAGTTTTTTAAATCCTGAAAACTTGGGGCTAGTCCTAACCCCAATTCCACTTTCATTACATTCTAGCTCAAGTAAATCTTTAGGCAATTTTAAAACTCCTACGTGCAGTCATTTAGCTTCATAATAGATTCCTGCTATAATTGCTCCATCTGATACATCAGTAATGGAGTATAATTTTTTCAGGTTCCTCTCTATAACATGCCTCTTCTAATCACTCTTGAAACCTTACATTGCAGGCAGGAAAATGTGGTTGGATGTAATGAACTCTTAAAATCAGGAAGATGATTTTCTTCAGGAGCCATCTATTCAAGCACAGTGTCTATTGTTTTTTTCAGGTTGATTTTTTTTTAATGACTAGCACTCTTAATTTAAACATCCATTCGAGAGAACCCAAACTTTTCACCAGCTTGGCTTGAAAACCTGCAAGGGTTTCCAACAAAGAACAAGGGGACTGACACAGAGAAATACAAAAAATGTGAACATTAACTCTTAAATCATGAGAGCTCAAAGTAAACAACATATTTCAAGTTGATCAGAGTGTTGAAAAATGGATGAGATTACACACATATAAAGATACTGGGTTTTTTCTCTCCTAGGGTCAGCATTAAGTCCAAAGTCCATGACTGACACATATCTAATTGCTTGTCTAGATATATTATCTAAATAATATAAAGTGTAAGAAAGAAAGGAAAACAATATTATTTTGTCCATTTATATGTACAATATATTTTTCTTACATATAAAAATCCTTCTTAAGTTATTTTAAATAGATAGAATGCTATTAATGTATTCCTATAAAGATAATTTCAATTTTTAATGGCACTTTCTCCCAGCTGTTCCCCTGGAGCATCTTGGCATTACTGTGGTCATAGTCAGGATAGTGGACTCGAGCCATAAACTGCAACAGTAACTTGGGAGACTGAATGCTATTTTTCCTGAAATTTTTACTGAAATGTAGACAAGTCTTTCTTTTGATTTCTTTTTTGTTTGGCAGTGCCATTTCTCTTAGATCACACAAGGAAAAGTTACAACATTCACTCTTTTGTCGCTTTTGTGTTCAGATCTTGTGTGGCCAATCCACATTAGTGTAACCCTTCTGAAAATATGTCAGGAGAGAGGTAGAAAATAAGATTTGGCAGAAGTTTAAGCTGTTCCGTGAACAGTCAAATAACAAAGATGTCTAACTGTGGGTTTGTCTCCTGTGCCCTCTGTATGTCCCACCTTTTCCCTTCTTGCTTCACTTACTGACCCCTCAACATTTTTCACTTCTTCATCTGCCCCAGCACACCTATTTCCCACATCACAAAACCTAAAGCTCATTTTTCCCCAAGTTCCCACAGCGTTACCCTCTCTTTGCTGCTAACTCAAAAAGAAGCGCAGAGCAACCGTGGCTCAGTCGACACTGACCCTTCAGCAAACCAAGAAAGAGGAAATCTGGGCTCTCTTTTTTTCCCTCAGTGTGTGGGAATCTGGCATCCTTCAAAACTGGATGACACTGGTGTAGAGATTCAAGAGTTACTGGAGAGGAGCCAACAGACAGACCGATGACATATAGTTAATTCCCTTCTGAAACACTGATAAAATAATCATTGTAAGATAAACCATCTGTCCATCAGTTCTAATCTTCTCATACATTTCAGAACCACAACCCTGCCAGTGTGGGTTTCCTTAAAGCTCTTTGTTATTGTGAAACCTTTGAAAATGATGTTATAAAGCTTCATTTTCAGACCTCTGGTTAGGAGGAGGATTTACACTGAATTTTGACAATTTGGCCTCTGTGTCCCCAACGATGCCATTGCACAGGTGTGTACTAGCCCAGATGTAACATAAAAGTGACCTCTTTGTGGCATCTGCTGTCCTGAGCAGTTTGGAACAACAAAGTCAACATTTTCCCTGAACCCTTTTATATATTTGGCAGTGCCAGGCTGAAGTAGTGAAATCCCAAACACAGAACATGGACGTAGTTGTCTACAGAATTGTTCCTTTGATTTGCTTTATGATGCAAGAGGGATGTTCCAAGAGGAGGAGAAGTTCACTCTGTTCTTACCTCTCCCCAAATGCCAACAGTGTCTCTGATGTCATTTTTACAGTAAGAGAGTTGTCTGATGCAATTGTTCACAGCAACACTGCTCTTTCCAGGAGCCAGATCTTCTTCGGCCATTTCTACCCAGCCCAGAGATCGCACAGCAAAGCACTGAAAATAAACCAAAAAAACATCTGTCATACAACAGCAATTAGGCAGTTAAGGTTAAAGGCCTCCATCTAGAATGGGAAAAAAATCAAGGCCTTGTAGATGGGCTTATGCCCAAAGATAAGTAAATGAAAATATAATTTGTTGTGGTAGTTTGGGAAGTTCAAGAACCAATTAGTGACTAGGCTGAAAACTGGCATGAATGGCAAGGTGAAAGCATTCAAAAGAATGAAGAATGCATGACTTGCTATGAAAGGTGTCTGTGGAGGTAACACTAATGTCATTCAACGAAATAATTTTGTTAACATAAAGGAGGAAGCAAGAGAGCAGTAAATATTAGGATGCACACAAATATAAAAACAATAAAGAAAAAGCACAACTACAGTTTGAAGTTTTGTAGAATTTCAGAATTGAAATTTTAGCTAGAATATAGAACTCTAATTGAAAAGAAAGAAAACACTACTGGATTATGTGTCTTGTGAGATATCCACTGTCTGGCTTTTAACCAGAAAATGACATTTTTTTGTGGATTACAGCAATCACTTCTATAGTAAGTTTACCTAAGGTAGCAAACAATAACAAATTCAAAGCTAAGAAGATAAGCTATTGTAAGAGCAAAGCAGCCTTTTTCTAGAAGAAATTCAAAATTACCTTTAAAATAAAACACTCTAATTATAAATTTTTTTAGCAGAGAGATATTTAGCCAACCAGAGCACTCAAGTTGGCAGAACAAGCCAAAGCAACATTGTTTTGCACATATGGTACTTTCTGCAAACAAAACAAAACGGAAGAAATTGAATGGCACCATTTCTACCCTACATCTACAAAGGCAGAGAATAAAAAGTGTCAGTTCGAAAAAACACCAAAATCTGCTCATTTCCTCTGAGGCATTATGGTGGGATAAATACAGACCTTACTCTAAGTCAATAGGAGTTTGTCTCAAGACCAAGACATCCTGCAGGTCCTTGGGACAATGATCCTGGGAGCTGCTGGAAGGAAGGCAGTGCTGGTGGCTGCTGAGAGCCCTGCTGCCTCCAGCAGCACACTGCCACACAGCCCAGGAGCTGCAACAGCAGGCTCATGCTGCAGTTACCAATCCTTCTTCTTAAGATGCAGTAAATAAATCAGCTTCAGAGCTCAAAAGCCAAATATTCACTTGCCATCTTCTAAAATCTGCTGTGAAGTCAGTGAGTTGATCAAGCTCACATGCCATCACTGGTGTGTCATTTGGGAGAAACTGCCCTCAAAAAAAACCTACCCCAAACCACCAAGGTATTTTAAATATGCATAATATGTCAACTTTGGCAAACTAAGGGAGGAATAAAATTCACCAGGGGATAAAACAATTAATGATTTTCTCCCTGCCTTTAAAACTTCTCTCTTCCTTCAGCCTTCTTTGAGTTTGCACCATGCATTCATCCAGGCTCACTCCACCAAGCAGGAAAACCAGCCGAAAGCCTCCTTCCTGTACTTCTGGTATCCACTCCAAGGAGTCACTAACAATGTATCTCATCTCAGCTATCAGACAGCAAACACACTCTGCAATTGTATAAAACCCTTTAATGAGTGTAGGTAAAAAAATTAAAGCCTTTCATGCCTCCAGCTTTTTTGTGGCAGATTTTTTCTTTTTTGCTTTGCAAACAAGGGAATCAACATGAAAATTCTCCCACATTGCTGCTTCCTGACCAAGCTCTGCTGGAAACCCACAAAAGTGCTGACTTTCCATTCTAAAGGGCCATGCAGGAGAAGATGAAAGAGGAGACAAAGGAGGGGTCAATACTCAGGGGTACTCTTCACTTCAGGGCTACACAAGATACTTAAAACCCCATTTTTTAGCAATTATTAAGGTGGTTTAATCTTAAGATTGCAGAATTATTTCAGACACATTAGATGCTCATGAATTTTGCTAGAAGTGCTGCTATACCCACTGGAGTATTAAATATTTATCTTTGCAAGCTTTAAACATACTGATTTTTACTGTACCAGAAGAAAGGGGCTTTTTACAAGTATTTAAATATTAAATTGAATAGTAGAATACTAGCAGAGAGAAGCATCTTCTAAATTATAAGAGAGGTGAAGAACTACATATATACTATAAGCACACTGATTTCTTGTTGCTCTTTACATCTCAACCACATCTGCAATTTGTTAGCTGCTTTCTGAACACAAGGATAAATACGGAATCACAGAATGTTTTGGGTTGGAAGGGACCTTAAAGATAGTCTAGTTCCAATCCCCCTGCTGTAGGCAGGGACACCTTTTACCAGACCAGACTGCTCAGAGGCCCATCCAACCTATACAGCCCTTGCACTGAACAGAGTGTATCTTAAGAGACACATTTTATCTTCATAAAATGATGAAAAACTATCTGTTCAACTTGACAGCAGGTAAATCTCTTATTAGTAAAGATGGTGAACTGTTTTGCTATTTATTTTTCCTCCTTTTTTTATTCTATGTCTGACATTCTCTGGTGGCAACATCCACTATATTTATGCAGCCCACTGTCAAAACAGTACAGTGAGCTGAATGCAACACTCCTGTCCACCCCACATATTGCCCTCCATGGGAAGGACCTGGCTTCCTTCCCTACTTCAATTCCCTCTTGGTGCTTCCAAGTGAGGTAGACATGAGAAAGCCCTTGGCTTCTGGCACCTGACAAGTTTCACAAGAAGCCCTTATCATAATCTAAACAAAGTGCTTCAGAACAGCTTCAGAAAACAAACCAATTTCCCAAAAACTCACTGCAAACAAAAACATCTCAATAAACCCAAAAAAGACTCAACATTCTACTCCCAAGGCAATGCATTTACCTCAGTATATATATAAAAGTAACTTTCTTCTGCTCAAAATACACCTGAAGACTAAAAAACTTTGTGTTTTGTGGTTAAGTGAATATATGTGCTGATGAGGCTCAGCAGTCATAGTTGATCTTCACGTAGATTTTCAGAACTAGAAAATAGGAGGACCCAGTGACATGTGACACATACCAGGGTCCACTCAGCATCAGTATAACAGAAGTATAAAAACACACACCTGTGGAGTGGGAGAGAGGTATAAGTCTGAGCATGCATGCCTGCATGTCTGTCTTTGCATATTGCCAGCAGCTGGATTGTAAGATTTCCACTTTATGTTTTATTGTTGGTTGCTTTTTTCCTCTTTCCTTATTTGACTTAGAGCTTCTCTTCTCTTTAAAACAAAACAGCACAAAACCCAGCAGAAACAAACCATCTAGTGTCTCCAGTCAGATATGACCTAATTTTTAGACCATGGCTGGCTGAATTAGGTGTGACAGCAGAATTGCTTGGTACTCTAACACATTAACGCAGCATCATCGTTTCCTGCCTCCCACCAATGATACTGACAAGCCAAGACACAAAGTACTTCCTTTGACCCCAAAGAGCTTTGATAATGCACTTTACTGTCTTCTGGAACTAACATCTAGAGGCAAACCAAGCCAAACTAAAAAACAGAGTGTAGTTTTTCTTCACTAAGAGTCTATGAACTCAGTAAAACCATCATTCCTGGCAATGCCGGCTTGTTATGCACCTATCTCTACTCGAGGCTTAGAGATAATTAGTGACAATTAATAATTATTGGCCTGTCATGATTTCAAAGCAACCCCAATGCCAACTTTTGTCTTACAGTGGTCTAATTTATTTTCTCTTTTAGAGAAGGTTTTCTGTGCCTGGTCAGGCTGTCTGCTTGCCCCCAGACTCTTTTCAAGAGCTGGCAAAGAAAAACAGATTTGAAGAAAAACAAAAGTTGATAAATACAGCAGGGTGAAAGATACTTAGGAATTGTATACTGTGCAAATATTGCTATTTGGATTGGGAAGATCAAAGATACTACCACGAATATTGCGTGGCTAAGAGAAGTGAATGAAAAAATGTTTCTAAAACCATGTAAGTCAATAATCTTGTATTTTTATCTTGACTAGAGACTTCATATTTCCTGCCTGGTTACACAGGACATTGTTCAAAGAAATTACACAGACGGAAAAAAATCTACCTTATCACACACTAGCCCATGAAAAGACAAGTGAAAAACATAGGTATTGCTGCTTGCTTTTACAGTTCTGGGTACTTATGTTTAAATAGCTGCAAATCCAATTAATATTTCAGGGTTCACGGTCTGTAACCTAAGAACCAAACTCATAAACACTGTCATCTGAACTCTGCATAGAGCTGTAAACCTCTCTTGCAGCGCAGTTCTGATCCAAAACATTGCCTAAAGCTGGGGAACTTCAGGATTGAAGAAATGAACAAACCACAGATCACACTTCTGCTCTTTGGCATTGCAAAGCCTTCACCACAGGGCAGGGTTCTGCTCTGCAGCAGCTTTTCCAAGAGGAACTCTGGAAGGAGTTTGGCAGGGACACAGAACTGTGACAAAGTTACAACCATAAGCAAATGCACACTCTAGCTGCCGCCTCATGCAGTGCTAAGCATGTAGCATTAAAGAAAATAGAAATAAAACAATTGAGAAAAACAAAGCAAACACAATCCCCTGCTAAAAAGAGGACGAGAGATCAAGTGCATATGACTGATGGCAGAGTAGTATTGGAAACTGGATGGATCATAAAGGTGGGGATAGAAAAGACCCCACTGTCAGGTGAAAATGAACTAGAACATCAGCAGTTTGAGAACTGTAGTAAGTCAGCTGCGACTCCATTATCTTCATGCAGGGAAAAGCCAAATCTTTATTTTCACAACTCATTTTATACAGTTTTTACAGACCTCGTCTGCAATTCTAATTGGTTAATAGCTTTCTTGTCAATTACTCTATTGGCTAGTAAAAGGTATTTTACTTGTCTATCAAATTCTCTATTCTTGTATCGTTTACATATTTTCCTTACTGATTCTCATGGGAGAAATCCCTTGTTATTGCAGGTGCATTTGTTTTTCAACCCAAGAATAGGTTGTTGTGCTAACGAGTTTTCATACCATGATTGTTTTCACATGGGAAATTGCAAATTGCTTAACTACACTTAGAAGAGATGTAGGCTAGCTATTAATTTAATAGAGCAGGCCTGATTTTATGAGGCCTTTCTTTTATAATTCTTCTACCTGCCATGACAGAGAACAACAAACTAAAGTACATTACAAGACCACAGATAGATTGCTTTTCATATAACACAGCTGTTGGCAGCCACTATGAACACATGTGTATTAAGAGTATGTTTGCCTTGATGCTTTAAATCTGTGCCACTTATTTCTTCTCTACTTCCAAGCCCACAGGACTTGGTTTTGAGCAGTTTCCCTTTGTTTCCTTTTATAATTTTCCTTTTTAAAGGTTATATCTGCTTGCAGACATAAGTAAATCACTACAATTTTTAATAAGGCCTTTTATCACAGACCACTGAGCAGGTTTGTGCCTGAGACACAGCATGTAGGTCACATAATTAACCATTTATTATGCAGCCAACATAACCTTCGAAATTTCCCTTGCATTTTCTTTGATAGTTTGAAAATTAAGAAACCTATCGTATTATTTTATGCTTTGGAAGATCAAGTACCATAACATATTATCTTTCTGTTCTGAGGAAGAAGTATGTTCCGGTATATTTCCCTGCCACATAGCAAGAAAGATTACATTGATTTCAGATAAAAATACTGGAGAAGATCAAAGAGTAACAAGCAAATAAAAAGAACTTAAGCAATTAATGAACAAGCACTTTCATTTAATTGACATGAAGAGACTGCAGTGCATCTGCTTTCTCAAAGAAATACTCACAGATGTCACACAGAAGTTCTTAGCTACAAAAAAATTCAAAATGCCTTATCAAAAACATACTAATAAGACTTTTCATCATTTCCAGCTTTCTGTTGCAGTTCATTTTGTATTGCTTGATTTACTGAAAATGCACATGAAATACAAATATAAGCACAGAAATATTCATGTCATAACAGAATTCAGAAATCACTAATAAATGCTATTTCAAGGAGATGATTATAAACTAAACTCCCCTAGAATTAAATATGGGGACTTTACAAATACTATAAAATAAACTTTACAATAAATTACTTCTTTAGAGGAGGTCAGTATCAAATTTTCTGCTCTCACAATCCCTTACTCATTCTCCAAGCCACTACAGTCTCATTTTTCCAGACCTGCAGACTTCAATGTGTAGGATGACAAGAAGTCCCTCTCTTGTTTTGAGTTTAATACTTCTGTCTCAGTGGATTCCCCTGGCTTACAGCCAGAGGTCAAATCTGCTCTATCAAGGAAAGAAAATGTGCAGGAACATTGTGCTGGTTCAAGACTTTTTGAAATCCAGTCATCTGAGCAAAAAATAAACTGGACACTACTACTCTCTACTAACATCGCCTTCTGAAGAAGAAATTGAAATCACCTTATTCTTTTCTCCAGTCTTCTTAGCATGAACAGGTTTTCACTTCAGATGCTTTACAGATTGCTTGACTTCAGATCTTAAAGGGATGGGTTTATGCACTTTGTTTGGAGCCAAGGCTGGTTTGGGCTTCATTTTCATACAGTGAAAAACCCCAGTGCTTCCTCATTGAAGAAAAGGCAGTCATATTTTTCACTAGAAACTAATACAGGGTGTTCAAATTGGGGTCTGTATTGCAGAGTAACTGAGCTGTTAGGATAACTCAAGCAGATTTCACTATTCTGCGACACACAACCATGACCCCAACAAACACACACATACGCTTTGTCAGCAGAGACAAGCCCTGCAGGGGCTTGACAGATGTAAGTGCTTCTAATGCCACCAGCAGTACTTTATTTAATACTACGGCACATAATTTCAAAGGGAATATCCGAATCTTAAAAATCCCATCAAAATTCACAAAGAAACAAAAACCCCTGGAGAGCTCCTAACCTTTAAGTGAACTCTTGACCTTATGAATCAATGGAGAAAAACTTTGCAGCTTCACTAAAGTCAGAATTTCATGTCTCTTTAGAAACAACATTATTACAAGTAACTTGATTTCTGCAGAAATTATGTTTACAACAGGATCCGAAGTCAATGAAGTTAAATCACTATTGATCAATTCCCACTTTCCAGAAAAGACTAAAATAAGCCTAAATCCAAAAACCTTGAGCCCTGCTGGACCTCCCACATTTGAGGACCCATTTACTGTCATACTGTCTCCTTGAAGCACCATGGAGTCATCATCTCCTAACATATGGAATAATGCATAACTGTGCAACACAGCACTATGAAGGATGGCACAGCTCACACTTTTACATCTCTTAAGAGATAAGTATTATCCCTTTTCTCTTGGATGAAATGCAGAAAATTTTGACAAGGAAAACTTTTCATTTTTTAAAGTGAAATTTAGAAATAGAACCAAAAATAAATATATATGCTGGCTAGAGCTATCTAAATATTGCTCTGTCATTCAACACAATGTTCCACTTTAATTGATTTTTAAATGAACTTCCTCCATAAATGTACCTTTCAGCTAGTCTACAATGGACAAATAACTCACCGATTTTGTATCATGCTGGTTTCAAAACATGTATGTGCAATATATAATACAAATAAACATCGATATTTCTATATACACAAATACAAACAGCACTATTTCCATTAAAAAGCTATGCCATAGAATGGTAAACACTGTAACATTTCAAACTAGAACAAGCTATTTCCCTGAACTGCCCTAAACTGGCAAGGTAATGTAAATAACTGAAGAGAAATACAAAAATATCTGTCAGTTCATTTTGTAGCAATAGGATGAACAGACGTTCAAGAGGCAATTCACAATCAACAGGCCGTTCTATAGCTGAAGCTGACAGAGACTACATAGATTGTTTTAGAGGTGATATAGTTGGTCTCAGGTGGGGAGTATGAAGGGTTGCAAGCTGTGATTATCCTTGCACTGTAATAGCAGAGATGCTGGTGAGCTGACAGTGAGGTCTGCCAGCAATATCAGCCCAGGCTGTGCCGAACTGGGAGCTGCTTGCTGACAGAATACATTGGTCTGCAGAAACCTTTTCCCTGTGGCACATGAGTATGATGAGCTGCTGCTTCTCCCAGTTTCTGCCTATTCCTGAGGATTCCTTCAACAATCACACACAAAGTACTGCTGGCCCATGAAAAGTTTACTGTGTTGCACCATAAAGCAGTGAATAAACTGTGATTAAAAACTACTAAAACAAGCAACATTAAAATATTGGAAAGTGAAGATTTGTATTAAAAAAAAAAATTGCTTAGATCAGCAGCCTGGGGTTTTCTGTGTTCTACTGAACCACCACAGTACATGGTAGTTCAGTGTCTGCCACCATGGTGTACATGTGTGTATGGCTGTACACAGCAAGATGCTGTACACAGACTCCAGCCTAGAAAAACTGGACTGCACATCTCCATGAGAAAAGTACTGAAGATGACACTGGCACTTTGACCTAGTGAAGCAGTAGAAAGTGCCACCATGTAAGAAACATCATCATTAAAAAAAAATAAATTAAAAGATAGGTATATTCATATTTTCTCAAACATAGCCAACACTTCCTAGTATCCCATGCCTGAGAGGCCACAGCAGCACACTGGGTGTCCCACAGTGGCAATTCCAGAGGCAAGGCTGCCTCCAGTGCCACCTGACCTGACTGACAACCAGGGATGCTGCCTCCACATAAGGACAGTGGTCACTGGCATGCACCTACACTGCCCACACAACCTGGCCACTCATGGCAAAGGCAGTAATTGTTCCAAGGGCAAAGCATGACCCACACAGCTCTCATCTGCACCATTCATCCTCCTGTAATGCATTTGGTGTCTCTGTTCTTACTACCCCAACAATAATTCCTGGTCAACATACCTGTGGCAGACACAGCCACTGTCAATATTGGAACTTTAGTGGCCATGAAGATATTTTGTTTTGATTTGAAAAAAAGGTGTTCCTATGATTTATCTTCTCTTTTCCCAGTCCTGCAGAAATCTCACAGCCCAGTGCAAACCTTTTGTACAGTGTAACTTAAAGCAAATCCTGATAATGCCCCCAAACTGAAGATGTAATTCTTGCATTACGAACCTGGAAACTAATAGTAAATATTCAAGCAGCTTCCATTCTCTTTCACATGAGGAATGGCTTTGTGATGTGTTTTTCTAAGGAAGATTACAAATAAAATCTATCCTCTACATGCCTCCTACTGTTTAGGTACTCATGCCCTGATCGTGTGTGTTAGGTTCACAGCTAATTAGATCCCAGAGATATATGGGATTCCTAGGAGTGAAAGACATGCAATATTTTAAAGGATCTCATTATAATCTTGAATGGCTTGAGAAATTAAGCTACATTATCCCAGATATTTATATTTCACATGTAATATAACAAAAAAACCACACTGTAACTCTGTATGCCCTTGGAAAGTAAAGCCCTGAGATTTGGGAAAATGCTACATCTTCCTCTGCCCTGAACTCATCTTCATATTTGATTAAACCAGACTTCATTTAGGAACAAGGTGGAAGCAAATACCCCCTAGATTAAAATTTGTATTATGATGAACATCACATCACGATATTAGCAGTTTTTACCTAATGACACAACAGATGTCGATAGTAATAATTATCATGCACAGAGATAAGTAACAAGCAAACACATTCTCTGAAAGGTCTAATGCACTACATGAAAAAGATTATTTAAAAAAAAATCATTGAGGATATGTATTTTAGTGCTTTAGTTGGCTATTTCTAAAATTGCTTTTGAAGCAGAACATTTTCAAGCACCTGCATCATTTACCTGCAGCATCTCTATAGATGGGAGGGTGCCTTAACGCTGCTAATGGGAAACAGCCAAATTCAGAAATAACAAACCAGTTTAGAAACAGCCACCCTCATCACTCATCACCATGGCTACCCAGGAGCTGCAAAGATGGAATGGTGAATTACAATTGAATCAGGTTGTCAGTAAGACTAGTCAAGGCAGGGAAAAAAAAAAACCCACAAAAACCACTTTAGAATAAACCTGAAATTAATACATGGGTTTATATATTGTGGTTCCCTTTTACGAGGAAAGGAATGGGAACAAGATTTCTTCTAGTGCTGTTTCTTAGGGAATGAAAACAAAAGATTGTTTTGAAAGAAATAAATTCCTAATCCAAAACCAAGCCAAAATACCACTTTAGAAGAAACACTGTTGAAGATACCCTATTTCTCCTTTAGATTTAATCTACTTTTGTAAAAAGAGACTTAAGATGGAATAAACTTCTCAAATTTAATTAATTGAATTGAGGCTTTCTGCAGCATTTTGTGACCTCATGAGAAGACTGTAATGCAGCCGGAGGTGTACTGCTAGAAAATGCTGAATACTCCCCGCTTGCACCAAGAATTTTAGAAGCTATTTGACTGTATGAAAAGAATAATTTCTCGGGATTGCTGGACATAGCAAAAGCCCCTCTGAGGTTAAGTCTTCACTTGGATCGGAAATCAGATTCATGTCCATCCTCAAGTATACATGCTGATTATTTACACATGATCCTGTGTCTAGGCAGTCCTGTATTTGCTTCTGGAAAAGGCCAGAAAGAAGCAAATATACAATACCTCCAAAATACATACACCTGCTTCCACAGTAAGAAAAGCAGGCAAGATATGGATATTAAATCTCTGGGGAATACACAGTCTTTGGTAAAGTTATTCTGACAGTGCTCAGATGGATTATTTTGATTTACAGGCCACTTTCACAATAGCCACAAGTCAGCTTACCAAAGGCCATCTGGTTAAACCCTAAAGCCCAGGTAATCCATAGAAATTCATCACCAACTCGCTTTCCATGTCTCTAAGTGTCTTTCCATTCATCTACAGGTGAATCACTAAATTTAAATACCTGTTATCAACGTCTCCTGATGCTCTCTCTCTTAGAAATAAGTCTCATTCTCTTCCTTCAAGATGCAGAGCATTTACTGATTTCTAAAGTAGAAAACAGTCTTTTGGAGTAAATGGCTAGGACTTCCACAGGCTTAAATACATTCTTCCCATTCTTAGACAATGGTACATAGCTAAAACTACTCTAAAATGGTGAGGCTCAAAAAGTGAAGCTTTGCCGAGCAGACTATTGTGGATAGGGAATTTGAAAATCTGTGCTTGAAGACAAAAGGAGAGAATAAAGGCATGTCCAAATGTCAGGCCAAACAGGCCAGTCTGGAAAAGGTTTTAGAGAAAATCAGTCACGTGGGCTTTCCATTTTTCATCCATTCCTAGGTACAGTGACAGGATTTCCAGGAGGATCTGTTTCTATATATGGACATAGGAAAAAATTTAGCACCTTCTTACATTTTTACATAGAGACATCGTATTTTATAACAATGAAAAAAAAGACGACCCAGAAGCATTTACAGTCTGAGACTGGTAAAAGTATCTTTTGCCTTCCTTGAAACTCAATTAGGAAGGCATACATTGCTCTATAAATTAACCAGGAAGGTTACAATCTGTCTCCTGGGAAGCACCAATTCAAAACTCATTTCTAGCTGTGCATGTTTCACATACAGAATTAGGATCCTCATCAAGCACAATGAGCCATCTCTTCAAGAAATTTCTACCAAAATGAATTACTGGAATCAAGAAGCTGGATGTAATAATTCTCCTCTTTCCACTTCTCCTTTATGACCTTCTGCTGACAACCTGACCGAGATGCCACGGATAGAAAACCAAGAACTGAATCTTAAGCACATGATACATGGAGAAACATTTGTTCTTTACTGACAATTATGAATGCTTCAATGTATTGCTGCATAAGTCACTTTTCTTACAACAATTACATGAATTATATTCCACGCTTTTCCCAAAACTGGCATTTTTGCAGTGCTTTGATCTTTGCAGAAGCTGACACCAGAGGAAGACAACTACTGCAGCTTTCCACAAGGTGGCATGGTTCTCCTTGTGAAATTCAGCATTAACCATGCCACAGAGAAGCTGTTTTTTCCACAAATGTACTGGCCAATGTCATCAATAGCTTTAAGATCTCTAACATACCTCTAACAAAGTTAATTTTAACAAATTCTTCCAATAGATAGTTTAATGAGTTTCAAAAAACTTCCTTCTCTTGTGATGAAATGAAGGAAGTATTTATCTGTGCTTGCTGCCACACAAAAGCAAGCTTCAATCAAAGATAGTTAAGGCACATAATATGGCAGGAGAGGGCCTAAAAGGCTAAAAATACCTGATTTCTCTAAGTCATCAATTTCAAATCCTATCAGACTTCTTTCAGGTTCTCAGTATTTGGGGTAAAACGGACTAGCAAGGAATCAATCTACTCCATACACTTCCCACCCATGTGAGAAATAAAAATGCCAGAGCATTTTCCACAGGTGAAGATTTTCCCTGCTGTTTCTGGACCACTTCCCATTCCTGTTACCTATGGCCCTATTTGCCCTGTCCTTGAGGCAGAGGTAGATGCACTGGACAGCCCTGCCCTCAGCCTCTGCTGCTGCAAATCAAATACCATAAGGCTCATCATGAAAGGAACAACTCTATCATTCTCAGGACTGGAACCTAATGCTCCTCACTCCAACCCCATTTACTGTGCTCAGAACTTAGTGCTTGTCATTGTAAAGAGCTCAGCTGAAACCCTTTACTTTTAAACTACCAGCAGGCCAAGCAAAGTACAACTATTTACATCTGATTTAAACATCACAAGCCAAATAATCAAGATAACAAAGAAAATGTAGTGCCCGGATTAGTCTCTGTTTTCTCTCTTAATGCTATTAAAATTACCAATTCTGTTACATACATATTTGTTCTTGTAAATAAGGAGCTTCTGATCCTGTCAGTTGCTGCAGCTGTATGGCACAGCCAAAATACTTATTTAAATTGGATTTTCAATTATAGAGATTCATATACAGTAACAAGGCAAAACTATCAACAAGACAAATCTGGAGATAGATAGGCAACCATTCAAAACTTTCTGCTGCTCCTTTCTCCTCAAAACCCTTAGATCACAATAGTAAAAGCTTTGATTTAATTATGGTGCTTCATCACATAACAGTCTAATTTTTTCCTATGAATTGCATCCTCAAAGTAGGTTGCATTCTCTCTTCCAAAATATGAAGTTTCTTGTTCTAAAAGGTAACTTCCTGGTTAGTAGGTGTAAGTTGAAGCAGACATATAAAAAAGGAAGAGTACTTTGAAAAGGGACACACTTGAAAATAAAGAGCAAATTCTGTCACTGAATGGCCTGGGAGCTAACCAGAGAGAATAAAAAGCAGAGCATCTCTCTCACACAGACACTCAGTTACTCAGTGCAAGAGGACAGTTATTACAGTTGGACAGCAGAACTGTGAGCTCTAAAATCCAATTTCCCAGCTTAGGTGATTTTAAAAGAAGTCACACTTTCCTGACCCAACTGAATGAAGCTTTAGATCTGCAAATTCCTTTGATGGAATTAGTCTTGCATAGTCAAGCCACATTGTGCCAAGAGGAGGGGTACAATGAATTTCAAAACTTAGGAGACATTCTGCACCTTGCGAGTTTATGCTTACAAGTGCAACATTTTTAATTGCTGTATCATTGTGGATCTTCATACAGACCTTGGCTTCTGGATCACTGTTGATGCTACAAGAATCATCATCATCAGATTGTGGACCATTTCTGTGACATAGGAAAAAGAAAAAAAAAGACAAAATCAGTCTTAAAATCATATGAAAATTACAGCACAACACAGAACGGAGTTGGTTCACTGAGACTTCTGAAGTCATTGTACCTGAGCTTCAAAGAGGCATAGCGTAATGTTGCTCCTTCAAACTCTTTCAGACTTGGGTCTGGGTTCACAGTGGCTGCATGCAGGTCCTAGAGACAGAGGCAGTGCTGTTAGTGCAGTTTTAACACTATTATAATAGTCTTAAGTACACCATCATGTTATTTCTTATCTCAAAGGGAAATTAAATCCTCCCTGCAAAGAAGCGATAGTATTTCTGGCTGAAGTTGAAAAGAGGCATGCATATATAGGTATATATATATATATTTCTCAAGCTGCATTTCATTCAGTGCAGGCATCTTTTTTGTTATATCATGGCAGTTGCCCTGCTAATTTAGATTGAATCCATTCCAAGTGGAAAGATCAGAAAAGGCAGCACGTTTGTGAGCTAGACATCCCTAGTAGTACCCCCATTCACTTTGGCCTAGGTTATGAATGACATTCATGGAAAAATAAAAGGGGAAAACAGCCACTGCCATGCAAAAAACAAGGGTAATAGTAGTAAAGGTTCTAAAATCTGACAATATACTTGCCTTCCAAATGTCACTATTAATCTTTCCCCCATTCAGTACAGCAAAATCACTCCATGGCTGTTTCTAGACACATAATTATTCACACAGGAAGAAGCACATTGATAAAAAAAAAAAAAAGAAAAAGAAAGAAAAAAAGAAAAAGAAAAAAAAACACAAGACACTGTTGTTAGCATTGATATTTACAGGATGGGTTAGGGAACAGATCACCTCAAACTTCAACTACTTACTCCACTATACCATGGCATTTGGAGGAAAGGGGAGAGAAGACATGCCTCTAACAGTTCTTACCAAAACAAATGATTGAAACAAGGAAAGTTAATATAAAATAGGAACAGACAATGAAATTACTCTTTAACTATGATCTTAAAAGCAAGCAAAATGAATCTGAATATGAATGTTGGCCACAGCTGCTACAGCCTTTGATCAACAGCAATTAAGGGGAAACATTAGGATTTCCATTTGATTTGCACTTTTATTAAAAGCCCCAAATGGTACTGGAACTAGAAATACTGAAACACAAAAAATATATACAAGGATAAGATACATCCAAGGTAAAAATTAAATATTTCTAGAAAGAAAGCACAAGAAAATGACAAGGAAGGGAAGGAGGATTAATAAAGAGTGCAGAGATTTCTTGCTGAAAAAGTAGTTTTGAAAAGTCTAGCAGCTTTTTTAAAAAACAACCCCAAACCAAACAAAGCACCTAACCTCTCATTGTCCATTCAAGTTTCTCAAAAATTTTCAGCGGTGTTCAATGGTACAATCAAGCAAGTAGCAGTGTATTTAGCACTAAGCAACCTGAGGTTCAGGTTTTTCTGTAAAGTTTGAGAGGAACAGCTGAGGCTGGAGTGCCTCTCTCCTCTGTCTCACCAGGAGAGAATTCCCACAGTCCTCAATAAAAGCCAGGAGATTTCATTGCTAGGAGATGCAGAGCCACCTCTTTTATAGCTTCACCAAATCAAGAGATCCTGAGATAATTCCCCTTTAAAGATGAGCTCTGCTGGTCTGTCCAGCTCAGCCCCAAGGTGAAGTGGTACAGGGTGGACTTCTCTAATATTGATATATTCTCAATATATCCCCACTGAAGGAATTATTTTGTGAGAAACAGAACAAAAGGAGTAACCCTTTCCTAATGTGCCTTTGAACTAATTGAGTTGTTACCTCTCCTCCCAAGCCTCTTCTCTTTAATTACTAGCTGTTAGTGGTTATGTTGCCTAGAGAACTTCTAGAGGTGTTCAAAACCTGGGATGAGTTAGGCTATAAGAAAACACAACTACCATCACCAAATTCTGCTATGATCTCAAAGAAAGCTCTTACTGAAACGTAAGCACTACAGCTTTTTCTCTGCACAGGAAATGGGAATGAGGCAGCAAAATTTCTAAAATTTGGAAGAGAATGTTACAAAAGACAAAGATTCAAAAAGTACCTTGACAACACACAAGAGAAAAGAGGAATCTAAAACTAAGTCAAATTTAAACAGCTGTGCAAAACCAAAATACATTTTCATGCTTTTGAGAGGGAGGAAGGGAAGGAATGGTACAGGTTATTCATATTTAGCACTTATTAGCATTTTTGTTAAATCAGCAGGATTTTCACATAATGCTTAGCCCATAATTGCTCTGGACTGAAATTTACTGATTCTCTTGTGAAAAAAATTGCCTTGCACTTCGTGTAAAAGTAAGACATTTTCCCATTATTTTTCTTTTAAAAACATTTTGCCATTTCTATGCACTACAGCATCATTCCTCCCTACCCTTTTTTTCCCTTCTCTGTTCAACAGTAATAACTGTTTTTCTTTATGCTAAATATCCAGAGTAAGCTACAACATAAAAATAGCTGGCTTGATCTGTTCTTTGTTGACTGCCCTCAGCTGTGAGCCACATTCTACCAAATGAAGCAAAGCTCCTGTATATTACATTATTTAAGAGACAGGGACACAATAAAATAAAATGAAGGAAAAAAAGGAGGAAACAAAACAAAGGGTAAAAAGGTGTTACTCTGGGGGGTGGAGGGAAATGGTGTTTCTAAACGTTTGTTTGACAAACTCATAACCTAAAAGAGCCCAAATAAACCCATTTCAAGATTGTCACATGATGCTTTACAGACAAATGTGACTTAGACACAGTATTTTTATAGAGTCATGGAAGCCAATTGGTTCAGATATGCAATGCTACCCATGTCAGTCCTCAATCCTAGATTATACTCTTTCGTCTGCCTAAAACCTATATATCTCCCAATCATTTCAGAATGAAGCAACACAAATCCAGCATGAGGGAATGAGCTAAACCAGCTCTCTCAAAACACCTTATCTTGAAGCACAGTCTTCCAGCAGCAATGAGGGAACCAGCAGTACACAGCTCACACATGGGCCCAGCTTGGAGATGGAAGTTCTCCACCACAAGTGATGCTGCCAGTGGTAGTGTTGGATAAAGGCATTTGGGAGCCCCTAGTCTAGACTGAATTCCCAATCTTCTGTGAAGTGTCAGATTGACCCTACCACAGACACCTGCATTACCCTTCTCCGGGGAAGAGCACTTCGGTATGCAGCAGTGCAGTGAACAGGAACTGAAACAAATACCAGCTGCCAGTGACTTGGAGATGATAGAGTGCTGGCATGTACCAATTGCAGAGAGACTAACACCCAAAAATTCATGAGAGCTGAGACTGTCAAATTATATCATCACCCCTATCTCTTAAACACACACTATGACTTATTTCTCTCTGGCTGCTCTGCACTGGGGTTCTGCAAGGATTCTTCCTCCACTTCCTTTTAAAAAAGCTTGGCTTTATTAAAGCAGTGGTTTCAAGAACCACAAGACTTTTTCTAACAGTTCTCACTATAACTCCAGCTATGCCTGGAGCCTCTGTAGCTGTTTCAGTATTTGGAAGTGGACAAAATCCTGAGCCCAATTCACGCTCTTGTTTTGAACTCAAGTACTGTAAGTCTGGTGGTGCTGTATTGGAATGCTAACTCAATGACCACTGAGTCAAAAACCCAGTACTGCTTCAATAATGCTAGGATGATTATCAATGAATGCAGAAACCAACAAAAAGCAAATGCTTTTGCCTATATCTACAACGAAAATAACTAAATGATACCATATTAATACAATAATAGGGATGTGCTTATTTTCTCTATCACCTTTTACAGCACAGTTTATGATATTGGTGGTGCCATAGAACTGTCTATGCACAAATAAAGCTGGAACAAATTCCTTGCTGAATTAGAGCTGCCATATCAAAACTTAGGTGAGCCTACAATGTACTCACATACATGCACATCGTACTTAATGCATTTATACTGTATTAAAATCTATGTTATTATAATTCATACATTTTGTGCTCTTGTGATGCTGCTGAGAATTAATGACTATTATTCATAATCACAAATTATATTTAATTTAAAGCAAACAGAATCATGAAAAGTTAAAAATACATATAATACATTACCAGCAGGTCTGAAATTTTAATTGTAGAGACACTTTAAACAGAAGTAGAAAAATATTTCAAATGAAAAGATGCTATTTTTCCTCTACAGTTTACCAACCATACTGATTTCTGGGGTTTTGTGAAAACCATCTATAATTTACTAATTAAAGGGCCCATTCTCTGCATTCTAGGGTAAGAAAAATAATGATGGTAAAGTTACATCCTTCACATGTACATCACAGGATGCTTGTGCAGTACTTTACATTCAACATTTCTGAATTCTTTCTTGTTTTCTACCAGAATGGTAACAGTTACAGTTCTTTCTACATGAATCCTCACAGAAATTACTTCCAGCATGCCTGGTGTACAGTAGGAGAGCTTGACTGATGTAAACCATAACTGAAATGTTGTGGTCAAGTTTGCAGACCTTATGAGTAGCATTTATGAACATGTGGGAACAACCTTTCTAAAATAATGAACAAGATTGTACATATTTAAGCCTACACAGGATAAAACTTTCAGGATCAATATGGTAACACATACTTGAATGTCCCTCCTCTTAACTTTCAAGTAAGTTAGTTTGTTGCATATATGAACAAAATCAAGAACAGAAAAAAATGTTCTCTCTAAATGAATTAAAACCCAAAAAATCAAACCCGTAGGAATTGCTGGGTCCAAAACTCAGAGCCATTACAAAGACTTCCCTTGACAGAGCTGTGGACATTTTTCTTAAAATTCAGTATAAAAATACTTTAAACCCAATCTTATTTTATATTAGTATTTAATTCCATATAAGTCTTCCCAGCACACTACAACAAAGTGACTATATTTTTTGAAGCATACTCTTCTTTATGAGAATTGATTTTATTTTTCTACTTACATGACACAAAATAAACCCTTGAATTGTGTCTGAAGGCATTATTTTAAAAGGCAGTACCACATACTGCTCTTTCAGCACATGTGGAGGAAAGAGTGCATCTCTTTCCGTTTCTAGTTAAAGCCTGACTGCAACACTGATAGATATTTGGTACTGGCAGGATGTACAGAGACTTACACTTGAGAACATTAAATGTTTACTCAACAGAAACTACCCTGTAAAGGAACTAGTGTCTCAAATGAAGACTCATATGTCTTTTGTGATACTACTACCAATGAGTCAAAAATAAGATGCAAACAAAGAGTCCAGCCAAAAGTCTTCTATCATGTGCAAAAATTGTATGTATCCTGTATCCATATAATGCAACAATGCTTCAGCCTATGCTACAGAACTGCCAAAGTTTCACTCTCATCAGGCACTGCCTAATTTATCAGAGACACATCTGATTTCATCCTACACATCCAAAGTTTAGAGTGTTCCATGAGGCATATGAACATACAGAATTGATACTTACGAGGTATCATCAACAAGTAGTTACCCTTTGGGACATTATCAGGTCAGTTTATCTAACAGCTAAACCTGCAAGTTCAAAAAGTTTTTTCAATTTTCCTTACAGTATGTAACCCACAAGAAGACACAGCAGGTTACCTCAGTTTCTGGAGTAGGAGATGGAGTAATGGAACCAAGCGATCCTTCTCTTGAGCCCTGGAGATCTGTTGGGATGGACACAGGACGCTGCCATTGAGTTGTTCCTGTTGGTATGTGCCAGTAGTAGATTCCAGCAATGTCATTTATTTTCTTCCAACCAGGTGGTAAGTCTGGATCTGTCTGAAATGAATGATCACTCCATATATCTGCTGAGAACAACAAAAAAATAAAATCACACAAAGACACAAAGCTCTTGCATGAGTCTGCACACCTGGTATTGCTGTTTTACAGTTCCTGTGCAAATGAACACCAGAAAAACATATCAAATTATTGAGGCTCAATGTAACATGACAGATGAATAACCTCTTGTTATACTGCTGCTCATAAATTCTTTTTGGAATCAAAAGTTCCTTGTTAGTCTATCCTTCAAGCCTTTTACTAGGAACTTTCTTATGGGTGCTTTTTTTTCTGAGTCTCTCTCATTTCTGGCACACAAATTTATGCACATACACACAAGCAGACACAAAATGATACCTTGAAATAACTCTTACACTCCAAGGTACAAACCAGACTATTTCTTCCCCACAGCCACTTAAAAAGTTCTTAAATTACTGATTTACCACCTGAGGACTAGTCTAAGCAAGTTATGCAGATGAAATGCTAGATGATATCATTACACTCAAATTTAATAAAAAGCCTCAAAAGCCTCATCTATGGCCCAAATCTGAAAACAGCAATATTATCATAATAAGTTCCAGAAATTCACAAGTATTCTAAATATTTGCTCTTAAATGTCTCCTGCTGTGGCCTCTATGGCACTCAAACACATAGCTCCTGACTCCAAGGTCTTACGTGTTTGAAAGCCTATTCATCTTCAACCTTGCTCACTTTTGTTTTCCAGCTGAATAAATTGACTGCATTCTTCTCAACCACATAAAAGGCAAATAAACACAAAATACTTTCCACAATTATGTTTGTAACATCTGCAAGCCCAGTTTAAGTTTAAAGTTTAGGCACAGCTTCTGTCCTTGCTATACATTTGGATGTATACACAGCTACTCAAACATACAGTCAGGAAAGTCTTAAGCTATGGTTGCATTTAACTACTAATTTCAAACTAATCAAACCAAGACACAGAGGAATCATACTATTATTTATTGTTGCAATGACATGCAGTAGCAGAAAGACCTAAATGGGAATTACTTTGAAGTAAAAGCAGACAAAACTAACAACAGAAATAAAATTTTTAACCCAAAGATTTAAATAAAGAACATTTCTGCAACAATTAGTTATAAGAGAAGAAATTATCTTGTATGTGAACAAACGGTTGGAAGGAAATAATGTAAAATATCTGGGATAAGAAAATACCACCTAGCTGAGTAATACTGATTTATTTTGAAAATATATCCACTAGCAAAAATAAATACACCAAAAAACGTTTTCATATTTTGAGAAATAAAACAAGAATTAGATTCCTTTTCAATGAACATAGCTCAGGACTTTGAAAGAGCAGCATTTCCCACACCAAATGACTGATCTATGTCTGTGTGCTTGTGTTCCTCATGCAAAGGGACTGGCCTCAGATCAACGTGTAATTTTGGTCGCACAGCAGCTGGGTGTTATCTCCATTTCCAAGAGAACTTAGTTGTGATGATAAGCAAGGTGTGGGGACAGAGAGTTGGTAATTCTCTGCTTAGGTCCTTGTGCATAAGGGAACCTGGTTTACTGAAGGCCAAGCAAATTTCCTTCCTGAAGAAAATACTCTTAAGGAAGGCAATGTGTCTAATGCAATAAATTGTGTGTTGAACTGGGAGTTGTACTTGGAAAAACAGACCTGTATTTTGCACATGCATCTCTTCTTCAGGTGAAAACAAATCCCACCAATCAGCATGGCCAGGGCACTCATTCATGGACAAAAAGAGTACTCTTGAGTAAAAGGAAATGCAGCCCAAAAGGGCTTGAGTTTGACAGCATACATGACTCCAAAACAGAAACGGTAATAATGCTGTAGAGAATTACCAGAGTGCTGGAAGCTCTGTACCTGGGAGGTGCAGTACCGTAATATCTCCTATGCCAAGGGACAATTTTAACTGTTATTTCACATGCTAAAACCACGTTTTTTGAAAATTGGGAGGCAGCAGCAAGGTAGAGTCATACTAAGACAGAAAATATATTCAGGGAAATCTGAAAGGTATCATTGCATGATTTAAAAGACACATGCTTTGCTTTTCCAGAGATTCATTTCAACAGAGGGATCTCATTTTGCCTCCTTGGAAGCAGTAGCAGCAGATGTGAGTGCACGGCCTCTGGCTAATGCAAATGCAGCTCTGCTGGACTTAGTGGAAGCACTAGATATTCAGTCAGTCTTTCTAGCTTAAAGAGGGCTTATTTCACTGCCTAGGAGCAGAATGCCCAAGTGAGACTGCTTGTCTGCAAGGCTCAACAATACTTGCAAACACTTGATCTACACAATCTAAATAGGTTAAGTAATAAAATACCCACACTGTACAGAGATAAAGATGAGATATCTCTTTTTTGTTTTGTACTTCTAGCTTGGTTATCTCAATTCTTATGATGGTTTTGTAACAATTTTTCTTCTGTTAAGAGCCTCTGAAGAAAAGGGACACCATCCCAACACCAGATTTGATCCAGACTGTGATTGCCTATCACTGTCTCAAATGTATACTTCCACAGTAAAAAAAAAATAACTGAAAAGGAGTGTTCATTGTCCAGGCTGGAAGCATGATGGTACAAACAGGAACAGTGTTTTCCAATTGTAAAAAAATAATCTGGCCAATAATAAATCTGTAGTCGCTTCTGAATCTCTGGCTCTCCCACTGCTCACATTCCAGCAGTGGATGCACAATACAAATGAAGAATTCAAACTGAAAAGCACTTAATCTGTAATAAGATACCTGCATCAAAGCTTCCTATGTCAAAAATTGCAGAGAATGGGACAGCAACAGTATTTGATACATTGTCCTAGCGTTTGGGCACCAATGGGAAATCACTAGCTTCATATCTGATGTCTGTCTTCATTGCTGGGCTGAAGCTTAATGAAGAACTGTCCACCATATCACATGTGTATTACAGCTGTTAACCTTCTGGGCAACAGAGAGGAAGCACAAAAAGGAACTGGGAAGACAGGATAAAAAGGTTTTAATAAAAGGAAAAGGTGAGGGAAAATATTGTTTTCTTTTCTGAAGTTCCAAAATCTTGAAATGAAAATGTTTTACTTCTGCCTTCTGCATCTAAATAAAAGCAAAACTAAAGGAAAAGAAGACCACAGAAACTTAGTCTTTTTGAAAAGATGCCAGTGATTTCAGCAGATCCAGAATTTCATCCTAAGGGAAGCATATTGACCCCCTGCATCCCACACTCACGCTGAAAATCAAGTCAGGCACTAAAGGGAGAAGAAGATTTTGTATTATCAATGAAGGGCAAGCAAAACTCACTCTCCATTCAATAGCACAATAGAAAGAACATAGGCCATGTATATTTTCATCCCATCTATTTCCTGCAGTGGGCTCAATGTGCAAGTTGAAATTGTTTGGTTTTATCGAAAAGAAGTCTCCAAAGATAACTTCTCCCTTTTTATGCAATCCAGCAAAATCAACAGCTTCACCTACTCACATCATTCACACCAATGATGGCCAGCAGGCAGCCTCGCCTAAGCATCACTGCAAGAAGCATGAATGCTATCTCAGAAACAAATGCAACAGAAATACAAGTCAATAGGTCCACCAATCATAAATCAGACACGTCTGTCTAATTTGGGGAAATGTTACTGAACAAGAAGTGATAACCAGCCAGAAGCTGGCCATTTGTCACCATCTTTGCTCACAGCATGTAACTGGTTGTCATGACAACCCTGTCATCCTCCTTGCTGAATTGCTGAACCAGCCACCAGTCACATGCACTTGAGGAGAGGAAGATTCTCTAACACTTTCCAGGAAAACATGCTGAAATGTGGGATTTACAGGCATACATGAAACCAGACTCAATCTGTGCCAAAATGATTTTCTGTTTTGACCAACTGTAAAATCAGCCATGAACAGAAAAGACTGACTTAGTAAAAATCCTAAGGAAGATTAGGATGAATCGCCTGTACTAATTTTCTTTTTCATGAGATGTGATCTTTATCTGTATAAATGAGTTGCTACGAGCGTAAGAGGCATTCAAGCAGAGATGACTAATCTAATAGAAAGGAGAGGAAAGCAGATTTGTCAACATTCAGGAAAAAAATCCAAACCCCACAACTAAACCCACTTGTTTTGCTGTCTTGGCTTATTTTCCCTTTCAACGACCAAAGCCTAGGTTGCTGATAAAAGGACCACAGTACTAGCACAATTACCAAAGAAAAACGGGTAAGTGACTTCAGCAGAGGGGCTCTGAAGAACTGTTGATGACAGCCATGGATGACACTTGCTGTCCTGCTTAAATGGAAGAGTTTTTGGGCTCTCCAAGTTGTCTGCTCAGGGGCAATACAGTCAGAGTTGCAGAGGTGAAGCTGTGAGAAGCCAGCACCACAGCTTGCGCTTCCAGGAGTTGATACTAACAGCAGCAGGAAAAAGTACTGCAGTAAGACTGTGAGGAAAGGTCTGTATGTTCCTTCCCAGAAAACGGACAAAAAATAGGTAAACACAAGAGGACCAGCCTGTTCACCAACCAAAAACATCTATCCATGAAACAAGCACAGTCTGGTAAAGTGAGGAAGGAAGACTTGGAGGTGACCTGAATTGCAGTCTCAAGGGAGCTGTTGTGGCAACAGATGGACCAGGAAGAAGCCGTCCTCTGTCCCATCTGGAAGAGGGTGGCTGTTTAAGCCAGGTGAAGCAGTGGTGACAACATGAAATTACAGACATGTAGGAAAGATCATGTCAGCTTGAGCAAAAGCTGATGAATGGCTGCCAGAAAAGTGCTGGAGACACGTCCTATGGCTTTTCCACAAACTCTACTGTGACAAGATCTCAGTCTCTTGATTAGGGTGCTGGACATTAGGAGAGCTGGGCAACTAAGATGGTGTACTGGGTCTGGTTGGAATTGGACTAAATTTTTTTCTTAGCAGCCTGTAAGGTACTGCACATTACATTTGTGACCAAAACATGTGCTGGAAATATACCAGAAGTTTGGTAATTGTTGAGCAGTGGCTTCTTAGGCCTGAGATCATCTCTGTTCTCAGCCTCAAGCAGTCAGGCTAGGCATTGGTCTGCTAGTGCTAGTGTTTGCATCACTTTTTACATTTGATTATTTCTTTCTTCACTTACTAAGCTTTCTTTATTGTGAGTCATGACTTCTCACTTTTGCTCTTCCAGTTCTCTTCCTCATCTCACTGGTGGGAGGAAACAAGCAACCACAGAATTCAAAGCATATTGGCCAACCTAAGATCCAGAAAAAAAGAAGCAGGTACCATGTGGGGTGGAATGAGGAGTCCCAAACAAGTGAGGGTAGCATATAAATGAATGCCCTTTCCACCAATTTGGTACTTAAATGAGATAGTATCTGAACGAAGTGCACCAATACATTGGAAGATTTCTACCATCTAATTTTCAAAGCACTCAGAATAATTTGCTACTGTTCTAGCAAGTGATCTACTGCTTATAAATACATTTTGGATATCACAGAATTATAGAATGGTTGGGCTTGGAAGGTACTTCTGGAGATCATCTTGTCCAATCCCCCAGGTACACCTAGAGAAGTTTACATAGGATTGCATCCAGGTAGGTTTTCAATATCTCCAGAGAAGCAGACTCCACAACCTCTCTGGGCAGCCTGTTTCAGTGCTCTCACCCTTACAGTAAAGAATACAATCAGTAAAAATGAGTTTCTAGCTTATTGGAAATACTAGTTCTCTACTCCTTCCACTAGATGGCAAAAGCTTTTACCTGAAGAGTAGTCCAAAACACAGCAGACTGTGTACCTCCAATTTGGTCTAAATCTGCTGTGATCACTCATTGTGTGATTGTGACCCAAACGACCTCCTCACCTCAAAGGACTCTGAGCAGCAAATAGTTCATCAAGAGCCACTCAAGAGCATTTTCACCGTCATCAGCAGCAAATTACTAAAAATCATATTATTGCAAGTTAGGTCTCAGGGCTAAACCAGTCCAGCAGCAATTTGCATCTACTTTTCTGATTTTATTTTTTGCATAGTATCTCTTCTTCCCGTGCCATTCCTCACTGAGAGCAGAACTCCACTATATGGTCTCATGTTCTGGGTTCATAACCTATTTAACTACTTCATCTTGTTTTAGGAGCAGGGTGTGGTTTGGTCTAAAGAGGAAGGGTAAAATGACAACCCTACCCAAGAGACTTCTAGACTCACAGAGTGAAGCCTGTGCAGGCACTGTTACACCAGCAGGCACACTGCACAGCACATCAGCGAAAAAAATGGAATCCAGCCTTCTTTCCCTTCACAGAATTTATCTGTCACAAGAGCAGCCAAGCATTTGGTAGAAAAATTGGCAAAATTATGTTGGTAGCATCTTTGTATTTACATGTTTCTCTCTTAAAATAGAGTGTCTGATTCTCCTGCCTCCTCAAAGCAAATTGGTATGCTAGTATCAAACCATCCATAGAATAAACCATTAAATTGGGGCAATGAACAAATATAATCTGGAATTTTCACACAAAACAGAAAGATTCATTCTATAATATTGACACAAAAACTACTCAATTTAAACACAGATGTCCTTCTGACTTCAAGATACAGGATGCATGCAGAGCAGCAGGAGATGTTGTGTCAATGTCTGGCATATAGTAGTAGGGTCACCTCAACAGCTTCAACTCTTCACAAAGGAACTCCTGCACCATAGTGCTTTACTGTGCTAACCAACACTCTTGTTTTACAAGCTTCAAATAGAGCTCAGTATCTCCCAACCTGCCACTCTCCATTTTACTGTAGACACAAGTGGTTCCCATCTCCCTTACATTTTCTGCTAGTTCCTAGTGCTCCTTACCTTGGTACAAGCCATGAAAGACAGAGGGACAGATTTTAATCCCTCCAATACACTCGCCACCAATCCTTGGTACTAAAGAATGGCAACAAGGTTGGACTCCACACTTTTAATCCCATTTGTTTGAACTCAGGGATAGCTTTCTATCCTCTCTCTTTCTGTTGTACCCTCAATAGTTTAAATTGAGGATTGGTGATATCAGTGAGTTCCTCTTTAATCTGAATGCCTTACTACACAAATAGTTAAGGCAGAGTATGGAAAAAAAATCTCACTAGCAGTCACCATTTTTTCCCTCCATTTTAGAAAAGGAACTGCATAAAAAATATTTGCATTAAAAGTCATGTACTGGGTAAAGGTAATTTTCTTCATCTAAAATATAATGAGGCCTACTGATTTCAGGAGTCCATGCAGAGAAAGGACTACACTTCTCTGGAGAATATCCTGCATAAATATACTGATATACTCTGAAATTTTAGGGACGTGCTCATCAGTGGTTTTGTGCATATGACTGGCTAATTAAAAGCAAGCGGAGTTGCCCAATGGCACAGACATGGCACAGACATACAGTTCAAGTGGTGGCTTTGACTAAATCTGCTTTTCTTTGACAGCTTCATTTAGAGCACTGTGCAAATACATTGGAAAAAGCTTTTTTGATATTTAATGATTCAGTGAAAACAAATCATGAAATTGAATTACAATGGAGCTACTGTATGAAATTAAATGTTTTACTTTACCAAAAAAAGCAAAGTTTGCGAGAATAGTCATTTCCCCTCTCATATGCAAGCTCTGCTCATCCTTCAGCTCACACACTGCAGCAGAGGCTCTAGGATGCCATGGAAATGACTGCTTTATCTTCACACCAACCTTGTGAGGCAGGAGAGTGCAAGCCCCGTTTTAAATAAAGTCAGGGAGGTGTAGGAGGAGAGCTCTGAGATGCATTAAATAATTCTCCCGAAGCCATGCCCAGACTCCAGGTCTGTGCAGGGTCCCTGCATCCAAGCACCAGACAAACACACACAGTGCACAGAGACCAGCCAGTATGACTACGTATCACTGTAGTGACTACACATCCAGTGTGACTACACATCAGAATGCCCTTCCACCCTACAGTATGGACTGCTCTTCCTAGTATGGCAAAACTTGCTCAATTTACTATTATCAGTAAAAGCTGGAATGTGACTTTTGACGATCTATATAATGGATTCATTTGCCACTATAAAGCTGTAGTGAAATGTGCATTAGAGAGCAAACTGAAGACTCCTGGTTTTTTCCAACACAGAAGCCAAAGACCTAATATTTCCCTATCTGCAAATTTCACATTGCTACAATAATGAAGGGATGGGAGAAATTATTATGGTGAAAATCCACTTAGAGATGCATAAGCATGAAGTTTTGCACAAGCCTAGGAAGCAGCACATTGGCCCCAAGGTCTGCCTGCAGTGAGAGAGACTAAGGGAGAAGCTTGGGCACCCTGGGCAGCTCCAGCCCATGTTGAGGGCTTGTAAGATGGTGAACTCAAGCTTCACCTCCCAGCCTTCAAACTCTGAGACTTTTTATTAAAAAAAAAAAAAAGCCAACAACCAAACAACTTTAACCTTTTCAAAAGCAATTTTGCTTCAGTTGAACTAAGCCTTTTCCTGCACAATGCATAGAGCCATACACGATGTGCAACGTACAGCATCTACAACAGGAATGCTCTATGAACAGGGGCTTCTGACAGCAGATGGGAGCTCCAGAGGAGTTGGCTGTGTTTCACTCCCAGTGGGAGAGGGAAGCCTGCTGATAGCACACAGGGGTCTCTTAGCCCTGCAGTTTATTCAAGTATTTCACATCACTACATTGATATATCAATTTTCTATTAAATCTTTAGTCATACTGTCCAAATATCTTCTGGTATTAAGAAATCTCATAGATGTTCATCATCTTTGAAAGCATCCATCTAGCATTAGAAATACACAATATTTTCATTCTCATATTTACTTCATGGCACTCCAGCACTAAAATTCTGTATTTTTCATGGAGTGGATTCATATATGTGATTGAAGCTAGACTTAAAAATCTGCATTTAAGGAGATACAAATGGTATCTCTGATATAAGCACTAGGAAGAACTAGAATAAAATTCAGAAAAAATAACTGTGGCCTAAATCACCCTGGGAAGTCTAAATTAGCAAACAATAGCCAGGAATAAACCCAACACACAACAGCTAGAGTCCTATGCCAGACAGCATTTGAAAGACAAAAATGAAGGGATTCATTTTAAAATTCCACAGAACCACAAGACAATTTCACTTGCAATTAGTCCTGTCCTCAATTCAAAGCCCATTAAGCAAAATGGATTCTTTGAAAGTAAGGATAAATTTCCCTTGAAGATGCATATGCTCAGAGCACAACTTGACAACAAAGTTTTCTTTATTGTGAAGCCTGAGATGGAAAACCCCTAAACACAAACACCTGCTTGGTGGAATAAAAATACGCCAAAGCACAAGAAAACAATAGACAAAATCTCCAGTGTATGATAAACTGCAAGCCACTAAGCTCTATAAGCACTGTGGAAAAGATCTGGTGTTAAGAAATCTCGAAGATGTTTGTCATCACAAACAGCTGATTGTCATCACATTTACAAACAGTAAAACAAGAGATGCACAAGCAACAGAACGGTCCTTCCCCCCAGCTGAAAACAGCAGTTAATCTTTGGTGGAAACCTTACAATTTGTGGACATGCCAGAGGACTGTAGGATGAGAAGAGTGCCCTTTCTGGATCTCTATTCACTTTTGTTGCTGAGTAAAAACAAAAGACTGCAGATAGATGCTACAGGATTAGGATACACATTTTCAAGAGCTGTTTTTCAATGCACAACCTTTACCTTTCCATTTTCTTCAATGGACAGAGATACCCATCTCCCCTCTTTTATCAATTTCTTACAAGTTCCTTTACTGTTACTCTTCTGCTACTTCAAATCCTCATATACAAAGGCAGGCAATTAATTACCTTTTGCCACTCTGGAAGGATCAAAGTTACAAAGATTTTTGAAGGTAGCATTTTAGTACTCACTGGCAGTTGAAAAAGTTACACTTTAGGAACCAAGATCAAGATAAAAGTCTGTATGCCTACAGTTTTAATGCAGGATTGGACTACCATAGGACTAGCGCATGCACTTCATGTGCCCTACTATAAAAATGGATGTAGCAGAATTAGAAAAGACAGACAGATAAAAATCTCTCTGCAGGAAGAGACATTGAGTAAAATAGGGCTCTCCAGCCTGGAGAATAAATAACAGGGAGGAGGAGAGGATGTCAGAAAAATCTGTAGAATCATGAATGGTGGGAAGAAGGCAAGGATGGAAAGGAAATCATCATTCACTGTTATTTACTGCTTCCTAAAACAGAAAAGCAAGAGGCATCTAATAAAATTATTGGAGAGCAATTTTATAACAAAAGGAAATACTTTTTCATATAATACATAATTGCATTATAGAGCTCACGGTCACAGGATGTTGTGGATGCTAGAAACACAAACGAGAAAAAAAAATTATTAAACAAATTCATGTTAGAAAAGTCTGTCAAGAGCAATTAAAGAAGGTAACGTGAATGACATACCAAGTCTGAAAGGCCTGAAGCTGTCAATTACTGAAAGTGAAAAAGATCTAATAGGGGGAGGACCACTTTATGCTAGCCCTGTTTTTGTTTTTGCTGGAGCCCTAAGTTTCTGCTACTGACCCCTGTTGTAGAAGAGACCCATAAAGAACCACATGAGCCTAAGGTCTGCTGTATAGGGCCATCTGGTTATGTACAACATGGAACTGTAACCACTGCAACTCTTGTAAAAGCTCTGCCTTCCATTTACTGTATTAGTTTACATTGGGAATAGTGGAACTAACAACATCATTGAAAGACTTTGATAAAATTTACTACAGCAGTTATACTGGATCAGATTAAAAAGCCTCATCTGATGTGAGAACTCTCCAATCAATATATCCAAGCTTCCTCTAAGGGATTTATATATAAATACAGACATATGTTCCTAGAAGGAAAATACACAATAAATTTATTCTCATAAATACAAAGGTACACAATTTGTAACCTTTCCTACCCTGAGATACAGAATAATCTCATATGACAATAGAAATGCAGGAGTTATGGAACTGAATATTACTGTATTTTCACACTTGTCCCAATTTACATTAAAATGTATCCAAAAGGAAGATTTTACTGCTTTTATACCAAATCATGCATCACCATTTCACAAATATAAATTTATTTATAGACAAATAGAACAGCCACTCTTAAATATCTGCATGAATAAGGAAAGAGTAACATCGTGGAACTACTGAGGAAGTCATCAGTGCAGAGACAACTGCTGTAGAGAGGTAATTAGCACTGCTTGCACTACATGCTTTTACACGACAATTACTACAGTTCAAAAAAACCTCTTATGTCAGTAAGTGTTCACAGACTCGCTGTCCTGATACTATTTGCATTCCAGAAAATTTCAGAAGTAGAAAGGAGAGGTGACATCAACATACTGTAAGCAAGATGCTAGCCAGAAATTCAGTTTATGCACTGATAACAAATTCTCAGTGAATCCTGCCACCTGAAAATAGAATTAGCCCAGATAAAATTGTGGCCAGGAAAACATACAATCCTGACACAGCATCTGTAAAACAATAAAACAAAAGTCAAACTAACCTGATCTGGTGGCCTTTACACTGACCCTTTTGCAGTAATGCTCTCTCTTTTAAACTCTGACCACCACCTTACCCCTCAGCAAGTCAAAAAACCACATCCCACCAAAAGACCTTTAGTTTTTTTTACCAAATGTAATAGTTGATTTGCTCATTACTACAGAATTCAAGCTGCAAGGTTCATTCCTTTCAAAAAGTTTACTTTTAAAACAGAAGAAATGAAACACTACTCTTGTGAACTCACACTTGTTTTCAGTATTTTTGTCAGAAATTTTTACTATTTTGTGTCTTGTGATATCTGGAACTTTTAAACTCCCTGTCTTCTGGAATCAATGGGAAAATTGCATCTTTTCCACTTAAAAAAAAACAAACAAACAAACTCCAAATCAATAAATATTCAAAAACTCTCTCATTACAACCCACAGAATCCCCCATGTTTCCCTCTCAAAAGAAGGTAAAAGCTGAAAAAAACAAAATTAAAATGAAAGCTTAATCCAAAAAAGATAAACAATGACCTGAAACTTATTCTTGCTTTTGAATACAGATTGGTTTTAAATTTCCATTTGGGGACAAGGTGTATTGTTTCTAAGAAAAACTTATGTTTGTTTTACTTTTTTAATTGGTTCACTGGCATATATTGAAGAAGTTATACATCTCTACTTTAGTCTTTATTAATGCATCATACCTATAAGTATTCCTGTGCAACAAAAATGAGGATGTAAAATTAAATGTATTACTAATAATGGAGCAACATGTGAAAACTCCCTCCTCTACTTTCTGCTTCCAGTGCCTGATCTGTCCATTTGCCCTGTCTGCAGATGGGGTGGTTTGCAGAGGAAAACAAAAGAGGTCTACTATGCAAATACTAGATGTATTCTTCCACTTCCATCACAATAAAACTTCTGTTGTACACTTGAATACTTAATATACAACCAGCAATTACTATTACAAGTAATAGTAATAGTATTACTAGTATTATAGTAATACTATAATTAGTATTATTATAGTAATACTAGTAATAGTATTACTAGTATTATAGTAATACTATAAATAGTAATACTATTACTGTTTTTCAAGTGTGGCCTGCAGGGAGTGCAACCTTTAAATCAGTACATTTTGCCTGTGGGGGGTTTTCTTTGTTTTGTTTTTTTTTTTTTTTTTGGACACTGTCCAACAGTTATTGCACTGAAGTTAACAAAATTTGGAAGTAGTGAATCCCAAACATCAGTTGAGCACACAGAACACATCTCCACTTACTTCTGGTGGAGAGAAAATCCACCCTTCTGCATCATTCCTGGAAAACCACAACTAAGTACAGTCACTACTCAATTGGTTTTATTTTGGAACAGCTGAAGATTAACAACAGTCTCCCAGATTAACAACAGTCTCCTGAAAGTCAGAGACACCTATCCATCAAAAAACCATGATTTCCTCCAGGAAGCGTTGAGTACACTGGACTGTGCCCAACTATTTTCTGGACCAGATTCTTGAATCTTAAAGTGGATGTGGACAGAAGAGACCGAGAGGAACACAGAATGGGGAAACTTCCACTGTAACCCTATTCCTCAGGCAGCTTCTTTTGAGATGCTGTATTTTCCCTGTGAAGTCATTGTAAGATTAGAAAATCTTAGGTAATAGGAGCTCTGTATATTCAAAGTACAGAAACCTGGAGTATAGTTCTGAAAGAGAGAATTCGCCTGTGACATGACATCAAGAGAACTATAGAAAATAAATCTTCTGTTAATGATCATACATTAATTTTGATGTTGTATAAAAGTCTTATTTCCTACATTTACTCTGAATACACATAGGCAATATAATTTTACAAAGCCTAACACACCCATTTTAGTGGGGAAAAAATATCCTGTTAAGAAAAATTAAATAAACTTCCATGCCAGTGGAAGCTTCACCCTGAAATCCCTGTTGTTCTGACATCATCTTCCTACTTTTCAGATATCTTTGTTAAAAAAGGCAGTAGTTATGTTTCAACACAATTAACCACAGGAAATTAATGTAGCCAGGAGACTACAAAGTTCCTTAGTTGATATGCTGACAGCCTCCATGGGCAAAAAGGGGAGACTCATTATTTTGTTTTAGTTAAGCACAAAAGAAAAAGAAGGTAATTTGAGTTTAACACCAAATGTTATCTTGAAATTCTGCTACAGCTGGAGTCTGACAAACAATGCTAGCTTACCCACAAAAGAAAAAAGTTAACTAAATTTCCAGTAATTTTACAAAAGCTAAACCAAACTATTTCTTATTAGTTTGTTTCTGTAAGGAGCAAATATAGTTGTGCTATTTAATTACAGTTCCCCTGTAATGAAGAGAAAAAGTTGTGTAAAGGCTTTGTGTGAGTCAGCTTTCCAATAAGACATCTTTTTTCTACCTCAACAAATTGATTTAGAGCTGGCAAGATGGACAGAATAAAATATCCAAGATACTAGTCAACATTCTTTGACAGGTCTCAATTCAATACTTGCTATAAAGTGCCTCATCTTTTAACCCCCAAACCCACATTCAGTATTGCAAAAGTTCTTTTACTTTGAATTTTAGGGAATGACTAGAGATATTATCTCCAAACACTATTACACTGTTTAGAGATTTTTTTTCTTCCCTTTGACTGCAAGAAAAACACAGGGGAAGAATTTGTCACATGTAAAGAAGAAATCAGAAGTCTGGTTTTTAATGTATATTAAATCTATGTAAAGATCTTCAAGCTCTATGGATCACAAGTATAAAACATCACTTGTCAATTCACTACTGAAATAATGAGCATTCAGGAAGATACTGCAACCCAGCCTATCAGATACAAGCTGATCTTTCACTGAGCAGAATTTTTATTAACATAAAATAATTGCCTTCAGTATCCAGGCCTAAAGTGACATTGCCAACCAGTGCTATGAAAAAGTAAAACAGAAGTGTTACTTACAGTTGCTAGACGCTCCTGTATAGTTCAACACGTACTGATCTGCTAGCAGCATCCTTTAAGTTTGCTATATACATGTCCCAACAGCTTCATATTCTCCTTCTGTGTAGCATCTCCAACTCAAACATGAGAAAACACATTGCTGTGTTTAATCAGACACTTAATTAGTCGAATGAGGAATGGTACTTTGGATGTGAGGGAAGAGAAGCCATCCCTGTTCAACTGCTGGTCAATGTAACAGAGGAAACACCACATGTTGACCGTATAAATGACTGCATTTCCTAATAAGCCAAGGAAAAATAAGAGAGATGGCTATACATGGATTTCAGCAGTGCGTGCATATACTGCATCCTCCACTGAATTCATTCCAGCTTGCAAGACATTGATGTATTTTCTGACTGACTCTGCTTAGGACACAAGCTTTTGAAACAGTACTTTCAGCCCACAAGCTTTTAGATGACAATCAAATCAAGATTTAATCAGTTCAACTTTGAACCAGAACAGCCCCTCATCCTGCAGATCAGCCCCTGGAAATATACTTATGTTGATTTTTTTCTATTCAGCTGCCTGTATAAATGTAAAAAGTTTAAAAAATGTAAAGCAGAGATCCAGTCTTCGAAGACAAGATTCTCCTTAAGGCTGCAAACCTCCGACTTCCTGAAGGTGCATTGCAGGAATGGTAGAAATTGATTTAGTGAAAGGCTCCTATTAGTGAGAGCACTGTTCTATTAGTGAGAGAGCTGTTCTCATTGCAAAGTCCCTCCCCTTGCTATAATCAATAATTTAAGCAAAGCCAAGAATCATGTCAGCCAAAATGACCAGGATAACTTGACCGTCTCTTTCTTACAGAGTACAAATAAAATTAAATTGAGGTCTGAATGGGAACGTACTCTAATATAAAATTTTGGCAAATCTGAGTTGTGCTTTTTGGCTTTCATGCAGACTATGGGAGGAGAGATGAAGTTCTTTGTTCCTTACTAAAAATTTCTCAGGTTCAGAGGAGTGCCCAAAATCCATTTTCAAGCTATAACCTTTGATTTAGAGTATTTATCAGTTACATGCAAACAAAAAATGTGCTCCACAAAGTTAAAGCTCTAACGTGGATTATACCAGTGCTACTCCTCTCTCAGTGCCCTGTAACGATGTCTGAGTTAATAACTGATGCAGTGTTTAAAATTTAATTGAACTCTGCAAAATCTCAATTCAAAAGCAATTAAAAAATAGGAAAAATTCATTTAGTTAATTAGTGTTATTGTTTAGGATTAAATAGTTTTATTCAGAAATAGTTTCATGAAGAATTCTGAGAATGATTTTCAAGCAAAAGCCTTGAGGTAGTCTTACTGCGTAATAAATCAATTTATCAATGTATCAAAATATGTACATATAAAATAATCAACATAATGAATAGGAGTTAAAAAACAATCCCTGTAACACAACACCATACAAAAATGGATTAAAATGCCTCAGAGACACCATAAGCAGGAAGCAAAAATATATGCTTTGTATTTGGAGTTCTCCCTCTCCCCCCAATGATTTCTCATCACCAGTGTATCAGGGACAAATCTTCTGTGCAAGCCAAAGGACACACACTGCTGGGCTTCACAAAACCAGACCCAGACACTACAAGGAACCCACTTAATGTCATTATCTTGAGCTCTGTGGCATCCAGATATTGGACATTTACGGCCGAATCCTGAGTACCCAGGGATTCTCAGAATGAAGCAATCGAATCTTAACAGCAAATACATGTGCTTTCATGGGATTGCTTAAAAAAGGCTTCATGTCCCTTAAGGCAGGCACCAGCCAGCCACTCTCAAGCTAGGACTGAGTTCAGAGCAAGGTCTCTGCAGCATGCCAAGTCATATCACACAACACCTCTTCTGGCCCAAGGAGATGTTCAGCACTGCTCTGAATCTACCTACCCTCTCCTGATGCAACAGCAACCAACCCAAGGCTGTCTGTAGCACCATCTATTCCATGTCTTGGTGGTACATGCTATAGGTTTCTGTATATCCAGAACTTTTTGTATATCCAGGTATTTCAGTATGTCCAATACCATAACTTGGAACAGCACCATTGTGACTTAGTGGACTCACAACCCCACTTCAGCCAATCCCATGTTGTTAATTAAAGCTGAATTCAACTTCCATCAGCTAACACTTGACTTATGTGAGAATTCAGCACACAAGAAACCAGTGCAATGAGAGACTGGGGTCTAAAGGAGCCATTAACTTGGGGAGAGATTAAAAGAAATACCTCCAGGTGCAAACATAACAGGGCAGGAACTTGAGGAGGATTTAAGTCTGTCCCTCACTGTACAGACATCTCCTTCCACAGGGGCCTGAACTAGGATCTGACTTTCTATTAGCACTATTTCAGTATTAAATAACTCAGAGCTTCCCATTTTCGTGTTAAGATTTCAGAACTTCTGTGAAGTAACATCCCAGCACAAGCAAAATCCCCAATATTCACTTCTGTTGTTAAACAGCCCACTGATCCATTACCTTTGTGCTAGTCTTGCTTGCCTAACCTACTGCCTGTAAACATCCCTGCTTGCTTCCAGCTCTCCCTCAATTGGTGTCTTTATTTACCTCCATAGCTGCATATGATTTATTCTCCTTTTACTTCCTCCTCCAGTCGGTCCCTCCTCCAGGTCATGTTCTCATCTTTCAGCCCATCTGTTCCTCCATCAGTTTTGTCCTCTGAGAGCAGTGAGGAGACCACCTCACCACAGCTGGGCCCAACACTGGGATCACAGCAGGTGCTCATAGGAACAACCACAGTGGCCCAGGCTTTGCATCTTCCACTCAGCAGAGAGGCAGGAATATCTTCTGAGGAGGAAACACCCCAAACTGTGCTGGCCATCCCCAGCTTGTACACCAGGTGAATTGCTGCTGTCCCAGCAACTGCAAGGTCCTCCAAGAGCTCAAGGGCCACTACAAAGACTAGAGACTCATTCTGCTGAGTGGCTATACCATTCCTCTACCACACCTACAGCTGATATACAGGAGCCTAGAAGATAATAAACAAACACCCAAACAGGCTGCAAAGAGCTTCAGAGCACACAGACCGCACCTAGAAGAATATAACCTTGCTCTCAAGCTTGCCTTAACAAACAAGCCTGCACATAAAGCCTCCTCTCAAAGGTCATACTGTTTTTTTCTTCCCTTCCCCAGACATATCTCAAAATATCAATCAGGTGGATTGAAGTTTGGCCTGACTTCTATGCAGCGTTCAGAAGTGCTGAGGCAGGGGTTTACTGGATCAATTTTGACCATAATTTTTTATTACTTGAACAGCTTTATCAACTGGATTTTTTTTTAAAGGAGAGGTGGTTAGTCTGGTGTCAGCTTATTGTGGCTTTTCTTCTGTGAAACCTCCTGCATTGTCATCCCTCTGAAATCAGGATCCTGACTTTCCCCATTAATTTCTCTGTTTTCTCTTCTGTGATTTTTCTTTCCCTTTGCTTGCTCCTGTATTTGACAATCCTAGGCATAGAAGAGCTTTTCCAGCAAGATGCATTCAACCTCAAGAGAGGACATGCAGCATCCAAAACGACACACTTCTATCCCTAAACTACAGAAGCTTGGAAAGTTTCCAAAAACCATCTGTCAGGTTAAATACCTGACATGATTAAGTTATTTACCACTTCTGAAACTTGAGTCTGCCCTGTAGATGCTCAGAAGAGTTTTCCACTTTGCTACAGCACACAAAAAGCATGTCCTAATATCTCTTAACATTACACATCCATGTAAAGTGCATTGTGGAGTTAAAGGAAACGCGCAGTGCTATGGGCGTCTTGTTAACTACTCAGGCAGTAGTATGGCGCTGGCATTTACTTCCCTGTGTTGTCTTGGCACCACCTCTACTCCCCCTTTTACTTTCCCATGCAGGTATTCCACACATTCCAGGGGCAGGCCCTGGATAAATTTGTTTATCCCACAACTACACATTTTACTGAATAGAAAAATATTCATTTTTAACACGCTCAAAATCATCGTACTGCAGCACTATGATATTTTCTGTATTAGGAATTATGTGCTTTACAAAGGTAGCATGGGAAGTGTCTCTGAAAAGACAAACACCAAACAAGAAATGAAATATCAAGGGCAAAACAACCCAGTTCATTAGACTCCCATCAAGTGGCCAGAAGTTCAGCTGGAGTAAGGTCAAAATCAATGAAGCTGTGTTAGTTAGGACTGGGCCACATTCGATGCTACTTGTAGCTAAAGGACTGAGCTAGCCATGGCAATGCTTTAGCAGTCAAAAGTACAGCCACCGCAAGGCAACTGCCTTCAAACTCAATTTCCCCCAGCCCCAGGGCATCCAGGGAGGGATGTCACACTAGGAGAGAGCTGTATGACAAACCATCCTAGACCCTTCGGGAACAATACAGCAGAGATTAAACAAGGAGCTATTTTTGAAACAAAGACACAATAGATGAACAAACTTAATTTCTGCATTACAGGACAGGTGTTTCAGATTCTATTCAGCTGCTTAATTCATGTGTGAGTGTTACCTATATGTGCATCCTGCTCAGCCTGTGATTGTTTCTCCAAATGCAAGTCCTAGCTCTTGCTTCTTCTCTGCTGCCTATCTTGGACACCACCAGATATCTCAAGGGACACCAGGTGGACAGTTGAACCAGGCTCACTCTAGGGAGGAAGCTGAATGGCTCTGATGAACTGAAAAATCATTATCTTTTTGGCAAACTGTTAAGTATGAAAGTGTAACTGTGACCATATGACACATTCTGGAAAACCCCTTCTGTAGTCCCAAATTTTGGTAATTGCAAACAGTGTTTGGAGGAGGATGTTAATTGTTGCTATATAAAGCATCTATTCTTCCACTCCTGAATTTAAGCACATTAATTCACTTTTACATACCCATATTTGTTACCTATGTCAATCCAAAAGGGTGCTCATTGTTACTCTTGATTGTGGAATCTGGTTGTTGATTGCCACTCTCAGTTGTGGAATCTTTAGATTTCAAGTCAGAGCACTGAAGCATCCAAGATAGGGATTTAGGTATCTCCACTGAGAATCACAGAATAAACCCAACCTGACTGCCTAAACACAGCAAGCAGCCTCCCTGTACAACTGATAGTGGCAATGTGCACTTGAGAGGATCATCTTTCAAGTTCAATTTATTTTATAGCTTTCTACCAGTAGACTGTGAACATTGTGTAGCCACAGCTGCCCTTGAAGTTTTATTTCTTTTAAACTGACCCTAAAATCTTCTTACAGGGATGGCTAAATAAGAGACAAACATGCAGTCAGTAACTTCACATGCAGAATGTTACCTCCACACACCTGGGGATACTGAGCAATAATCACTTTTCTTATTACATAAGCAGTCAGCAAATGGTCAAACCTGAGTCTATAAAACATGCACTATTCTTGAGACATGGTTATCAGTAACATGCAGGATTAAAAAAAATATAACTGCCCAATATTAAAAGTCACCAGCCTTTAGGATGCACAGCAGGTGTGAACCAGAGACTCTTATTCCCAAAAATCTAAAAATTGGGTGTTTACTTAGAACCCTACAACTGGTTCTCTCTCTAGTTTTATATGACTTGTGTTAATCCACAATGTAATTGAATGTATTTTTAGGACATAAATCTTTTCCCCTCCCTCAGGAACACAGAAAACATGTTCTAAGCAAGTAACAGACTTATTGTCTGTATCAGATAGGTACTGCAAAGGAAGAATCGTGCTTTTAAGAGGACATCCATTTTAATTTGGTCAAAGATGCTGGTTAAAATCAGAGGCAGAATTGACCACTGCTATAAGTCTTTCTGATCAGTTCATGATTTACTGTAATTTTTATTGTATTAAGAGGGCTATTCTCCCCAGACATGCTGTTATTTCAGAACACTGGGCTGTCTGTACAAGAGCAGCGCTCCTTATTCCCAAGGGCCAGTCTCACAGCTGCCATTTCTGCAGGGATTGAGCTCGTTTATTTGTAACCAGCTATTCAACCACCCTCTCCTGTCTGCTCAGAGACCAGCAGCAGACAGGTATTTGGTACACTGTAGTTGCACACAGCAGCAGCACTCCTGAAAAAGAGGACACTTGTGGTTTTAATACCTCTTGGATTTCAGCTAGGGAGAAACGAGGCATCATGTGACCCAAAGGATGAGAGACTGGGGAGCCAGAGGAGGCTGCTGCCCCTGCACATCCTCCCACAACCCTGAAGAGAGCAATAAGGGCAGCTGGCACAGAGCAACAAACATCTCTGTAGGACCACGAGTCCCACATCTCAGGGACTTTCCTATTTATGGAGCTATTCCTGGCTCTAGAAGGAGGGGATTTATTTAAATTAAAACAGAAAGCAAAAGCAAATTCCAGTTTTCTTGTTGGTTTGGAAGCAAAGAGAATTCTTTTTATTTCCTGAAGAATTCCCACTTCTAATTCATTAGAGATTATTACACAGAACACTGAACTTTCCTATGGCAGAATAACTTTCCACTGAAATTGTTTTTCAGGTGATACAAAGATTAGGAAATGTGCCTGCCTTCTTCTTAACAAAAAAAACCCAAAAAAACCAAACAAAAAAAAGCAAGCCACAAACAGAAAACATCACCCTCATTCTCTCCTAGGTTTGAGCTCTGGGGCATGTGCTTTGCTGCTGGTTGGACCGCATAGATTCATACAATGAATACATACAAATTCATCCAGGTAAAACTGATGAATACACAGAGAAGGAATAGATAGATGGTGTAATAACACAAGATGTGTTTCCTTTGAAAACTAGACTAAAGAAAGTTTCTTGAGATAGGAGGGAGCATTCCCCAATATGTGAACCCAGTTCTGGTCATTTGCAGTATTAAAACCACCTGGAGCTGGTGTCTGGTTATTCATAAGACTCTCCAGATGACAGAGGATTCAAGTGGATAGACACAGCAGGTCCCAGGAGAGATGCAGTGCCTGAGGCCAAGGGAGGCAGGTTTCCTTGTTTGGGAGACTGCCTGCAGTGCTGGGTGTCAATCAGCCCTGGTGGCAAACCCTGCCTGTCTCTAGGAAGGCTGCCTGAAAACCCATAAGGGCTTGGCATGTGCTCAGATCTCGATGACATCCCATTGCTTTGCTGATTATAGGTTTTTTCTGTTTCTAAAATCACTGCAGACTCTTTTTTTTTCAAGTACTGAATCTCAGAAATAAGGTTAGATAGCTGAAAGCACTAATAAAAATATCTGAAAGTTGAGGTCAATGTAGTTCTTGTCAAGATGCATATACAGCTAATTTGCCTGGAGTAGAAAGAAGAATTTCCTTAAAACACATTTCTCATACTGTGCTGTGCTTGTGGTGCTCAGTGGCCATTATTAATGGATTCTATCATATCTGTTTATCAACACTAACATTTGTTTAAATAATCAGTTGCTTTGTATCTTTAAATTGAGTTGTATTTATTTTTGACCTCTTCACTCAGAGAGAAGGCCAAGGCTCTTGAAAACACCTTTTTATTAGGCCACATGTACAAGTATCCTGCCCTAAGGAGACTTCAGGAGGATTTTATCTAAACAATGATGCATTCCCTGTGCAATCAATTAAGAATAAATTTTTCAAGGGTTTTTGAATTACACAATCCAAAAGAAAACATATGAAAACAAAACAACAAAAATACCTCACAAAACAACATTCAGATGTCCAGGATTCGAATAATGAATTGTTAATAATGGGAAGAGAAAGACAAAACAATTCAGAAGCCCTGAAAGAAGCATATTGTTATTTTTAACGGTGTCTTCTAAGCAAATCATATTTCTGTAATATTTCTGCATAAACTGAAGTGCTAAATACAATCTCTGGACTGAACATTATTAATTCTCCAGGTATCTGCTGGACTACATTCTTTTATGGATTAACTGTTCCCAATAC
>VZSR01003049.1:2560790-2608515 GCA_013398615.1 Brachypodius melanocephalos
AAACTACTGGTGCCCTGCGTCGTTCCACAATGACAATGACACTAACATCCATTATTGGAGCACAAATGCAAGGGTTGGAGAGCACTGAGCTGTGAAGACCCCACACGATGCTCTCCTCCTACCCCAGATGCAGTGGCAGCGAAGAGCCCTGTCCATGCCCAAAATGACAGACCTCCAGGGTGGACACCACCAGGGCTCACAGCACAACTCCTCAGCTGGGAGGGCCTCTCTTCTACCCATGTTGGCACACAGGGAGGGAGCATCATCAAATGACTGGGAGGTGGTGGGCACACTTACAAAGCTGTGCATTACAAAAGTAAAAATCTTCACTGAACCTAAAATCCATGGTTCAGAAAAGCTTTTTTGTTGTGTGTAGAAAGCTATCAGTAGTTCAGCATCTCCTGACAATCATGTTCTTCTCACAACATGCACCCACTGACTATTGAAGAGCAGTTATTTATAAACTAACAAAAGGTGCAGTTAGCATAGTTTTAGTACCCTGTAGAGGGCATCTGCTGGTGCCTTTCTTAAAGCTGCTACAACTGACCAGGAAGTTTCCAAGAATTCCCTCACAGCCAAGCAGCTGTGTGCAAGGCCAGGGCTTGTATTTTGACACAATCCACTTCACCATTGAAACTGCTAAACACCTCTCTCCTTCCTGGCACCAGCTGAGAAAAGCTAAGCAATTCCTGTCTAAAGCAGTGGCTGTGAGGAGCCTTTGCCTGTGTACCTGTTTCATCAGGTGAGCTCGGTGAGGCGCTGTCCTGGGACAGGGTAGTCCAACTGGAGTCCTCATCACTTGGGGCCAGGTTTTGAATCCTGTGGAGGGCACAGTCTGTTTTGGCCCCGGTTTTTGGGTGATCTTTCTTTGTCTCAGGGCTTGATGACACTGTGGCAACCTGGCCATCCTCTGGGCTTGGCATCTTGTTCTGTTTCCGGGGCAGGACTTCCCCATTGACAATAACAGTAGAAGCCTGGCTGTTGCTTTGTGCAGTCTTATCTTCCATCGCAACAAAGCCCTGCTCTAGATCTCGAGCTGATGTCTCTAGATCGGCATAGTAATTCAGGAAGCTCTTGGTCCTCCTCGGCTGCGAGGGCAATATTTCACAGCCAGAGGAATCCTGCGGGATTGGCTCATTGCTTTCAAACTTCTCAGAAGTTACATTTACGCCTGCAGTGGTACCGAGGTTTTTGTTGGGATCCTGCTGTCCCTGCTCAGCAGCTTTCCTGAGCTGGTTTTCTCCATTCTTCACCAGCTTTATATTGGCAGAGCTGTTCCCCAGAAGGGGCTGAGCTGCTGGATCAGACAGACCCATGGCTGTCTGAATGTTAGTCAGAGCGTACTTTTTCCTGCATTTGGGAGGAGTGCTGTTCTTGGTCTCTGTGTGCCTGATCTCTGCATTCAGGAGCTCGTTGTGGGAGGAGCGCAGGTTCAGGGTGTTGGGCGGCGTGGCGGGGCTGTTGCGGTTCACAACGTCCGTCGTGCTGCCGCTTGCCATAAACACTGCCAACGCGTCCACGCCGGAATCGACTGAAAAGAAAAAGAAACTGGCATGAAACACATTCCTTACAGGCACTCTTCTGCTAGGGCTTCTGGTAAAGGCATGTAGCACTTTAGGTAATTGTTTTACAGGAGGAATATTACCACAACCTAAGTGGTTAAGAGAAGAGATAAAAGCTTATCTTATTAAATAAGGAAGAACAGAGGCAGAAAAATATACAGACAGATCATCAGGATCACGAAGATGAGAAAAAGCAGAAAGCCTGACCCCATACAAGACGATTTCAGGGCAGATTTTTCATTTCTGATTCTGTTGCAGGCAGGCTCTAGGACAGCAGGGGTGCCCTTTGCAAATGCCTGGGATTCTCACTATCTTACAGTAACTGTTTCAGTATTTCACCTCTGTCTCGGATGAGGAGGGAAATAAGTCCTCATGTGCTCACTGCTAGGAAGCAGAAATTTAAAATATTTCTAAGCAGACTGCAGACAGATGCTGCTTCTTTTTCATCTTTGAGTAGTGCTGTTACTGCTAAGCCTGACTTGCTGGTCAGTTTTTGACTCCTAACATCTGCGTTTTCTCTGCTATTTGTCTTTCTTTCCCCTCCCTCCCTTGCCACCTTCCTTTTAAATTTTTTTTAGAGAATGGCAGTAGAGGGTCAGGGAATACAAGTAGAAGATTATTTCACAAAGGTGTATTTGATTTCCAGGCGCAAGGAAAAAAATCCTTTGACAAAACACTCTGCTGGAATTCAATCAATTTCAAAAAAAGGGCTGGCTCCAGAGATGGCTTACTATTTCTATAGCTCACAAAGTTCAAGCTTAAGGATAAAACACACATCTTAGGGCGGAGAACACACTTTACACTGTTAAATAATCATTCTTTTGTCTGCTTGTAAACAAGTTTCTGATTTTTCTTAGCCAAGAGTACAGCTCATATTTGAAAAAAATATTAGGTTTATTGAGGGAACAGATTTTTAGACTATTAAAATTATCAAAATACAGATATTTTTAAAACTCATTTAACAAACCTGTAATTTGTTCCTGTACTATCTATTTATGGTTTCCACTAACCTGTTCATGTACTCCATGAACACCTCAATTTACTGTAATAGTCACTGTTGTTTGATACCTGGCAACTAAATTAGAGGCCAATTAATAAATCACTCCACAATAAATCTGCCACAACATGAAACACCCTTTCTGTTATTCCTAATTCTCAGTTATCATTGACTGCTTGTATTGCACATTCTGGGGCTTATCCAGAAATGAAAAGCTGTAATTTGAGCTAGCTGATGACAGATCATTCCAGCTGAGCTGTGCTACATCTTTGTATATTTGATATATGACAGAGCTGACTGCTGTACAGGTTTACAAGAGATTAAATATATGGGTTTTAAAAGAACATATAATATATAAACAGAGTGAAAAGGAGCACTTCACATTGTTACCTAAATGCAGGCACAGTTGCTAGCTAGTGTTCCCTCCTCTTTGATGTGCTGTCAAAGCTGCTCACTTGCAAACATCACTCTGGTTCATTTGAAACCAAGTAGATCAAGTAATAATACCCTTTGTTCCCTGAATCACCTACCCAGCTGTTGAAGAACAATTTCTAAAACTTGATAAAAACAGAACTTAAACTAAATTTTACAATTTTTCATGTTTGCCAATTTCTCGAGCCCTGTCAGTCAGTCTAAACCAACTGCAAATTCTTTAGATCACCCCATGCACATGCTGTGCAAAAGCCATCATCTTAGGTAACAGCTAACAAACATCCTGAAACAATAGCCACAAGAAACTTTAAAACACAACTACTACACAATTTAAAGGAACTTTATAAATGATCTCTCAGATAAACACATTGTATATAAACACAGAGCTTTCTGTATCTTGTTCAAAACCAACCAGGTCTAATGTAAGCAATGTCACATCTGATCAGATGTTACCAAAATGTTTTACATGAAACAGCTTCTACATATCAACTGGCTGCTTTGTATTCTTTTCTGAATCACTCAAAATCTGACAACATGGAAGTCACGTAAAAAAGTAAAGTAATACGGCAGGATAATTTCCTCCCTCCACTGCCTGACCTTTAGAATTCACGCAACTGCATGGTATCTATGGACTTCACTAGATTACATTTTACTTCATCCTTCAGCAGATTAAAACAAGCATTTATGTTGTTTTTCACCAATAAATACAATCACCACAATACGGAACAAGACTGAAATTTGTTCTTCTCTTTTGTTACAAATGAGTTACTTCATGCAATTTTTGCCACTGTTTTTGTCACTGGATAAATTTCTTAAAAAATAATCTTCCTACACATAGCTTAAGTATTTGCCTGGCAGCTTATCTTTAGCTTGTCCCCTGCTGTTATTGTTTCATTGCTCAGAAATATTGTTAAGAATAAGCCCTTGGAAACATTGCAACAAAATGTATTACACTTTACTAATCTGCTTGATAAAGGTTCTCCATTGATTTGATGAACTTTGGCAAATTGTTCAACGACTGAGCCAAGGAGTCTTTGTGACCCACATAGCGTTTGTGACTTGGGTGTTAAGCTGGGCTGCTGTACGACCATGAACAGAAAAATGTCAAAACAAACCTTTCACTTAGACACCATCTCCCCTCCTGACCCCATCTCAGGTGATCCCTTGATCAAACCATCAAGCTCAAATTATCAGTGAGCAGGCAAACAGCAGCACAAGGAGTGCACAGGATGAAGCAGGCTGTTCTCTCAGGGGCCATGAGCCTGCTCCCTGCACTCCCAGCCATGCCCTGGGATATACATGGCCGGCTTCCCTCAGCTCTTGGAAGCAGACACAGATGTGAGAAAAAAAGAGAAAAGAAGGCAAAAAGAGAAGAAGAAATACATATGGGCAGATCTTCCATCTCGAGGGTAGAAGCTGCTACAAGACTAGGACTAACTAAAGCGCCAGAAAAATCTGAATGCCAGGAAATGCCTAAGAGCACTGAAGAAAGATTATTGCATAGTAGAACAGCATAAGAAAGAAGAGCAATACCCCGTCCCTCCTCCTTTATATGGGACACAATGATGGTTGAAACACATCACTTTTCCCAGAGGAAGCACATCCCAACTTCCTAATTAAAAACGTCAGTAAAATGCAGGAACCCTAGATTCCTGCATCCAGGGCTGCCACAGGCAGACTCCATCCCCCTCTCAGACAGCTCCTTGTCCTGCCTGGCCACCAGCAAGGACCATGTTATTGGCACAGGGCACCATATTTTGGATTTCTCTACCTTGTGCTGAAAAACAAACACAAATGGGCAAGCAGACCAGGAATCACTCAGTTGATACATATATCTCCGTTTAAGTGAGGGAACACTGCTAAGTTGTGAGTAAAAGTAGGGTATTACAGTAAAAAATAGTCTGCTCTGGTGAAAATCTAACAACAATTAGAACGTTATCATTACTGGGAATAAAACATGGTTAAATTGTTGGTTCTTCAAGATAGCACTTAACTCAGTAGAAGATCTGTCATGGCAATTGATTAAGGGTTTCAATTTGCTTACTTTGTAAAGAACTCCCAGCCTCAACTGTAGACTTTTACCATACTTACAGATAAAGATTAAAATACTTTTACCACTATAATGTGTTTAACACAGAGTACTGCCAATTCTCTATGGATCATATTAATACAAATAACACTATTACTTCAATGGCTTTTATCGATGTTTTTGAATCTTGTCATAAAACTTACAGAGCTAGAAGAAAGAGAAAATGCCATTACAAACAAAAAATAGTGCACGACCAATTTGTCTTTGCCATCTAATGACTTTTTTGCATTGTATTGTCTATGGAAAGTTTTTAAAAAGCTGAATAGAGAGTTTCTTCAAAAAGGCACAGTTAAAAAAAAAAAAGAAGTGCTTTCTCTTTTTCATGTGTAAAGCAAAATAAAAGTGAAATATGTGCCTGGAAAGAAGAAGAAGAAGAAGAAAAATAAGTGGAAAATTTCACATATTTGCATAGCAGAATCTTTTAAAGGGCATCTGACCTGGAAGTACTTCTGACATGGCTCGCAGGGCGTCAGCAATGCATCGGGAAATAGATTATAATTTGAAATCTGAAAAGAGGGACCATTTAAGAATTAAAACCAAAGGAAAACACAAAAGAAAAATACCACATTTTAGAAGCTCCTGAGTGGTGTTAAGCATTCTAAATAAAGCTCACAGCATAACAGTGAGGATCTTCTGAGTTTCTAATAATATTTGACACTCAAAGTATGGGAGAGGCTAGGCTGCAGCAACATGAACATGTAATTAAAACCAACTATTATATTTTTGTTAATGTACAACTTTACTAGGAGCACAAATTCAAAAATATTCTCCAGTCTGAGTCAACATACTGCAGCAAAAACTTAAACACTTTGGAAAATATGAGGTTTTTCCCAATTACAAGATTACAGCTTACTCAGGAAACCACAGCAGCACTGGTACAAGAAAACACAGCAGTAAGGCAGGTTCACAAAAACATTTGCAGAATGAGATCTAGCATACGAAACTAAGAAGCACAGGGTTGATATCACAGGAGGGAGTCATAAAAAGAAAGGCAGAATCAGAAAATCTGGCAAAATCAGAGTCAAGACTAGAAGCTTTCTTTCATCTGATTGTTCTTACCTAGATATCTACACAAATTCCAGGCAACACCTAAAACTTTCAGAAAAGGAGAGAAAGTATTCAAATGAAGTGCTGTGCTAGATCAGAGACTACAGCCAGTGATTTTTTTCTTGCTGCTCCCTCTGTCAATGACATTTTAGCTGGGCTGAGCTTGGAAGCTAGAAAGAGAAAGCTCAGCAAAGCCAAGAAAGCAAATTATGATGGTGGGCAGAGCAGTTTGAGGAATGCAAGAGCAGGAAAGGAGCAAGGCTGTAAGCACCTTACACATGGTGTTCTCAAATCTATCTGCAGATGACTCCACACAAACCTCTGAGTTGCTGAGGGTGGGAAGGACCTCTCTAGAGCACCAAACAAAACAGTCCTGCTCAAGCAGGTAATCACTACTGCCCTCTCTACTCCATCCTGGATCTGTTCTCACATCAGAATAAAATCAGCACTTCAACCCGATTGCTAAGTGCAGCTTCTCCCATTTCCAGCCATTTCCTGCTTCACCTAGTCCTACTGAAATCACCATCTGGTAACCAGCTTTCTGTCCTGGCTCCTCCACCCCCAAGAGGCACCCTGCCAGTCCCTGCTGCCACAATAATGCCACTTCTCCTTTTAGAGCTAATCAGGCTGCCAACCAGCTGCACCAGCCTAGCAGCAGTGCTGTTTCCGTTCTAGTGGTGCTCTTATTAATGGGAATCCATAAAGCTGATCTGTCTTTAAGTGGTGTAACTGAGGAAAAAAATCTTCAGATCTTCAATGAGTTGTAGCATTCAAGCTGAATATGCCTTCCCATTTACCATTTTTTTCCTTCCCCCTTCCCACAAAGCCAAACTCCTCACCCAGAAAAAATTCCAACACAAGATGTTTCTCAGAATCAGATTCTATCAGATACAAAGAAAAAAAATAAATAATAAAACCTAAAAATATTAATGACCAAAAGAAACCAGCTAAATCCACTGATCCTCTACTTTTTAAAAAATTAAGATAGATAACCTGTATACATCTAAATAATCAGTGTATATTTAACTACTTGACTGAAACTTTGTATTGCAGAGAATGTGGATCATCTTGTGCTACTACAGTACTGCTAAATCAAGTAACCACTTCAAGAAATAAAGTGCAATTCTTTCACTTATATAAGGCATAGCCATGACATGCCATAACAACAAATCCTGCATTTAGTGAGGGAAAAAACAAGATGGCATGCTAAATCTTTTCCAAATTCAATTTTTGCCCTTTAATTAGATTTCCCCCATGTGTAGAATGGAACATTCTGGTAGGCAAAATCAGCATTGTCACAGCAAGAAGATGGAGTATGTTTTATCTGCTGGCTGCTTGTGAGCACAGATAACAAGACCTTCTGTCATTGGATCTATACGTTCACAGTGACATTTGCTAAGTAAACAGCTGTAACTTTTTCTAATCCCATTGTTTAAATTAAACTGCTGAGCTCTAACATTCTAACATAAGCTTTTTAAATTGTCATATAAATTACTCAATCTCTATCATAAAGATCATGCCTCGGACTTATTTGTTAATTTACAAATATCCCTACTTTTAACGTAAGTGCTAACAACAGGGCACAAGCATAAATGTCATTCTCCCTTTAACAGAAACACACAGAAATTGTAACCTGAATTTCTGCAATTGAGATGACCAATAAAGCAAGAAGGACTTCTATGTTCTGCAGATTCAATCTCAAGTACTATCCAAAAATAACTTTTACCAATGTGTAATCGAAGCTGATCCGAAATACCAAAACTAAAGCAAAATGTCACATGAAACAGAAAGCTAGGATAAGCTGTCTCAGTGAAAAAACGCAACCAAAATGTTTTGTAGGACAGGCAGCCTACCCATATCCTTGATGAAGCATTAGAAAGGAATCAAGGGCCACAGATCTGGCACATAAAATGACTTTGACAGATTCAGACTGATTTTAAACCAGAGATTTTTCAGCCCCTCATAAATGTAACTTCAATCATTTGTCAGTTCCTAAATCAGGAAACAGAGCCACTCCAAAGATGATCAATTCTTTAACAGGCTTAAGGAAACTCACAAGGTCCAGGAGCAGCTTTCCAGCTATCTGAAACAGCAATGGACCAATCCCAAGCACTTTGATCAGGTGACACAGGCATCAAAAGCAGGAAAGACATTAAGAACAGGTCACAGCAGTGAGAGAAGCAGGTAGAATGTTAAGTGAAACCCTGTCAGGTGGAATGGTGAAGGTTCCAGCACAAATGCCGTGCTGGGAAAAAAAAAAACCCAAACCCAATGATTATTACCAACAACCACCTCCATCACACCTTGTCTGGCCCTGCAATTTGCAGCTCACAAACACTCCCTGTTCCTGCAAAGCTTAGAAACAAGGCTGCACACCCCTGAGCACAATCTGCTTCTCCAAGAACTAACTACATCCACACAAAGAAAGACATTGCAGTGACCCTTTTAAAATTTAATTATTTTAAACTTCTGATGGTCTGGCATGATTTCACCTGCTACAACTTCATCTGCCCTCTGAAGCACATATTACAAATTTATGGCTAGTTATACGTTAAACTTTTATCAAACAATGTTATCCAGGAATGTTTTTATCATATTACCCAGACTGGTAGCAATAGTTTTCAGCCACCTATTTTTACTGTCTCATAGTTGACATCTTAAAAAGCATTTGAAAGTCTGTTCTACAGCAAATATTGTTTTGTCTTTACTGTAAAGTTGTACTTAGTATCAAATTAGGCTCTAGAGATGAACATTTGAAAATTAAAAAGTAGGAAATAATCCTTCAGTCAACTCTACAACTCTATATAGAAAAAAAGACTAAAAGTATGTGTGTGTCAAAAGTATCAATACAAAGAAATTATCTAATTTCATCAATTCCTAAATGTTTGCAAATAACTTCAAATTGCTAACAGTAAGTTGAGACCAATGAGTAAAAATAAAAAGTCCAAGTTTCAGACACAGAAAAGTGCAGTAGGGTGCCAGCTTTTGCACAATGAAGACTATCAGGGCTCTCAAGAAAAGACAATTAAGATATTGCATGTTGAAAAGGTTGTTTGTGTTCCATGTACATTTAAAACATTCTGTATCTCATGTAGGTAAGGTTGGTATATATCTGCACTTTTCACTACAGCTGCTAAACTGTCTGAAAATTGGACTCACATGTCCTACCCACATATTCTTTGCCTCCAGTAAAGGAACAGAGCTCAGGGTACATCAAACTGAAAAAGCTCTCTACATTTCCACTCTGTTTTTTTAATCAAAGGCTGAACTAAAATAAGGCTCATTAAACAAAGACATACATCTCACCAAGGCTGAAAGTTCCCTGCAAAGCTGTGTTATCTTCAGCCAAACTTCATTGGGGCAAAGCAGAAACATTTCAAACATACAACAGCTCATAAACCAAGTGCTGCAGTACTGCTTAAGCTGACAGAATATCAAGGAATGACTAAAAGAGCCATACCCTACAGTAACTCTCCCAGTGTCATTATGGTACTAGAATACAGCAGTGACTTGAATCCTGGCCTGATGCAGCCAGTAGAGCTCTCTGAGAAGGCTCTGCCAATAGTGCTCATATATAAAACAAACCACATGCTCGTAAATGAAATCAAACTATCATATTTGCTTTATGGTCCCCATAAACTAAACAGATCAATCCATAATAAAGTGGAAGGAGAACATAACAGAAAAGCAACTGCACTTACTGGCATTCATATTAATTACACCGAAGTGTGGTTTAAAGCAGATTCAGTTTCAACAAACTTGGCTGTAGAAGACAAGTGGAAAAGAACAAACTACTGGTATTACTGGCCTAAACTGCAACACAGAATCTTGAGTTCTTTCCATGCTAGCCAAAATTCTCTGTTGTTCTTTCTTATCTACAAACTTATAGATCTCCACAAGGTATTGACTACCAAAGGAACCAGAGTTTCTGTGAAAGGGGACAAAGACATGATGTGAATCTGCTGTCATGGTGGCTCTCCATAACCATATGCAACTCCAGGTGGAATTACAAGGAAACCCTCACCTTCTTCCTCTGACTCCCCTGTGAAGAAGAAATTGACCTGTCAGGGTCCTGAGATAGGGCTTCTATTTAATTACGCTAAGAAATAAATGCAAAAGTGATGATAGGCAGTCAGAGTACTACACAGTCCCTAAAGAAAGTTTTTCACCTGCCAACATGCTTTAGGGGCTTCACCAGGATCACTTAAGAGGAAGACAAAGTTCCTATGCCAGTCTCCACACAGCTTCCGAGGAAAGGCAGGAACCAGAGAGACTTGAACAAAGAGAGAACACACGTCATTGGGTACTTCTGTAATTTCCACTCCATCAGTCATCTGCATTCCTGCCTTTTCCTCAGCTATTATGTGGAGCTCTTAAAGAAACTTTACAGAAAAGTGTCACCTCTCCAAGCACGATCTGAGCAGTGCTAAAGCTTGAACCTCATTTACACCAAGATGTCTTTGTCTGGAAAGAAGAGGTCAGGAGACACAGGGCAGGAGTTTGCAGATGTAGAATTTTACTGACGCGTCTACCAAGAGTTGTACATTGCATACACTCCTCCTCCTTGGGGTTAGGTGCCTCTTTGGGTCAGTAATCTGTTATTCTAGGAGCAGCTCCAAGCCCACACAGCCACAGCATGATACATTTTTACACCAACTCACCTTGTGCTAATGATGGCAATGTAATTATCAGAACTTGGCTGCAAGACTGGAAGTTAGGTGTGTTCATTCTGGGGTTTGCTGTTATTTATAATTTTACCATTCTCACATTTGTTTCTTTATCTCACTGCAGTGAAACTAAGATTTTCCAGCTGTTTCATGAAACAGCAGCTCCCTTGCAAGCTCAGCACAAAGAAAGGCACAGTTGGGCATTCCTTGGGAAGCTGAATAGACAGAGGTAGAGCAGAAATCTGAGTGTTCCTCAAGGGAAATCAAACCCCAAGTTTATAAAAGCAACCCTGCTCTCTCTGCCCTCAAGCACTTTGAATTCTTTATAAGAGCAGCTTTATCACGAAGCAGATGATCATGAAGAACCAAGACTCCAATCTCTCCCATCTGCAGTCCAGGAGAGTGCCATCTCATGAGGAATACTTCCTTTCATTGTCATCTTTGATTTATGAATGCTTCAGAAAAATGGCATTTCCCAAAAAAAGTTTGCTTGGGACAAAAAGTCACTCTCCAGCAGAAATTTCTGAAATAAAACCTGCGTCAGCTCTAATAATTCTATTGCTGAATCACATTAAAAATCATTCCATATAGTCTGAATTACTAATAGGTCAAAAATCCAGAAATCCACCTTTACCTGCCACAAATCAAGAGTGTGACTTAAGAGTGGGACATGTGGCACCACTGTCTGTGGGCAGCAAGGGCTCGTCTGGGAGTTCGAGGTGCAAGCAGGTCCCTTCCTCCCAGCGAAGGCTGAAGTGCCACTGCAGGATTGAGCCTCCACCCCTGCACCCTCCAAAGGTCAGCAAGGGCTGAAAACTGCTACCCACATATTTCTGTACTTCCTCACTTCTAATGTCCTCTGAAAAAGTGGGCTTTTTAAAATTTAAAGTAGTCTCACAAATTCTGCATTTTTTAATTTTTATTATTATTACTGTTATTATCGTTGTTGTTGCTCATGCAACAACAACAAGGGCTCGTTTAAGCCCTTCACGAGCATTGAATGCCAGCAGGAAGGCACTGGAATCAAATCCATTTTCTTCAAAACACTTGATCAGAATTCAAAGTCATGCAAAATACTACAATTAACTAAAATAAATGGACAGTATACGCATGGACAAGCCCTTTAGAAGTGATGATAGGCAGTCAGACATACAGAAATCTTTGTGTGCAGAAAAAAATTTTAGTACGAAATAAAATTTGAGGCTACCTAAACATCACAAACAAAACTATGTTTTCACAAGAGCTGCTGCAGTCAATGCAGGAAAGTGGAGTTTGTGAGCAAGTATTAGAAAAATATAAATAAAAAAGCTCAAGAGAAATTAATGAAAGAAGTCTGTTTACGAAACCTAGTTTCTCAGTAGGTGGAGACTGTACATCCATCCTTAGTCTATGTTTTCACAAGGAAAATACAGAAAAGAAAGAAAACCCAGCAAAATAGCACACGAGGGAGTGTTCAATCAGCAGAAGCAGCATTAGAGAGTATCTTAGCCAGGGATACGCCTAAGACTGTTTTGCTTGCTGACAGTAATCAAGGGAGATCATTGCTCTTTAATTACACTTTTTAAAAGTCTAAACCAGCAGGCACCTGTTAAATTCACAGCTCTCCATTTTACAATTTAAACACATTGCTGTTTTTTATACCTTCAGTGCCTATATAGGAAATATATCTCCTAGCATTGGGCTTCAAATAAGCCATTTTCTATTTTCTGTTATGTGTTTCTACAACTATAAAACCTTTTGTTATTCTCATAAGACCACACGCTATTCAATAAATTTATGAAATCATTCAACAAAACAGCCAATGCCATAAAGGGATGAAATGTTACATTACCACCTAAGAAGCAACACAGCTGCTATACTCCACATAGACTTATTTACAGATTTATTTAGGTATAGGTATATGTACAGACAGAAGATAAAGTCAGGGACTAAAGCTTAAGGCTGCACCAAGTCCTTGATGTACACAATCCATAAACATGAAATGCAATAACTTAGATGATGCAATTACTTATTATTTATGCAAAGAACACAAAAGCAAAATCATGTGTTTTACCAGCACTTCCATCAAGAACTAATCTGTTATCAGAGACTTCATTATGATCCACATTTCCCAAATACTGGGCAACTTCAATACCATTATTGCTGAATGTCCAAAACATGCTATGTTAAGCACCAAGAAGCTGCACAAATCATACAGTAACAAAACCAAAAAACAAAGAAAGTTTCCTGGCTTAGAAACTCTGACAGATTAAGGAAAGGGAAAACTTAGCTTAACAGAAGCACAAAGCAGTCATGAAACAGGTGTTTTGACATCTCTGTCTTCAAACTGAGGGAGTTCTGGTGCCAATTGATTCTGATGCAAGTTTTGGCCCTGGCAGATGATGGGAGTCCCAGCCTTTCTCCAAGTAAACAATTCTACTTCTTCATGCCTGCAACTGTTCAACTAGACAACAGGAAAGCATTTCAAGCTCTTCTGGTAAGAATCTAATGCCTATTACTTGTTCTCTCTAAGCAGTAATGGATTTGATTAGATAATTCTCCCGTAGAGCATCTTAAAAGTCTGAGCTTTGACCCTAGGCATGGGATGTGAATATCATGTTGGGCAGTACACCAAGAGGCCACATTTGAAAGCTAGTGCCTAGAATTAATGTCCAACTCAGTTCAACTCAGTACTCTAGCACCTGACCACCAAAAAACGGTCAAAACTGTAACAACCATTTATTTCCTCCATTGTGGTATAGACAATATCCCTCAAACAAGTCTTTGGACACAGTATCTAAGTTGGCTCTAATGCACCATTTTAACACATATCTTTATATTTATCATTAGTCTGCAGCAGTAAGTAACCACACTTTACTGCTTCCTAGGGTTTAGCCCTGTGGTTAGGCAAAACCCCAAAACTCCAAATGCAAGATCTCACCATGCAGTTCCTCATGTCCAATGACAAAGCCACCACAAAAGTCCCTGCCCTGCCACAGCTGTCAGCTCTCGCTGCAGTTTGCCACTTGAATCAGCCAATGCAGTATGCGTGGAGCCAGATGCCTGAAGTTGTCAGGGGTTTTAAAGAAGACTTTTAAGGAACAGAAAGAACGCTACCGAAGTGAATGCTTATCAAGCTGGCTTTGATGCCAAGGAAAGCCTTGTGGGATCATGTTCTTTTGCTACAGCAGAAGGAAGAGTGAATACAAAAGTTAACCTACAACACCTTCACCTCAATAGCCTGAGGGATCAACAGAAAATGCACAAGGACCAGCAGCAGACTTTTGAAGGTGGGTTGCTACTCCACAGCTCTCCAGGGAGATCACATCAGCTCACTTCCCATGGTCTGCACTGTGGAACCACGGCAGTGTCGTGGCTGATGGAAGGAGTGAGGTGATAAATTCTAGGAGCTCCCTTTTCGCACTTCTACAGAAGACAAACTTCAATAAGAGATTATGTAATACAATGCAATAGGATACAGTTCAGAGGAAAGAAACAGTGTGAATAATATTGAACTCAAGAAGTTAGATGCAGTTGCAAGCAATTGAAGTTATAGTGCACAGTGACATTTTAGGTTGAGCTCAAGTAGCTTGTTATTTGAAGGTTTCTGGTATTAAAAGCTTGAGATGGACGGGAAAAAGAATAGCAGCTAACCTTAGAACTCTATAATAAATGAAGTTGGAGACCTTGAACACAAACCACAGCACAAACCACAGCACAAACCACAGCACACTGTAGTAGATCTGGTCAAGTCACACAGCAAGCCACTTTTTAAAGTTCTAGAAAGCACCTTCGCAGTTTAAACATAAATCAATATACTTACCATTTGGGTACACACACACAGAGAAGGGCTGGCATTGATTAGAATATGTCAGCATTCTTTATAAATACTATTTCAAAATTTATAGGCTTAGCAGCCTTTGAAAGTAATAAAGCAACAAATAAATTAGACTGATAGCATACGTACATGAGCTGCTTGGCCGATAGTGAGCCCCTGGGTAGCGCCTGCCCATAGTGCCAGTCAGCACATTACCACACGCTGGCAGCTGCTTCCAAAGCACAGATCGAAATCCTTAACTGAGGGAAAAAAAAAAAAAAGTGAAGATTTAGTACAACAGCTGTATCTTTTTCATTAAAATGCTAATAACCCCTACAAATTCCTGGATAACTACATCTATAAATTATTCAGTCATGATGTCAGAGGAGATGAACTGTTGTGCTACACATGCAGCACAAATTTATTATTGGTGGTTGGCCTTCATTAATAAGCTCACATAAATTTTGAGACACAAAGAAATCTCAGGTCGTACAGTAGCTTCTTTTGGCCCATGCCGGAGAACAACAAACACTGCAAGAAAGAGCTTGCTATTGGCTTTTAATAGATAGTCAGTAGGTGAGATTTAAAAACATGTTTGTCTTAAATTTTGTGAAGCAATCATTAAGCAATCATTTATGAACTGTTTACTATAGAAGCAAAACTTATCCTGACTGCTTTGTTCTTTTCTATCCAGCAGTGTCTTTACAGGAATGCAGACTATTAACCCATGTATCAATTTTCTTGCATTACCAAAACCCATAGCAAACAAAAAATTACATCTCAAGGTCAGTTTGGAATAACAAATCCAAAGTCTTAATTGAAATGCTACTGAAGATGTCAAATTACTAGTATAAAATGTTTTCGTCTAAAACCAAGTCCCATTGGTTTCTTTCTTTGGTGTAGCATTTTGTACCAAAATATGACTTTCAGTTGCTTTTCAGCTTTACCTTTTTCTTCATTTACCTGAATAGCCTTCATATTCCCAGATGTCTATCAATATATATTGAATGTTAACCACATCATTTGTTAAGATACATTCCCTCTTATTTAATTTACTCCCTTGCAGGAAACACCAGGAAAAGCAGCAGATTCTGAGGAGTGTTTTTCCTTATTTGTTAAGGATTTTTAATATCTCAGACTGCAGCTACGAAAGCACAAGCTTGTTCTATCCAGGAAATAAAGAGAAATATGAGGACACAGAGAAAATAGCACTGCACTGAAACTGGGAGATCTCCCCAATCTTCAAGTATGTCAGTTCCCTTACTAAACACAGTGCTAGGTTATTCCTGAATTAGATAAGCCTTTTATATATACTGGTATCCACACAATTCTCTGGTGAGCTCTGATCTGGGAGCTAACACAGCTGAAAACTCCACACACAGACATATTTTCAGTCAGATTAAGCTCCTGAAATGGCTAATGGTGGTTGCACAAGTATTGGTATCTAGTGAGAGCAAGTGGAAAGAATAGGACCACGGCAGCCTGAGCTTAAAATTACTTCAAATGCAATTGCATAACATTGCTACACAGCCTTTGTAGATTACTTCTGAAATAGGCACCTCTAAGGCTGCGTACCTGACAGTCCAAACAACAGGTAAAGATTTCCATTGTTTTCCAAACCAGCGCTGACAAAACATACCCCCCGTTCAACTCCCCTCAGTGGGGAAAGTCCAGTGAAAAAATGAGACAGTTTCTTGCCACTAAAAGAATTCTGGCTGCTAAGAAGAAAAGCGAGTGGTACACATTAAAACTAACCTTCATTCAAAAATCCCTGTATTTCTTTTGCAGGACAATATGGGACAACTCCTTGTCATCGGTCAAACAGACCTTTACAAGTTTTTTTGGTGGCCTACCAGCTCAACACATTGTAAAGTTGTGCAAGGAAAAAACATGCAGATGGCTGCTTCCTCTTTCCTGTTCCATAGGAATACAACTAATAATGCATATTTATTAATTGAAAAAAAATAAGTCTCTCCTCACTCCAAATGGGCCAAATTTGTAATTCATAACAAAATACAACAGAACATAAATGCATTGTTGTCTATTCTGAAAGGTATACACTTTCCCAGATCTCGCTAAATTATATCAAATATCTACAGTTGAGACAGGCTATTCCTTCTCTACCTAGCACCACAGCATTAAAGGGGGCCTTCTGCACCATACCATAAAAAAATTCCCAACAAATAAAAATAAGACTCCCAAACTTTACAATCATGCTCTCAAACAGCTGAACTAAAGTACAGTATAGTTCCCCTAAGGTAGTGTGCCCGCTCTGGGAGCAAACCACTCTTTGTAGAGGCTAGGACCCAGAAGTATTACTATTTTTAAATATCACATTTTAAAACTCCATAAATCTCAGTGGAAAAGACAACATAACGATAGATTCTCATTATAGCAAAGGTTTCATCAGTTCCTGCATAAAATGTGAACTTCAAAGATTTACAAGGTGAATTAAAGCCAAGTATCAAAAGTCAATGAAGAAGCAAGTGTCACGCAGTAAGTGAAGTTAAACTGCTCCATAAAATAATAGTGATATTGGGTTGTATGTACCAGTGAGGACATACCCAGATCAAGACAAACGAAGATGCTGCTTGGGTGTGGTTTGGGGGTTTTTCTGGGTTGTTGTTAGTTGGTTTTTGTTTAGCTTTGTTTTTCCTTAAGAATCATCTTTGAATTGCAACCAGACTAGCCAAAACAACCTCTCCTTTCTCTAAACACATCCGCTCAAAAAAGGGGAATCTCAGGGGGATTCCTGCTCTTGAGCAGGCGCAGGGAACTCTTACAGAAATGTGACCAACTTGGTACCCAAACCCCATAGCTAAAGCATCTGAAAAGTAGCCCTTATTTTCCATATACATCCATGAGACTGATAAACATAATGGAAGGAATTCTCAAATGCTGCTTTTGGAAAATCCATGTATCATGCATGTACAGGTTTGGATCTGTTTTTATTTTTAATTGTACAACTTAGATAGCCACAACTCCACATAAATCTGAGTCAAACCTGAATGTACCTGATAAGTGAGATCAAGTCTTCATATTAGTTTTTAACCTGTTGGCTCACATTTGTTTTGTAACAAAGGTGTTTCTCAACAGCTTTCTGTGGGTTTTTGCTTATTATACTGCAAAATTACTTAAAAATGTTTTATAGTTTTTTTCCATCTTTATAATTAAATTTAAAACTATATATACACAAATGGACATATAGCCTTATGGCTTCTCTTCAAGAAATAATTTGATATAGCTCCGCCTGATGATTTTTTTTTTGTCCCTTGCTGATAATCTTCCCTGATTCCTTTCAGGTGGCCATTCCCATGCTGCAGCAGTTACAGAGAACAACAGAAACAAAACCTGAGCACTAGCAGTGCATACCTGCTATCAAGGGAGCACCTGAAAGCTCTTCACCTCAGGCCAAGTCCCTTTCAGGAGCTGTGGTGACAGAGGTACCAGCTACTCATCATCACACATAATGAGGACACACGTCACCTTGGAAAGATGCCATGACTTTCCACTGAGACTGTTATCTTCCCAAGCCATTTTCTTTACAAAGCTTTTCTTGTAACTCTTCCCCATTTCTCAAGTTTTATGACTGCTACATAAAAGTTTCATTTTACTTGTACTCATGTTTCAATACTATATAAAAAAACCCTAAAGACAAACTAAATTCTGGTAGTCTTTGTGACTTTCTTTTTTCCAATGAGTGAGTCTAACCAGTTCTGTCTATTCAGCTGGCACACAGAATCCAATTTGCTTGAACTAATTCCCTTTTGTTTCAGAACAAACAATACATAGTCCAACCCCCATCCTATTAATGGCCATCAAAGCTATGTTGTGTTTCACCCAAATTTATTTTTTCACACATGCTGTTGCTTATGAGGTCAGCTGACTCCTTGACCTTCCCTGGTTCTCTACAAGCAACATTTGCTATAAATATATTTGTGTTCAAACATAAATATAAGTACATTCATATTGGCTGCTATAATCTCATACAACCTACCCTCACATACCCAAGAAAAAGGATATGAAAAAGAAGATGACTGCAAATTAGCTACAAAAGTCATCCAAGTGTGACTGACTACATCACTCAACACTTACAAGGAACAGCTGCACACAGTGTGGGGAAAGAAAAGGTTATTGCATGATGTCTCTCAGGGGACAGCTACTCAAGAAATCACACTCCAGCACTCTCTGTGTGATATTCTGACACACAACACAATACACTTCCACGTCTTGCTTTGAATACCAGGAAATAGGTCTGCTAAGGAATGGGTAAGAGGAATGCTGTGCATTGTTTTAAAAGCACATACATGCCACAGGTCCTATACAAAACAGATCCATTACAGCAAAGGGTTCAAACACTGAAAGAGGCTAATCTAGGGGGGAAAAAATTTTAAAAATCAATCTGTAAGACTGGTGGATGGCTCATTTTAAGAAATCACAATTGAATATACACATATTTGCATATACAATGCAAATTTATTTTTACTTTGCCCGCAAAGTAGTGACTGGCAGCGTCAGCTGTTGGACAACAGTAGCAAAACGCAATTCAAACAAGCAAGCAAAGCGCGAGCCAGGTCATTAGGAAGTTGTGCTGCTGATTTCTGGAGACACCTACAGAGACAGCACTTTCATTTTCTGTACTAGGAACAGCTATCGGACATGGATCTCCCAAGTGACACTGCCTCTTGGAGAAAGCACAATATCGTCTTCTAGCCACTCCTCTTGTATCGTTGCATGTTTGACCTTTTTGGAAGTAATCAACAATTCCTAAGCACTAGTTTAATCTAAAAACTACCAACAGTTTTTTTAAAAAGGTATTTTCATTTCAGGATGGTTTTTTCCCCCAAGTCTTCTGTTACCTAAGAAACCTTATCCATCCTTCCAGTTTTGTCTGGCAGTGCTCACATCAAGGAGGTTATGCTGTCCCCTCCACCTGCCTTTGCTGAGAGGCAGAGAGCCACCCTGCTTTCCAAACAACTCACTCCTCCCTCATCTCCGTTTGCTGGCTCAGGATTAAAGTTTTCCGGGAACCGGAAAGGCAAGCACAATCCCACAGACAAGAGGATGTCCCTGCCTGCACTCCAGCCCTGCCACATTTACTATGGTTTTAGATCTGACATGCTCAAATATCTGGAAAGTCCTGTCCTGTCCTGTCCAAAAAGTCTGGCAATTCCATCATTTCTCCTTCCAATGAATCCTCAGTATTAAAATTCTTGTTCCATGCAGAAATTCTTCTTTGCATTTTTCTGTCCTGTATATTTTCTGGCTGCCTTTGTGCTTCTAATTTCTCCCCTCACAGATTTTGACTGGGACGCTTTCCCTCTTCTCCATAATTGAGAAGTCCTCCATGAGAGCTTTTCATTTTCTTGGTCATCCTTTCCAGGTACTGTGCCACCCACCTGCTTAGTTGAGGTTCCCATACACCATGTGGGGGTGGATGCTATTATTTCCCACTTTCTTCTGGAGAATATCAGTACTTTTAATCACTGGAACAAATTTCCTACTATTTAAGGCTTTATGATACAGACTCTAACTCATCAAAAGCATGTTTTTCTGAAATTTAGCCTTTCAGTACTTCTGCAGCCAGATCACATAGAGCAAGCTGAATTTAAAACATTCATGGTCCCCTGAGCATATGATATATACTTTCTCAGTAAAGCACACATGCTTTTTACATTTATTTTATATTATCTTAATGCAGATTTTGTCCACCAAACAGTGACAGAAAACATCAAGACATTGTGTGCATAACTACATACGTCCATATATATTTTAACACAAAGGAAAGCACTGTCTATAGCACCTGCAAATTTGTTAAAAATACAGTTAAGCTCATCCTTCAGTGCAGCTATCTCAACTGGTATCAGCCAACCCAATTTTACTTGGTCATTGGTGAGAATTTGTTAAGTTAGCAGTAATGTTGCACATTAAAAAAGAAGATCTGTGGTGCTCTGAGCCTCTGGGGTTGGGCTGTGTGCCAGAAGGAAGCCTGGCAAGGTAAGGAGCTGTGGGAGTGCAAAGGCATTACATGATCATCACTGGGAAAGCCTGAACCAAGAGGGCAATACTTCAGATATATATTCTGAGCCTCATTTACACCAAGATCCACGAAAAGTATTTTTCAAAGCTGACTGTCTAGTAAAAACAATATTTCTAAACGAGAAGGTATTATTTCTTCTGAAGTCAGAGATGCCACTCTGCTTCCGCTTTCTGTGGGAAGCTTTCCAAGCACAGCTAGGTTTTCTGTTGTAGCATTTCATCACTACTCTCCACTTTCATCTTCCTTGTATCTTGTAGGAATGAACACAGCATTGCTGCCACCTGTCCAAGAACGGATGCAAAAATTGCAAACTGAGAAAAAGCAGAACCAGATTCTCCATATTGTTGGAGAAATGTTGTAATTTCTTCATTTGCCAGCTCTCAATTAAATAGTGTGAAGAGCTACAACTTCTCTCTCCAAACTGATGTATCTGCTAAACCCCAAAAGTTCATCAACTGTCCAGACGGAAAAACAAAACCCAAACCTACCACCTCCTAGATCTTGCCGGTATCCTTCATTAAATACTGAAAAAGTAAGAGAATGACTTTTTATTATTACTCAAGACAAAAATTTCCCGTTTATCCATTTTGTCCATTTGCATCTTAATGATCTAATCTAAACTCCCTGTGTTCTACCCTTTCAAGAAAGCAGTGAGCACAGCAGAACCCACCTACTGCATGAAGACAGGGATTTCAAGCCAAAGCTGTTTCTAGCTGCCATGGATACTAGGAAGCCCTCAAAAGACAAGAGACAGACAAACCACATTATGCAGGATTTGTAGCTTTACTTAAGTGAAAAAGCATTTGAAAGATATGTGTAGCATACTGAGATATGGACAGCCTTTCTGGATGTTAAATGACAGAGACACAACCCACCCAGCATCTGAATCCAGTTTTATACTAATGTCAGTCACCCAAATTTCTTGCATGAAGAAGACTAGTAGTGAGACAGACTCGTTAGAGCTCCTTGATACTTTGTGCAAAGCTAATGATGACAGTAATTTACAATAATGTAAGCATATTCCTGAGCACCTTCTTCCTTCACAATCCATACTGTATTGACAACTGCCAAAAAACAGCATAAACTTTTCCTCAGCTGAGATGCAACGTGCCATGTTTACAATGGGGACAAGGCAGTGAAAAGGATTCTCAGCATCCGAAAAGAAGAATTTATTAACTGCTTCACATGTCAACATATGGTTCATTATCTGCAGTATCACATAAAAGTTCTGCCTTTCTTGATGGGAGAACTTATTCGTAAGAAAAAAATAATAATTAAATATTGAAACATCTGTCAGAATAATCAGAATAATTGCATGTTGTTGCTCATGCTTCCTAGTCCTAATTCAGCCATGAATAATCACATTAACTATTGTACAATTCCATTTAAAAAGCAATTTATTTAATATGTTCTAAAAAAATGCTAATTTCTAACTCATGGTGTCTTTTTCTATTTTTTGACAAATAGGATGAGTATGGGGACAATTAAATACCACCTCAAGACAACCAATCAGCTATGATTCAACTGTTTCTTTTTAGGTCTCTCCTCTCCACAATACCCCCTTCCTGCACACAAGGCAAGAACTGTGTCCTTTGTTTGCAAGGGCAACTGCTATCAATATAGCAAGAAATTTATTTATTTGTGAAAATATATACTAAGGTAGTGCAAAAGGATGAATCATGTCCTACACTACCCAGTACTACATCTTCTGTTACCAGTGGGATAAGCAGTGATGAATGATGGCAGCACTGGGAGCAGAAGCACAGGCTTTGCCTGCTGCAAATGGAGAAGTTCCCCCAGGGTTTCCTTCTCAATCTGTTACTATTATTAACAAAACCAAGCACTAGAAAATTATCCTGATTCTGTGAATAACATCTTCCCCAAACAAGCAGGTATTTCTTCCAAGTCCTAATTATTCTATGATTCTGTGATTTTAAGTGACAATAACGTAATAGGAACTTTGTGATAGCTGGTGCTGATTACTAACTTGCATGGCAACTCTATGTTTTAGAAGAACACTGCTCCATTCCTCTGTAAGAGTTGAGGCTCTGTCCAGTAGGTATGGAGACTAAAGAACAAAAACCTGGGAAGACAAACTGCATCTTCAGCCCAGCCTCCTGTGTATTACAGACTGTTGAGTCTGATTAACACAGGAAAACCACAAAGACCAAGACTAATCCTGAACTCTTCCAGAAGTCCTTAAAAGATGTCTTTACTGGACTGGCTGAAACATTCCCATTTCACTTAACTACATACAAGCATGACACCAGCCCTTGCTGACTGGAGTTCTATCATTCTCTTTTCACAAATACTAATTTAATAAGAAATATGTCACTGCAGTGTAGCTTTATGTATGGGCAGAAAAACAAAACACACAAAAACCACCCAAAATCATAAAGACCTCTGAAATTCTTCTGAGTGAGAAGAAAATTCTCTAGGAAAAGTAACATGCACCATGAAAAACCATTTTCTAAATCAATGTCTGGGACTAGCAGTTATCTTCTCTCTGCATATTAACTAACCAGCTGAAGAGGAAACCTACAGGGTAAGAGTGCAGCTGTGAGTCCCACAAAGTAAAGCAAGAACTTAAGGCATGTGTAAGATTTGCTCAGTGGTTGACAAGGCTGGCAGACAGCTGAAAGCTCTGCCAGGTCACCTCCATCCATTAGAACTGTTCTATGTAACACCCTTGTAAGGATCACATTTGCAAAAGCCCAGAAGAGTGCTGCTGCATTTCAGAAATGTAGAAAGGCAGTACTGATGGAAAAAACGTCCTGCCTTTATCAGTAAACAGTGTAGTCTCTCCACAGGGCTCTGCCACTACAACTACTTGTATAGCACAGACAAAGAGACATGCTCAGCCCAAGTCTTCCAGCTAACAGCAATTGCTTTATGGGTAATTCCACACTTCTCACACACTTTATTTCAGAAGATGAGAAACCCTGCTGCCTTGCCAGGTACTGGGAAATACATCCCCAGTCTGGGTAAATTCATGTGACAAGGAAGGGAAAGTCATGGTATCAGATGCTGCTGGGGAGCGTGACACTAGATAATTTCTCCACATACACAGCCTCAGCTGGAGGCACAAAGTTCTGCAGGTCTGGGCCTCCCTCCCACTCCAAGACCCACAGAGAATCATCTGGATACATTACAGGAGACTGCACTTCTGCACTGCACAGTACACTGATATCCAGGTGTCTGCATTAACAGATAGCATTACTGACACTGCAGAGGAACAGCATTACTGTGAAACCCCTCTGTTGAATACAGCTTTTTTTTCCCATGTGAGGTGGCAGAGAAAGTTGCAGTACAGCTAATCTGCAAAAATGGATAAACCAAGAACTCTTGCTGGAGTACCAGGAGAACTAGACCACCCCTGTTCATGATAAACAAAGCAAATACTGCATAGAAATACAGGTACCTCCAGTCTCTGTGCTGAAAATTCAGTGTTTATGATTGGGATTTGAAAGGTTCAGAAAGAGTGCCCCCACCCTAGAGGATCCCCAGATAGGGAGCAGATTACTTACTCTTCCCAGCTGGTTGGTGGAAAGAGCACTGTACAATGGCACCATGTTCTGCAGCACCAGCACCCCCTCAGGTTGCTGCAGAAATCAGGCAAGCTGCAAAAACCCCAAAACATATATTTTAAGCTATGTCAAGAGGCATTAATGAAAACTACTGAATTTGCAAAGGTGCAGGATATCAGAAGAAAACTGCACAGCTGCCCCTTGTGCCAGTGGGAGCCACAAAGCAGCAGGAGCCTGGGAATCTGAGGAACACTGACAAATGACTGAGTAACCCAAGCAGTCACCTTCAGTTCACATCCTTTAAACTATCTGAATTCAACAATGCACTCACAGAACTAAAAGCAGAACAGAGGATCCATGTATCACAGTGCAGGTACCTTCCCAAACCAAGCTGGTGTCACGATCTGCTGCCAGACTACGGCAGCTCAGGTAGGTAAGAGACACATTGCAAAGCACGCTTTAAATTCTCTCTCTCTCCACACTGCAACACAGATCTGCAGTTTTCCCCATGCACAAACACTGAATATCATGAAGAAAATTAATCCAGATGGATAGACATGAGCCCAAGTTATGAAAAAGCAGCAAGAAGTGCTCAGTAAACAATAAGTTCATAAAAACCACGTTTTCAATTATGCTTGATTCAGTAGACATCAAGTATATAATTTATCTTTGCAATGTCTGTAAACTGCATCACAGTTATTTCACCCCAGCAAGTGGTTACATTAATGCTGTTGCATTTGGTACTGAAGAATATATATGTATTTTTCAGTACCAAAATATATATAAAACCTCACACAATGAGGTTATCCTCCCATCAAAAGATGCTCCAGTGGCAGCAACATATCTGTCAGTCAAACTGTGTTCTAGGATTCAGGGTGGTATTCAACTTTCTGTTTGTTCCCCCATGTGGAGAAAATAAATATGCAAGACCAAAGATAAAAATCTCATCTGCTGTAGAGCTTATATAATATTTTTTCTTTATTAAAGCAAATGCCAGGCTAAATCAAGCCAAATTATATTCCATTCTAAAGTGAGGTTTATATTTTTCTTTGTTCTAACAGAAATCCAAGAATGTGCTGAGACAAAACAGATCATTTAAGAGAGCTGAATACATTATTGCTAAAATATATATTTGTCCTTTGAAACCTGGAAATAGAACTTTTTTAAAGCTAGATAAAAAGTCATTTTAAAATATAAAGCTTTTTTTAGAAATCAAGAAAATATACTCACTTTACTTTCAATAATGAAGTTGCAGTTTAAAAAAAGTTCTTCAGGAAGAAAACATACCAATGCTCATTAAACTAATATTCTAATTCAGTATAGCACATTTATGAAGTTCTGTATCAGATGATCAGATTTCAGTATTCAAGAGAGAGGGAAAAAAAGAGGGAGAGAAAGAAAGCATATGTGTTGTTAACATCTTCCAACCAAGAAAGCCAAGAAACCAGCAAGTTCCTGCTCAGATACATCGATTTATATAAACAAAACTTTCTGGGTCAAGGGCTGAGACCCCAAACATCTTCACAGGCTGAGCATACATGCCAGCATTTCCAAATAATTTTAAGGGATTTCTTCCCAATATAATCAAAAAGATCCATCTGTCTGTTGTGGAACTGCCATTTTTGTAATTAACATTTTTATCCTATATATCCAACTGGTTATAAACCAAGCCTAGAGTAACTGCAACTGAAACAGTAGTCAATTCACTAAGCTCAAAGATAATAAAATAATCTCAAACTCAAAATCTTTTTACTCCTGAAAGGAGACAGTTTTTCGACATAAACTAAGATAAGGTCAGCTGCCAGTTCTGACATCAGATGAAAGCTGAAACACAAAATACGGGTCTCAAGGGTAGGAATGACCAACCCCTTCATCAAAACAGCAAATAGAAAATTGCAAAACAAAGTTTCATCAACAGACATTTGACCTCTGACCAAATAGGATCTTAACCCTGACGGCATAAATTCCTGAAACTGTGCTGCCACACACCCAACATTTTCTATTTCCCAGTTGAGAATCCACCACCCTGAGTGTCTTTCCCTTCCTCTGAATCCTGCTGAAAATGTCCCCTTCTCCACCCACATTTTTACCACATTGCCTGCCTTGAAAATTGGCAGACTTGAAAATGAAGAGAGGAATCTTTTTTCATCCTGTTTATAAACCTTCATATTTCAAGACAGCCAACAGTGGAGCCAGCTCAGCCTCCCAGACCTATGCAAGCAGGAATAACTCATTTAGGACTTTATTAAAAACACAACATTGAAAAGCAGATAACAGGCAGGCACTTATACCTTTAATAGAGAGTAATTAGCAAATGTTTAATGCCCACAGATGACAAAATAGTAGCATACCATTACCATTAATGAAATAAACAACTGGCTGGTTAAGGTAATAATAGGTGCAAGTCAAAAAAAAAATGAAATTGTCCTTATTTTCTTCTTTTGCGAAAATGGAATGATAGCTACATATATTTGAAATGGGATTTCTGGGTACTTGGATTTCCACAGGACACAGACCTGCAATCCTGTCCTCATCTAGCCTAAGAAAGAAGGGATGACACAGAAGCCAGTGTGAAACTTGATCCTGAGCACATTATAGAATTTCAGACAGAAATAATAAAACCAAACAGAAAACACCAGTCAGCACAGAAAAATTTAGGAGTTATTGCTCTTCTTGAGAAGCTATAGCAAAACCTACTTTTGTACATGTCTCAAAACACAGACAGACATCTATCTGATAGACTTCCTAAGGATTTGTAACATTTAAACTCAGGCCGAATCTACTTTCTTGAGGTTTAGCAGGAATTTAGCAACCTAGGAATCACTGCAGCTTTTTGCTTCTTTTCCACTGCAGTCTGTGCTTGTGCCTGGTTGCTTCCTTCTAACACCTATGAAGGTTAGCTGCTTTTACAGCCCACCTTTCCAATTCCTTGTTATTGGTAAGGAACTTGAAAGTTCAGGTTAATACAAAAGAGGCTGATTTCCAACCACCAAATTTGAGCTGGAATCATTCAGTACCAGAATCAGTTCTATACTTTAGTAACTCTTTCTCCTGAAGCACATGAACTAGATAAATGGTGGGTTGCTCAGCAATAGCATAGTATTTTTCTTTTTGTCCTTAAATAATAAAATAACTTCTACCAGTAAGATTTTCAGATGTTTCTGTTGACATAGAATGAGGAACTCTGATTTAAATCCACTTACAGCTAAAAACTGACAAAAAATAAAATCAGAAATATTCATCAACTCTTCTCCCCTGCCCAATGGGCAACTGCTTCTCAGATGGGGTGCAGAAAAGAGCAGCCAGACTGGACCTGGGGAGTGGCAGAACTGTCCAGGGAGAACAGCAGATAGTCTTCCACTTCTTCACATTGAAAGTTCATTTTATATGAAAATAAATCCATCTATTTGAATTGGGGAATACAAATTCTAAGAATTCTATCACTCTGGAGCACTCCTCCTGTATCCATTACAGTAATGGCCATATATTGCTATCAAGTTGCAAGCCTGTTGGTTGGGTGGGGTGAAAGGGTGTAAAAGCAGTAACATCAGGGTAGAAATCCAGTTGCTCTGGGAAAAATAACTACAGACTTCACAATTCCTGCACTTTTAGACTGGAAGCAGAGTTATGAATTCATGTGTGAGACTGAGGATATTACATATGTACAGTGTTCATCATACAGAGCTTACTGAACTGGTCTCAGAACAAAACTGGTGACAGTTTTCATACTGCAGCTTCCTCTGGGCATGCACAGACATGCAGACATGCCACATTCACATGATCAGACTGGGACCTCTGCCTTAAATTGTCTTTTATACAGAAATCCCAGGATCCTACATACCCCTCCATTAAAATTCACCTCTTCTTCCAATTTCTTAATAGAAGAAAGGAGTCATCCAATGTAACATCAATAATTAATAAGTACAGAATGGCCATCTATTTTAGCAATATATTTTTCTCTTTCCTTCTAGAAAGTACATTAACAGTGTCTAACTTCAGTCCATCAGACAGCCTACCAGTATGCTTGATGCAGCCACCCCAAGAACCCGGGCTGCTGGGGTTTGTTTCCAAAAGGAGAGAAAGAGAGCTTAATTTTTTATATGGCTTCTAGGGGTCTTAGTCTGGAAATAGTTTGAAAACAAACAAACAAACCTCAACAAAACAGCCCAACAACTCACAAAACATGATGATGGCTAAAAAACTCATTGAAGATGGGCCGGAGGAGAAGGCTGCTGTCACACCCCAAGAATTCCCTGACAATTTTAGCATCTACCTTTGTCTGCATCCTACTTCTTTGGCAGTAGTTTTTGCTGAATCCACAGAAAGAATCATCAAACACATTAATTCACTTACTGCCCTAGAGAGCCAAAAGGAAAATTGCATCACTTAGATGGTTTTACCTTCCCAAACTTCTGAAGGTCAGGAAGAAGCATTTCTTTCACAATTAGTGGATAAAACAATGAAATGCACATGGGACTCTCTTATTTATGAACCCTGACAAGTAAAAAAAAAAAACTGAAGAGATTTGGTGTTCCACTGTTGGCAGGAGGGGTCCCTCTCTTCCCCTTCCAGGTTAAAAAGCATATTCTGGATACCCTCCTGGAAAGGGCAAGTGAAGGTCTCAGGTCCTCCCGGGACATGGGCACGTGTCTTTTGCTCCCTGCTCCCCATAAAGACTGACCAGGGGTCACTGCAGAGGAGACTGTGAGGAAGGAAACTCTCAATATTTATGAAGGGTACTAAGGTTTCCTCCATTTTAGTGATTCTTTTATTTAAAAATATCTAAAGCAGATATTGAAATGTGGTTTTTGTTCTTCCTTTTAAAGTTTTGATTGGTGGCACATGTGGTAGGACTAAAACACTTATGCCACTCTGGCCCAAAACTGTATTTTCATTTTAGCAAATCCTCCTCACCACTGCCCTCAAAACATTATGCAGACCTTCATACTGCCAGTGACTGCTCCCAAACACCAGGGCATTACTTCAGTCCTCTGGCTGCATGACTTCCTGCTTTTCTCAAATCTTACTGTTTGCTGAACTGCACTGCACAGAAACCACATCAGAAGAAAACAAAGCACTGGGTGAAAGTGAAGCAGAATTAATCTTCAGTCCTGGAGTGGTCGACATCTCCCAATGCATAGCACAGGCTTCAGCTCACATGGTCCTTTCATATTGTGCACTCCAAAAAGCCCACTTCAAATTGTGTTCTGCCGCTGTAGTTACACATAAATCATACTACCTTGCCATTAAAAACTTTCATGGAAATACCCTACACTTACAGCATGAGAAAACTCATATCTTCACTAGTGAGCAATTCAGCTTCCTAAGGGTGAACCAGACAGTCAGGGCAAGAGCTGTTCCAGAGAGAGATGTGCACACACATTCAATGTGCAAAAGCCATTGGAATAGGGACAGCTTAGAAACATCCAGAACACAGCTCCCACACTTCAGGGCCCTGCCTGAAGCAGGTTTGCAATGTGCTGAGCATTGTCCCAGCTGCACAATGAAGCCTTGTATCCCTCTTTCTGCCCCTAAGCCCACTCCTCTCCAGCTTTCAGTATCACTGCAATCATGACTTGCAACAAGAACCAGACAATTCCTGCTGGTACAACACTGTCTGAGCAAACATCTGGGCTGAGGCTGACAGTCTCTAGGATTTTATGCCAAAAGTATAGAACAATCAACATGGGTACATTATCATTTAACAGCAACTCTTCAATCAAGTACCACTGCAGCATGTTCTTCCCCCAGCGGATGGCAATCAAGCCATATTTTCTGTTTCCTCATCTGTCCTGACCCAAATTTTAGAGCTTGCAAAAGCCCAACACACAATTTGATGATAGCACTTCAGCAGCAAAACAAGCATGCTTTGAAAACATTTAAGCAGCCGAGTTAAAAAGAATTTTGAAAACCTTGAAAGTGAAAACAAAAACTTGAATCAATATTTGAAAACAAAGCAGTCTGGAATTTCTCTCAAAAAATCTTATTCTTAGCACAAGGGGGTCCAGCATGGCTAGCTGAACAATTTTCCAATATACTTTAGGAGTAACTTACACAGGCATCATATTGTAAAGAAGGAACTGAAAGGTAATATATGTGACAGAGACCAACCATGAGGGTTAGAAGTAACTAAAGATGCTCTTCCATAAGCTGCCTAGGGAGAAAAACATCTGCAAATGATGAGACTTCTTAGCAGACATACCATACTTGAGACCAGGTTTTATCTGTCACTTACAGACCTGTGGGTGATGAGTATTCAGGTCACACACACACCTCTTCTGCAGCAACCCACAGCACAACTATTCATGTGATAAACACCCCCGTCACAGTAGAAGCCAGAGGCAATGAATAATGCAGGAGATCCAGTCACTCTACCACATAGAATACCCATGGGATACGGAGGCAGCATTTTAGCTTAAGTCATCCTTCCCCCTCCAGGGTGAAAGCATGCTCTTTAGTAATTCTCTCTCCACCTCAGGTTCTGCATATACATTAACAAGTCAAACCCAGCAAACCAGGACAAGTAGTTACAGAAGAAATAGGGACACAGAAATGCAATACACCCTCTCACAAGATCACATTAAAATATTACATCATCTGCTCAGCTCAAGAGCTCCACAAACCAAGAACCGTCACCCAAAAAGCCAGTCCTTTGTTGACACTTCCCAAGAGATGTACTTTCTCACCATTAAGACAATAATTTCTCAAAGCATCAGCTAAACTAGGATAAATTAAAATGGAGCCACAGTCAGCCTTCACTTACAACTCTGCCTGAATGAAGACAGGCTATTAAATGCGCACTGCAAAGCTCAAAGAAAATCTGAATTTGCAAGTAACCTCCTTTTTAACAAGGCATTATCACCTATGCTTTAGCCACAAATTCTCCCAGTAACTCACTTACGCTATGTTCCTATTCTGAATATTATTATCACTGTATAATTCTCCACAACCCTTCCTGATACTCTTCAATACTTCCCACAGCTTACCCTGCACAGAACAAAGTGCTCCGTCTTAGACCATCCTTGAGACCCACCTCAGCAGGGTAAGGCACAGTGATAATGGATATCATGACACAGGCACTTGGCAATGCCAACTTGGCTTCTCTGACACACTCTGCCTTTCAGCATCCTGCTCAGTCAGCCACTCTGTCAGCACGCCTGGCCTTACACAGCTTTTGCCTTAGCCTGGGCATGCACTCATGCTGCAGATTTAATGTGCCATTGGAAGGGCACATCTCTGTCTCACATCTCTGTTGTTGCATGCTATTTCTTTTACATTATTTTCATATATCCAAGAAAATCTGTATAGAAAAGCTGATCTAGCAAGAGACCACACTGCATTCATTAATGCCCAGGCAGACACTCAGACTGCATGCCTTAAATGACTGCACAAAAAAACAAAAACAAAAACAAACCCCCAGAATAAAGGCTCATGTCTCTCTCCAGTTTCAGTCATACTCAATTTTAATGATGCTGTTACAAGACCTCATAATTTTGGCTTCAAAGCTAGCTAAAAGACAATAAAGAATGTCTAACTTCAACAACATGAACTAACAGAAATCATACTGATTCTGCACAGCAGGGCAACATATTCAAAACTTTTTTGCCTATATGTGCTCAGTTATAAAAAGAGATCATCTCATCTACCTTACAAGCCTCTCTGTCACTCTGGTTTGTCATGGGACAAAATTAAAAAAAAATTACAGCACTTTTTTGCCCCACATTAGAAGACCTTATGCAAGTCTATGAAAGGTTTGGAACAGACCATTGCATACAAGCTTAACAGAATCAAGGCAGAACCACTATTAGCAGCTATCAAACCTCACCTATCACCTCAAATATAACAACTGTTGGGGTCTGGGGGCTTTTGGGTTGGCTTTTTTTGTTTGTTTGTTTTTTCTTAACAAAACAGGGTCAGATAATGCTTGGAATTATTTCTTGCTCAGAAGAACTGGTGGTTAACAGAAAAAAAATTTTGGTTAGCTTTTTCCTTTATTAATCATCATTGCTGGTGAGCTGATTCACTGTCTAGGGTTGACCTCTTAAGGAAGTAAAAATATTTTATCAGGGTTTTTTTTTTAACCTAACACTACAGTTCTAGTGCTATGCAGTATTTACTCAATTTACTGCCTCTGATAGGGAGCTCTATTAATGGTGTAATCACCTGATGAAAAGAATGAGATTAATTTCCCAATCATCTTCAAAAAACATGCTCACATTTTTTTTACTCTCTGAAAATCTGCAATGAGGCTAAAATCTACATTTACTTCTACTGTTTTTACTTTTTTTTTTCCCAACCAACTTGAGGCCTCTGACAGAAGAGATGCTGCAGTTTCTCCTGAGAAAATAATGATGAACTATTCTAGACAACAGGAAAAAATACTTTTTCCAGGGAAGAGAAATTAGGAAGAGAAAAGATACAAACCTATCAGTTACAGAAAGGTCTAGAGAACCACTACCTAAAGAAAAAACTCAAAGAATGGCTGTCATATGAGAAGAAATTTGCTACTTACAAGCCAGAGAAGTAGGTCCTATATCATGCATTTGCTTCCTGCATGGACCCATGAGTTCCCATTCTTCTTAGTACAACTTAAACTGCAGAACAGTGTTAACTACACCTTTACTCCAAATTATACCAAGTTTTTCCTTTACCATGCTTTGGTTTCAACAGTTTATTCCTCTAAGCTCAGCCATATTCTACATTGCAACATGCAAGCATACTCTTAATGAATTTGAAAAATCTTTTACAGCAATTGCAGACAAATCATCAGATCCAAACAACCACATGCCCTAAGACCACAATCAGCAATTCTACTTTAAAAAAAAAAATCCAAAACCCAAAAAGGCATTTCTCAGTAACAACTTCTGCTCATGTATGATGGCACCTCCAAGAACTACAATGCATGCTCACAAGTCTGATGTGGTATTTACTCATAAAATAAAAAAATAAGAATCCAATATTGATTAGGAAGCTTTTCCAAAAGACAACCACTTTAAAAGTGGTTTATTTAACAGAATAGCAACAGTAATGCTGCAGAACAACTATTAGCTGTATTGCTTTGACCAAAATGTGTTAATTTATGTTCTTTCCAAGGTCTCCATTCCATTTCTAGGTTTTAAGACCTAGATTTTTATTAACAAGTGCTGTGTTTGTGTTTATTTTTTAAAATAAGCTCATTTACAAAACACATGAGAAGCATCTATGTCTGTATTAAATCAAAATGGTTTTAAATTAATTTCCTCTTCAATTGAAAGGAAATTTTCCTACAGGACATCACACACTTAATTAAGCAGCCAAATAGTTATATTTATGTATCATGTCAATACTAAAAAGTCAAACCACAGAAATTAAGATTTCACTGCAACATTGAAGAGTCTTCAGTAAAATAGCCTGTACATTGCTGAACCACTTTCATTGAAAGACAGGAATGCCATCTCAGAGCAGACTTGATTTAAGCAGCTGTTACCAGATGCTCCAAAAGGAAGCAATAAACTTCCCTAATAATTCTTAACTAATAATATTGCCTTGCTCTAGCTCACTTAGATCCCTGTCATTTCTGGCTATGCATTAAAACCTCCTGCCATCCCTTTGTTTAATTAAAGGCCTCAATTCCAGAGAATTGAATTTTTTTCCAATTTATGCAGAACCATCTAAGTCAGTAAGAAAACAAGGAGCATCACATGTAACCACAGTGAGAGGAATCTCATCTCTTAAAACTGTGATTGATTTTAAGGCAGGATAAGAAGCAGAGTTTTCCCCCCTCAAAGACTGCCCTGGATGAGCACTGCAGTGCTTTGTCCTAGCATCCCGATTTCAAGAATTCCAGCTATGTTTAGCATTTTGCTTGGAGGTACTGCAGGAATGGAAGGTCAGCAGTAGCCACAGGTGGTCAAATTTACTCAAAACAGTTAAGTTAATCAGTACAGCAAAAAAATGTAACCTCTTGGAGAGAGACAGCAGGACTGGGTAGCTTTCAAAATGAGTACTGACAAAGACTAGAAGCTGGCTTGGAGAGAAGAGTTCTGGGACTGTCTATGTAGTGATCCTCTCTGGCTAAACTGTGACAAAAGATGTGAAGTATTATAAAATCAAAAAGAAGGTGCTCTACAACAAGAAGCAAAGCATATGATAGAACAATTTGAACTGAAATGCTGATACAGCTTTTGAGGAGGTCTCTAGTAAATCAAAGGAAATTTAGCAACCAAACCTAGATTGGGATCTGTGCCCCAGCTGAAAAATAAAATTCAAAACTCTCTATAGTTTAGAAGCAATTTTCCTCACAGTCACCTCCAAGTGGAATTTGTTAGTGTTCTAGTGCAGAGTTATAGCTCTAGGAAACAAAATCACTGACTAATCACACACCATGGTTGAGCACAGCTGAAATGGGACCACCTGAAAGTCAAAACACTAAAATTTTCCATCAGACCCTTCAAAACCTAAATTGTGCCAGAAGTGACTAGAAAGGAGTATGTGAAGTAAGCATCTACAATCTCTGCTGAAGCCACAAACGGCAAGAACAATAACCCCCATTGTTTCCATTTTACCCACCTGGGAAGCTGGTTATGCTCAGAGCTACTGAGGGAGAACTCAAGACTTCCTGTCAGAGGTAAGAGTGTGTATGTGTACATACATATGGGTAAGTATGCATGTGAAAGGACACATGCACACACTTTACATGCCTGCAAGACCAGATAACTCAATTTAAAATTAACTTACCCCCATAGTTAAAAGCAACAGTGAAATTATACTGAGCTTAATTAAGCTCCGTATCAATCTGAAATGAAGAAGATGGACTGACACCCTTGAACAGTGCTGTTAACAGCTTTTAAGACGTTAATTGTGGAGCAGTCCAATGTGATGTGAAACCATGCCCATAATCTTTCACCACGCCTTTAAATTTTGTTGAAAGATGTCACATCTGGCACATGTGACAGGCCAGGAGCACTGCCAGAATAATGGTTTGGATGACACATGTAACCAGTGTGCTCAACTCTTCCCTGCCCACTTTGTTTTTTCAATATTGTTTAAAAATAGAAGGGTGAAAAAAAAGACATTTAATTGGGGTAACATCAGAAGCTTACAGAAATCCACAAATCCTGATCTAATTTCAGCACAGCCAAATAGATCTCATTCTCTGAAGGAGGATGAATAGCTGGTACAGGGACAGACCTACTCCTTGCAACCTGGGAGAGAAAGTGAAGGGTGATCCTGGCATCAGTCATGCAAAAGCCCCCTCCAAGGATCTAGAAGTTTCTGACATTTGCTGCCCACAGTAGCCAGCATTTTAAAAGAAACACCTTATGTCAGAAACATCAGCCAGGCTGGGCAATACACAGAAGTCCTGGAAGCTTCAGCAGATGCAGGAGACAGTATAACAAGCAGCCACCAGGTTTCACTTGGAGAAACATCACACAAGTCCCCATACACTGGATATCTGGTCAGAGAAGCATTTATCTGACAGAGATGACAGTGCTCCGGCAAACTGAACAGTTTATGCAACAGTTGCAATAGTATTAAAGTAGAAACAAAGATAAAGCTTGAGAAAGCACCAATACTACAGTTCTAAGGCAGCTGAAGTTAAGAAAATGTACCAGAAACCAGGGAAGTGTTCTGCCATAAAGGTACTTTCAGTCACAATAATTTAGGCATAACCTTAAACCAACGAAGAACGCTTTGGTGTGACTGTGGGGAAAACCTTGTTCATAGCAGTAACCAGCAGGCAAAAAATGTTCCAAATGAAATCAGTGGAACTAGGATTCTGTACCCTGTATTCATAATTAAGACCAGTGGGTTTTTTGCATTCCTTTTGAATTACATACTCATTTATCCAGGTATTCATAAAATCTTTAGAGAAATCAATGTACATATAATATTTTATTATTCTTAAACTAATTTTCCATATAATACGCCAAGACAGATATCTGTTTAAAAGCCTGACTTGAGAGGATGCCTTAAAATTCTCAGTCCGTGCCAGTCGTCACCTGCCATCTGATCTCCTGGCATACCTATTACCAATCATCTTTCCAACTCATCCTGTTTCTGCCTGTACTTTCAACAGCTTGTGAACTATCTTAAAGATAGTCTTCTAAAAGAAATAAAAAGTCAAGCCTATTTCTACTCACCAAAAAAACACCCAAAACCATAATTACTATGGCACAGGCATGCTGCTGTATGTTTAAACTTTAACAAAGAAAATTTTTTTAAAAACCCAGTTATTGCTGTTCAGCAAGTATTCCTATAATTTTGCTGCTAATCTTTTTGCAAGATCACTGTATTAAAGCAACACAGAATACTTTTAAAAGCTCACCATACTCAATGAAATACTGCTCCAGATGATAAAGTCCTAATTAGGGATACCAATATGCAAAACTCACTGCAGCGGTTATCGACTGGCAGAAGACCATTATATTACTACATCCTTCTTTGTTGGTCATCTTACAGACACATTGAGGAATTACACTTAAATTTAACACAATTCTGATGTGGCTGGTACAGTCAGCAAAAACACAGCCTCCAAACTTAAGAGAATGCAGTAGCTAAGTTATGGCAGACCAGGGTATGTGACTACAGTGCTGTAGTAACTGAGCCAATTCTGTAATTCCTGACAACCAGGAAAGACAGTGTGCTTTGTATAAGCTAAGTAAAGATTTCTATTTTGATTGCTTAAATAAAACAGACCCCAAGAGAGGAAATAAATGTTACCCAAGTCATCTGGTATGTTTACTCTTCTCAGGTGCAATGGACAGTGACCCTCCCAGACCGGAGAGCATTTCCTTGCCAGGGTCATGTCCACTTCCTCCCTTGGTAAAGAACACTTTTAAGTAATTTGAATTCTGCCATTGGCCTAGTTTCAGCGTATGTTCTGATGTCTTATTTGTAATTACTTACACTTCTCAAAAATGGAGAGGCTATCAGGTAATAAAACACTACCCCAAACCATCTCCTCTCTTCACTAATTTTGACAGATCAATGCTGACATTAAAAAGAACAAAATGACTTCTGAAGGGATAACTTCTAAAGAAAATTACAATCCTCTTTTCCCTCAAATTAGCATATTTTGTTCCAAAGCCAGGTCTCTATGGGGAGACTGACATTAGCTGGACACTAGCTGTGCACCAAAGCTATTTTATCACTCACCTCCTCAACAGGATAGGGGAGAGAAAGCTCCTGGATCAAGATATAGACAGGGAGAGATCCCTCACCAATTAACCATCATGGGCAAAACCATCTCCACTTGGGGAAATTAATGTAATTTACTGCCAATCAAATCAGAATAGGGAAATAAATCAAATTGAGAAAATCGAATCGTCAAACACCTTCCCCCAATCCCTCTCTTCTTCCCAGGCTTAACCTTACTCTCATTTTCTCTCTCTCCTTCCCACAGTGGTGTCAAGGGACTGGGAATGTGGGCTGTGGTCAATTCACCACATGTTGTCTCTGTTGCTCCTTCTTTCTCAGAGAAGGACTCCTCACACTCTTCCCTTGCCCCAGCACAGGGTCTCATGCACAGGAGACAGCACCCCACAAATTTCTCTGACCTGAGTCCTTCCAAGGGCTGCAGTTCTTCATGAACTGCGTGGGTCCCTGTCCACAGGGCACAGTCCTTCAGGCACTGAAACATGGGTCCTTCACGAGGTCACAAGTCCTGTCAGCAAATCTGCTCCAGAGTGGGCTCCTCTCTCCACAGGACCACAGGTCCTGCCAAGAGCTTGCTCCAACATGGGCTTCCCATGAGGTCACAGCCTCCTTCAGGCATCTATATGCTCCAGCATGGGGTCTTCCATGGTTGCAGGTGGATCCCTGCTCCATTGTGGACCTCCATGGGCTGCAAGGACACAGCTGTCTCACCATGGGCTGCAGAGGAATGAACCTCTGCTCCAGCACCTGGAACACCTCCTCCCCCTCCTCCTGCACTGACCTTGGTGTCTGCACAGCTGTTACACATATCCTCACCCCTATCTTCTCCCTGCTACTGCTGTTGCACAGAGTTTTTACACTCATATCTGCTATTCCTAAGGTACTACCACCACCACTGATGGACTCAGCCTTGGCCTGTGGTGGGTCCCTCTTGGAGCTGGCAGGCCTTGGCTCTGTCAGACATGGTGGAAGCTCCCGGCAGCTTCCACAGATGCCACCCCTGTAGCCCTCCACTACCAAAATCTTGCCATGTATACCCAAAATCTTGCCATGTATACCCAGTACAGGCTCACAGAGGCCCCAGGTGCTGCCAGGCCTCCCCAGCAAGCATATTTGCCTTCTCCAGCCCTTTCTGACCTACAGTGCCATCCAACAAGTGAGAAACCAAACTGTACATTGCAGATAGTCTAGCCAACTATTTTAAAACTTCATTCTTAAACAAAGGGCATCTGCCTGTAAATACAAATACACAGCATAGCAGTCTGCTCTTTCCAAACATATGTTGCATTTTCTCCAGCTGAAAGGGTTGGTTTTAAATAGTGGCTAAAAATTCTGCTGACCATTCTTCATTCTAAAAGCAAAACTGTTGCTTTACAATTAACATCAATTTTCTGATGCACAAATTTAAACCAATTTAGTCAAAGGTTGTCTTTGCCTGACAAAGATACAAAATAACAAACATTTAAAACACTGTACTGCCTTTACATGTTTAGAACAAATGAACTTTCTTTAAAAAATAAATGTTTAAAACACTTTTCTTCCAATTAGTCTATTACTCCAGCAGATCTTGTTCTAAATATCACTGAGTAAATAGCATCTAGAAACTGTACTGAAAGAAATATCTCTCTCTCTCTCACACACACACACAAACACACACATACACACACTTTTTCACTGCAAACATTCCCCAGGACACAGAGAGTAGCTTATTCACCAGTACATAGATACAATAGGGCCCTGTCCACAGTAAAGGTGGTAATCAACTTTTATGTAAAAAGAAAAAAGTGATAGCAATTACTGGAGGAAATGAAACATAAGAGCAGTTATTACAGTTGGAAAAAGACAGATACTTTAAAGGTTTTGAACAAGTGGTTTTATTTCAACTGATAGTGCTAAAAGATCAGATCTTTTTTTGCACCTAAAACCTGCTTCTCAACCCTCTATCTCATGTTCAGAGATGTGCTTTTAGCAAGGATTATGTTGCCTTTATTTGCACAATAAGAGAGAACATCAGAAATGACAACAAACCTCAGACTTCCTTAGGCTGAATCACCCACACTCAAGTACAGTAAAAGCAAACACTTGCAACCATACAGCTGTATTAATTAGGATACAACTTATAAAATATGAGCGTATGTATTTCTTTTTACCTATCAGTTGAACCAGTGTCATTTACAAGATTTCTTTAAATATTAAGCTAGTGAATAATCATAGCTGAGGCTAAACATAGAGTAACAGCACAGAGATCTAGGATTTTATTTTACTAGTTACAGTGAGAGAGGCCTTATTGAAATTGCTTAAGCTCATAGTAGGGTGGTTTACAAACTGACTTAAAATCACTACCAGCACACGTAGTATGTGTGGCTTCTTGATAGGTGTCTTAGAACAACCTGGAAGAGAGAATCTGTAATACCCTCTACAAGTCTATTAATAACTTGTTTTGATGCTTGGAGACCCTCAGTTGGGGTATAACCTGTGCACAAAACACAGAGCTGGAGGAGTTCTCTCGAACCAGAGAACCATAGCAAGATCCAAAAAGTGACAAACCAGTAAAGGAGACATGAAAAGACACAAAGAATACCAAAGTGATCTATTACAAATAAAACTATCTCAACAGTCAAAGGAGACTTAACACTAACCACTCTTACATCACAGCCCCTGCAAGATAAGACAGATCTTCAGGAATTCAGCCAAACCTCCCCACACTAGGCAGGTAAACTGAGTGAAGAACCTACTGTCACCTACTGCTGCAATTTAGCACCTTCTAATATTCCTAACTCCTACTTTCCAAGTAGAGGCTTGCTGAAAGTCTTTAAAATATATCCAGAGTCACTGACAAAAGACAATATGCAAGTACACGCTACTACCAGTAAACCTTAACTACACTGTTATTTTGTGCTCTTATGTTTCCCTTCATTTCAGGCCCTTTACAACAAAACAAACAAAAAGCACCTATATAAAGATTGCTTGTTTTAAGACATAAACAAAGCAGCAATTTATGCTAGCTAATAACAGGACAAATCTATTGTCTAACTTCAACATTCCAAGTGATAAGAACAAGCAAGCAATAAATACTTCCATTTAAGTGAAGCCCAAAACTAATATTAGGATAAATCTTAACTCACAGCAAACCCAAAGGTCTATTAATGGTCCTGACTTCAGTGCATTTCTTCTAAAGCAATCCCTTTAGTTGATCTTTTTGGTGGAATGCATCTGTGAACAACAATAAATCTGAGGCTGAACAATTTAAAAAATACAAGATAATGTATGTATCTGAGTCAGTGACTGGACCATGTAAGGATAAGAGATCGTCTTTCAAGTAACTACTGCACCAGCTCACTAGTGGTCAACACAGCAATCCAAAGGAACAATTTCCCTCAGCAAGATGTCTCAAAACAGGGCAGGTTTAATTTTCACTCATATTGCTACATATTGAGTTGTGAGCAAACATGCAGAAAACTAAGTCAGCTTCTTGGTTTAGATGAAGAAACAGTAAAAGCAGCTCAAGACTGATCAATTATTAAGGTGTCATTTATTCCTCAAGGTCCATTCATGCTTTGCAGCATTTTCTTTTCTGACAGATGTGTGATGTCTGCAAAACTCAAGGCCAAACTAGTGTCAAAGGTCCTTAAACTGGCAGTGGCACATAATGAACAAGGAAATTGCACCATGTAATCACAACAGCATAATTAGTGTATATTTACTTTGTCAGAGGAACACAGTGAGTAAAATAGGCTCAGTAACCACTTCGCTGCTGGAGGTTCTGTGCAGGCAAGAGGCAATTTCTCAAAGCACTGTCTCTTGGGAGCATGCAGCAGGGATCAGCTGCTTCCTCATCACACCTGAAAGGACACCCAAAGGACTAACACCTCTGGGAGCTCACACTCACAACACAGGCATAAAACAAGCAATATCTGACTGAGGCACAGACCAGAAACAACAGCAATGGTGATACACACAGCAAGATATTAAGGATTCAAGAGCAGAAAGCTGCATTTTTACCTTTTATGAAGCTGAATGGAGATGAATGCCCACCACTGCATTTCATGTCTATCTTCAATTTGAGTAATTCCAGCTAGCAAGATAGATCTCTTCCCTATTGCAAGAAACTCTTGATGTTTCTGAAAAAATACAGAATGCACCCAAAAATCCAACATCACTGTGCCCTGTGAAACAACAGAACTACACACTCTGCAACAAACAGGTCCTTCTCCCCTTTCATTAGAAATGCTTTAGTGTAGATTTCCAGACTGCTTCTGTTCAGCAGGGTTCCCCCTCACCTGATGGACTCAGCCCATGCTGAGCCTCCCAGACCATGGGAAGGCTCAGGGGAACTTTTTCTCTCACACCTCCTAATCTTCTGTGTCTGGTCTGGCACCCTTTCAAGGAGCCTCCACAGGGAGTAGGATGAATCCAGGCAGTGTGTTTAACTCACACTTAGTGATATATAAAATCAAGCCACAGTACTGTCTGAAACAAGAAGGCAGGGCTGCATTACACAATACGTGGGGGGAAGAAATCCCACCAAAAAGAACCCTAAAAGAACAAAGATTACCTCTTCCAGCAGTAACTCACTGGCTCAGCTGTAATATTAATTTTCACTTTACTCAAATCCATTTGGCTAAAAGGATGTTCTTCTCTCAGTGTACCCAAACAGCTGAAGTTTTTTCCAGCAGTGCTCCAAACTGAATGGATTACATACAGATGGAAGGCTGCAAAGCTGTGTGATTTCACTTTACACTCCAAGTTGTGGCAATTAAAAAATAAACAAATACTGAAAGATGCAGTTTTGTTTCTCTGAAAGCAACATAACTCCACCTCCCCATTCAACACCATGCTAAGGCATGTCCTGTGTACTTGGGCATGGCTTCTGAGTACTGCCAAGTATCACACTGACCTTCCCTGCCCTCACTGAAGGCAGAAGCTGGGGACTTTTCAAATTTTCACCTTATTTTCCAACCTTCAGTCTAGCAATTCTGCACTGTTCTGTGAATCTCTCTTCCTTTGAAAAGGGAACACAGCAGAGATAATAGCTACAAGTTGTCAAACACCATATATAAACCAGAAATCAAAAAAGCATACTATTAGTTTGCAGCTGAAATAGTTTCAAATGCAATTAAGTGTATTTCAAGCTACTTATTACATTAGTGCACTAAATTATAATTACTTGGGTAACTTAGGTACAACACAATTCCAGTGTTGCATGTAAATTCTACTTTTCTTTATCGTATTATGCCTAAATGAGAACTCCCTTCAATTTCGATGAGTTAGTACAGGAAAAGAAATGCAAAGCCATATTAGCACAAATCTAAGGAAATAATTGCTTAGCTAAAATTCCACCATCTCCTGTTTTTGCAAGCATCTAAAAACACAGCCAATAGTCACTAAAATTGCTGAACAGGATTTTTAGAAAGTGGGACACACACACAAAAAGAGCAAAATTGCAGATCCATCAAAAAATCACTTTGAGTTCAGGTCAGCTTCTTATCACAAAGGTTTTGTAAAATTGCTACTGAAATAACTATTTCTTTTCTGGCAGGACATCAAGAAAAAAAGACTTGAAACATCAAAAAATGCCTATTAAATAATAAATATGTCCCCCAGATACTTTTGACCTCAAAAGGAAAGGGTCTCAGCCATGGTGAATGATGCCTGTATTACTCCCCCTCACTTTCAGAGGTACATTCAGGCACCAGTCCTCCATAGGAAGCGATGTGATTTCCCTATGGAGGCACCTCAAGCTAGGCACATAGCTCAGATTAGAGTGGCACAAAGGGGAAGCACCTTCCATGGTCATTTCTGCAGCATGCAGAGCACAGAGCTGAAGGACAGCAACAGACAGGCACCGATGACACTGAGCAGTGACAGTCACTGGGAAAGAAGAGCAGACTTTCCAAACCTTGCTCTCATGGAGCCTAATCCCATTCACTATAAAAGTATCCATGTGTTTGGGACAAATGCCAAAACCAAGCTCTGCAAAAGCCTCAGCACACTCCCAGACAGAAATGCCTCATCCAGCCACGGCTACTGGGGCCAAGTGAGAAGCAGGAGTGGTGAGAAAGGAGGGAAAAAAAGAAAAATTCAAGAAAGTGACACTAACTTCCCTATCCAAAACTGCTGCCTAGTTTTCTCCAAACCTGCACCAGGATTTTAAGTACCTATTGGAATGCCGACACCCAAAGATCCAGTCCAGAATGCGATGTAGGTGTGGGAACTGTATTTGGATTAACTATAGAAGACTAGTAGATCTAATTTAGAAACTTCCAAGAGCACAGCATCTCAGCTGTACAGCTACATTGCTGAGAAAGCTGTTGGGAAGCCCTACCAGCTCTCATTTGCCCACAAACCCTACAGTTTGCATATGTATCACATAGTGCAGATTTTGGCTTCACTCAGCTGTGTACTGATATAAGGCCATAACTCAGCGACCTGGCTCTGGAAGTCTGTAAATTTCCATTTTGCTTTTTCAAGTCTGTTTTCACTTATCAGAAGAAAAAAAAATCCTCTACTTTATAAAAGTGCATAGCATTTTTATTCCTGTTCCAAGCCAAAACCAACACCAGATGGAAACTCATTTAAAATTCTTACATCTTTCTGCAAGGAGGCTACTACTACCAGCTAAGCAGCCCCAGGAAAAAAAAAAAAAGTAAATTAAAAAAAAAAAAAATCCATGGACTATGAAAGTGATTTACATTATATAAGATGAGTGAACACAGAAGAAAACTGACCAACCATAGTGACTTCTTCAAAAATAATAATGTCTTATTATTTACTTTGAAAACCATGAAAAGTCCTGAAAATACCATCAGGTCCCACCAGATAAGAAATGCATAATACATGTTCCTTAGGACAATGGAGGAAACCTGAAATAGTTTTATTCTGCAACAATCTCAGCTCCTAAAAAGATATAAGGCCACAAACTGACTTGCTGTGAGTCAGACCATGCCAATTGCAGAGGCCAAAGACACCCCGAAAGCCATCTCACCTCCATTCCCCACCCTCGGGCTATGCAACAGGATGAGCGAGAAAGCCAAACCAGGAGAGAGAAAGAGCCATCTTCTTGTTTCCTGAGTTTCTGTCTGTAGCTTTAAGGTGGCTGCTCTGCATGTCACTGGGCCACTTTTTTTTTGCTGGAATAATAGGAACAGTTCTGTAGGTAACTCATTCATAGTTCATAAAATCTTAGGCGTTTTGCAGCTCTGACTATGAACACAGAGCATCATTTTCAAGTCCTTTTTACCCCAGCCAGTCTCAACAACAAACTGATATCAAAAATCAGTAACAAAAGTTTCCTGATACTGAGAATACTTAGCAAATATATACAGCACTTATACAGCAATCTTATTCAGAATATGTTCAGTGGCCCTTACTGATCAGTCACTACAGAAATCTGAATAATGGTATGTCTTTTTAAGAAAGTAGGAGCTGTCAAAGTGTTGTATTTATAATATTTGCAGAGCATTCTTTATTTAGATTTCTATGGCAACCAGTAAGTAAGAGGATTGAAGTTCATATTTTGAATTTTTTCATTCCCCATAGTCCAAACGAGCAGTACAACCTTGTTTTAAGAAGAAAAGAGCAATAAGCAAAAACCTTATGGGCTCAAATAGAGTTGAGTCTTTAGTAATTAACTTGAGATGGAGTTCTTCTCTAACATAGCAACAAACAAATCATTAATTTAAGCTATCCTTTTTAAAGTAGCTTAGTAATAAAACCAGTCTGGTATTATTACAGGCAAAAATTTGTCACAACTGGATTTCTGCTGTTACATCATTTTATCTGTCAAAATGCAACCATTGAAGAGGAAATGGGCAAGTTTGTTCTCCCTCAGTCACATAAGGAACCATGGATCACATACATTGTGAGAACCAGTACCTGCTGCAGAGGTACTGTTACCATGGGAGGAAGCATGTTCATTATTAAACCACACCAATTTAATTTGAAAAGCAGGTCAGACAATGTACTGCAGCCCACAGCCACCCTACACCTCCACAACAGACCATAGCCAGGCTGGTCCAACAGCAAATCGTGCTTGCTGTAAACACTACAGGGCCAGCATGTGTAGCACCAGCTCCCTCACCCACATTGCTGGGTTATGGGTTTTCCCATCAAGTCCTCCTACTTACATTTTGGGCTAATAAAACATCAGGAAGAAGAATATAATTGCTCTGTTTTGTAAATAATCAGAACTCAAAATGAGTGTTATTTATTTCTTTGGAGGGGGAACTGCAAAGTGGGAAAAAATTTACCTCTCTCCCAAAATACAAGGTATGTACATTTTCACATTAGAATTGTATGTGTTCTCAGATATTCACTTCCCTTTGTTAGTCTTGATTTATTAAGAGGATGCCAAGCCCTAGCATTAGCCTTTAGCTCCAAATATCCAAGACTAATTTTCCAAAACCCTCTGAGAAATTAATCCACTGGAAATGACAAATGATTTTTATGGAATATTCCTCTCCCACATTCCACATCTGGCCACTCTCTTCCAAGCATGTTGGTTGTCAGAGATGGTACCATACTCCTACCTTCCGGAAGCTCACGAGCAAGTCTGGAGCAAGTGTTCCCCAGCAAGCCCATTTTTGCTCAGTGCGTTGAGTTAAGGTTTTGGGAATTATGATTCCTCCCTAGACAAAGGCTATTTTTATCAAGGAAAGAGGATATCCTGTCCCCATCTCCTGTGAGTTTTAGCATATATCCACAATTCCCAAGTGAAACTGCACAGGACTTTGAGAACTACAGCATTCTGGCAAGAACACTGAGGGTTTAGTGAGGAGACAGCCCAGAACTGCCTAGAGGAAAACATTTGCTAAACGCAGCACAGCAGGAGCCCTCCGCTACCACATTCCCTTCCCACTGTCCAGAAGCCAGGCAGATGACCAGGCTGCAGCAGATGACAGCCAAGATAATCACACTGCACACCTACCTAGAGTCACCAATGAGGACCACTCAGTCTCAAAAGCCACCTTTCACCAAACCTGTTTAGCACAGGACACCTGCCACCAGGTGCTTGATCAGCACAGGGTCAGTCTGCATTCAGCAATGCTTGTGATGGGACAAGTGGGACATTGTCAGCAGCCCCACAGCACAGGACCCCCATGCCCTCATTGCTGCCTGGAAAGCGCAGAGAAGATGGCAGAGGCACTCCAACTACCCAAAATATCCTAAAGCACTGAGAGCCAGGCACTCTTTGCAGCTTGGGCAACTCACAGAGCCGAAATAAAACAGCAGGGAAGCACTGCGGAAGGTACACTTTACTACTAGAGCCCCATGAATGGGCACCATTTAGCCTGGTTCCCTCAGGGGCCTGTAAGCAGCAGCCACTTGATCCCTCTCGCCAGCTTCTCCCACCCCCAAAACGGTGGTGCCTGAGCACAAACAAAGGCATCCTGTTTTAGCATACCACTTTATGGCAAGAGCATGGAACAGCAACAGTAGGTCATAGTCAAAAAAATTAAAGAGAACAGAAGTTCTGTGGAACAGAAAGCACTTTCAAAGCACCGAGTTTCACTGGGATGCAGAAACCACTGAATGAGCACTCAGTTTCACTAAAATTACTCCAGACTAGTAAAGCACACCATTACACAGGGTAATAAATTTGAAAAACAAGAGCTTGTTAGATACAGTAGAACAGGAATACATTTTCTACCTGTGGCTTATATCCCTCCCTTGATCCATTAAATCCAATTAATTTCAACATCACTGAAGGAAAACAGAGTACTTCATCTTCCTCACGGTCCTATGTAATGCAACTAACCAGTTTAAAAAGGGAGAAGTCACAAGTGCCTACCAAGAGATGTGTCAGCCAGAGGCAGGCTCCTTGACAACAAAAACTGCAGCATGTTCATCTCTGCACGTCCATGCCAAGCCTCCTAAAAAACTCTTCACAGCAAATCTTTCCTTAGAAACCTTTCAGCATGAGCTATGCTGAAGTATCTCCTGCTGTGTTTTGCAAAGCACACTGAAAAGGTCTCAAATAATTCCTCACTCTGTGCTTGCACATGTTAAGTCATATAAGTCATATAATCATAGAATATCCTGAGCTGGACGAAAACCACAAGGATCATCAAAGTCCAACTTGTGGCCCTGCACAGGACAACCCCAACAATCACACCATATGTCTGAGAGCATGGTCCAAGCATTTCTTGAACTCTGACAGGCTTGGTGGTGTGACCATTTCTCTGGGGAACCTGTTCCAATGCTCAAGCACCCTCTGGGTGAAAAGCCTCTTAATATCTCATCTAAACATCCCCTGGTGCAGCTTGATGCCATTCCCTCAGGCCCTATTGCTGACCACAAGAAAAAAAAAGGGTTCAGCACCTGTTCCTCTGCTTCCTCATGTGAGGAAGCTGCAGATCTCAGTCTCCTCCAAGAACAAACCAAGTGACCTCAGCTGGTCCTCACAAGGCTTCCCTTTTAAACACTTCACCA
>VZSR01003049.1:2608615-2876132 GCA_013398615.1 Brachypodius melanocephalos
TTGACTAAGGTCTAGGGAGGCAGTCACTGTAGCCAGCTAATTTCATTTTATACTTACCAAGTGATTCCCAGCCTGACTCTCTGACCTTTGCTACTGCATGCTCACAAAACACACCATGACAGGACCCTCTCTATTCATATCATGTTTGATGACTAGACCCAAGCTGTCCCTGCTGGAACTCAGAAACAGCAGGAGCAGCAGGTAGATCAAGAACTGAGAGAAGCACCCAGAAGCTCCAGAAGCTTTTTTCTTTTTTTAAAAGAAGATATCTATATATGTATCTATAGATATATAGTTATATATATAGATATACACACACACACATACACACCCATATGCCTACTTATGCTTTGATCCAAAACACACAAGCTGCCCGCAGCCACCACACAGTGAAGGAAACTGTTGATTCTAGATGCTGATACCCTACTTCAGAGCAAGAACTGTGATTCAAGCCCCAAGAACAAGAATCAAGAGTAGTTTAGACTGCACAGTGGGACCTCACACCTTTAATTTTTGTTATAAACATCGGTGGTTTGTTTTGTGAAAACACAGACCAATTTCCATCACAACAATGACAGGAATCCTCCAGAGCATTAGCATTCTTCCCACTAACAGATAAGGTGAATCACCCTCTGTGTGACCCTACCCAAAATAGCACACTGTTGAGCTGTGGTACACTGGGCAGGTCCAACCACGTTAACACTGTCTCTGTCCAAGCAGAGCAAGCTTAACCCAGCTGTAGATGCCTGCTGGCCTCCCAACATCACAGCAGGAGAAAGCTCACTGCCACAGCAACACAACAGTCTGGACAGAATCTCCCTGCGTTCAGCCCAGCTCCAGACTTCACCATCACAGTTTCCTTCACTAACTGAAAGACATGCACGTCAGTAAAGTGTCTTCAGCAGTTCACCATCATACACACGTTTCAAACAGAGTGGGGGAAAATACAGTCCCTTTTGGTTCATTCAATTACAAGCCAGCCTCCTGCTACTCACAATACTGCAGTGGTACTCCTATACAGGGGCACTTGCTTTCGAACACCAGAGGTGATGGAGGAAAAAAACCCACAAATCTAGGATACTTCTCCACAGATAGGAAGCCTGAAGCAAAGAGATCACCATAAGAGAACATACTGTAACATGCATTTTAAAAAACAAAACCAAACAAACAAAACCCAAAAAACCAAACCACAAACAGAAAAAATAGACTGAGTGGCCCAGCTGTCATCCTGGCCACCTTGAGGTTCTGCCATGCTGGCAGGTAGCACTGTAATCCACAGGGCTGCTACTGAAGGAAATGCAGCCAGTGCAGAGCAAAATGCTCAGAAGAGCAAGGGAATAAGGAAGCAGGAGTTTGGACGGCTTTTTATCTAAATGTTTCTAAAAGGACTAAGTTATTTAAAAGAACTGTCTTTTCTTCCATTTGAAGTATATTTTATCTAGCTTTTAAATTTGTTTTGATCAAGCTCATGTTCCTTCTGTTCAACCAAGTAATCCAACAACTTGATATGTGAACCGCTCAATACTCAACTTTTAACATGGAGTTCATATGTCACTGATAACCAGTTCTTAGGATGCAGAAACATATCAAAAATCCCTGTGTAGTTCCTGTGGCTCTACATAAAAAAGGGCAGAAAACTTTCCTGGAAAAATATCTATAGTGTCCAGCTACAGTGAAAGGAGAGCACATCTACACTGTTTGGCTGACCCAGACATCAAATGCTGGGCCTCTAAGTACATAAGCAAAACAGAAAGACAGAAGAAAGTAAAGTGAAATTAAAATAACCACAAAAAAACCAGGCTAGGACTAAAAACCCCCTCAATACCCCCAAATATGCCCACAACAAAAGACAAAACCTAACGTGAACACAGGTATTCATAAGGAATGACATAAGAACATTTTGCTGCATTGTCCTTCAGTAAGGGTTTGGATTTTAAAGGCATATGTAACTGTTCACAGTTTCCCAAGGAAAGGGGAATCAGATGGCAGCAATAGTCCCTCTTTATTTGTGCTGACTTCTAATAAAAAAGCAACTAAGAAATTAAAAGCCCATGGTAGGCACCATAAGCTACTACAGTTATATATTAGCATTACAGAAATTTAGATTCTTCCATAGTCTGAGATATCTTTAAAGCATAACTATTCCACTTTTTTGAAATAACTCTCCCTGCAGGACGGTAAGCTAGCTAGAAAGAAATATATACCCATTGCTAGGAAAGGGTTAGTTGGGAAATACAGCAACGTCAGGGAAGCACACAGAGCTGAGGAGATGCTCAGCACATTGCAGAAGGCTAAGGTGCCCAGCCACCCCAAGGCACAAAGGGGAACAGAGAGACTTCCTTCCTTTTTTTCTCAGCCAGGTATTATTTTCTACTATCAGATAAGAGCTGGCTTTTGGAAAGTTAAGAGTCTCACAGTTAATCAAGAAAATTCCCGAGAACAGACTGCTTACTTTCTGTAGAAACTATTAACACATCCAGTCTCTTCTGATATAAAAGTCTGATTACACAGCAACCCATGCCACTAACACTGCAGTCTAACACAAAGTTTCACTACAACGGCATCATCACCAAAACTACCAGTTTATGCTGCCAAACAGCACCTTAAGAGCATACTGCGGTAGTATTATCGTTATATTAAATATGCAGAGCATAGAAATAAGTCAAAGGTGCACTTTGAAAAGGTAGTCAAGTACTTTTCTTCTAAACACAGATTTCAAACAGATCATTGACTAATGAGAAGACCTAGGAACACAATAGGGGTGTGTTCTCCAAATATTTTGTTCAGAGGGTTACCACAAAAAATGCAAAAGGCCTCCAAAAACCCCTTCTCGAATCTAGCCAGAAATGCATACCACACGAGCACAGTCCTTCCACTAAGAAAGCAGCCTATGGGGTGGTTTTGTTTATGCACTGATTAGGCTGTTAAAAGCATGCAGAGGTACCCCACCTACCAGAGTGCATTCCTCAGGGTGTGTAAAAACACAAAGGTCCTCTTTTTCAGTGAAGATCTCTAAAACTGTAACAGAGAACAGATTGTTTCCTAACATCTTTCCTACAACCCTGTTTGTGTTCCTGCAATTCAACACACATTATTCCCAGCATTTAACCTCATCTTAATCTCTTAAATTTGACAAATATATCAGCATTATTTTCCTCACTGAAACCCAAAGCCAATTGATTAAACAGTAAGGCTTAAAGACCTTCAGATATAATGCTAAAAAAAATTATAGTAGAGTCCAAGTGCTGTTGTTTAGATATAACTTTATGCACATTACAAAGTAAAGATGCAAAGGACAAAATCCTAGACGGGCGACTGATGTTGCAAGTGATTACTATTTTTCTCTAATCTATAAAGCGTTTTCTCTTAACTACAGTCTTGTAGATATAAAACCAAGAGTAATACAAGTGTATAGGAGTACACTAGGAATGTCAGCAGTGCTGACTGTAAAGCACAGAGATCCATCCCTGAGATGGCACCAGCCCAAACTGCCAAGGCTGCACGCTGCTGCCCAAGCTCAGGCACATTGCTTCTGGTCCTGAGCCAGATGGCATGAAACCAGCTCACATCTCCTCCATAGCCACAGCACATCTATGTGCAATGCAGATAATCCTTCTACAACAACCGAGTGTGGAAGGTGGGGGGGATACTTCACTACAAGAAAAAAATCCAACAATGTTTGGCTGAAGAAGACAGCAAATTTGCCCACATTATTGCATTTGTATCTTGCTATAAACACCACCATCTAAAGTCATCTTGCTTCCAAGCTTTAAGCTCAACAAATAAAACCTACTTGAGGAATTGTACTCATTTATATATCAAATACTAACAACCATTTCACTGTTTTAACCCTTTTCTTATTCGTTCACTGATGTTAACACTTGGTTTCATTTTCTCACTTTCCCATGCTTTTGCTGAATGTTGGCTACAATTTGGTAGAAACATCCTACCACAAGATTGTAGGCTTTGTGTTTGGAGAGATGCTGGAAGTGGATGCTGTCTGCCTGGATTTTAGTGAAGCCTTTGATAATGTTTTCCACAGCATTCTCCTAGAGAAACTGGGTGATCATTGCTTGGATGGGTGCACTGTTCTTCAGGTAGAAAACTGGCTGGATGGCCAGCCCCAGAGAGTGGTGATGAGTTACATCCTGCTGACTGCCAGTCACAAGCAGTGGCACCCAGAGCTTTGTCAATGAGCTGGACAAGTAGATGAAGTGAATTTGCAGACAGTCTGCATACAACACAAGTTGGGTGGGCGTACTGATCTACTGGAGGACACAAAGGCTTTCACAGAAGGAACCAGACAGGCTGGATCAATGGCCCAAGGCCAGCTGGATGAGGTTCAACAAGGCCAAGTGCTGGTTCGGGCACCTGGGTCACAACAACCCCCTGCAGCACAAGAGGCCGGGAGCAGAGTGGCTGGAACATGGCCCAGTGGAAGAGGCCCTGGGGGTGCTGGTCAACAGCCAGCTGAACATAAGCCAGCGTGTGGCCAGGTGGCCAAAAGTGCAAATGGTATCCTGACTTGTACCAGAAACAGTGTGGCTAGAAACACACCAGAAACATGAGAAACAGGGCAGTCATCGTCCTGTCCTCAGCACTGATGAGGCTGCAATTCCAGTACGGTATTCAGTTTTGGGCCCTTCATTACAGGAAAAACTGTATGAGATGCTGAAGCGTGTCCAGTCAAAAGCAGAGAAGCCAGCAAAGAGTCTGGAGCACATGTCTGACATGGAGCAGTTGAAGGGAGTTCTGTTTGTTTAATCTGGAGAATAGGAGGCTCACGGGGGTTTTTTCACTCTCTACAAGAGAGCCAAGGTTGAAAGGAGGTTGCAGTCAGGTGGGGGTCAGGCTCTTCTCCCAGGTAACAAGTCATTTGACACAAGGCAACAGCCTCAAATTGTGCCAGGCAGATTTATATTGGATATTAGGAAAAATTTCTTCACTGAAAGGGTTGTCGAGCATTAGAACAGGCTGCCCAGGGAAGTGATGGAACCACTGTCCCTGGAGGCATTTAAATGTAGATGTGACTCTTAGAAATGGGATTTGGTGGGGGACTTGACAGTGCTAAGTTAGCAGCTGGACTGGATGATCTTGGGGTGTGCTTCCAACCTAAATGATTTTATGATAATGGGTACCATCAGCACACTATATGCAGAAACCAATTAAGAGCTGGAAAATATTTAACCTGTGTGTACAGAATTATTGACTAATGCTCAAACACAATTTGAAAACACAATTTGATCTCCACAGTTACACTTGCATGAGGAACACCAAGACAGGATTCACACACTACCTCAAACTAACATACACTGTTAACTGGTCCAATCTTCCAATTGTTCCTCAAGTTATGTAATTTTTACAGAAAACCTGTCTCTATCTGGTTGCTTGTTTTTTCCTACACTCATGTTTTCCTCTCTCTGTCTATATATATATATATCTATATATGTATGCACCAAGATCTTAATATGTGAAGTACAGGCAGGCATAAAGGCACCTTTTTTTATAAAAACAAAACCAGAAACTTGAAGCTCTGATCATTTTCACTAGAAATCAAAGTTCTCACGACAATTTTTTAAGTGGTAATTTGTTACTGTTACAAGTTTCCTTGCTTTCACATTCCACCTAAAATCAGCTGTGGAAATGACAGAAGAAAGGGTGTTTTTTTAACACCATAAATTTTAAGCCAGAACAGAAGCCGGAAGTTCTGGAAGTTTCACAGGAAAGCTGGTCAGTTTAATTTTATTGCTGGAAGCTACCTCAACATTTCTTTTAATATTTGAATAGAGAACAGATATGAATCTCTGAAAATTAAGGTTCATGTGCAGCCAAATCAAAGCAACACATGAATGGGTGCTGTTATCAAATTGAACTCTAACCACCATCAAGCTCACCACATACATGGACTCTGGTGTGATGTTTTATTTAAGAAAGTGATATAGTGTTAGTTCCTCAGGGTAAGACTATGGATTTTGAGTTAAAATAAGACATTGTAGGCCATTAAAAATAATTCTGAACTATCACTTCAATGCTCCTGAAAATTTTGACTACTACACAGAAATACTTGGAAAGCTGTATTTCAAATCTTACACTTTTCCAGTCACGTAGTTATAGTTAAGTCATAACAATTTTGGATGGGAGGTAGTGAAAGTCAGCTGGAAACCTGGGCTGAGCCCTCTCCTCACACAGTTCAGAGCAACCAAGAGAATCTGCCAGCTGCCCATTCATTTCACTGCATATGGGATCCCCTCTCCACAAATTTGAACAACTATAAGTTTTTACGCCATGAAATCAGGCACAGAGTTTCATCATTACGACTTAGCTTTAATTCCAAACAGTTGCTATTTAAAATTTAACAGGATGTACATGTGTACATAAAATGTGGACAAAAAAATTAAAGAAAATAGAGTTCTCATGCTTGAGTCATTAGAGATATGTTTCTTGGCATAAAGCTAAGTAAGGAAGGGGAAAAGAACAAGAACAGCTGGACAAGATCCAAGTTTTTAATTCCTCTAAAGCAACTGATATTTACTGGCCAAAGAAGAAAACACTTCAAGTAATTTCAGTCAAAATGATTATTTTCTTTCTAGTTCTTAAATAGCTGTAGTTACCAAGGCAAGACTACCTTACCCACCTGAACTGCCCTCCATTCTTTGAAGTAGTGCACAGCACATAGTAGTATCAATGTGGATGTGTTTTACAAAATTAATTCAACACAAAAAGAACCCATACTGGACTGCTCTGTGGATACCACTAGTAACTGCCACAGAAACCTGATCTTCTCCAATGTAACGCGGCCAACCACAACAGGCACGCCGGTATCTGAGAGCAGGTTTGTCAGTCAGTAGCTCTTGATGTATTTTAAATGAAGTGTGCTTTGCACTGCCCACCCAACCAAGCAGGAAGCAAGGACTGCCACATGCACCTCCCCAGGCAGCATGGGTTTGCCAAGATAACCAGATGATGGGCAGGTGGTGAGATGTACACATACCAAGCCCTGGCTGGGAGACCAATGGCAAGGGTCAGTGTAAGGGTTCAGTGTGCACAAGAGCAAAGAGTGGCATCCTATCTCACAATGCAATGAACTGAAAGGAAGGCTGCAGCAAAGAGAGATAAAAGGTAGGAACCTCAGAAAACGAGTTTGTGCTGTAAAGCAGTATCTGACAGGGCCATAAAGAGTCTGCAGAGAGAAATAAGTGACATGAATGGACAAGAAATAGAAGCGGATCTGAGTATTAACAAATGTGCACAAAATGCAAACTTTTAAGCTAGCTATAAAACCTCACAGGATTTTTAACTAAACTATTAATTAAAAGATCTAGAAAGGGACTTGAAAACAGCTCAGCAAAAGATTCAAGATATAGCCATGGTTTAAAAAGCAGAACCTCAAATTCCATAGCTTTGCATAAACAGAACTGAGATGAAGAGTAATGTTAGCCTAATTAACATCTTCTAGAGACACCAGTGCAGATTCCCTTATCATAACATGCTGTGCTAGTCACTTCAAAAGGTGCTGCTAAACCAGACGAGGTTACCTCTTTGACAAAGAGGTACCAAGTCTGGCTCTGTGAGTGGAAAAACACTTAAAATACATTGTCTTCCTGAACAATTCAAATCTGCTGAAATACACCCAAGTATGATAAGACAGAAAACCATTTGGAAAAGGAAGCCTGGCAGTTTCTGCTTGCATATGAAAAAGAGTGTGAGTGTACAAAAATACAAAAACTAATTCTGGCAGGAAGTCGTGGAAGTCAAGTATGGAACATTTTATGTGGGTACCAGGATCAGAAGAATTGTTCCATCTACTCCAGGTTTATTACTAAGATTTGTTTATCAACAGTCTTAAAGGCACAGGTCTACCTCTAATTATTACAGGCCATGATAAAACAACAGTGGGAGAGATACCCATGTGACCCACAGATGCTTCCACTTTTTCCTCTGGAAACATACAGCAGTGACACCTCATGGACAAGGTATTGAAAATAGAGAGACACAGGATCTGATAAACCCTGACAACCTCCCCCAGTCTCAAACAGCACCACTCTGTCTGGCACAGACAGAGCTCATTCCACAGTGGGTCTGGCTCTGGTACCAGTGTAGGAGCCCTACACAGGAGCAGTAGTACCTGCTGAAACTGGAACAGATTTTGAAGTGAGAAAGGGTAGATTCAGACTAGACATAAGCAAAATATTTTTAAGATGAGGGTGATGAGGCACTGGAACAGATTGCCCAGAGAAGTTGTAGATACTCCATCTCTGTAAATAAATGTTCAAGGTCTGATTGGATGGGGCTTTGAGCAACCTGGTCTAGCAAAAAGTAAGATGTCCCTGTCCACAGCAGTGGGTTTTTTGGACCAGATGATCTTTCTTTAAAGATCCCATCCAATCCAATCCAAAACATCCAATGACTCCATGATTCTACCTGCCCTATAACATCCTCTCTGCTGCTCCTAGCTACCACCCACACAAAGCTAACCTGTTTGGGAAAACAAGGGAACACCAACCAAACAGTGCCAAGAGACAAAAAGATACAAGATACACAAAGACAACTATACAGAAAACCATAAGGCCCTGCACACTGATCCTCATGCAAGTGGGAAAGATAGCTCCACATGAACAGTATACAACGATAACTCAGAGAAATGCTTAACTTCTGCAGAGCTGGCTACTCTTCTCAAGAAGGAGGAATAGCTCTCCTTTGAATGCTTTCTGACCTTGGACCTACCTCTTCCATAGTTCTAGAATATTGACTAAAATGACACTTTGGTGCATTTTCCATCTTGGAGATTTGTCAGACATCTATCCCAGCCACAGAGCTCCCATCTTCCTCTTGTTGTTCCACACATAATACACACACCAGAACCCTCTCCACAAATTGTGCAAAGTTTAAATTGTTTCAGAAATTGCATCAGCAATTTCAGCATCTGGGAATGTACACATTTCTTAATGATCTTCTCAGTACTGCCTGTGCTGCTGAAGACTTTTCAACCCATTCACCTCAGGAAGCATATAATTAGCATGAGCAAAGATCTATTTTCTTGGAGAAAAAATGTCCTAGCTTGAAGCTTAGATAAATCAGTGTCCCTAAGATTAAATTATCTTGACAAAAAAAAAAAACAAGCCCAGATGAATTCCTTTCCAGGTGAAAAAAAAAGTTTTATGCCTTTTTCTGCCACTCTCTAAGCGAAAAAACTGTGATTACTTTTTTAGTGTTCAGAATTAATTGAGTAGTCCTTGAAGACCGTCAAGACTTTTTACATCATCTTCCTTTCTATTCTAGGAAGGCAACCTGTAGTGTTGTCCAAATCATTGCTTTTCCAGGATGTTAGCTCCTCCAGAGGGTAACCTCTTCTACCTCATCCAAATCCTGTCTTCTCCTCAGGGTCTCCTTTTAAAAGTCCCTTTGTCCCAAGACATGGTCCCAGGAAAAGTAACCCATTCTAGTCTGCACAAGATCATTCACTTTTGCTCCCTACTGAAGGCCCAGATGTCATCTCTACTCAAACAGAAGACGAGGGTCAGATTCTCTCACTCTCCTGATATCAGTATCACAAGATTAAGTCCTCATACATGAGGGGAACCTCTCCATACCTGGGCAAAAGCTCAACAGCTACCACCCAACTATCCACCAAACTGTTTTGATAAATCCCAGTGAGGGATGGAATATTCAGTAATGGAACTACAGGAGTGCCACGCCAAGGATGGAGCTGCATACACACATAATCACTGTAAAATACTAACAGATACGTAGCTTGTAATTTCCTTCCTTTTTTCCTACCTGTTTCCCACAGATGAGTGGAATGCCAACACTTAACAAGTCCACCTGGTTGAGAGATATGACTGTCATCACCAAAGGAGATGCAACTAAAAATCCTCCACCATTCAAACTCATCAACTCCAGCCATAAAAAGCACATTTCATTGCTTGCTGCTCTGCTCTACATTCATCTTTGGGCCCTGGTAGATTTTACTCTCTGAGAGACCAATCACTTTACTTCAGGTAACAGCTTGTAGAAAAAGACAGCTTCAGATCTATGAGCTTCACCTTCACATTGAAGGTGACCACTTAAGATCAAAGCAAAATAAAGAAGGGTGCTTGAAGGGAGCACTGCACGTTTCAAGAGACCAGTTCCCAACAGCTATCTGTACTCAAACATCCAGTGGAGTTGCTCATCACATAAGCCTATGATTAATGGTGTCCTGATGAAAATAGGAATTCAATTTCAATTCTTCCAGAATAGCCAGAAGCCTTTTGGTATTTTCAGGATGTCATTTTGGTGTCTGGACTTTTACACAGTCTGAAACAAAGAACAAGCACTTGCAAAAGAAAGATAAGGAAGCATCATGTACAGTCTGAGCACAACATCTATGCTCCAGCTATAATGAAAGGGTGTTTCTGCAAAAAGCAAAGTGATGCAAACACAAGTAAGACACTAATGGGAAAATATAGGTGACTTCTCTGGCAAATTCTACATCACTGCATACAACATTTCACTGTGGGCAGCACACTAGAAGGAGGGAAGGCAAAAAAAAAAAGGTGGGGAGAAATGGGGGGAAAAGCACTCTTAAATGAGAACATTTTGACTTTCCTGAAATCCTACCCACTGCAAGGACTCAACGTGCTCAAGGACTCAAGGTCAAATGCACTCCACTGAGGAGCTTTGTTAGTTCTCTCCAGAAACAGTGTGGAAGTTTGCTCTCTCCATTACACTGGAGTGAAAGTCCCCCTTACACAGCAACCCCTCCTCAGTTGAAATGGAGGGAACTGGAATCACTAACACCCTTGCATGAAGATGCCAGAGCCCAGCATCTCAGAGGAAAGCCCCAGCCATGAGGCAGCTGTCTTCTGCAGATGCTAAGAGCCAATGCTTCCATTCAGACAGAAGCCATATACTAACCCAGTAAGTTAAAACTAGATTGCTTTTCCCAACTGTTCCTTCCAGCACACTTTGTTCAATGGAAAGAAAATTAAAACCTACAGAAGTTGTTGTATTCATTAATCTCTGCAGACTCACTGCAACCATAATTGGGCAGCCTAACTGCTCAGAAGATTATGCCAGTGATTCAATTGCACTGCAATACAAATAAAGATATCTGCATAAAGTGGGCTGCAAAATAGTAAATATAAAGACCTAATGAAGTTATACATTTGTGCATCATTGCCCTTTCTAATAGAGTTCGGAAAATTGAAGGCAACATACTATTATATATCATGTGCTATTATTCACATAAGTGCCTAAATTACAGAGTTTTGGGAGATACTAGTTATATGCTTATTAAAAAGTCATTTATTTCATCATATAGACCTCTTTAAAGATTGAAATAGGAAACATGAAAGCAACAACTGAATAGCAAGTCTCAATTAAAATTATTCCTGCTGCCATAACAACAACTTTTCCCTCCAGATTTTGGGTTCCTCTCTCACAGTGAGCACAGCGAGAGGAGAATTTCTGAACTCTAATTCATGCTCTTTGCATTTATCTTCTTCCAAAAAAAAAAAGTGTGCTGAGTACAAACTGTGACAAGAGTTTACAACTTCTCAGAACATTGCATAAAATTGTTCATACCACTTAAGTGCAAAGTTAGAGGACCTGAATAAATCAGGTTTAGACTAAATGTTTAGACTAGAGGCTCTTATGGGCAAGGGGGAGGTAAACATCCACACCAGATAGAGCAGAGATACAGAAACCATTATTTTAGAAGCAGAGAACACCCTCAAATGTGGAAAGGATGTTTAGATGTAGAGATACAACCAAGATAGCCTTTGCAGCACTTGTGATGGAAGCCTTGGCTCACCTTGCACACAGGGGGATGAAGATGCTGAGTAGCTGTCAATTGTATGTCCCTTAATGAAGCCCTGGTGATATTTCACACCCAGCTATCACCTTTTGGTTTTGGTCCTTGTTCTTTTCACCTTATGCCTAATTGATTAAAGCTTGGCTACCACTGGAATTTGTTCAGCTTCACAGTACACTGGCCAGGGAACTCCACAGAAGGGCTGCAGCCGTGCCAGTGGCCGTAGGGAGCAGTCAGCCCCTAGCATCCCACCAGGCCCTCCTTCAGCAGGGGAATGGGGACAAGGAGTGATGCCCGGGCACAAAGGGTAGTCCAGGTCAGCCGACCTCTGGCACTCCAGAATCAGCTGCTCCTCAATGCAGTTTTTCCCACCCTGTGAACACTAACTCCCAAAACACAAATTCAGGGTTTGATGAGCCTAGCTTTTCAGAAGCCATTTAATATCAGAAATGGCTTTCTAATCACTCCCTCCCTTTTCCCTCAAAGGATTTCACACAGCTTCAGGGAGATAGACAAAAGCTTCCTCTCAGAATTTAAATATAAATTTATATTCAAAACAGGCTTAATTCCCAAACTGCAGTTTGTTTTATGTGAAGGGATTTGTCTTTATCATAAAAACCACAGCTGTTAAAACAGTGTCTGATAGTACTTTTTTCTATCACCACTATTCCTTCATTAACCACAGTGTATATCTTTTATCTTAACTGTAAAAAGAAGCTCTGAAGTACTAAGCTACACAACTTCTCATTCTCACACTAGAGACACATCAACTGCAACTACCCCAACATGCACAACACTGAAGTCACATAAGCAACATCTTTCCCAATTTATTCTTTTAATCATTCAACATGTATGTCCTCAGCTAGAAGCACCAAGCAGAATCCAACCCTTCTCCACAACCAGCTTTTACAACCAAGGATGCTACACACTGTTTTTGTAACACCAAGAGATAGCACCAAGCTAGAGTGCAACTGGCTGCAGTGAGACGCCTGTTATTCTTCCTTTGACTTCTCCACATATTCTTTTCATCTGTGCTTGGTGATGTGGCCTTGAAGCTCTTGAAAGAGAGCATGAATCTAAAACCACACACTACATTGAGTCTGAATGGATCTTTGACGGTTTTTCAAGAGATTTCTTTTGGATTCAACAGCAAGCTTTTGAAAGAGCTAACAGCATCACCCTTCTTGTATCCCTGTAGATGGGATGGCTGTACTTACATCCAATCCCCAAACGTTCACTTTATAACCTCCCCCAGCTTCTCTGCCTCAAATCTTCAGCAGTGCAGGGGCTCTGGAAAGAAATGGAATAGAGAAAAAGATAACAAATGAAATTTTTAGCTTTTTGTTTCAACCTCTCTTAAATGAATTCTTAAGTTCATTTAAAATGAAGAGTGCAGTTTTCAAGGCACAAAAATATTTTTAAAAACCCCAGCTTTTACAATGAGAAAGGAGTTGGAACAGAATACCTCAATATTAATAGTTTTAAAGAGCTGAACAGGAAGTTCATGAAAGGTATCCTTAGCCACGAACACTTTGTGGTTTTCATTGTAATGTACTGATATATCACAACTTTGGCTGAACTTTTAACTGCACATACTTCAGGGCATTAGGTAACTTCAGAAAGAAGTTCTCTTTTTACTCAAAAACACACAGAAAAGTAAATTTTTAAGAAAGTCTCCTCATCCTAACTTAAAACCATCACTCAGCAACAGGGAAAATTTCTCCATTATAATGCTGCCTCTCATGCTGCCATTGAGCTGGTGGGCTTTCCCTACCTCGGTGGCCAAAAAGATCCATGTTGGGAGAAGAGGGTGACAAAACACATAAGTAACATCAGTCAGGGTCTAGACAGTGATTTTCTATGAAACCTTTCTTGTTTCCATGCTGTTGCAAGGCCAGATTGAGAAAAGGTGCTGAATTGCAGTTAAAGGCACTCTGGAAAAACAAAACATTGCAGCAACAGGAGTCGAGCCAAACGCAACTGGATGTGTTTGCAAACGCTGCCAGGAGCATAATGACCATTGTAAAATGTAGCTGTCCCGACAAGGCAAAGGAAAAATTCTTCCAAGCTCACGCTATTCAAAGCCTGTAACAGCTTAGGCTACGAGGCTGCTAATTCCTGCTTTTTATAAGTTCTTAAACAATCTGTTGACTAGTTTTTCAAGGAGAAATAGCTTGGCACTTACTCGAAGTCTTTTCTTCACTTAAGCATCCATAATAAAAAAAGAGTTGACCTGCAAGTAAACCAACAACCAGGCAGAAGAATTTCCCTCCTGCCAATTCCTGGATGTCCCACGATCCCTGTAGATATATCTACCATGATAGTTATCTTTTACATGACCAAACACTAGATTGCAGCTTCAACTTTGAACACCAGTGCTAATAATCCAGGTGGGGAAATTTCCCCAGGGACTATGGAAAGCAAGGTCTTCAGGGCACCTATATCTCAAATCTGACTCAGTAAGAAAAGACAGATACGTAACTATTTTACTGCCAACTGAACAACATTACTCAAGCCACTTCCCTCTACTTTTTCCCCCAAAACACACGAGCATAGTTACCAAGTATTTGAAATATGTAGGAATCCTTACATACACTAGGCTTTAGAGCATGTGTTAAAATTCCCCAGCACTGCCAACGCAGACAGATCCTTTCATGATTAAGCACAAAGGAGTTATGCAGGAACTGAAGGCAGGCACCTTCATGGCAGACACACAACGTTCATCACTCCTTTGTTCTGATGTCTTGCAACACAAATCATTTTATTGGTCGCTAAATACTGTGTTTCCGTATAATTTTAAAACTGCTCCACAAAAAATGTGTTTTTCTCAATATAATGCTTTCCTCTACCAACACTAAAAACACTACTTGAGTTAGGCAGTTTAATATGACCAGGGAGGCTTAACAGAGAATGAGGTGAATTTAACAGCAACCTTTAATTATTTCCTTGGGACGGGGTGGGAGGGGAATGAGAACTAATCAACCACACTGAACTTTCCCATCCATTTCAACCTGAGGGAAAGTTTTACAGCAGGGAAGTGTTAATCTTTATTTCTGGTCACACAGGGACATGAACAATGCTACTACAGGTTACCCATCGGGGAGGGAGGGGTTCTGCCCTAATTGCAGTTAAAAGGTACCTCTGTACAGAGAAATCTCAAATAACACTGCAAGTTTACATCTGCCTTGGCAGGGAGCAAAACACAGAAAGGGAAACAGGGAGAGATGGTTATGGTCCAATCCACCACAGCAGGCTGAAATATCAAACAGCACATGTGCTTACAGCTCCTTTGCTCTGTGCCACAGCTTCCCTGACCCTACTCCTGCTGCATCATGTACAAAATCCATTAGTAATTGTCACTGTGCTCCTGCCTTCCACACAAAGCCATGCTTTTCTTGAACGCTGCTCTGTATCAAACCCACTGCAGTCAGTTAAGCATTGCTGAACACTTTTGAGTCCTAACACAGCTATCCTACTTTACAACATATTGATTTAGAAGGGGAGGAAAGAAAAAAGCAAAGTCAATAAATCTTTAGCTTAGGGCAACTTTACCTTGTGTTTTGCAGCTGGTCTATAGCAAAAATTATGCTTTATAGCAAGAATTAAAGAATATTTTCAATTAAAACATATCTTGATCTCAAAATATCCCCAATCTAATTCAAACCCCAGTGCCCCCTCCTCAGATACGTAATTTCTAATGGGTTTTGGAGATATATAATTCTTTTTAAAGTACCAGCTGAACCACTAGGACTAATAGTATATATGTGAAAAACAATCCTGAAACTACAAAAGTGTCACTGTCTGCCAGGAAACAACATCAATAATGTGCTCCAACCTGGCTGATGCTTGGACACTGCCAGCCTAAAGCCAAAGCGTTCAGAGCCAGATACTTCAAGGAAGGGCAAAGCTGTCTCTGTGCTCTCCTTTGTGCAAATGACCCAATGTCAAGACCCAACGTCCAGCTTGGGGAAGGAGAGGCATAATTCTGTATGAACAAAGTGATGTGGCTTTCAAACATGATTAAGGGCCCATTTACATCAGAGGAAGCACTTCAGCACATCTATTCTGCTACCACCAGTACGCCAAAATCAAAGTACTGACGACGTTAGCCTGAAATTCAAAAGCAAAGCCAAAGGAACCACATATTGCTAAGAGAAATTAACAAGCATTATCCTGGAAGGTAAAAATGTTTTCCCAGAACATCAAAATCCCTGTTGTAACTTAATAGCAATATCCCAAGCTACTCTGATCCAAAGGCTTTTTAAGAATTTTGGAAACAACATCTTTTACAGAATTAAGAATGCATAATGCCACATTTAACTCCTGACCATGAGTGACTTAAAGTTAACACTTCTCTTCCATCTTATCTTACTCATGTCAATTCCAATGGGTTACTTAGAATTAGCATACCACCCATCAGTAACAAGGGTGGCAAATTCTTTCCTTTAGACAGGAAAAACTTATTTTCCACACTGTTCTTTGAGTCTAACACAAGATAAATCTTACCATATATATTAAAGGTTCACCACTGATTGTCTACATAAAATCTTGAATTGCTGCCATAAAGATTTTAAATACAGTAGAGTATTTAGAGAAGCCAACCCTTATTCTTGCTCTAACATCTCCTCTGTTGACCTTACAGAGCCACCTTGATTTGCCGTGCAGATCTGCAAGGAACAAGAAGACAATACTTAGATCATCACTCCCTGTCTTCATGAGTTGGAGATGGCAGCCCACAACTTACATACCATGAACTGGAGAAAGCTGAGAGCAGGGAAAACCTAGCACTGCTCCTAGGACTGCCCAACCTTCTCCAGCCCTATGTTCAAAGATACAAATCACCTACACACCATAATGCTACAATGACATTTAAAAACATCAAGGAAAAGAGATGTTCTTTGATATTTTGAAGACAGGCAACTCTAATATACAAACTAAGCCCCAAACCTGGAGGGTTTCAGGTCACTCACGACACGACTATGAACTTTATAAATTCAGACAATGATGGTATTTGATAAATACTAATGTATTATACAACCTCCTGTATTTAACACACTGTTATTATAATTATGTATGCAGTGAAGTCCTTGCCAAAGCTTTTGCAGCCATAAACACCAAAACTCTGCTGAAGCTTTTGGAATTCAACTCCAAGCAGCCAAATAAGAATTTGCGACCACAGTTTGGGAAACCATACAGCCACAAGCAGTTCAAAGCCCAGGAATTACAGAGCACTTCTTTTTCCCAGGCTGAGCAAGCCCCTCCAATCATTCTTCGTGCCACTTCCAAAGACAATTAGCAAAATCTTGTTCCAATTAGCTTTTCCAGAGCTATGAACACAAAGAGTACTGTACAACTTGAGAAAGAAGAGGTGAGATGAAGAAGATGCAAACTGAGGCAGAGCTGGAAAGGAGGCAGGGAAAGACCAGATAAAGCAAAAAACAAAAAATCCCAAAGGATGTTCCCCCAAAATGCCAGATACTATGTGGGTAAAGCCATTGCTTGTGCTCAGAACAAGGAGCCTTCTTAAACCAAGCTGGATTTCAAATTATCTTCTCATTATCAAAATGATTCATTTCTTCCTAGGCAAGAACTCTACAGAATACTGTATAATGACTCTACTTTTTCTGTATAAGGATTAGATATATCTACAACATCTCATTTAATACCAGCAAGATTAATTCACCTTTTGAGCACTCCTAACTTCTGGTTGCCAAATTTTTTTTTGGCAACATCCCACCCCTAGTCTTCCCCAGCCTAGGCATCTCCTTTGCACTTCTACTGTTTCCCCCTTAGTACAACCTTTAACTGCTTTGTAACTCTAATGACTGCCATAAGAAATGTTTTATTAAAGACTAGATGAAATAAAAATATTTATCCTGACTCACATCTTAAGGTAGGAAAAAGAAAATAAAGGGTGATTTACTCTGACACGGTCCACCAACATACTAACTTATGCTGCATTCTGTCGCATTTTCCTTAACTATTCTTTCCTTTTCATATCTGTTTTAAAACTTAACAGTCTGACTGTTTCCTCTGTAAACACACACTGTGCTTCAAACACACCAGGGCTGGAAAATAAATAACTTTTACACGTTTATATTCTATCAGAACCAAATCAAGAAACATGCAAAGAATGAAAACACAATACATTGCTCAGAGTAGAGGTTTAAAAAAAAAAGCCACCCAAAAAAAATGAAGTTCTCTTTCAGAAAGTGTACAAGAAAGATGGAGAAAGAGGATATAGTGACAGGAAAAAGGGAAATTGCTTCAAACCAAAAGAGAATAGGTTTAGAGTAGATACTACAAAAAAATTCTCTACTGTGAGGGTAGTGAGGAACTGAACAGATTGCCCAGAGAAGCTGTGAATTCCCCATCCGTGGGGAGGTGTCCAAGGCCAGGTTGGATGGAGCTTTGAGCAACCTGCTCTAGTAAAAGGTGTCCCTGCCCTTTCACTGGCAGGGGGGTTGTAACAAGAGTTTTAAGGTTCCTTCCAACCCAAGCCACTCTATGATTCTATATGGAGAATAAAAAATATGGTTAGTCACCCAAGAAAATAACAGCTTTTCCTACAGCTTCTGTTTCACTAACTCCAAGAAGCAGCAGTCTGCTGAGAAGGAGAAATTCAAAGTTTGTGTTTTCCCTCCCAGTATGAAAAGTCACCTCAAGGAAATACACATTTTCCACAACAAAATACACCTATTAATTTCTGTTCTTTACAAAATACCTAGGACAGAGCAACAGCATTGCTGTCCGTACAACCACCAACACTGGGAATTAGTCAAGCAACTAATTGCAGACAAGCATAATTGTGTCACAGACCTTGAGAGGTGTTAAGTCACTCCATGCTGGGGAAGAGACACGTGAGACCTTTCAGCTCAGTTAGCAGCTTGCAGTGCTTGTCCTCAGAAATCCCACACTGCTATATCGAGATAACAAGTATATGTTTCCACAAAGGGGTCACTGATGTGAAATTAAGCCACCAAATTTCAACCAATTCTGATACCTGAGAGTGTGAGAATTAATTCATTGGAGTAAAGCTCTACTGCTTACATATTCTAAGTTTAGTTGGAGCAGCAATTCATTCTCTGTATGCTGAAAGATTACACACACATGGTATTCTTAATAACAGTCAGTCAAAAATTCACAGAAAAAAATCCCAGTACTATTCCCACTATGCCTGCCTGGATACACAGGCAGGTGTAACCTCTCTTTTATAGCACTAAAAAGTGGGGCACACATGTAATTAAAGCATCAGAGTTCCTTAGAAATGACAGTAATACGATCCCACATCTGATGGTTGGCTACAGCTTAATGAAACAGAAGAGCAATTAATGATTTACACAAAACCAGGATGGAGGCTAAAAGTAAGATTTGTTTCCTCTAGACAAAGACAGAAGGACCTAAATGATAATGATTACCTGTGAGTATTCAGGAAAACAGGTCACCTGTGATAAAAGCAATTTCAAAATGTCTGGTATACTATCATCACTTCTAGCTCCTATTCTTATCCTCAGGAGAAAAAAAAAAAGAATTGACTAGGTTTTTTTTATACTACCAATGGCCCTACTCAGAAAATTATTATGGTAATTACTCCTTCTTTTAAAAAACACCTTTTTTAAAAAAAATATCTTCTTCTCCCCTTATAATCTGGGCCAGCAGTCAATTGCTATCTCACAGGAGGAAAGTCCAAAACATGCCACTTGCCTGAGTGATGGCATCAACAGACCTCCTTTGGCAACACAATCACTGCTGACCTGCAACTTGCATACAAAGTTTTCAGTTCAAAAAATTAATACAGTTTAAGAAACTCATCTATCACAATCAGTATTTGGGAGGAAACCTCATCAGTGTGGCAGGACCTAAAGATAGCATCTACCTAACAATTTCATTAAAAATGCAAGATAAAAATCACAAGACTTGCTGTTCTCCCTCCTTGCCTTCCACTGTGATTCACTACTGAAGACAAAACTTCTCATTTCTAATATACATTAAATGTTTACACTTGCCTGACTCAATGTGGGAAGGAAAGCATAAAAAGAGTAACTGGGTCAAGGATGTAATTATCAAAAGTTGTATTAATGTGGCAAAGTCCATGTGACAACAGGAAAACCAGCAGATGTAAAAATTCCTGTCGGCATGCTATTTCTTAACTTCGCACTCAGAGCATCTAATTAAAAGCTTCCAATGCCATGCTAACATTATAAATACTTTGCTTTTATCTTCAAAGATAAATGTTTTAAGAAAAAGGTTGTTTTAAACACAGATATTGTTATGTCATGAAAAAGCATGGAGTAAACAAAGGAAATGAGCACATAAAAGCCTCCTAGCACTAGTTCTCTTTGGAAGCAAGAAGCAAATTTTGTAATCTTGATTCTGACAATAAGCTGCTGTTCTGAAGTCATCTGAAGTTTCTGAAGTCATCCTTGGTGAGCCTTAAGATAACAGCACTAGAGTTAGACTTCCCAGTAGATCTGCCTTTTTTATCTTACATACTTGCTCCCCATCAGAGGGTATCCAACCCACACCCACAATGTCGTTTCACTACAGTGCTTTGCCTCTCACAATCCTCAGCAGACCCTCAGTAAAACCAACCTAATTCAGCTGCATGACTTCACCTTGTAAAATTGTGATACGCTCTTCACACACCAAAGCCTATAGCTTCAAATTGAAACATTTTATCAAGTTTAAGATATTGCGTTGCTTTCTAGTCATGGATAAAAACCTTGACAATACCCATTTCAAAAGTACTAATGATTTTACTACCATTTCCTGTATGCTGTGCAGGTAGGGATTTATTTGTACTTAGCACAGACTATGCCTCCTCACTGTTCCACAGATGAGTTTTATATCCAGGTTAGTGCCTAACTCTGTGCAAGTGACTTAGGCTTATTTTACTGTTGCATTTTGCAGCTAGTATCATCTAGCTCCTCTGTGTAATTAAAATTCCTCTTCATCTATTTATTTACTAGCTCCTGCCTCCACCTGAGTCCTCTTGCAGGTACCTTTCCTGAGCCAGCCTTTGGGAGCACCAGTATCTTATTTTGGAATTGCAGGGTATGTGTGTCACTCTCCTTAGAGCATCTCCTCTGTCAGTTTTCAAAATCTATTCAAATTCAGCTTCATCCTCTAGCATAATGGATATAGAATTTCAACACCTCCTTTCAAGCTGACCTTCTGCAAGGAGGATTCACATCCTGCCATAACAGCACATTGCATCTACCCATGCTTAAAATATTTGCTTGCAACCTCAACTCAAAGAACAACCCCAGAATGAGGAAAGCCCAGTTCCCTGCTTGAACACTGGCTGCCTGAGGAAGTCATCAAGTATTTGCACTCAGCAGCAGGCAAAACTCTGGACATGCTCACACTCTGTGCCAAGCAAGAGCTCTCTAGGACAGCCTGACAACACTGTGCAAAAAGTATCCACTTCATTACTCTGGGAGAACTTATGACACGAGTACAAACACCAGCAACCTGTGAATTTTCCATCCCTGTACAGCAGCAAAGGCAGCAGAAGCTAAAGCTCAACACTAGTTAGGTTTGAAGTTGGATCAGCACATCCTGAATCAGCCCCACACTGTCCAGTCTTGGTTTTACAGCCAGCATGTTGTGTGGGCTGACAGGCTTATTTTAAACCTTTGCATATGTGTTATTTAACCCACAGATTTAAAACAACTTTGGGATTTACAGACATGAACCTTAACAGCCTTCAAGGAGTAATAGGATTTATCAGGCCAAAAATTAAGGGGTTACAAACTCAAATTTCTGATTTATAGCAGAAGCTCATATTTCCTAATTTAAGTCCTAGTGCACGCTGGGATACCAGATCAAGTGCTATTTTCTCCAGCTCTATATTTACACTTCAAGGACTATGTAGAAGCACAGAGCAGAAGCAAAAAAATCAGCTAAAAGCCTCGATTGTGAGCCTTTTGGGGGAGGTTCAGAGAAGTCTGGGTTACATGTCTTCAAACAGGTTTTCAAAGCAGTATAAATCTACACATCCATCACAACTCAAGGAAGGAGGACCCAAACTTTAAATTTAGGAAAATAATAGCTTTACCTTGCATATGCACAGAAGCTTAGAAAAGCATTGTGACAAAAAGAAGTGTTTCTCTTCTATTCTAGCAGGAGGCGCAGCTGAAGAATTTCAGCCTCACCCATGCAAAATTAGGTATTTATTTTGGATAAATCCCACAAAATGTTTTCCGCCCAGCCAGCACTTCTACCTGCTGGTTTGGCAGCAGCAGAGCCAGGCTCTGTGCTGCAGGATGGCAGGCAGCCAGCCACCAGCTCCTGGGCCTCTCCAGAGACTGGCAGGGTAGATTGCTCAGTGAAGCCTTGGGGTTACTGTAAGGCAAGGACAGTGACAGCTCTCAGCTGCTGCATCTCTGAGCCCACAAGGGTCACCAAAGCCTCTGCTACCAGGGAAACAGCAAATTTAGGGATGTACCTTGCCTATCCTGCCCATCTGCTGTTCCCTTCCCTGTAATGTGCACAAACATTGGAAAGCAGGGAGAACGAACATCACCTCTTGACTTGCTGGTTGGACCAGGGAAGCACTGAGGGATCCCCCTTTTCTACCTTAAAACAATCAAGTAAAACACATTGCATGTGTCCCTACACACTGGCTGGCCAAAACCAGAGCACGGAAACTGTATTTTGGAACCAACATGCAACATATGCTGGCTGAATTTTAGCCCAAAGCAAGATAGAAAACAACAGAAACGCGACTCCTGTCTGAGGAACAAACCTCAAACAATGCTCTGAGGATCCCACGAATTCAGGACCTCCTTAGCATCAAGCCTCACTGACATTCCTCAAAGTGTCCCAATCTCCCCTCTTGATCCCCTTCCCCACACAGACCCCTCACTGAGAATTCCTGAATTTCCTGTGATCTGCCATCAAGAGTTACGCTTTAGTGCAAGGGCATCACAATATCGACATGCTGCAAAGACAAACTTCCCAGTGAACGCTTAAGCCATTTCCCTGACAAACAGCATCATCTTTATCACATTAGGACATATATATATATATATATATATATTGGTTTTCAAAAAAGAATTACTGGTCCCTAAATGCTCATATGCCTCTAACAGAAAGCTTCCTATATTTTGGCAGATATAGAATCATAATTTTTACCCATGTTTAAATCCATATTTGCAAAAGGAAATATATGGGATATTTCACTGAAAAAGTTTACACATGTCAGTGCTGACATAACATCATGCAGTGATTGTAAAAATATAGCTAAAACACACATACATAATTAAGCATTGTTTGCTAGCAGCTCTTGCACATACTTAAATAACAACACATGCTTACAGCCAACATTATTTTGTGTTACTTCAATATCCTTTGTTAGTCATCTTACCAACCCACAGTTATCTAACAATAAGTCCAATCTCAAATGTTTCTGAGAAACAAACATCAAATAATTAAAAATATGGGTTTTTTCTAATGGTTCTCTTTTAAAATACACAAGTATCATCAAATATTTTTCCTAAATGTGAGAACTTTTTAAGGGAATGAATGTCAAATTTCTCAAAAAAAATTTAAAATCCTGTTTGTCTGAGTACATCTATCTTTTCATATACAGCTGTGTTAAACCACTTCACTGATGGTTCTCATGCTGTTTCACTGTTTTCTTGAATTATGGTGGGATAAAAGAAAGGGAAGGACAGAAGAAAAGAGAAGAAAAAGGCAAGCAGGCTCCCACAGGACTCAAAAATATGAGTTATTTGCCAGCCTGCCACTCCACAGTGTGCCTGACCTAGCGAGATCTCACATTCTCCAAAGGTTCTACACCCAGATGGGTATCAGGAGGGAAAAAAATATCCCAAAAACAACCAAAAACCACCCACAAAAAACCATGGAGATCCTGCCTGTCCTGCTCACATAGGAGGCATGCAAGGTGCCAAGACCAGATCATCACATAGTGCTGAAGGTTTTCTTAATGCCATGTACATCCCTAACACCCAAGCTATCTACTATATTTACTTCCAGATGAGTCTTACTGTAAGTTCATAGACTGTGGTGCATTCATTTGTATCTCCAACTCACTTAAACAACTTTCTTTGTTAAAATTTCTTTTTTTAAGAAATTAAACTTTCTTTCCATTATGCCACATTTAAATCCCTATTTGATCTGTCAAGTGGCAAGTTCTCCAAGGAAGTGCATCCCTCCTCCTTATTTCTCTTCCTTGCAGTTCCCTTTCATGTTTCATGGTGGTTCTCTGCACAGCTTCCTCCACATCTACACAATTCAACACCTTGCTAAGAAACACCTCTTCTTAACATTAGACCTCTTTGCAAATACAATTAACAAAGCAAGTGTAAACACAAAAGCAATGAAGGAGAAGCAGTAGTTTGGGTAAATATGGCAGTAGTTTGGGTAAATGAAATTCTATATTAAATACATAGGATGGCTTAATGTCAAGCTCCCCATTTGCTGAGTTTTGCAACTGGCCTGTAAGAACCCTGCAGCATCTCCCTTTAATTCATCTGAAAAATTATACTTACAAGGTTTCCAATAAAGCCTTAACTAATTTGTGCCAATATTAGTCACACTAATGACTGCCATTTAATAACTGTTTGCAGGGCTTCCTATCCTGAGAACACTGCAAAGACAATACATGTTTCTACAACAGATGACAACAACAAAGTATATAAAGCTTATGGTAGTTTCTTCTGTTAAAACAAGTTATTTCATAAAGGTAAGTAACATTAATGCCTGTCAATTTCCTTCTCTTTGGAATCTGTCCTTCACACACAGTAATTATATCAAGAAACCTCTCTCCATAACCAGCTAATAGATATAAGGAAAAAATCAGTTGTGACCAAAAGACTACTGCATGACTCTTTATTTTAACACCAACATTAAATCCAAATGGTATTCTTAAACACATTGTCTACACTTGAAATCTGCAGAAGTACTTTAGAAAGGTTCCTTTTTTTGCCTTTGTAAATTAAACTCCACTAAAGGCAAACAAAAACAAACCTCCAACAAAACAACTAAACACACTGCAAAATTGCTTAAAAGTATATCATGGTGAAGCATGACTAGTGCTTCCAGAAGGGTTTTCCCAAAGGCAGACAGAGCTGATACTTTGTCTGACAGGGTATATTATCTGGGGGGCAATGTAATCCAGCAAGGAAGAAAAAGGAAAAAAAGATTCCCCTTAAGTCTTCTACAGAAAATAAGAACAGCCAAACAGTAATAAACCACTGAGTTATAACTCTCTTTTGACATAGCTACAGGGGGACACCACTGAGATTTTAGTGGAGGTTTTTAAATTGTGAAGTCAGACAGATTAAACTGTCAAACATAAGTCTGCCAGGAGTTTGCTTAAAGTAGTTTACAGCCATAGCACTATTCATAAGGTAAAACAAACCAGAATTACAGACACTGGCTATCTGGGGCTCAGATCAGAAAAAAAATTTGCATATTTTATTTTCTAAGAAACCTCCCTCTGTCACATATCACTTTTAATGCACTACCACTCAAGTTAGTAGTTCACATTCATGAATTCCTAGACTGAACTGCATCCGACTTCATCCATCTGAGATCAGTGTTCAGTATCAAATGCAGCAAAGACTACTGATAAAGGCACATACTTGCATCTAGTTAATCATCCTAATTGGTATGCAGACCACTTTAAAAATGCACTAATCAGTGTTACACTTCAGATGCAGAGTTTGTTCAGCAGTAAAAGTCACTATCTAAATACTTATCCAAACAAATATCACACTTTCAGGGAAGACTCAAGCTCAGCATGTTTCAGATAAAGAAAGAAAACAGTTTTAACATTGGGAGGTGGAACTTTGAGACTGACCTTAGATCTCCAGCTAAATTAAATTTCATCTTTTTAAGGCATAAAGAAACCTACTTTCTTTAACAAGGTTAACTCACTATCCTGAGAGTGATGGAGGCCAAGTGTCTGCTGTCTTTGTCACGGCAGACTCCTACATTCATTTCCCGTTGCCTTGCAGCAGAGTCTGCTCTTACACCCTTGGCAACAGACTTCAGCAACCAGGACCTCCCAGATGAGGCACAGATAAACCAGCGTTCAGTAGCAATCCCAGGGCACTCTCCGCAAGCAACACTTCCCTCAAACTCTTCTGCCAGAGCTCTACAGCCTCCCACCTGTAACACCCCTTGCAGGTGAATGGAAAGTGGTAAAAGAGACAATAATCTCAGCAGAGATCCAGGAGAAGCCAAGCAGAAAGAAGGAATTCTTTTCACAGCCAGGAGCAGACCTACAGACAACCAGCACTCCTGGCTAAAGGCCACAGAGTCTGCAACAAGGTCCCAGGAGGCTGCAGACAGACCAGACAGGCATTTGGAATCAAAAGCCACCAAATGTTTTAAAAGGAAAGCTTGCACCCAACTCTGAAAACACCAAGCTAAGAACAGCCAGAGCTTCAGAGACTATCTATAGAGAAGGTTTTGAATAAGGGCTCTTATTTTTCCTTTGACATCTGCTTACATGGTGACAAAAAAAAAAAAAAAGTAAGAAAGAAAAAAGGTTGCAGAAGACAACAGATTACAAAGAAAGCAGGCTGAAGGGTAAAAAGAATTAGGCAACTAAAGCAGGACACCACACAGAGCATGCCAAAACCACCCTCTGCCTCTGCTCCTTAAATCTCTGGGGACAGCATAGATTAGTCCTCTGTCCAAAGCATAATGAGACAAGGAAACAGGCACAGAGGTGCTGGGATGCTGGTCATCATGAGAAACAGTCAGGTACTGCTGACAGTCACAGCACTCATTACATAGCATCTGGAGCTGGTTGTATTCCATGTTGCACACACAGTATTTTTCAAACCAACTACAAACTTCATACAAGTTCAACTCCTGCAACCACCATGCCAGATAACTCAGCTATTCTGCAGGACAACAAATGAGACAAATCCCACGCACAACCAGCTCAATTACACTTGTTTTCAAAATTCTTTTAACTTCATTTAATTCCAGTCTTCCAGTCACAGAATACCTTGAAGAACTGGTCTCAGTTCACACTATTTGGGCCTAAGCCCCCCAAGAACTCCTTTTTGAGAGGATTTCTGAATTACTTATATATTGGGGGCGGAGGGAATCGCTGCAGTTCATTTTTTAACCTGAATGTTTATAAGCTCAAGTAGCTCACGCATATAAACATACAGTTTCCTTTTGCTTGACTTGAAGGTAAAAGATTTTAGGAAAGACTTTAAGGAAAAATATTTTCTACACAATTAGATGCAGTTGTGAGTTTTAGAGGAAAAAAAACTAACATGCAAAACATTTCAGAAACTGGCCACTAAGCACATTGCAACCATGTAGCAATACAAGCTGTAAAGCAGGCATTTTCATACCAGTTTTGTGATGTCAGATTTTAAAAATAAGAAAACAAAATCTATATTAAGTTAACTCAGACACACAGAAAAGCTTTTCCTGAGTCACCAAGCCTTCTCTCCTACTGCCACAGCCAAGCATACAATACAGACTTCCTCAACATATCCTCAAGAGCCAGTTAAGGGGCTTGCTCCCATCTATCCCATTTTAAGGTTGTTCTAGAACCTGAGCCCATTTAGGGAAGAAACTGTAAATTTCAGCTTAAGTTTCTTCATGCTAGTTTATATGCATTTATTCTCATGCCAACATTGTTCTTTAGCTTAAATAGCTCTTCTCTCCCTTTCCAGTGTTTATATCCCAGCTGTACTTGCAGACTGCCATAATATTCCATCTCAGCCTTATTTGCTAGGCTAAACAAGCCAGGCTTTCCTTTTTTTCTCTGGAATAATTGACGCTGCTGTCCTCCAGCCTCAGTCTGCACTGTCCCACCTGCAGGTGAGAGAACCTGTGGCAGGCACGCCCCAGGAGCTCACACCCATTCCACCAGCCCTCCTGCCTGTGTCCTGGCCTAACACATGCCACCATCACCTTTACTTTCTCCACAGCAGCGAGGCAGCAGCAGCTTGGTCGGCGATCAGCCAGTGCACCTAGCACATCCCTGGCTCTACTGCTTCCAGCACTGGAGCTCCTTGCTTGCAGCAAGGTACAAAGGTACAAGGGGTACAAAGGTAAGACTAGAAAGGGATGTGCAGTATGGTTTGTTTTCCGTGTGGATGATATGTTCAACTATGACTACACATCCTGTGTCAAAGCTTGCTATCTGGCAGACAGGTAATCAGTCAATTGCTCACCATTACCTATCAACTATAAGGATTCACCTCAGTTTTTCACAACCTCCGTTAAAAAAATCCTTACAGCAGGCAATCTCAAGTACTCAAATTCCCCCTTAACAAGCTCCTGAAGCCACCACTCTCTTCAGCTCGAACTCTGCTGCAGCTCTTTCTAGGCTCCTCAGGCATTTCCTAAGGAAGTCACCATCCTTCCTGACCAATGGCACAGCAGAGCCTACTCAACACAACACCAAAAATGACCAGCTTTGTCACTGGTTTCCAGCTTAGCTGCAAAACTGAAAAACAAAAAGAATAATTCAGGTTTCTAAGTCATGCATTTCCTTTCCTAGCAAATGATTCCCACAATTGTAATCTACTATTTAGATGACTCTTGCTGGGAAAGGCACATTCACTCATGCTGCTTCGGAGCCAAGAATCTTCCTCCTTGTAACAACAGCTACGTTTTCTTCATAACACAGGATAAGATTACTCTTCATCCCAAAGAGTCTTCTCCAGACCTTGATTTCCCTTAGATGACAAAAACCACCAAAAAATATCCTATCAGACACTCATTGCTGTAAAGGAAGAACAAAAATATCCACACTCCGCATGACTGTTCCAGGCAAGGAAATTAATCAGCCAAGATTTTGTCCCAAGGTCACTGTAAGAGGATGTCTCTTCCTTTAAGTGCTAGGACATCTGCGCTCTTTTTTTAACTAAATGCAATTATGCCAGCAGAAAATAGTTTTAAACATAAGACAGACAACTCATTTAGGCGTTCAGAAAATACTAGAGCACGAGATGGCAGGATGATGACATGTAGGATCTAGAACAAACTGGAGGAGCATACCTCCGAGCCAGAGGACACAGCAGCTGCAGCAGCTCAGTAGCAACGGCATCTCAGCTTCTAGGGCAATACAGCAGACCTTTGTGAAGCACTGAAACTTGCAGCAGATACTGTTACCCTGAACAACTGACTGCAGATACCATCTACGGTGTACAGCTACCAGTAGCATCCATAACACACAAAGCCTACCAGCGCATCACCACTGCAGAGTTGGGTTTTTTCCTTGGTTTTGTTATTTTGTGTTTAAAGCCCAGAAGTACATTTACCCTCCCTAGCAAGCAGGAGCGCAGCCAAGAATTATAAAACATTACAAACAAGCAGGCAAAGCAATGAAGTACAATTACAAGCCGTTACACTTTCCATTTTATCTGTCTCTTTAGCAGCAACGAAAAGTAGCTCCGTTGCTGCCTTGGGACCCAAGCAAATTCCTGACAACTTCCAAGACGCATTCATGGGGTCCACGTTTTGTTCCGAGGACCGCATTTTTTGCACGCTCCCATTTGGAGGCCCGCACACAACCCTCGAGTACCATTTAATCACAGAGCTCAACTCGCTCACTCTACTAATAAAAAAACAAAACAAAAAAACAAACAAAAAAAACCCACCAAAAAACAAAAAAAAAAAAACCTCAAAAAAACCCAAAAAGTAAGTTAAAAAAAGAGCACTACTTCTACAGGCACTTTTACCATCCTGCAGGCTATTTTACCGCACCACCAGCATCAGAACAAGACCGGCTGCCGCTGCTATTCTCCGCCCGCGGGAGCAGAGCCCACGCTCGCCGCAGGCTCGGCCAGCGCTCTGCAGCAGCAGCGGCGGCAGCGCACCGCAGGACGGCCTCGGTCCCCCACCCCCGGGACCGGGATGCGCCGGAATCGCCCCGGGCAAGGGCAGCGGGACCCTCCCCCGTCCTCCTGCCCGGTCGCACTGGCAGCGGGCCGGGAGGAGCGGCGTCACCGCAGGCGGCCGCGCACCGGGGCTCTGCCGCGGGACGGGACGCGCTGCCCTGCCCTGCTCTGCTCTGCCCTGCCCTCCCCGCCGCCCGCCGCGGACCGCACCTGCCCGCCGCGCCGCTCCGTCGCCCGGCCCGGAGGCGCCCGAAGCCGCTGTGGGATGCGGCCAGCCTTTCCGGAAACGCTTCCCAGCCCGCTGCGCTTACCCAGGAAACGATTCCGGCCGCCGGCCGCCACCGCCCCTCCTCTCCCTCCGCCCCGGCCACCGCCCAGAGCCGCGGCCCGCAGGGTGCAGGCCGGGCGGGGCCAGGCGGGGTGAGGCTGCGGCGCCATGTCGGGTGCGTGCCTTCCCGGCCCTGAGGCAGGCCCGCGGGCCCTCGGCCGTGCCGCACCGGCGGCTGCAGGTCAACAGCGCACATCAGAGCAGATGTACCTCTGTGAAGGAGAAGAGGCTCTCTGTGTGTGAGGCAGGTCTAGCCCCTGAAAGAAAAAAAGAAAAATCCCTTAGGGAAAAAAGAAGGGGCTCGTGTTTGGCAAGTGTAGTAATGCCCATATCAAGATGAGGCAGTGGTAATGACTCTCCTAAAATGCCACCTGCTCTATCCCAGTGCTCCTCTGGCGATAGTGAGAGGCAGAGAGCAGACAGGTAGACAGCCAAGTAGGCTGGGAAGCCCTAGAAGATTTTATCACTGTACAATTACCTGAAAGAAGGTTGTAGACAGCTGAGGGTTGGTCACTTCACCCAGGTAAAAAGCAATAGGACAAGATGAAAAAACCTCAAGTGGCACCATGGGAGATTTATGCTGGATATTAAGGAAAATTTCTCCACTGAAAAGGTTGTTAAGCATTGGAACAGGCTGCCTAGGTAAATGGTGGAATCCCCATCTGTGGAGGTACTTAAAAGGATGAGCAGATGTAGTACTTGGGGATGTGGTTTAGTGATGTGCTTGGGGATGTGGTTTAGTGATGCACTCGGCAATGTTGGGTTAATGATTGGACTTCAAGATCTTAGGTATCTTTTCCAACCCTAAGAGTTGTAGGTTTCTATGATTGTAAGAATGGGTTTCACACTGGATATGGGCACCAAGTAGCAGCATGGCAGTGGGTTGAACACCCACATGACTGATGAACATTAGCAAACCCCTCTGGTCATGGATTAATGGAGTGTGCTTGGCACTGGCATACCACTCCAGCAGCTGTGTTCTGGTGGGTCTCAAAACTCAGGTAACCAGCGTGAATGGAAAGGAATGAGGTGTTCTCATGTGCGGAAAACATGAGTAAAGGACCCGGCCTGGCAACTTCACTGCTCTAATATGTGTGCACTACTACTGGGTTATGGTTCAGATTAAACCCTAGACACATCTTGAGATTCATGAGTAGAGAATCACAGCAATGTCCCAGATAGTCAGAAATGAGCCTTAATAGAACACACCTGTAGTAAGATATTTCTGTTTAATGCCTTCCAAATATACAGAATATTGTCTGTTCTATCAAGCTGGGCTTTTGAGATTGCAAGGGAAGAAACTGGTCATTGCTAAAGCAAAATTTCAACATAGGAGAGTAGTTCAGTGGAAAGCGTGTAATAGATCTTTACTTCTACAGGTTCTAACAATTTTAGGAGGTCCCTGGAACAGCAGATGCAAAACAATCAGCAGTAAAATGGTGTCATATTGGAGTGACCTAAGACATACAAGGAGGTCAAAGGAATCTTACTATAATAATGAAATTGGCATCTCAAACATTTTCTTACATGTTCTTGTAAATGTAAACACATTTAGTAGTCCTATTGAAATGCCCAAGTCCACTTTAAAATTTATCACACCTTTTATAGCAGCAAATATATTTATCTGCAAGAGATGATTTTTCCTATGCATTCCATAGCTGCCTTCTGTGTTTTGTTCCCTGCCTTTACGGTTATGTTCCTGGTAATAACAGAACACTCATGAACTGAAAACAGTTTAAAGGATCATTAAGATTAATAGCAATATTACATCTTTAATTAGAAATGTTTATGCTTTTAGAAGATCATATTGACGTACACCAGCCTAAAGAACAGAAAAAATATTTATAATTATAAGTACTATGAACAAGTATATGAACAAGAAGAAACAACAATTAGGTGAAGACATACAACAATTAAGCAGAGTAAGCAATTAAGCAAACTAATTCAGAGCAAAGCACCTAGAAATTATACTTAATATCTTACTTTTAGATGTATTGTTCTTTTTGTACTGGTACCCACTTTTTCCATTTGTCTTAAAATTGGACATAATTTAATCTCCTAACACTTTTATGAGCTAAAAGTTACATTTCAATTGATATTTTTAGATTCAAGACTATGATGATGGCCCAAAAAAGTTGGCAAATAGTTATAATGATCTGTAATAAAATTGTGTTATCGTGATCAGTTTCAGAAGGACCAATACCTCCTGAGGCATCCAAAGGTGATTCATCAAATTCCAGGATTTGCAAATCAGGTTGCTTCCTCTTCAACAAAGCACATCATCGAGCAGGAGGGAAAGCTTTTATGCTTTGACGGCATACTGGAGAAGAACTCCCTCTGGAATATGCATTATATCTACTGAAGAGATGCAAGACAACTAGCAGGTTACCAAGATTATTAGTGAATTGCCTATTAATAAATTTCCCTGACAGAAATGCTCAGGCAAGATACTCAAAAATTCATGTTCCTTTAATAAAAATAAGTGTAATAACACTGCGTTGTGGTTTTCACTATGTGGTAAGAGTTATGATTAATATTTAGTTACATAGTCTATATAATGCACTTTGGATTGCAGTGTAGTAAGCAGTGCCATAAATATGAAGTGTTGGGGAAACAAAATAAGGAATTTCATATACATCTTAAATGGACAGCTGCCCAGTACACTCACTTCTTGGAAACATTTCTGTGTGGATGCACTGCTTGCCTAGGCTTAGCAAGTCTCATCAAATATTTCACAGAATCAGAGAATATCATTATTTGGAAAGGATCTACAAGGATAATTGAAGTCCAAGTCTTGGGCACTTACTCTTTTACTTGAGACACAAACACCTTGTGGAATAGTGTTTATAAACACTAGTGGGGAAAAAAGACAGGTCTTTCTATATTACCAGCTTATACCAAAAGAATTTCGTTATCATCTTGCTGTTCCTGTGTGTGAACTATTGACTGCAATTTTATTTTGGTCAAAATCTCTCTAACTTTGCAACAAGGAATGAGAGTCCATAGGAGTCTCCATTGGCAAGTAAACCTCTGCAACTGACCTTCCCCACTGCCACACAGGTTTGCAGTCCTTGCATCATGATGGACTGACTGCACCCCAAGTGTGCTCTGAGGAGGAGATCATAGTTTCTCCCCTGCTTTCTTCTGTGTAGTAGCTTTTTACTTATGCGTTAGTGTGTGCAGAGGGATAGTTACAGTGCACAGTGATCCCATCTCGAGAAACTCATCTCTCTTACTGCAGCGGACAGGAGGGAAGTGGTGACTATGAAATAAGCAAGGCTACCATCTAGTGGTGCCAGTGCACTTCCCTAGCACTGAAAACATACACCATCTTTGGCTGAGTATGTTGATCCTAAACACAGAAATTTAACTAAGAAAATTCAGTTATAGCAGAATGGTTGGAACACTTTCTCTAACATTTTCACGCAGCTGCATTAAGTCTCCTTTTTAAATGCAAAATCAATTCATTTTCCAGAAAAAGCAAAAACCACCACACACAGTGCACCTGCAGCTGGAAGATTTAAGAATTAGACTCGTAGCATGTAATTGTTCATTACAGGCTTGAACATGCTTGGAGGGTTCAGTCTCCCAGACACATTGCTTCTCAGGACCTGTGCAAAAGCATGTATCACTCCCATTATTTTGAATTCTTGTCTCCTTAGTGCTCCCTGGGCTAGCATATAGCTAAAGGTTAATTCTGCCATGAACAAATTTCCCCATGTTATTTATAAAGAAGCAAAGGCCACAAGACATCAGTCTCAGATAAGATTATTTCAGCAGTTAAATGAATCCAGGAACTAAATCAAGGCCTCCTGCTATTCTCATGGAGCCCTCTCCCATTCGCTGTATTAGCTATCTCAGGCACATTGCCACTACCTCAATGAAGGCTGTATGGGAACAAGTGCGAGTGGAGCAATTTGTAGGCCAGCAGTTCTCTGATATCTTGGCATGCCAAGCAAGGCAGAATGATAATTTTGAAGTTTCTCTCTAGCTCTTCAGTAATGCAAAGCCTTGCATCCAGGAATGGTTGTAAAATAATTATAAATGATCTCTTGGACATCTGTCTAGATGTAATTCTCTGATCTCTCTTTTCTCTGCCCGTTACACAGCGGTATATTGAGATTTCCTACAGGGAGGGTGAAGGAAAGGTGGCTTGACCTGACTGGCCCCCAGGCATATAAACTCCTTTTTTTATGTGGTGAATTTACCCAGCCCACTCGCTCATCCAAACAGATGCAGCTCCATTTTTTTATTATTACAAGCAGGTTCTGAGCGGTGCAAGGAGGGTGACTGTGTTCGCTCCCAAACAATCACCATGTTTGAAACAGGAGAATGTACCAACTGACCACTGCCGGTAAACAGTCCATTTGAGACTTCCTTCTTGCTGGAAGGCCCAGATGGGGGAAAGTTGCTGTTTGTAACAAAAAAGATGCTATTTATGCAGAGTTTCTAAATGCTTCAATAGCTGCTTAGGCACTGCTAGAAGCCAGTAGCTGCTTTCAGAGCTGACTTTTCTGTAAACTCCACTTACTCTTTTATGTGGCTCTCGTGGACAAAAATACTCAAAAGCTGCCACAGAGCAAGGCCTGTAGTTATAGGTAGTTGAATAAAGAGAATAGCTCAACTTCCAAAGCTGACATCAAGCTAGATTTTCTTGCCTTGGCTCCTTAAAATGGGAACTATAGCCCCGATGGACGCTGAAACATATTATCACCAATATTTTCCTACAACTGAGAAACAGGAATTCAACAGAGATTTTGCAATGTAGTTTGCATTTGAGACTATAAATATTTTGTTGTTCAAACAGCACAAAATAAAGCACAGCTTAGAAGTTTTAGGAAAACACCTCTCCATTGCCAGCAGCTGCTGGGCTTCAGGCCTGCCACTCTGGCATCTTGGAGCTTTCCCTGGAAGAACTTCGCAGCAGGTTCTGCCTGACAGGCAGCCAAGGATGGTATATCAGTACAGCTCCCTGTGAGGTGGTCAGGAAAACCATGTTTCAGGACAGAATGGCTGACCCACTCATGCTATATGTGAGACTTTGAGAAACCTGCCTGGTATGGTTGAAGGTGTTGCTGCCCATGGCAGGGGGTTTGAGACCTCTCTCAAAGATTTTTGAATACTCTTGGGAATCTAGAGAGATCATGGTTGACTGGAAGCTGGCAAATGTTATTCCAATTTTCAAGAAGGGCAAGAAGGATGACCCTAGGAACTACAGACCTGTCATTCTTACTTCAATGCCTGGAAAAATTATGGAGAAAATTATTCTGGGAGTTATTAAAAAACACTTGAAGGACAACATGGTCATTGGTCACAGCCAGTACGGCTTCATGAGGGGGCAGTCCAGTTTCACTAACTTAATTTACTTTTATGACAAGTTAACTCACATAGGTAATCAAGGGAAGCCAGTTGATGTAATCTTTTTGAATTTCAGTAAAGCTTTCCATTCTGTCTCTCAAGTATCCTTCTGGACAAAATGTTCAGTACACAGCTGGATAAACACATCAGGGGATGGGTGAGCAACTGGTTAACACCTCAGGCACAAAGATTTATAGTGAATGGGGTGATATCAGACTGGGGACCTGTCACTGCTTGGGTTCCACAGGGCTCTAATTTAGGGTCAGTGCTCTTCAACATCCTTATAATTGACTTGGACGCAGGACCTGAAAGTAAAGTAAATTTACCAACAGTACTAAATTGTGGAGAGCTGTTGACTCCCTGGAAGGTGGAGCAGTCCTGTAGAGAGACCTTGACAAATTAGAGGGCTGGACAATCACCAACTGTATGAAGTTTCACAAGGGGAAGTGATGGATTCTACATCTGGCTTCTACATACAATCTGAGGAATGAGATGCTGGCAAGTAGCACTTTGGAAAGAGACCTCTGTGTCCTGATCAGTGGAAAGGTGAACATAAGTCAGCAGTGCTCTGGCAGCCAGGAGGGCCAAGAGTGTCCTGGGGGGCATCAGGCACAGCATCACCAGCCAGGCAAGGATTGTTCCACCCTGCTCTGCACTGGTGCAGCCTCACCTTAAATATTGTGAGCAGTTTTGGTCACCACAACACAAGGAAGATATAAAGCTATTAGAGAGTGTCCAAAGGAGGGCTATGAAGATTGGTGATGGGTCTTTAGGGGGAGCCATGCAAGAGTGCCTGAGGGCACTTGATCTGTTCAGCCTGGAGAAGGGGAGACTGAGGGGAGACCTCACTGCATTCTACAATTTCTTCATGAGGGGAAGAGGAGGGGCAGACACTGATCTCTTCCCTGTGGTGACCAGTGACAGAACTTGAGGAAACAGCATGAAGCTGTGTCAGGGGAGGTTTTAAGCTGGATATTAGGAAAAGGTTTTTCACCCAGAGGGTGGTTGGGCACTGGAACAGGCTCCCCAGAGAAGTGGTCACAGCACCAAGCCATACAGAGTTCAAGAAGCATTTGGAAAATGTTCTCAGACACATGGTGTGATTGTTTGGATTGTCCTGTGCAGGGCCAGGAGCTTGACTTTGATGATCCTTGTGGGTTTCTTCCAACTCACGGTATTCTGTGATTCTGTCATCCTTACTAGATGACCTTTAAGGTCTCTTCCAACCCAAACCATTCTAGAATTCTATGATTCTATGTTATGCATATATACACACTCACATCCACTAATACACATTAAGAGGTACAGAAAGCTAAGATAAAGTTGGAAACGCTAGGTTTGCTAACAGCAGAAGGCCAGTGCTTTGTCTCTGAAACAAGAGAGACAAAAGTCCAGTGCCTAATGTCCTAAACACAGCTAGAAAAGCCCAGGCTGTAAATGCACTCAATGGGAATTTTGCCCTACGTGTATAAACATACACGGGAAAGAGCAGCATGTTTTGAGTTTATATTTGCAGCTGTAGAATGTGATAGAGTCCCATTGTTTTTCTGATCCATAGTGCAGTTTCCTTTGCAATCTAAATATTTTTCTCCACTGAGACAGGGATTTGTTTCAGCATGCATATTCATAAGCTAAACTCCTCCACTAAAACAATATGGCTCAAGGTTCAAATTATGGTGTTCCTCATACCAACATGTGCTTTGGGTAAACAACTCAAAACAGCACTTGTTAAACTGATCTTCAGAAAAGAAATTTCTCTATCAGTGATGAACAGTATCTAAACACTTTTCTAAAGATGGATGTTTAGAAATACTCTCCTTGTATAGTGTGAAAAAATTCCTGAAGCAGAAAGGGAAAAAATCCTCCCTTTCTCTGCACACCTGCTGCTCTGAGACCAGCATCTGAAGATGCACAGGAGACACTACAGTGTTAGGTTCTAAGAGTGGCTGGGTCAAAGGCAGCTTGGAAGGGCTGATATTTCCCAACTGGATTTGCTTCACTGTGTTTTTAATGTTAATTGCTTGCAGTTGAGCCAAGACTAATAACCTTCCACCAGCGACATCCCCAGAAGTGTCAGAGCAGCTGGGCCCCTACGCGGCTGCATCGCCCAGCTGGTGAGAGCAGCACATACAGGACAACTGTTTTGCATTAGCAAGACACTGGGTGGTCACCATGTGTAAAACACTTTGTATCTGCATTACAACTTAATCAAAAGGTTGTGTTCTGCCAGATGTACTTCTGGAAAGTGGCTATTAATGTAAGGTTAAGTCTCTCATTCTTACATATTTTGAAATCAAAGCCTTGACAAGTGAATAACTAGTGTTATTTGTAATTAACACAGGAATTGGTACAGCAAAGACTTTGGAGCTCTTGTTGCCTAAAAACCACAATCTGGTAGCATGACTAAGGGATGCATTTAATGCTTCTATATGCTGTTACAGGTTGGAGAAGCAAGAACAGCTCAGATCTAGGTCTGTGAGGCTTTCTATCTACCATGGTCACAGTGCGAAAGAGTCAGAGCTGTGCTGCTCTGAGTCACTTCTGAGTCACTACCCTGCCAGGCCTGCACTCCAAGTATATGTAGAGGCTACAAGCTCTAAGGTATGGCTTAGGAGTGATTAAGAAGAGGTAGTTTGACACTGTCTCAGATGCAGAATATGTCTTTCCCATGCAGCCCACTTCAGGACAGGACTAGGCAGACTCAGGGCAATCCAGGAGCCCCAAGCTCTTGGCTTCACTCACTGGACTGGCAGCAGCTCTGTACCAACATCACTCCCCAGGTGAAGTTGATCCAACAGAAAACCCATGCTTGAACATCTCATAGACTGTCTGCAGCTAAAGCTTTAGATCAGAGCACTTCTATAATTAAAAACAAAATCCCCACACTTCTCGAGAATGTGCACTTGTAGATCAGGAAGCAAATCCTTTGGCACAAGTTAGTGTAAATATTGTGCTACATCTGTCCTTGTTGATGTGTAGGAGTTCTGGGTAGCTTGTACTACCCACACCATTTTTGTTATGCAAGTGAAGATTTTAGAGAACATGTTAAGCTGAGCACAACTTATTTCAGAAATTCTACAATTGGGAGTAAACATATATATAAAGATCAGGTGGAGACAGTTGACCAGAAGACTACTCATAAGATACAACAAGAATACAGGACCATGTCAGTTATGCGTAAAAAGCAACCATCTTTCAGGATTCTATGACTAAGTTAGCTAAAAAACATGAAAAACAGAGGTTTGGGGATTTTTATTATTTATTTGTTTATTTTCAGGAAGTGGTTTTGTTGTTCACTGATTTCAAGTGTCAGTTACTTTAAGTTCCACTTAAGGTCTCCATTTGCATAAAAAAGACAGTATGAAGGAATGCCTTTTACATCTGCCTGCCACTATCAATCTGCTTTTCCTTCTCCCCAAAAGAAGATAGCTGACATCCAGGACAAAGTGTAAGATGGTTTCTTGTGCTGACCTGGAGTAGTTACAAGATTTCACAGTAAACCCCCTGCACATGAGAGTCCTTCTTTACAGGTGCCTCTGTTGTCATGCAAGCTGGACAAGCCCCTTTTTCTTTTTTCTTCAACAGACACAAAACCCCTTGCTATTCCCTTCTGGTGGAGCCATACTTCTCCCTTCTTCATCCAACAACAGCCTAGCCAATTTCTTCATTTTCTCCTCACACTTCCCCCAGAAACACCAAAGCTACACTAGCATGGAAAGAGAGCACAAGTGACAATAGACTTGATCCAGAAGTTAGAACCTCAGCTGCTCCTTAAGGCATATAGTCTGCCCTTTGGAAAAGTTTAATTGTAGAGGTTGGAGACTGCTGACATAAAGAGGTATTTAAGAGGTGAGCTGTGCCTTTACCTCAGCACCCCATAAGCCTGAGGAAGTGCATGTCTGCTACTGTAAAAGTACTACTGAGTCAATGTCTTGATATCCTTTCAACTGACTGATAACATTTCTCATCTTTCCTTGTTTTCTGCTACTCTTCTCCAGCTTAAAAGTGGCTAATACTCCAGAGCTGATTTGTAGCAGCCTTTTATTTCGTTTCACAAGAAACTCATCCTGTCTAAGGTCAGCTGTTCTAGCAGTCCCAGAGCTCAGGGAGAGATTAATGCTTTTTGGGTGCTATTGTATGGCTGTCGAGCATTCAGAAACAAATCTAAGGATAGGCTTTGCTAAATTGTTACTGAAAAAACAGAAGACTGCAGGGGAGAAACAGACTGAGGTCACCCCAGGGTGGCCTGGCACAACACAGTGCTTGGAAAAAGGCACAGTGTTGTACTAGAGAGTGTATTACAAGAGTCAAGTGCTGCTATTTACATCTCTCACTACTAGTAGTTTAAAATCACACAGCTCATCTTGTTTCATTTGGTGCCTGTTAATCTGAAGAAAGCATTTTCTGGATGAAAATGTAAGTAGGTATGGAAGTCCTAATCACAGATCATCCAAGTATTACATTAAAATTAATTAATATTAGCTATTACATGTATTATGCTAAATCATTGCACAGAATGAGGTCTTCTTGAAATGTGTATTTTACATCTCCACATAAAAGCACTAATCCTAAAAATGTTTAAGTCAACAAAACAAAGAGGAAGGAAGCAGGGATTGTTCTCTTGTACAAGACTAGAAAGACGGATTATTCCTGCCTATAGAGGAAAAAGGATAGATTGCTAACATCACCAAAGAAAGCATTTGAGGGAAAGGAGACAGATGCTGATTGCCCAGGTGCCAGTATACTGTCTTTCTTGACCATTGAGACAAGCCTTGCAAGCTTTCATCTCTTTCATAACCAAATAGTATATAATTTCATTGGAAACTGAGAGACCCTTGTCAACAGTGTGAAAATAAGAAGTCACTTTCTGTTTGTCCTAGTTCTGCCGTGAAACAAAGCATGCTATTGCTGTGCTTCTGATAGACACCATCACTGTTTCATGGAGATGATTTTGCAGAGGAATGAAGAATCGTCAGCATCCTACCAGACAGATCTGAAATCAAGGAAACCATGGCTTCACTCTTTAGAACTGAGACTCTCAAGGCAAGTCTTCAAAGCTACATTTCAGCAGTTTAACACTTCCGCCTACAGACTTCCAGAAGAGCTCTTGCATTCTGCAGAACACGTTCTTTACCTGCTGGTGGACTTGGCTGTAGTTCAGAGGAATTGCAGAGTCACTGCTAGCAGTCAATACACACTAAGGCAGTACTTGGCAGAGCAGCCCCTTTCATCAGCCTGATGCTTTTATCTGCATCGCTTCTGTTACCCCTCTCCAGCTGGTCTTCATCTCAGGTCAGACCCAGAGTTCACATCCTTGAGTATGTCTCCGCCTCAGAAACCCTTAATTATTCCGTCTCCTAGCCAAAACATATACTTCTTGTGGACAAGGGAATACAGGAACATAATTTTTCCAACCTTTACATTAAGTAAAGAAAGATTTGGGGCTTTTTCTCCCCATTCCCAACTCAGCCCTGAGCTGCTTTGATTTTCTTTATTTGCAAGTCTCCTGCTTGACAGTTGGGATGTTTCAGCCCAGAGCTCCTGGCCTATGTACCTGGAGAGCAGAGCTGACAGCCAGATGACTGAGTAGTGACTGGACTTAGAGTTCTCTGCATGCTGGGCTGCAGTACCAAGATTCCTCACATAAGTATTTAAATTAACCTGGATGAAATTCAGAACAAACAGATATCTCTCTTCCTGCTCAAACCTTTCATGGACCCAGGCCCTCTATAAAAGCAATCAATTGCTTGGCCTATTGATCCCTCTGATCTGCTAATTAAAGGCTGGGGCACTCTCATGGAGGAATTGCTGCTGTGCTCCAGACAATTTACCAGAAGAGAAGGGGAGATGTTATAGCCATACACAGATCCCTGACACCCACTGTCCCTGCAGTGGCCTCAGATATGTTTTATGTTTGATACCTTGTGACACAGTGTGCAGGTTCTGGTTGGGATGAAATTAGTTTTCTCCACAGCACCTGTTATAATGCTGTGTTTTGGCCATTCCAGGGACACATTTGTTCCCTCCACACCTTTCTCTCTGAAGCCACAGCTTCAGCCCTGTCATTAGAGCTAGGGCTGAGACCCACAAAGTTTCCAGCTTCAAGAACACTGTCACAGCAGGAGGCATGCCAAAGGGAGCATGGCACTGCATCAGTATTGCTCTGTACATATGCAAGGATGCTGCATTTGTGTGTAAATCAATCTCACTCAAGCACACTGCTATGGTAAAACTGAGCTGACTGCAGCATTTACCTCAGGCAGGATTTAGTCTCAGGCAAGATGTACCCCAGCCAGTGGAGGTACTTACAGTAAGTCAGCACAGTTATCTGAAACACCTACTCACAGTAGGGTAAATGCAAATGTGCAGTTACCAGGAGAATGGCAACATCTGGTAAGTCCTGGGGCTCCAACCTGCACAACCATGTACCTGCATCCTTCTGCCCTGGGCAGCCAGCTATGGACAATAATTGTTTGTTTTCAAGGCAGGGAGTAGGGAATTAAGGAGGTTTCCAGGAATGGGTTTGGAAACTTCCTTTTGGGAAGTGAGTCATTATAAGAAAATGAAGAAAAGCACAGGTCTGAGATGTTTGCTAGGCAGGTGAGGATACTGCAGAAGATGTGGACTTGTACTGCCTCAGGGCTTGGATTTTGGCAAGACAATAGGAAAATTATTTTCTAAAGAATACTGTACAGCTTTAGCTTCCATTTTGGGAGCTCTGCATTGTCTAAGGCCAGTTTTGCCTCCCTCACTTCCCTACTTGTTATAGGTACTTTTGTTTGGAGGTTCTCCGAACTCAGGAACAGGCCTTAATTATAGGTCTAGTTCTTATAAAAACCTTCAATTGGAATATGGTGAGAAGGTAAATAGTGGCACCAAGTTCTATGTCTAAGAGAAAGCAATCTGCCAAAAAATATATATGTAGCAAAGATTCCTCTGTCCACACTTTCTAGATTAGACATTTGAGCAAAACTTTAACACTGTGGACAGTGTTGAACACCACAAGTACTATTATTGCATTTGGACAGTGCAGAAAGTATGTCCAGTCACTTTTCCAGGTGAGTATTTATTGCTGTAATGGGAACGAATTGGATTAAATGTGTTATGCACATCTATGTTCTGCTCTGAAGAAAGATGGTCCAGAGACTTCATCTTACCAATGAGGTAGACGAGGATTGCATATGACACAGTGCCTCTTATGTGACTTTCTGGAGACATTCATGTCTTTATGCAACAGTAGCAGTTTTAGAAGTTTGATATTGTTACTTAGTGTTTATTTTAAAGTTAGTGTATTGATAGATTTGACAGATTCTTCCATAGAAACAGTTCTGCTATCACTTCCTGCATCCTGTACATGGCATGCAGAGCCTGAAATTGCACTTGCACAACTGTTTGCAGTCTCTCTCCACAGCCTAGATACAGGAGCCATCCCAGGGATGACGAACCTACAGATCTAAGCACTGCCATTGCTGAGGCAGGCTGAAGTTATAACCACCATTTGCTGCTGCACAATTCAGAAATAGGATTTTCATGCCTTTTTTAGCCTTCTCTTTTGTAGGCTGCAAGATGAGCGTTTTGCTATCCTCTCAGAGGAGCTGCATGCAAACTCTCCTGCATATCTGTCAGGTACCATTAGCACTGGACTTGTTAATTCAATTTGCTTTGATATCCTTGCGTCTTACAGTGCATTAAGAGTTCATCATAAAAGGAGAAATAGTCAAAGATACAATATATAGAATTAATGTTTTGGGCCAATTTTAGTTTGCTTATAGGCATCAAAGACTGTTTTCTGCTACAGTAAAGGGGGGAAAAAAGCAGAAATTATACTGTCATTTACTGTGAAACTTTCCCCATCCTCTCCAGAAATCTTTGGTTTTGAACAGTGTGTACTACTCTTCCCTTTACTGTGATAGACTAAATCACAGGATCATGGAGTACTTCAGGCAGGGTTCTCAGGATATCTCTAGACCAACTTCCTGCTCAAGGCGTGATCAGCTAAAAGATCAGACAAGGTTGCTCAAGGCTTTATCCTGTCTGGAAACATCCCTGCTTTGGCCACAAAATATGACGCCTGCCTTGCTATCCTGTTTTTTCTTCACTAAGTCTTGTTTTAGGTAAAACTAGTGTGATACTGCAACTTGGACCTTTTATGGCCATATTTCAAAGCTTATCTCTAGGCTTTTTTCCCAAGGAGTTCATTGTAAACTCAGTAATGTTGATTAATAGGTCTCAGTTCAAAAACGCATGTGTGCAACCACCTGATGTGAATGACTCCCCACTAGATTACAGTGCAACAGATCTAAAGTTAATTTAAATGTGCTTGAAATCAGGCAGGGACTTAGAAATTTTGCTGTGCTGGGGCCCAAATTGTTATGAAACACGGTGAAAAACCAAAGGAAGAAAGTAATCAAAACCAAACAGACTACAGACATTCAGCTGACTCTTTTGTTCAGTATTTCCATTGTTTGAAAGACAACTGTGAAGCATCTCGCTTATCCACAAGGCTCCCATCAGGCTGTTTACCAGTAAAATCTGAAAAGCTGTTGGTAGTCCACGTGATTTCTAGTATTTTGAGCAGGTTGGTTTTGTTTCCTTATTCAGACATGTTCTAGTCCAAAGACATTGTGCGCAGAAACTGTCAGGTCATGAATAAAAGATAAAAAGCCCGCTATTTTTTAACCAGCTTCACTGGACTGGTTCAGGGGTTGGTCCAAATGCAGAGATACAATCGGCACACAGGAGACTTTCATGATCATACTGGAAATTTAAAAATAAGTGTTTAATGATTTTGTTGAATATCAAAACCATTGTATACTTTATGCAAAATACACAGAACAGGGTCTGATGCTTAGCACCGGTCGGGCACATAAATGTATACATGGGTTTTCGGGATGCACGGAGCACAGGGGCCGGGCTGATGGTGGAGGAGAAACCTGTTGCCCTGGGTGATGCCAGCCACTTGCCCACGCTGCCGGCCCGCTTCCATCACTGTCTCCACGCCAACGTCAGGGGGCCGGGGTGCCCCTGGCCTCCGGCTGCACCCTGCTCCCGCGGAGACGGCGGGACCCGGCCCCGCAGCCCCGGCCGCGCATTCCCGGCCCCGCGGCCCTTCCGCCCCGCGCCCCCCCGCGCTTCGGCCCTGCCCTGCTCCTCCCTCTCCCCCCGCCGCAGCGCGGAGTGGGCCAGCCCGCCCCTATATAAGAGCCGGGTGGGCGGCTCCGCGCCCCAGCGTCGCCAGCGGCTCGGCAGCGGAACTGCCGCGGGGGACATCGTCGTGCGTGGGGCACAGCCTGCCTTCTTCCCGGCTCCCGCCGCCCTGCAGCCATGGCCTGGCAGCCGATGGAGATCAACCCCGAGGTGCGCGAGGGGCGGCGGGGACACAGCTGGGGCTGCGGGGTGGGTGGAGGGACGCCGTCTTATACCGGCACTCACGCTTCCCACCCCCCCCGCATTGTCTTCCAGATGCTGAACAAAGTGAGTTGCTGTCACCGGAGGACCGCCGCGGGCGGGAGGGCGCCGCCCCTTCCCCCTCCATTCCTCGGCATCGCGCCGTGCCGGGGAGCGCCTGCCGCGGTGGCGGTACCGCTGCGCGGGGCGCGGCCGCACCTGCGGAGCAGCGCCTCCCTCCGTCCCTCGGCATCCCGCCCCGCCGGGGCGCGGAGCAGCGCCTCCCTCCGTCCCTCGGCATCCCGTCCCACCGGGGCGCGGCCGCACCTGCGGAGCGGCGCTGAGCCCGTGCGCCCTGGGGCGGGCGTGGCCGGCAGGTGGCGCGGCGGGGCCGCGCGTTGTGCTGTGTCACCGGGCGCGGCGGGGCTGGGGCGGCCGCACCCCGCGGGGACGGGCGTGTCGCGGCCGGGCCACCCGCTCTCTGTGCCCTGTGCAGGTGCTGTCCCGCCTCGGGGTGGGTCCTGGCTGGCGCTTCGTGGACGTGCTCGGCTTCGAGGATGAAGCACTGCGCGCCGTGCCGAGCCCGGCTTGCGCGCTGCTCCTGCTGTTCCCGCTTACTGAGCAGGTGGGTGTCCCCTCCCGCGCAGGGTAGCGCTGGCTGCTGTCTGGAGTGTGGCTGTCATCCACCCAAGCATCAGATGGTTGGGCGTGGATGGGGCTTGGCACTGGCACGGTGTTTGCTTGGTCCCAGCCTCCAAATAGCCTAAACTGAGCTGAGCAACCAAACAAGGCCTTTCATTCCATCCCGGTGTTCCTGTGAGACTTGGCTTTGTACATCAGACTGAGGGAAAAAAACAGGAGTGATCTTGAGTGTGAGGAATAGCAATTCCACTACCATGCTGAATCATTGGATCTGGAGAGGCCTACGTTACTTCTTTAATATATTAATATATTCAGTCCACTTGATGCTAAGGAAGTGAATGAGGAGATAGGCTTTGAAATCACGTTTAATTAACAAGTTCTTAAAAGGAAGGATTATAACCGTCCAATAGCAATTTTACAGTTGTTTATACATTGTTGTGGTGGGGAGGGGCTGATGAAGGCAAATAATTCTAAATGTCCAAAGGCCTATTGTAGAGACATGCTGAGTAGTCTTGTTGGGAGAGGCTATAAAAAAGCCTATCCATTATAGTATTTCCCACCCCAAGCTATTTCCAGTGTATTGCACAGATGGAGAACCTAAGAACAGTGCCTTTGGATATGACTGAATCATGCAGGTAGTCCATTAAGTGTTGGCCTGAATCCAGTTCAGACATACGGTGCTTTACTGGTGCCACAAAGATGACTTTCTGAGTAAATCTTTGTCCAGTCCTGATACTTATTCTCCTGCACAACAACTTTATTGTCCAGTGGTTTGCATAATACAAAGATAGGACTGTGATGACATGCCTAAAACAGTTATGTGTTTACAGCATGAGAACTTCAGGAAGCAACAGACTGAGAAAATAAAGGACCAGGAGATAAGTTCCAAAGTGTATTTCCTGAAGCAGACTGTCAGTAACTCCTGTGGGACAATTGGTCTGATACATGCAGTTGCTAATAACAAAGACAAATTAAAACTTGGTGAGTATAAATGTTCTGAAGTGCTTGAATTTCTGGTTTTTTGACAGCAGATTGGATGGCTATGAGCTATTGGGAGACAGGTTTTCATGCAAGCCAAGTTAAGGCACCTTGTACTGTTTCAGTTGGTAACTGGGTTGTCCAGCTCTTGGAGAGGGGCATGTGAACTGCCTGAAACACAGAAGGGAATGTGTTTTGACTCCTGACTGCTAGCTGCAGAGGTATTGTCCTAGTAAGCAATGCAAGAGGAAAAGGGCACTTAGCAGGACTGACCAAAGCCTGCCTGTAATTAGGAAGTTGAGGAGTAGTTATTGACATTAAGCTTGATGTCAATAGATGAGATGGAGTTCTTCATGCATACCTATGTCTAATGTAAATCAATATGCTCAGAGGAGTCTGTAAATCAGTCTAAAACATGTTTTCTTTTTGCTGGAGAAGTTGTATAGATAAGGGTTTGTAAGGAGATTTTTCCTACCAAGGTAATAGTTTCGATGCTTTCTTTACTATAGAAAAAGATTCTTTTGTTGTTCAGTGACTAGATCTGCAAAATACAACTACTATTATTCTAGGAGAACTTGAACCCTTTCTGTGGTGTGAAATTCCTTTTTATACAAAGGAAAATGTGGAAGTTACAGTGAGCATTTAAGCATAGTTCTGCTTTGTTTTTCTTAAAAAGGATTCACTATTCATCAAATAACACACTCAATGAGTGAAGCAATGATGCAGCACTTCTTTTATGTGCTAGACCTCAGTGCATCTTGGTACTGTGCTACTAGTTGATGTTCTGGAAAACCAAAGTAAGCCTGTCGTGAGCAAGTGCTGCTTTTGCTTGAAGGCAGTGAGACAATTTCATCTACCCATATTCTGTTAGTTATGTGTTCTTACAGCTGGTACCTTTCTTGAATTTCTTCAAAACAGAATTGAATATTCCTGCCAGATGTGCAATGGGGAAATCAGAAAAGCTAAATCTCATTTAAAAATTATTTTCAAAACAAAGTATCCAAAGTACACTGAAGCACTCTTCCCTGAAACAACAAACAACTTTGGTTGTTTGTGTAGATGGTTACTAGTATCTTCTGGATAAATAACTTACTTTGGGTGGTAGTTATGATGTGTTTATGTTGGAGATAGTTACAAGGCTGAATGCAATGACTTGGAATTAGTGCAAAAAGCAGAGATTATTGTGGGCTGCATCTATATTGTGACTGATGCTTTACCCATACTGAATAAAATGTTTGATCATCTTGTGCAGAGGAGGGGTCTGCCCTGAAGAAGTTTCTTGATGAAACAGCTGATTTGTCTCCTGAAGAAAGAGCTAAGCATTTGGCAAATAATAAGGTATATGAACTACACAAACTGCTGACTCTTATCAGCACTTAAAGATGTAGTAACCTGTACCTGCTTTCTCTTAAGGCTATACAAGAAGTCCACAATTCTGTTGCTCAAGAAGGACAATGCCGGGTAAGATGTGAATGTGTAAAATCTTGGGAAAAGTGTTGAATTAAGGTGGTAGAGCAACACTTACTTTTTTTATCTGTCAGATAGCTGTTACAGTTCAGGATTTCTTCCTCAAACATGGATTGAAAATTTGGATCAAGACCCAGTTGTAAAATACCATTTTACATTAGGATTTCTGGTGCTTGACCTTGTAGAAGTCTTGCCACAGATTTCTTTTTGAAAGCAATCTTTCTGTTGCTTTCAACAAGAGAAAAACTTTCCTCTATTCTATAGTCACAAATTGGGTTTGCAGTACTGGATTCAGTCTAACAAATATATATGACAATGTCTCCTAAGGTTGAGGACAACAGTGTGAACTTCCATTTCATCCTGTTTGTCAATGTGGATGGACACCTCTATGAATTGGGTAAGGTGCTGTGAACTCTGTAGTTGGACTGGGCCTATTTCACACTGCACGGCAGTGTTGGGGGCTCAAGCAAGATACTTTGTGCTAACTAAACTGTTTTCTCAGGCTCTCAGAGCCAAAACACAATTTGTATCTTCATCTGAAGATTTTAACTGATGATGGGTTACACTGAAGACCTAAAGCATGTTGTCACTGGTGTAGCTGAGCACAGTTTCCATCTTACTTAGACTGACAAAATGGACAATTTGCTCTGACTTCCCAAGTATCATCATATATGTACTTGTTTGGGTCCACTAGGCTCAGTTCTGCTAATTCAGAAGTATTTCTTCCACAGATGGCCGTATGCCATTTCCTGTAAACCATGGCACAAGCTCGGATGACTTGCTGTTGAAGGTAAGTCTTCTCCCTTGCTGCTTGTTTCCTTGAAAACAAGGCTTATAAAAAGGTGAGAAGTCTGCATGTCGTGTGTAGTGGCTGTACCTATTTGCTGTACAAGTCTGTGCATAAATCTGCTAAGTTTGATTACTAAAGGTATTGTCCCTGAGAGCTAGATACCGTTCAGTGTATATATTAGCTGATGCTATAAGACTATGTAACTTAGTTGGTAGGAGTCAGAGAGGAAATGCAAAGATTTGTTCTCTACAGAAGTATATTTGGTTAGTCTAAGCAGCTGTATTTTTTCATCCCCAAGGATTCTGCTAAGATCTGCAGACAATTTACAGAACGTGAAAAAGGAGAGGTTCGTTTTTCTGCTGTGGCTTTCTGCAAGTCTGCCTAAGACTGAAGAGATGCAAGGAAAGCAGTTTAATAGCACACCAGTAAATGCAGTTTAAACTCCAGTGCTTCAGTACTTGTTAAACACAGCTGTTCTGGTAACTTAAATTATTTCCACCTTTTGCTATACACAGAAGCAACATCAGCTGAGCTTATGCTGAAGGATGAGCTCAAGTTTTAATGTGAACAGTTTGGACACATCAGATATCTTTAGACTCTTTTTTCACATGTTAAGTAGAAAATGCTTAACAGGGCTTGTTTGATCTGTGTTATGTTAATTGAGTTGTTGGTTGATATTTCCTTGTCCTTAATGAGAATAAAATGTTCTGCTGGAAGACTAAATGGACTAAAGCGGTGACTAATTTCCTCCAAAAGGAGTTGCGGGCATCCTCTATAAGCCTTCTTTACAAAAGAAAAGCCTTCTTTTGCTCTCCTCTGAATAAAATGTTAAGTTAACCTCAGGGTAGCAGGGCAATTGCTCTTTCTAGTGTCTTGGAAACTTTCAAGGGTGAAGGGACACCAATCTGTGTAACAAGTTGCAGTGCTGCACTCTGCACTACCCTTCTAGTAAGGCTTTTCCTAATGTCCAGTCTGAAACTCACAAGCTGCAATCTTCCACCCTGAATACATTTATTTAGGACGGGTAAGATGTGATAAATTAACATTCAAATGTCACCCTAGCATGGTCTGTAATAGTGCTACAAGCCACAGAATACCCACTGATTTGGTGTTATGTTTCCTTATAGGAGATGGTATTAGAACAAGTGTTTTCCTACCTGTAGCTAAATCAAACCTGCTGGCTGAGGCAGAACACAATTCTGGGCTAGGCTGTGTGTGCTTACTAATTTGTTGTCTTGTTATAAAGACCTTTCAAGAGGCTGTACTTATCTGTCCCATCCAAAATTACCTAAAAAGCAGAAACCCACACTTCATGAACTTCTAATAGCAGGATTAAATTTTGGATTCAAGGGAAAGATTTAATCTATAATGCATGTTCTTTGGCATGAACCATGACCTGCGGAAACTATTTTTACCCGAGTCTAGTTGCTGTTTGCTGTTCTTGCAGCTCCCTGCTGATACTCCAGGTAGCTGTAGGCAGGTCTAAAGCACCCTTTAACTTGCATCTTTATTCTAATGCAGTCCTAGCTGTCCCTGGCAACCATTTTATACAGTGCTGGGTGACACAGTCTTAGATGGTCACTGGTGCTCTGGGTATGCTGCAAGCTGTTCTGGCTTCAAGGCTTTTTTGAAGGGTGATTCAAGCTTCCATTAAAGCTCTGTGTGGGCTGAAGTTGTTTTGTATTGGGCCTTTCTACTGCTCATGTATTTACCTCATAGCTGAAGCTGGCAAAGGGTTGCAACACATTTTAATTTCAAGTCTAAGGATTTGCTAAACCTCGGGATACTCCAATTCTAAACATCAGTGTCTTCAGTTTCTGTATGCAGAGAGGTGAAAACTATGGCTAAGAAAAGGTCAGTTATGTGTCGTCCTCTACAGCAGCATCATCTTCAGCCTGTTAGTGAAAGTTGTGGGGTGGGGGAGAGTCCTCCTGGGGCTCCTCTGCTGCAGGCTGCTTGGAGCCATGCCTGGGGCTGAGGCTGCTTAGCAACACAACTGTCAGGAGAGCAAATGCAAGGGCATCAGCACAGGAGAGCGGAAGGCACACTAAAAACCAGCTGCAGGAGGAGGAGCACAGCATCTGCCTTATCAGGGGCAGTCAGCCTTAGTGCTGCAGAGCACCCTCCCTTTGCCCTTAGGGCAGTTACTGAGGGCACATGCTGTGACTGTGCCTGTGCAGAGTGAATGCTGAAGAAACCTGAAAATGCCTTTGAGATACTACTGTATGTTTTATAGTGATTGCAGCAGTCCAGTATTTTGTTTTACTTTTTGTTTTAATTAGCAGTACAAACAGTGCTACTGAAGTTATTTCAGTGTTTCATAATTTTTTTTTTTTATTCGTCTCAAACTTCTGAGTTAAGAATCTACCAAATGGCAACATTTTGGTAATTTAGGCCTCATGGAAAAACAGGGAAAGGGTTGTTTCTGCCAGAAACAAAATCTTTTATTTTCTCACATTCTGGTCCCAGGTATAGTTTCAAAGGATGGAAATAAAGAGGAAAAACTGAAGAATGAATGTTATCTATCTACTTATGTATGACATCAGTAGTAAGGCTGTTGTCTCCTGCAGAAATGATGCCAAGGGCTTAGCAAACAGCTGGGCTTCACTTTAAAACATCTTGAGTCTCAGAAAAAGGAAAGTGAGTTATTGGGGATGGCAAAGATATTGGGAGCTGGGATAGAGATCTCAAATCATAGGTGGTGATCTGTAAGCTGAATAGATGGAAGATGTTGCAGTACTTCAGTGCAGCTGTTCCAAATGTGTTACTACATTCAGAAAAAAGGCACAAGGCATCGAAGTGTGTATTTGACAACTTAAAATTCTTTTGAATAAGCTGTAAACAGAAAACCAGGAAGATTTTAAAGCCATATCAGGCAGGTATAATCTCAAAACAAGTTCTTTTTCTTTTGCGTATTTTCTAGCTTATTTTACCTACTTGCCAGTTTTTAAATTTTAATCTTTGCCCATTATTTCACACTTTGGTAGAAATGTTTGGGACAAGAGTTGGTTTTTAGACTGCTATGTATATCAAAACACTTTTCATGAGAAGATGCTCTTATAATTTAGTATTTTTTCTTGGGCACATCTGTCTGAAGTGAGGCTCATTTCTTGTCCATCCTTGTTTTCTCCTCTGTTCTTATATCTGTAGTTCCATTTGGAACTGTTACTTTTCCTTGATTTCCTGTGGGTCCTTCTTAAGTAAATTAGCTCTTTTGACCCTCCCTACTTCTCAGCTAAAGCCCTTCATGTTTTTCCTGAGTTTCCCTGTGAAAACTGTTGAGAAGGGCAGGAGCTTACAAAGCCTGTTGTGTTTTATGCCCACTCTGAAGAAACTGGTGACTGCTGCTCTTCCAGATAGAGAAGTCTATCGAGCAAATTAATTTGAATTAACAGGTCCTTGCCATTCTTGTGCTGTCTTCCAGAGGTGGACATTCAACAGTTAAGATATAGAACTGTCTTTGGAAATATTTGAGAAATATTGAAGAGTCTCAGGGAGGATTTTAGGTTTTAGACTTGCACATTGCTAATTTAGAGCTCTGCCAGGGTTGACTGTGTGCAGTCGATCATTTTCATAACCATTTTCTTTCTTTCTGCCTGTTGAAAGCTGTAGTCAACTTACTCTGTAGATGGCAGCATTGGGAAACTTAGAGCAACAAGTCTGATTTAGGACCAATGACAGAATGGATCCAGATGCTGCCTTAATTTTTAAGTCTGCAGCTAGTCCTGTTGCTTTTAGTGGGATCATCCACGTGCTTAAGCACACTTCTGATTTCAGAACCAAACAGCCAATCCGTGTCTTAATGAAAAGTTAGGCATAATGCAACATGCAAAGCCTCTTATACATGTGAATAGTCTTTGGCTTAGATCCCCAGTTTACTTGCAGCTGATGCACAACTTCTGTCCAGCACTGTTGTGCACTATACGCTGTATATACACTACTATTTCCATACTAAATAGAATTCTTTTTTTGGGAAGTAAGGAAAGCGTGGGACTAACTCCAATGGTATCCAGCTTTTGACACACAGGCCACTTTATCAATCTCAAATATTTAAGATGAAGAAGCAGTTAGCTGAAAAAGGAACTAGACACACTCATATCCTCTGCCATTAATGCAAAGACAGCAGGGCCCAAGGTGGGCTGTGGGAGCAAAGGGGACTGGTAATAAGCCTTTTACTCACAGGATCCCTCTCCTGGTGCTGCCCAGCAGCAAAGAAGAGGCTGATGACAGGACTTCAGCTCAGTGAAACTGTGGACTAAATGAAAACAAACACAAATTGAGAAAAATGCAGCCAGAAGCAGACTAGGAACGTTAAAGTTCCTTTGCGACCAAAGAGACCTCAATGGATGAGAGGATGGGTTAGAAGAAACCTCATAGAGTTCAGCAGGGTGAGGTGCAGACCTTGGCACCTGGCTGGAGCCACCCTGGGCTGGGAGGTGAGGGGCTGAGTTTCAGCCCTGCTGCAATGTGGGAGTTGTGGCAGGTGCCAAGTTGAATATAAGCCCATATGTTAAGTGCTCTTCCTGTAAGGCAAATCACATACTCTGTTGAGAGTTGTATTGAGAGGAACAAGACCAGCAGGTGGAGGGAAGTTATCCATTACTCCTTGGCACCGGTGAGGTTGCACCTGGAATAGTGGTTCAGTTCTGGGTACCTCCCCCCTCCCCCTCAGAACCACGTCCAAAAAGGATGTGGAGGAATCTGGAGGGGGTCTAGCAGCAGGCTACAGAGGCAGGGAGCATGTGGCCTATGAGGAGAGACTGGTGGGGCTGGCTGTGTGTACTGTCAGGCATGGAGGAGACTAGGGCAAGGTCTAATTGTAGCTTACAACTACATCAAGGGCAATTGCAAAGATGACAAAGCTGTATTTTTTATTGGTAGTAGAAGATGGCCTATCAAAGGGCAGTAACCCCAAATTTCAGCTTGGAAGGTTCAGTTGGAAATTAGAAGGGTATTTCTTCAAGGGAAAGTAATATACTGGAACAAGTCAGAGAAATGGGAGCATCTCCATCCTTGCAAGTATGTAAGGGACCAGAATTTAACAGCCAGCTTCTGTTAAGCTGCCTGAGGTTACCTAGTACAGTATGAAAAAATAGAGCAGTGATCAGTGTTGCTCCAGCCTCAGGAACTGCGTGCTGTGCTCCTTGACAGGGAGCTAATCGTGAGACTCCTCGCTGTGCTTTGCATGGGGAAGTTGTTCCCTGCAGGAGGAGCTGGAGACTGATGCTGCTGACTGCTGGTTTTCTTCTCTATCTGGGGTGGAAGGACAATAATGGCTGCAGCAACAGCAGCCAATGCATCTAGGTGGAGGTGCAGGTTTTGTTACTGATGGAGGGTTATCACTTCACAGAGAGCTGGGGAACACCAAAGAAAGATCTGAGGTAACACTTCCACAATCAATGAATTATGAAGTATGAGGGGTCCTTCATGAGAATGGGTGTAACATCTCTAAGGGTACCTCTAGGGAGAAAAAGAGCTGTGACTGATGGGTAAAATGGAAAAATGAGAGAATTCCTGGACATTTCTCAATTGTCATCTTTCCTGCAGTACCATAAGACTGTTCAATGGAGTTTCCCAATCCCTTAAATAATTGTGCATCAAAAATGTAATGCTAGGTAAAGCTCAGTGAACAAATAATGAGCTACGTAGAACTTATTTGAAACTTCTGTACTTTTTGCTTAGGTGAGCTTCAGATATGGTTAGATGATATTGCAAGGCCTACAGCAAGATACAAAAGTGAGATCTGCACAATGTTGGAGGAACCAGACTAGGCAAAGGTATTTCAGCTAATTTAGCATTTCCAGCAGGGTACCATAAAAACCATGACAGTCAATTCCATTGCTTAGGAACACTCAAGACCATACTAAGAGGTATTACTACTTACAGCACTGTAGCCAGGCTGAGTTGCATTTTCTTTTCCAGTCTTCATATGTATTCGTGTTAACATCTTAGCAGAAGAGCTTCTACTGTTAGGGTGCTGAGAGTGGGAGAAGTGCAGCTTAACTATTCCCACTTTGCAAGAAAGGAATGGAGACACAGATTCCCTGACTTTTTTTTTGCAGAGAAAGTTCTTATATTTACTCTACTTTGGCTTTGGGCCTGAGTTAATACGCCCTCCCTCTTAGCTAGACGTATTAGCTAAAGCTTAGTGTTAGACTAACCTCAGCTTGACTGACTTGGAGAACAATCAGGTGAACTCATGTCTGTCTGCAAAAGAGGTCTGTATTGATATAGAGTCCCCATGGTCTCCTTATAATGCCTGAAGATATTTTTCCAGTAGACTTACATTGCAAGTCAACATTCAAGAAATACTACTTTCTCCTTCTTTTTCCCCTTCCCATTCCACAGAAATGTTTAGCAGCACTGGGGAGTTGAGGAATATGCATACATCTAAATTGCAGATGATTGTATGAAGAGTGGTGGCAGTATTCAGGCTTTCTGACATACTGAAAAGTCAGGTGGCAAGGCTGTGGCGATACTCCTCATGGTTTGAAGAAGTGAACAAGATGGTTAGAAAAGAATGTAATTATTTGGGTAGCTTGATACTTTATCTGACTTTACCAACCATTCCTTCTCCTTTCATTGAACAGTGGCCCTGAAGGTCAAGTCATGTCAATAAACAACACATTTCTCAGGATCAATTCTCACTGAACAATGTGAGAAAAGGGGCTGACTGGCTAATTTTTCCCAACTTCAGGAAGCAGCTGTTAGAGGTCTTTGATGCAGCCCAGTGCTATTATGAATGTGATTGTCCTTAAATACACAGTTTGGGACTTGGTTTTCAATTTTCATGACCCTCTAAGAAGAAGTCTTAAAGTAATCCCTGCTACATTTAGAAATGATCAGTACCAGCAGAAGAGACAACAAACTTTCCTGCAAAATGTCATTCAAATATTTAACCAAAGATGGTAGAATCCTATTTGGTTTGAATCAGTCCATTGCATGTTCCTGGCCCTTGACTGGGCTATGAGGGTTTAGGAAAATTGTTGCTCTTTGTGAAAACGCAGTGTTTCAGGGCAATGAGAAACTGCTGGTTAAGCAGCCAGGGATCTTGTACAATGTGTTTTACAAAAGTAGTTTCATTTCTATGGTCTGTGTGCCACAGCGGCTGCTGGGGTCCATGTCAGTCAGGTGACAGACTTTAATCCTTTTCTCAGCTGCAGTGTGTAGCTCATGAGTGTTGCTCCTGAGACCTTCACTAGGGGATGGTCCCAGGAGAGCCTGGGACAGCTGCCTGTCTTTCCCACAGGGAATATGCTTGCTATGTTGCAGGCTGAGAACCACACACTCATTGACAAACTAAAAAAAACAGTAGGAAGAAATTAGCTTAAAATCTCTTTGATTTTCAAAGCTTGAGATATTTCTCCTGCTGGCCTCAAATAATTTGTAAGTGGATTTTTTTTACCCTGTAATTTAGCTGAAGATTTTGAAAGCAAAATCCACAACTGCACTTGAATCCCTGTGAGTGCAATCAAAGGAAAAGAAGTACTGCTGCTCAAAAATTTGAAATATTAGCTCCACAGAAACATTGGCTTTGTTCCTTACTCATTTGATACAAGCATGTCAGGGAATGTAATTTGATTCATTAGATGTCATGGGGCATGGAAAGTTCCCTGCTCAAATACATTCACTAAATTCAGCTTCTGTGCTGCAAGAGGCAAATTTATTTCTAAGTACTATGTAGCACTCGGGGTCTGATTTTACAGAGCACCTCAGCTCATGGCTAGTCCATGATCTCAACAGAAATCAAGCCTTTAGTTAGGCTCTAGCACATGGTTGAATTTATGTGTAGGCTGAAGTGATTTCCTTAGTCAGGCACTTGATGATATTTCCACATCTGTTTAGACTCAGAGCCTGAACTGGTCACATGAGGAGGGCAAAAGTCCATTGCTTTCAAGCAGAAGCCCCTCACTTAGTATTTTTCACTCTAGACTGGACAGGGAATTAACAAACTGCCCATCCTTGTTATGAAATCATACCAATTCTACTACATCAAGTGAGATAAACTTCCTTGGAATGATTAAACTTTTCCAAGATTTCATAGCCTCACTCATCTGACTCCATTTAGCACAGGAAATTACAGTTAAGCTGTAAGAAGTCTTACCCTGTCTAAATCCAATCTTTATAAATTATAACAAGGCAGAAAATGTGAATCTCAACAATGTAACTATAGTCTGAAGTGTAAGCATTCACAAGTTCAACTTCTTTCCTAAACACCTTTTACCACAGCAGTAACATGAGTTTGTATAAATAATGTATGCATTTTTAACATATTTGCACACTGTAATATAATAGGTAATATTTGTGTGTATTAGAAGAATGCAGACCTGTGTGGGCTGTCTCTGCCTTCATTCTCAGACAGAAGATTTTTGGACTTTTCACCAGCAGTGACCACCAACAGAGCAACTTCCTTTTCTTTGGGGTTTGGTTTTTTTGGGGGTTTTTTGGGTTTTTGTGTTTGGTTTTTTTTTTTTTTTTTTTCATAAGAATGTTGCTGGAAAGCTTCTTAAGAAATAAGCTCTATAAAGCTCCTTAAGAAATAAAACAATAACAAGTTGGATATACTTTATCCAGTCCCACAATATTTTTCATGTCTACAGCAAGATATCAATATTTTTTCCTTTCAGTATTTCAGCAGTCAGGCCAAGGTATACTTATAATATCTGTGCAATAACCTCATATACAATATGGACCAACAGGTGAAGAAAAGGCCCTCTCCAGAAAAAAAAGTAGATCTAGCAGCAATCAGGGCCAGAACCAGCCACACAGTTTAGATTTTCTTGTGCTGTCCTACACAAACCACTGACTGGACACAGATTCATTATTTTCTCTTATGTACATAAGAGATTTAATGCCCATTGTGTAAAATATGCATCATCCAACATGGATCAGAGTATATATCATAACAATATCATGGATCATCATAATATAGAGAACTATTTTTAATACTTTAAGGCTAAATAAGAAATCATAAAACATAAATGCAGCTAATACATCCTGTATGGTAATGCTTTAGATAATGCTTGAGATAGAGCTACTGCTCACAAGCATATTCACATGTAAGAGGAAGAGGATTAGGAACAAAAATAAGAACAACTACTGCATTGAATTTAATGGAAGTTTATTGTACACTGACTTCTGGAATACTCTAGGTTTTAAATTCTAGGGTTTGCATTTCTAGAATTTAAATTAGGCTCTTGCTACCTAAAATTTGTTCAAAGAGACCAACTTTAGCTGTTTTTTTCTTGAACTACTTTTCTTTAAGGATGATTGCAAACCCTTCTGGGATCACTGTTAAAATCAACAGTGGTGAATGTGTGGGGTGGGGAGCATAAATTAGGGAACTTCAATGCTCAGTTAGTGCTTGGCCATGGCAGAATAAGTGGCCAGCCACTCAGGGGAATGACTTCACCCCTTGACTCTACATGGAACCAAATCCAGTTAAACAAGGCAGGCCACTCAGCATTCCCATTTAGGACCAGCTTTAAAAAGGAAAATAGCTGCACAGTGCACCAACAAATTCAGCTTAATGGAAAGTGTTAGCACCCAGGAGAATTCTGGCCCATGACCTAGATAATACAGAAGCAAACCATTGTGTGACTGCATCTCTTTAGCAGATGTAGTACTGCAGTCAGCAGTCTGCAAAAATACTCACTTTCAAAGCAAGCTTTCAGAATGAGTTTTGTTTCAGGAGGGAAGCACAGATGCAAGCACTAGAAAAGCTTTTTGACACCTGTTTATTTATTTATGTTTATCCTTATCTGGAGCAAAATAAATCTTTGTGCATTTTGCTTGCAAATAAAGCATGAACAGTAAAATCTATAACAAAACAAAAGGATACATGGTGGTACCCTTAAAGCTCTGTCCAGCATATACAAGATATCTAGCTGGAAGAAACATCTGTAAATACTAATATACATATACTTTGTAAGCTGTGAAAACAAATCACCTATAGTGTAAGAAAAATGGTCTGAAACAAATGTCATTTCTAGTAGGGAATTATAGTTGACCTTTCTGCATTAAAAAAAAGAAAGGACACAGAATATTGGAATGGAATACTGGAAAAAGACTTCCCAAACTACAGCCTGTGCATGGTCATGTATTCAGGCATAAAACTGCATCCCAGGCCTCTCATTTCATAGTTAATTTAGAACTGTAGTTAATCTGAAAAAATGCTTAGCGTCTGGAGTGGTCTTTTAATGTAGAAATGTACTAGAATGTATTATAACATACAGATTTTGAACTTGAATTGGTAATGAGTTTCATTTACCTCTTGTGGCCCAGATGTGTTTGTTTTAGTGCATCTCTAAGTGTGCTAGTCTGGGAAGCCTTCAGGATGAGACACAATAGATGGACTGAGCAGTCCAGGTCTGCATTTCTTCAAAGCAACCACAAAACATTAACTATACTGGAGTTTAACTGGCACACACTGGTGGGGGGATGTTTCCCAGAAAGGTCTCTGTACTAAAATATCCTTCATATTCCCACTGTTTCTCGAAAAGTGACAGTTTCTCTCGATTGTGCAAAAAACCCCCTCTGCTCAAGAGACTCCATGGAACTCCCATCTCAATGATATTGTCATGCCCTGATTCTTGTTGAGTATCAACTACTTTCTACAGCCAGGTGGATATTTAGAAAAAAAGTATTCACTGAGATGACAGGCAAAGGAAAAATGTCAGTGTTGAAAGAGCTACAGGTCTGTGTTTCTGGAATGGCAGCATATAGACTCTCATCTCAGCTAGTCAGACTTTGGGTTTAACAGTGATTTTTTTTACCTCCCTGGGTCTAAGACCATAAGCATTGGGCCTGCTGGAAGACAAATCTTGATTCTCCCTGCCCATTCAAAGTATTTTCTCCAAACTTATGTCTACAGCTTTTGAAAAGATAACACAGCCTTTTCCATGAGTACCAAATAAAGGTAAAGAGTAGTTTTCAGCAGTGAAAGATTTAAAATACTTTCTTTTGAAAATGTCTGTTAATTTTTGGTTTGTGGTTTTTTGTTTTCATTTTCTCAGAGTTGTTTTGCAAGTAGGTTTTGGCCAATGTTGAAAATGGAACCACATTGATGTAAATAGGCACAAGAAATTAACTTGCACAGGGAAGCTGTTTTTTCCAGTTTTATGTCCTCCAGAATCAGGGTTTGAATAAAGCAAGTTCAGGCAAGAAGACAGTAAAAAGCAACTGGAGTTAAACATTCTTTTCATTTAGCTTAAGAACAGTTCATACAGTTCCTTCAGGGTCATAAACCCAAATCTAAGCCAGCTGAAGTTGGTGGCAAAGTGCCCAGGGATGGCACATTGTACTGCTTAGATCCTGAGTCTTTTACTCACCTAATGAAAATCTACAGACCTATTAGAGGCAAGAAGCCATTATTGTCCAAAGCAAAGAGGATGATCACTGATGAGCCACAGTATTGTGGACAAGTGGTGGAAAAAAGCAGGAGGGCTGGGTGTTCAGACCAGGTTACCAGTCTTACATTCAACACCCTGCTCTGCCACCACTGTTCTTGAGCAAACTGCACAAGCAAAGCCCTGCTCCCACACATTTTGTCACTCGAGGAAATCTCAGCCTTCAGTTAGGCAGCATCATTATCTACAAAAACAGTGGGAGGAACAAGGGGCTTATGGCTGGGGAGCACAGAGCTGTAAACCTACAGAGGACAGCATTGCTTAAACCAGGTGATGGGAATACTGAGTCTAGACACAGTTTTTCCCCCAAAGGAGTTAAACACATTGTGATGGCAAGAAGAAGATATTTATGCCTGCTCAATACTCTTACAGTGAATAGTCTCCTACTGTTAGGTGCCCTTTTGAATGAGAGAACGAGACATGAGAGGTTGTCCTGGGTTATGTCACTTGTCTGGCTAGGTGTTTTCTTCTGCTCTGCTGCCAAAACACACACTGAATCACTCTGTGTTCAAATAAATTTAACTACTAAACTATCTGGCACATTATGGTGAATGGTTCTCTCTTGCTGCAGTGGTCCCCCATTTGAAAGCAATAAATAGGCACTGGAACAGCAATTTGACTCTGACTCTTTCACACCAGTTTCTAACTTCATGAAGGCAGCATCTCAACATCTCTCCTTGACTTAATGTATATCCAGTTTCTCTATGCAAAATGTATTTCAGAGACCTCTATAATTTATTGTAGAAGGTAATAGTCTGCTGGTGGTATATTGCTCCTAAAATATAGAAGCATCAGTTGCAGAAAAAACAGGAAGCTGGAGGCAGACCCCTGACCTCCCATCAGAGCCTTTCCCATTAGGTGATAACAGATGTGCACTCTGAGAATTACAAGATTTTAGTAAATTCTGTCCTGTGCAAAGCCTCACCTAAGTACTTTATTAGCCCTTGGCAAGAAGAAGGCTGAGTTTAAGAATACCCTGACCCTTAACTCAGATCACTAAGCAATACTGTGTTACCAGGAGATGGAGATCCTCTAGAAAAAAAAAAAAAAATGCAAAACTGTGACAACACTGGTAGAAATATATGGCCTAAGGGCAGGAAAGCTGAACAAGTTTTCTGAGGACTTTAGTAGTGCCTGAAGACTGAGAGAAGTGCTCAGAGTTTCCTGTTGGATTTAATGTTTAGTCCCACCTGATGGTTGGAAGAGTGACCTGGTTGCTGAAGGTACAAAATGAGGTTTTTGAAGGAAGCGAGGCCTCAGTCTGCAGGCTGATGCTGTGTTCCTTCTACAGATGGCGCTGGAACCTACCGAATGCTTTGTTTCCCTGCCCACAATTTTTCTGATGGTATCAGCATTATGCCATTTCTAAAAGCACACTGAGGGCGAAAAAAAATCCCTCAAAATCATCAGTAGCACTGTGATGCATCTCATATCACGGGTGTGATTTCTAGTCTCAAGAGCATTAGAGCATTTTACAGGATGTGATCGAAAAGCATCCTCGTTCAGGAGCTGCGAATGGTCAGTAACATGAACTTGGGGTAGAATGTAAAAGGAGACTAAACATAGTAGTGTTTGACAGATTCTTCTTCAGTGAATTTCTTCAATTGCTTTTGCACCCACATAAACTTTAAACATCCATACCAATTCAGATGGTCCTGGTTGAAACATAACTTCTGAATTTTTCCAGAGTGAACATAAATTCAAACGCATTGCAAGACATCTGAAGCAATTAATGTACAAATAATTATCATTATGAGCAGGAGCTCACTAAAAACAACTGCTCACACATGACAAGTCATGTGTAATTCCCTCCATTATCTTTCTCTTTGCACATAACTTCTTCTGTCTCAACACTGCCTTAAATAAATGACACTGTCAGCATCATTAGTGCTCATGGGTAGTTTAGAAAACATCATTGTCAATAAAACCAGGTCAAATACACCAACTCAATAAACTCTGTTTGCAACCACAGAACAGTTCTAAAAATATCATTGAATGAAAACAATCTCTATAGAAAGATCTGGGCATCAAACTTACAGGAGTATCAACAAATTACCTCGATTCAGAGTCAAAACACTTCATGAAATCCACAGGGACAGTCCAGCAGCCTGGCTTTTCCTCTGGACGTGGAGCTCATTTTACAGCAAAGTGGCCTTTCTAAGTGTTACAACTTTAGAGCTACCGCAGCACCAACAACCAGGGAACTGAAAGAAAAGTAACAAGTACTTAGACATTCACACCATTCACTTTTAAACTCTAATGAAAGAAATATTTCTGCATAACTCTTTCAATCATGATCCCCCCAAATTTATGTTCCTTTTTCAATAACCTTGTATATTATATGTTATATGTTATATATATCATATATCATATATCATATATCTTATATCTAATATATTCTATATTCTATATTCTATATTCTACATTCTACATTCTACATTCTACATTATATCTTATATTATATATTATACTAATTATACTAATATTATATATTATATATTATATATTATATATTATATATTATATATATTTTATATATATTATAAAAGCAAGATAAAATTGCATTTTTAATCTCAGATGCAACTGTAGTTGCGTATGTAATTTTAGAGTGAATTGTCATCATATAACATCTTTTTGGACAGTTCTCCTGCTTTTATCACCCGGACTAATAACTTGTAAATATCTATGCAAAAAAAGTAATACCTTTATCTTTTGGAAATTTACAGTAGTATTCTCCAAAATTAAATAAACTGATAGTAGAATGTATACAGTAATTGAGCCAGATTAATGGTTACAATAATGCAGGAATAGGCCATGGTTTATACCTGATATGCACAGTGTATTTATTTGGTGGAGAGCAAGAGATTTATTATGTGTTGAAGCATTCATTTCCTTATTTTTCTGCATGTTTTCTGTAAAGGATGGGTTAACTGGGTTACAATCACTAAAACAGGTTTGGAAAGTCAGTCCTAAGTTTCATAATCATTCACCATGTTATAAACTGAGGATATCTGTTGAGATAAACATCTCCCTCCACATTTCTGTTCTTCTGCATAATGTTTCTATAAGAAAAGATGTGTAAGAGTCAGGGGATGGCTTTTTGTATTATCACGAGTTTTAAATACAGAGTGTTTCAATTAAGTCATTTCAATTCAGGCATGGAAGACCAGAAGTTTTAGAGGGAAATAAGAAATTGATCTCAGAAGTTAGGATGTAATCTTCCCACTGTCCAGCCTCCTCTCTGGGATGGGGTGCATAAACCTCATCTTTCTCTTCTGTGGGTTTCACAGTCACAAGCATTGAAAAATACAAATGTGTTCAGAAAGTCTATGTGCTCTTGCCAAGTTCACAAGGGGAGTGCAGTAGAATTAGTAAAAAACAACAGAGGTCTATACCTACTAACAGAAAAACAAATTCTCTCCCTCCCTCCCAGCTCCTCACCTGCCCCAGGGCTAGAGTTTCTTCACAGCATATTCCTTCTCCTGCATTGCTCCTGGAGGCCCAGCACTTTCAAATCCTCAGAAAATAAAAGCCATCATAGTCTTTGCAACAAAGCAGCCCTAAGAAGTGGCAGGTTTAATGGAGCATATTTGCAACTCCTACTTTCCTGCACAGCACCTCCAGCATGTGATTATGCACACTATGATGGTTTCCAGCTGGCTTCTCCTATTAGGCCAATTTCAGTGCTGTGTACTCAAAATTTTTCACAGCATTTCAGAAGCTGGAGAAATTTACTGCTGTAGGAAGTGGAAGGGAAGACTATAGCCACCTGATGATGCTGGCACATACCCACAGATTGACACAGTATGTGCCTTGAAGAACCATTGTTCCCCTGAGATGTCATACACTCCACACATGAGACTCCGTTTTCCTAGCAGAAGCGTCTCCCTCCTCTAGGTTTAGATCATGAAAACTTGAGTGCTGTGTTGATACCAGCCACTTCAAAGTAGAATTAGTTTCATGTTACAAGAGCTCCCACAGCTGATAGCCCAGTCCTTCTGTACAGCTGGAGAATCTTCCACTTTGTGGAACCACTTGCATGACTTCCCTTACACAAGGGGGTGAAGATCCCACAGGCCTTGATTGTCAGCAAGGTTTGAGTCTTTATTCCTGACAGGCTCATGATTTCCCAGTTTCACTGAGGCATGTAAGATGCTGACCAGTCTCACAAGGTGCTCCAGAGGCTGATCATCTCTTCCTCCACAACAATCTTTGCTACACTGTGATTGCAAAGTGGTCTAGAAAGAGAAGCATTTGCAATGAAGCTTGATTGGAAAGTCTGGAAGTAGTTCATAGACACAATTTCGGCATATTCTAATTCAGCACAGAAACCCGATTAAAGAACTAATTCTCAGAGAAACATCACCCTGCACTCTGTCTAAAGTTAACTGGAGGCCCCTTGTCCCTCGGAAAACCTTGATTCTGAAGTCTGCCAAATGATTAATTACTCTAGTGTTCCCTGTGCTGTCTGACCTGAACTTTCAGCCATGACTTCTAAAATGTTTCCTTAACAGTAGCACTCCAGTCACTTAGAGATACACCCTCATTTTGACCTTCTGCTGACCTACTAGCATGCTATGCAAACATGGGGTCACCAGTGTCCCAGAACTGGAATTCTTTATTGGATGGTACTTAGGGGCTTGACCCCATTAATTTTTGAGATTTGAGCATCTAACTCCTTTAACATCTTATCAAAATTCCTATCCAGTTTCCTGGACATGGTTCATCAACATAGTCACAGATCACAGAATATCCTGAGTTGAAAGGGACCCACAAAGAGCATCAAGTCTGACCCTGAAGTGAATGGACCAATGAGGGTACATACAAAGAGTACTATATTTCAAGAAGAAAAAATTCTCAGTTAATAAGGCCCTTTTAAAAATCAATGATTAATGAAAAAATGACTGATGGCTGATTTTGATGCCCTGACCCATGAGTGTGTGACATCCATGTCTGTGATGGCACAGCTGACGTCATCTGTCCCAGAAATGGTACTTGTGGTACAAAAGCACCTTCACAGGCTTTGAGTGTCTTGTTCTGCAAGGATGAAGAACACTTGACAGAGGAGATCACTGAGCAAGAGAGCCTGCTTACAGAGAAAAAACTCACCTATATCTTACACTGCACTGCTTTTTCTTGCTCCTAGCTGAACACGATCCTCTGATGAACTCTGTCCTTTCAATGTTCAATCAAAGGTGAAAAACCTCACCCCTAACATTCTTGTGTCATGGCAGTAAGTTATACTGACAGTGGACACACAACTGGCACCAAAAATGGTGGCAAGCATCAGCCCTTTATTATCACCCTACATAATAAACAAATGAAATACAAACCTTCATACATTTTCTCTGTGAATTTATGTGCACACACACACACAAAACACGCACACACGCACCCAGCCCTATCAAGGCCAAGGCTGCCTCCACTCTTTGGTAACTAGTACAGCTGGAACTCATCAGAGGGTGAGGTTGCCCATAGCACCATCTCCAGTCTCTTACAATCCATTCTCCCACATCATACTGTTGCTAAATAAGACATCTTGTTGTCCTACTGCATGGAAGCAAGTCTTCTATTGCTTTTCTTGTTTTCTCATCCTGCTTCTCTCTTTCCTTTCCATTTTCCACTTTTGTCTGCCTATTTCTTTATCTTGAGTAAATGAATATTCCAATTTGCTGTGAACCAGCTAAACTCCAAACAAATTTGCATAAAGCCCAGTGTTAATTTCAGGTACAAGTTTTCCCCTTTGATCTTCTCCACAGGAATATTTACTAAGAAAAGGAGAGGGAAGATATTATTCACCAGTTTCTTCTGGATGATGCAAGTCACTGCTAAAATTAAGGGCTGAATGTGATGTAAATTTTCCCACATTTCTCAAACTTTCACAAGCAGCTACCTAGCAAATAGCTATTGTAACATCAGCCAGAGGGGGTTTTGCTCTTCTTTTTGCACATTTGATAAAAATGATATGGTTTGGTGAACTACATGTTTATGCCACCACTGCATAAAATGTATTATACACCAACAGAATTAAAATAAGAACCCAGGATTTACTTTGGAAGCTAGGACTTGTTTTTCAAATCTTTTTTTTTTTAATTTTTTCTTTCCCCCACATACAGTTTTTGATTTCCATCCCGTTTTTCACCAGTTTGGCAAAAGTTTCTGACTGTATTCTTCCCATGCATGCTACATGACACCCCCTCTCTTCCCCCAAACACCACAAGTCTGTGGTTGAATCCACAGCTTGCTGGAGAGGTTTGTAGACCCCTGGAGCACCTGCTCTGCTCCTTGTCTTTCCTTGACTGACTGAGCCTAGTCAGACTCAGCTGCACTGATGGAACTTGAAGCTGGCATGTGCTCTCTGAGCATGTTAGCTGACTTAAAAACCCCCCTTCCTTGGTGGTGGCAATAAGAAAGATGTGTTGAGGAACATCTCTCTGAGGGTGCTAAAACCCCTCTAACCACGTTCCTCACTGAGAAAATTTTGAGTAGCTCCATGTGCTTGCCAATTTAGTCTGGATGGAAAATGGAATAGTTAATACGTATACTGGCTGTGTGGCAGCAGGGGAAGATGCTGCATTTGAATGAGCAGCATGCAAAATCAGCTGGAAGTGATTATGGCAGATATTGGAAGTGGAGAGCCCTGCTCTGGACCAGACTGTATTTGGAAGAGTACCCCCACTTCCACTGCCAGTCTTGAATGAAGTAGATTTCAAGAAAATAGCTGAAAACCAGTCAAAATTGAAAGAATACTGGAGGAGAAATACTGTTTTGCGCTTCTGGGCCACTTCCAGTTCAGGAGAGAAGTGAGGGCTGTTTGTTGTCTTTACATTAAAGAAACAGGATGTCATATTGGCAGGTACACAAACCTATGAGCATCCGCTCGCCATCAATGCACTTTTGTTTTAATGGGCTAAAAAGATCCTTGATAACAGCTGGTGAAAGACCCATTGTCCTGCCACATCCTTTTCCAGGCTTGACCTGTCAAGAGAGTAGAGCTATGCAGCTCTGGGAGCAGGGAGCAGGGAATAGAGCCACACATTCCTTCAGAGTACCCTTTCAATTGCTGGTCTGGGCATGTGGACATTTTCCTCTTGTAAACTGGCATATATTTTATGAAAGGATCTGGAAAATATTGGATTTTGCAGTGCGTGGTAGCTATGAATGCAGAATGTATCCTTATGCTCTGACAAGTTCACTGGTTCTGTGCTCAGATTTATTCTTCCCTTTACCTTGGTACCTATTTATTTTGGATTTCTTTCCTTTCACTACTCCTCCACTTCTTTTTTTTTATATTACTGCTCACTTGTCAACCCAGTTTACGTCTTTTTAACCTTGTGTAACTTGTCCTCACTTATTTGTGATCTTTGTCCTTTAATGAGCCTTCTTTCTGCTTTTATTTCCCAGTGATTTTCCTGGTTTTTAAGTATTGTATTTTCCATCCAATACTACACATGAACAAGAGGAAGTGATAAGTACCTGAGATATGTACTGGAGGTGAAAGACATAAGATTAAGGCAAGCTGGGACAAAAGTAAGTAGGCTCATAGAGAAAAAAAAAGATGCTTGTTAAAGAGGAGGCTGAATATAGGAATTTCCTATACCAGAGGAAAGGCAGGTCTTGATGAGAACAATAAAAAGAAGGAAGGAAATGATTGTTTGGGTGAGTAGGAGAATTGACCATGGCTGTGGATGAAAGGAGAAGCTAAGCCAGGCTCTGTGCCATTAGCAGAGCTATCAGCCTGGGCTCTGGAAGCCTCCAGGAGAGGCAGAAGCCACTCTCAAAGCCAAAAAGGAAGGCCAGGCAGGAAAACCTCACAACTAAAGGCACAGAAGCATTTAAAACAAAGAGATATTGATCAGGGATTTCTTAGGAACAGATTTCAAGGAATGGAGAGGATCGTGAGCCCTCTCAAAATTACAGCTTGTAAATGACATTGAATATATTCATGTATTTATGCATGTGAGCTCTCATTTTGAATCACCTGCACTCTGATTCATTAAGCTTATAGCTCATTAAATAGCAACATGTGGTATAGCCAATCCTGGATTTTCAACAGCTTTTAAAATCTAAAAATTTAATTAAATGCAAAGACAGAAATATAAGAAAATATCAAATGGTTCTCAGCTACCAGATGACAATTGGCTGTACTAGCTTCCAAAAACCAGTTTAACAGTCCAAAATAGAGAAAAACTGCTTCACAAAAGGGCTTCACCTTCTTCCAGGACAGTGTGAGAAGAGATAATCCTGCTTTTCTCCCAGGAAATAGCAAATTCAGACAATCCATCTACTCCTGTAATTCCCAGAATGACACAGAACATCAATGCCAAGCCTGACAATATGTTGCTGAATGAGTGGTACCAGAGAGAAAGTGACTGTGATAGAAGACAGCATGGCTGGGATAAACAAACAGATGCTGTCAGCCAAATGTTGAACATGGCAAATATACCACAGCAGATGCCCTGATTAAATAAAATGTGAACTCACAACATTTGTCTGAGTGGTTGGAAAAAATCAACATGTTCTCATGGTCACAGATTCATTGATTTTTCATGAGAATTAAAAATAACTAAAGCTCATTTAAAGAGTCGTTTTTCAAAAGTAGGGATTTTCTATGTCTTGCTTCCAAGTGGATATTATTACCAGCCTTCTCTCCAAGAAGCTTGCATGTCATTGAGAGTAGAACTGTCTCTGAGTCGAATTTTATCATGGAAGAGAATTCTGGACTCCTGATAACCATCTTCTCCACCACCCTCCTATGTCTTGATAGATGCTGCTTTAAGGGCTCTTCTCATCTGCTCACTCAGCTCATCTCTCAACTCACCCTTCCACACAGGCTGTGAAAATGCACAACCTGCCTTTGTCATTAAAGGTAGTAAAGTCAGTAAAAAATTCTCCAAATGCTCTCTGGCAGAGTTAATATTGAGAAGCATTAATGCCAACATCTTTATGCCAGAGCTGTCCAGCTCCAACAGCAGCACCAGGCAACCATGCTGCTCTTTGCAACAGTGTGAGGGCCAGAGTGCAGTTCAGACACTGCAGCTCTGAAATGATCTGGAGGTTAAACAGAGCTTTGCTGGGTGTGCCTACCCCTGGCTTATGCTTTAGAAAATGAAGGAATTCCAAGCAGAATTATTACAATAAATACCATACTCAAGTTTTACAATAAATACCAACCTCAAGTTCTCTGCATGATATTCAGTGATTTCTTAAAGGCACAAAAAAAGATAAGAAAACCAAAGAAATATACAGAAGTTCTTGAGCAAAAACCAGGGAAGATACTTAGCCAGAACAGTATGCTTATGGTTCAGCTCAGTTTTCTCTAAGATCTGGCCTAGGATTGTGCAACATCCCAAAGTATCACCACTATGGTCTGGAGAAAAAAGAAGTACTGCTCAGAGAATTTCAGCTCAGAGTGGCAGATTGTGAAGGAGAGAAGGAGGCAGAAATGCCCTGATGCCAGCAGGACGACTTCCTTTCTTAAACAGCTCAGGGGCCTTGCTGGTTTAAGGTACATTGGTAAAAGCTCATAAAGAAAAGATTCATGAGCAAGGTAAAATAAAGTAGAAATATATGATGGTGTTTCACCCATTTGTTCTCTGTGCCATGATTTTTGATAAAAGAAATGTTTTTCAAATGGAGGTTACGCATGTTGCTGGAAGCATTTGTGACAGATTGGCTTTGAAGAAAAAGGTTTGTTGTCAGGCTAATACAACCAGAAAGAGTAGTAAGAGCACAAAGATGCCATCTAGGAGTAGTTTTGCTGAGAACTTGGTCTTGAGCACCAGACCTGTTCATGCAGAGAGACAGATCACAGTGGCAGAAGCTGTTCAGGACACAGCTTCCTTGGAGTAAGCTGTTCATTGCTGCCATGGGATAAGATCAGCCCTGCCATAACAGCAGTCAGACCTTATTAACCCTCTGCTCCTGCTACTCAAGGGGATGATTTTAGATGCTGGTTGACGACAAAAAGAAGCAGGAGAGTTCCTCTCCCCAGCAGAGAAAACCAAACAAGGTAGAAGACCAAACCAATTAATATAAGCTGAATACCTAAAATGGTATCTTCCTCAAAGCCTCTATTTTTCAATTTGTGCACAGCAGCAGAAAGATCCCTGCAAACCAGAGAAGACCCTCTTTCTCTGTTTCTGCTGTCTCATGTTACCACTGTATTATGCATTTTTCTACAGTTACTTTATTTATGCACAGACCCAGTCTATGTTTTGGGAAGGGCAACTGAACCTGGACTAAGATATTCAGTTTGACACTGATACCTGCAACCCCATAGGTAGCAGCCCCTGTCTAATACATACCGATAACGAGTGTGTTGATGAGGATTGTTGAAGTGCTGCCTTGAATGTTTTTTTCTGGAAAGAAAAAAGAAGAAGTTAAACTAAAGCACTTGCTTTTAAATGACAAAATTTTGAGAAGAACTTCAAGGAAGAAGTCTCCTATTTTTTTGCTGCTACAAATTCCACCACTAAGTTTCTAGCAATGTTTCTGGTTAGGAGCAACTGAGTGACCTTGGGAAAACCTTGCTGGAGTTTCTAATATTCTAGTTTTCATATTTTGTCTTTTGCAGTTGCCAGGGTGATTGTAATACAGAAAGGAGAACGACTGAAAAACCTGTGAGTGGTGTTCAAGGGGCTTAGAGCAAGACTTACAACTCCCCAGGCAGATGGTGATTAAAAAAAAAGAAAACAAACAAAAAAAAAAAAGCTGGGCTGATGCTAGAAGTGTGTTTCCATGGGAACAGGGAGGTAGGGATGCTGCCTCGTACTTGACCGCATGAGAAGCTGGTTCAGGATTAGAATTAGAAAAGAAGTGGCCAGATTCCTACTGCCAGTCAGAGAGTCTTTTACACTCCTAAATACATGACAGGGCTCTTTAAAGACTGCACTAACTCTATATCCATGTGCTGCTGTGAGGATTTAATAAGTTTAAAAAGTTGTGTGTGCTTCACTGTAAGTGTATAAGTAAATAGAAGTGCATATCAGAGCACATTTTCTTTAATGATCCATGAAAATTGACTGCATAAATGGGAAATGGATGTCCACCCTTCACTACTCAACAAGATCTAGTGTGGTGGTCTTTGTCTTGAGTGCTGCTCCGTGTGGTATGATGCTTATCCCAGCCCAATCCAGCTCTTCTAGTTCTCCAAGAGGTGATGCTGAGATCACCAGACAGGAAAATCATGCATTTGATATTGCACAGTAATAAAAAAAAGAGGTAGGATAATTATTTTAAATTGTTAGTCTCTCACTGCCCCAGGAGAATGAATCTAATTGTTGTCTGATAAACATCAATGTTATTTAAATATTACAAGAATCAGAAAATAGATTGTTAGCGTAAGTATTTCAAAATACACTTATTATTTATCTTTAAATATTTGAGATTACATTACCCATTCATCTAGTTTTTGTCTAGTTGGAGTTCTCAGAAAAATCCCTATAAACCTTATATCCTGTTTTTAGGCCCTTTGTTACTCCAGCATACTTGAAGCAATAAACAAAGACCAAAAAAAAAAGGTAGCAAACAATAAAGACAAATTCCTAGAATGGAAACAGAATTAAATATACACACTTTTGTGGTATATTTATATTTTAAGAGTTGGTAATTTTTGTTGACTATGAAAACAAACAAGATTCAAAATCTCAACCATTGAACTGAGGGGAAATGAGGCCCAAACTAAGGGCATGTTGAAAATCCTGCAGTTTGCTTCTCATCAAAACTTGTTGACACCTATCACAAGCTGCAGAAGTGGCCAGTTATGACCCCCTTCAAAAAAAAATCTTAGTAGCAGGGGTAAAGGTCCACACACCTGCATTTCCAGCACACAGATACCTGTCTATGCTTGCATAAATACAAGCAAGTAACTTTGGCTCATCTTTTGAACACTGGTGAGAGATTTTTAGGATTTGTCTTTTTAAAGGCCTGGTGAAAAATATTTCCTTCTGTTTCTAGAAACTTCTACGCTTAACCTTAGGCTAAAAGCTTGAGCTAGGACTACTCGCACCATGTAAGTTAGGTATGCAAGTCTCTGCAGGACAGAGTTGTATTTCTTCCTCTGCATAAAGAGAAAAATGGGAAGTATTCACCCATGGTATATATTTTTAAGCACACCTTGATGCCTGCTCTGCTCTTCTAGGAAGACTAACGCAGTCTGGCCCTGTGCTGACCCTGATGGGTTTTCGCAAGGCCGGTGTCGCCCCTCAGCAGCCCGAGGAGGTGTTCCGCAGTGCCGGCACAGGCACCTGCCCTGCTCCGCTCCTGCTGCAGAAGCCCCCGGCCCTCAGGCAGGTGCGTGAGGGACGGGCGAGGAGCAGCGCGCTTTCCCGCCGCGGGAATGGAGATTCTCGGGTGCTCCGAACAGCAGCATCGATTAATGGGGTGTTTAAGGCAGCAGCCGCAAACAGCAATTCAACGTGCGCGGCTCGGTGCCCTCCGAGAGCTGAGGGTGGGGACTGGCTGCCCCCCAAAGCAGGGGGCGCCTCGCCTTGCCATCGAGCCCCCCTCCTCGGGAGCAGCGGGGCGAGGGGAGCGGCTATTCCCCAAGCAGGGAGCGCGTTGCCATCACCGTCCCCGTCCCCTACAGGGGTGCCCGAGTCCCCCGCCCACCCTCCCCCCCGGTCGCAGCGCCGCCCGCGATGCGATGCTCGCGGCGGGGAGGCGGCGGCGCGGGCATTTGCATGGGCTGAAGGCAAAGCGGCTTCGCCCGTCTGTTTTATTTTTAGCTGGCAGCTCAGGACAGCGCGGCGCAGCTCCGCTCCGCCGGCGGGGCGGGCGGGGCGGCAGGCGAGGGAGGACCGAGCCGGCAGGGCGGGCGGACGGACGGGGCACCGGCGGAGAGGTTACCGCAGGCGAGCCGCAGCCAGCCGGGCTGCGGAGCGCCGCCGCCCCCGGCTCCCGCCCCGGCGGCTGCGAGCAGGGAGAGGCAGGGAGAGGCAGGCAGCGGCCTCCGGAGTCCCCTCGCTGCGGCCGCGGTTCGTCCCGGGCTGGCGACTCGGTGCCTGGCTTCTTCCCCGCCGCAGCCGCGGCGCGCCGGGGCCCTGCAGATGGCCAGTCCTGGGCTGGAGCTGGGAGAGGTTCAGCCTCCTCCCGAGCCCCCCCAGCCTGAGCTGGCCTTCACCGAGGCTCAGAAGTGGATCGAGGTAGGTCCGCGGGATGGCAGGGGTGCGGGCGCCTGACCCCATCGGGGACACCCCGCGGGACAACCCGGTGTCCTTCCCTCCCCCCACCGGTCGCTGTCCCCCTGGGGACAGTGGGCGTTTTATTCCACGCTGATCTCTATCCCGGCCTCCCCGCCGCTCTCCCCAGCTTTCCTCGCTGCGGGGAAGGCAGCCGGGGCCGGCCGACCCACCGCTCAGCCCCCGCGCAGGGTGCGCGCCTTTCGATGGGCCCCCGCCCCCCTTCCGTCTCTTCCAAACTTAATCTGTTAATCGCATTTCCCTCCCCGCCCCCGGCGTTGGGATGAACGGGACGGCTGTAAACACGAGCCGGGCAGGTGCGCGGAGCTACGGAGCGGACGCGGATGCTTCCCCGGCCCCCGCGGGGCTCCCGGGGGCGGTGAGGGCCCCCGCCCCGCCCGGACTCGTCCGGCCCGCGCCCCGCCGGCTCCCCGCGGCCTCGGGTGGCGGTGGCGGCCGCGCAGGTAGCGCTCCGCAGTGCGCGGAGGGGCGGGCCGTCACCGCTGCGAGGCCGGGGACAGCCCTGCCGCCTCTGTTCCTGTCCCTCAGCCGACCAAGGAGAGATATTTAGTCTAGCTGTTCAAGGAGGGCAGAAAAAAATAGATGTGCTTGCTGTTAGCTCGCGCTGTAAAACGGAAAGATGGGCAGGTGGTGGGTCGAATTTAATAGTTAAATATTTTGACATGTGCCAGTAGAGACGCTTAAAATAGCTCTCCATCTGATTTCCGGTACAGAACATGCGTGAAGGTGGCATAAACCCAGATACCAGGGTAGCTGCTCCCTTCAGCTGTGGGCTTTGAATTTAATCTGCAGCTTTTAGAAAGCCTCAGTGGATTCTCTTTTCTGAAAGTGACTAGGCAAAAGGTTGTAAAAATCGTTGTGACTCTAAGATTCTGTGACGCCCTGGGAATTTCAGCCTATGATGTTTTACTCCAGTATCAATTGGAGAAGTAATGCTGTGTCAGTCTTTAGGGAATTGGCCCTGACATGATGTCAGTCTGGCTGGTGTAGGACCAGAGGCAGAGGAACCATGATGAATGTGAAAAGAAGGGCTTTTGTGCCAAGGAAAAGTGATCATGCAGCTTGGAAAAATGAAGTGCACATAAACACCATTTGTCTTGGGAAGATGAATATGGCAGTTTCTTTATAGCCTTTTTTATGACAGAGGACCAAGGGAGAGAGCCACATGACTCCATCATATATATGGTATAAAAATACCTTGTGACCATGGGTTCTGCTGACTGCCGATGAAGCCAAGAACTCAATGGCGAAACAGTTTTCTGTAGATAACAAAGCTGTCATCAGCCACTCCAGGCATGATAATAATTAAGGGACTATAAGTCTTCCTGTATTAGAACAGAACCTTGTGGGACAATCAGAAACTTCTCTCTTGGGCAGTTTATTCCACAGTTCATGGTGGCAGAAGGTCTCATGCCTGTCTCTTGTGCTACGCAGGCCCTGGTGAGCAGAGCAGGAGGGCTCTTTGTCCTCCATGCAAGTCCAAGAGTTTCATGTGTCTAGGGGAAGCTGTGAATAACCTCCTGTGCCTCCTTCACTTTTTAAAGCATCATCTGCTTGATGCATGAATGGTGGAACTGTAATGTACTGTTAATTTTGCAACCATCCCCTTGCCTGAGGGGAATGTGTCAGGAGCCTGGAGCATTGCCACAGCTGTGGTGAGAGGGGAGCATCTACTTTTCCAGCAATGCCCAGAGTTGATACTCTCATTAAGAGAAAGAAGGAAGAAGCTGCCAGTGAAGCAAATGTGGCTTAATTTGCCTAATACATTGTATTTCTTTTTAATCTCAAATTGAGTTAAGCTCTGGAGCATGAGGGTTATTACCTCTTCCAGAAATCTGGTCAGCATTCACTCTTCTAAATATGGATGATTTGAACTGACTGAATTATGTGGAACTTGATATGCTAGTATAAAGTTATTGAAAAGCAATGTCAGTCTTCAAAAGAAATAAAATAAAAAAAAATAGGAAATGATAAGGTATCAACATTCAGTGTGCCAAACCCTATCAATCTGCATGAAAAGCAGAAATGGGGGTCATGCTGTGCCTGGCTACCAAGTCCATCTGCTTCAGCTGGCTCAGTACTTGTCTCTCACCAGTTTATTCTCTGGCCTTTGAGATGTTTGCAAATGTCCAGTGTGTTGTGTCTTCCAAGTCCCTTCTTACCATTTATAATTACATCTCTCTCAAGTGGAAATAAAAAGAATTGGTATGATTGCAAGGAAGGCTCTTGAACCTGTAGTACGGATCAGACAAGCTAGTAAGAATGTTAGCAGTGTAAGACAGCTTAAAATCTGTCCTAAACTGTAAAATAGTGCCATGCAAGGAAATTAAAGTAGAAATGGACAGATTGAAAACTCTCTCAGCTTACTGTGCATTTTTATTTCTAATGGTTAAGTTGTGTGACTTGCTTGTTTGATTCTCATCTGATTTAAATCCTCATGTGAGTGCTGTCACTATCGTTGTAGGGATGCAGAAATCCATCCTGTAGTCTGCAGTACATTACTCCTGTGGTGGGACTGGAAAGGGTGGCTTCTGCTCTTCTTGCAAATGGGCAGCCAAGTCATTAAGTGATGAATGTTTAGATCTGCAAGGATCAAGGAACTTCAGTTCCACTGCTCCGGAGGTCTTGGGGGTCTTGTCTTTACTCCTTGAGTCTGTCACCTTTCACCAGGGACGGTCTTCTGAGTGCCAGAAGCCTTTCTTTTTCTCTTGCCAGCATTACTTGAGTCTGGACACTGCAGTGTAGGGTGGTCTAAAATACACTGAAGTTTTGATGTATTCTTGTACTAATCCTCTTGTCTCTCCCTGGAGCTCCAACCCGGTAGCAGTGGGGTGCTCACCTGAGCAGGGAAAAAGGCCAGAGCAGTGACTTACTGCAGAGGCTGCTTATATATTTAACAGTCTGTGTTTTGTAAGAGAGTATTTCAACTGCTGATAGATTTGGTCTCTTCTCTGTGTTGCAGAAGGTGGGATTTTGGAATTATACCAAAGGGTAGGAAACCAGAGTTCAGGCTTGCTTAATTTTGCATAAATATCAGCTGTGCATCCCTGTTGGAACAGCAAACTAGTCTATTATTTTAGTTTAGCTTGACATGTACTACTTAAGTGAAGAATGCCCTCTTAATGATAAAATGTGCCTTATTAGTAGCACTCAGAGGAATTAAAATAAAGGCACTGGATGAAAAACCCTGTGAGACAGCTACATCAGTCTGCATTATTAAAGGTGTGGTATCTCATTTCAATTAATGCGTCTCAGTTTCACTGAAAGAATATATCAACCTTGTAAAGCCTAGTTGGGTACTACAGCAAAATAACAAATCTAATTTAATCTAATGGCCTGTAATCTTAAAATATCAAGGTTCTCTGTATGTGTGTTTAATCTGGAATAGCTGTTGGTTGAAAGAACATCTGTATAAACAGAGTTATTCTTGCTGTAAAGACTCATAGGAGAATAATACCATAATAAAGTCACATTTAATACTGGTGTAACTCCTAAGGGTATTGTTATCTCCTCATCGTGCCTCCTAGCCTTGCCTCATTAATATGCTCTCTCCTCATTGCTGAGGCTTGGTTCAATTAGGGATGGCTTTTCCATAGATTTGTATTCCTTAGAAACTTTGCCAGCTGATAAGAATACTTCCTCTATAGTTATATGGCAATAATAAACAGGTCGTGTTTTTCTGTCCATTGTGACCAGTGTTTGACTTTACCTTTCCCTCTAGATGTGTGCAAGCTAAACATCATCAACTTCTAACAATCTGCTGCTTTTTTCCTATATACTTTCCCCACGAGAATTCTTGTGTTATGGAGAAATTTGCCAGCCAGAGAAGTTTGTTGGGTGTTTTGTGGCTTCTTTTTGCCTTCTAGCAAAACACCTCTTAGATTTTTGTGTTTAAGGTGGTGTTTTAGTTTGGTAACAGTGGTGCTGCTTCCAGGAGAAGCTGTAGGACCATGGGCATTCCCTAGTGCCTCTGGATGTGTCACGTCACACAGTGAAAGAGGCAGGCAGCTCTATGGAAGAGTGTGAGAGGCAGAAATTCAGGGAAGTGACTTGGGCAAATAAACTTCACGTGATTTGCGTGAGCTGAGAGTTTAGAAACAAGGTTTCTGCAGGGTGTCTCTCTCAGCCAGAGAGCTGAGGTTCCTACTGCAAAAATGTAACTTAAAAGGAGTTCTTTGAGCAAATCTTCCCTGATGTTTGGCGTATCTGTAGTGGTGGCCTGGAACTTGAGTAATACACGAGTTGGTTTATATGATCTTTGGAATGCAGTATGACCTTTGAGGAACATCAGAGATAAAGCTCTTTTGGTGAAATGTGTTGGGGAAGCTGACTGATTCACTGAGTATACGGGTGTCCTGCAGGAATGTTTCTATTTCCAAACGTGTGGCCATCTGCTCTTCTGTGAAGCTGGTTCTAAGATCTTTGAATAGGGGCTCCAATTCCTTTGAACACTGACACAGTTCCTAGAACAGTGGTGCCTGTAGTCAAACTGGGACCTTTGAGTGCTACTACAGTCATGCCATTATTTGGATAGGAATGCATTAAATCCAACAGACATCTTCTCTAGTAAGCATTTCCAGAGAATTCAGTTTAACTATTTTACGAGAGTAATGTTGCACCAGGCTCTAAAACGGAATGGTTTTTTTAATCAAATATTGTAGAACAGTTGTTGAATGAGCCTCCAAGCAGTGTTTGCAGGTCAAATTTCTCAGTCTTTAGACTTTCTTTCTTTTTAGATCTTTTTCATCTGCTGAAGTGTCTTACCTATATACTTTATGTAATGTATTGGGAATTAATTTATTAAAGTGAGCAAGCGTATTCTCAGACTAGAAGAAACCTATGCAAATGTGTTAGACAAGTTGCCTGATACGCAGAGAAGCTGAAGTATAGGCCAGGAAAATCCTTCCCACATTGTCTGGAAGGTAATCATGACCATGAAGAGTCAAAGGTGTATGGCTGATACCTGGCCCTAGATGCAAGTGAATGCAGGATAACTTTACTGTGATTAAGTGACTGGACTTGGAGAGGAATTCTTCACTGCTATCTCTACATCTCCTCCTGGGCAGCATTTAGGGACTGCAGGCAGGACAGATGGGATGCTCTTCATTCTGGCTCAGTTAGTCATTCGGTGGAATGAGAGCTAAATTGATTTAATGGGGGTGGAAGAACCCACCCAAACTCTGTGACCCTGTCAGACTACCACCTTCTAGAAATTTTTTCCTCTCCAGCTGCCTGGCAGCCAGCCTCCTGTGCTGTATATATGAACCCAGTTCCCTTGTCATGAGATCTGTTTAAGCCATGTTACAAGTAGTGCTTGGCACAGGGGTGAAAATAATCAGAACAATACTATTGATGAAGGGATAATGTCAAGAAATGCAGGAATGAGCTCTTAATTGTCTCAAACCTGAATTAATTTCTACTTTCAATACTGAAATTTTAAAATAGATGAAAGATCTCACCTTAACACCAGTCTGGGATGCTGTTATGCAGTTGGTGGTGGAGACCAGTTAGTACAGCTATGTAAAGTAACTGTGCTTGTTCTGCTAGTAACTATGTGGTTTTTTTGGGGTGTTTTTGTGTGTTGTTTTTTTGTTGTTGTTTGTTTGTTTGTTTGTTTGTTTTTAAGGCAAACATTGGTCCTCTAGAAAGAAAGGTGAAATATTTTCCAAGTATGACGTTTAAATACAGCAGAATTTTCTAGCTTCTAAGATATTTTGGCTTATCAGGTTATAAAAACTGCATTATCTTTTGTTTGGAAAATCTAGCAGTCTAGGTGCTTTTCACCCATGGAGGAAAAATTCTGTTTATTCATTCTCTGCAAACATTCCAAGAAGAACAGTTTTTCAGTGAAAAAGCCATTTATGGGGTGAAAGTGTCACTTAAATAGAGAGTTGCATGGGGGAAAGTATGAACATTTTGGCATGCATGCCATGAAGATATAAGCTTTCCCTTCTCCTTCTCCTTCTCCTTCTCCTTCTCTTTCTCCTTCTCCTTCTTTTTCCTTCTCCTTCTCCTTCTCCTTCTCCTTCTCCTTCTCCTTCAGTATTATCACTTAAAGAGGAAAAACTTGCCTCACTTGGGTCCTTAGATCACAATGAGTACAACAGATACTACTATGGCACCAGGAACATGACATTAAAATTGATAGCTGAAACTTCTCCCAGCTCTGTCGTGGGTGAAAGGGCTGTGTCCTTGAGACGGTCTTGTCAGAATGTGAAGAACAGTAATGTACCACAGCTTAAAATAAAGAAATCCCTGCTTATAACCGCCTTTTATTTTATAAGCAGCATAAATGTTCTTCCTGTACCTGGGACAGGGTGGGGACGGCACCTCTGGGTGGGGCAGCAGCTCTGATGGGAAGGACTGGGGAAACCTGTGGGAAAACAGGCTGGGGACAAGCCTGCAGTGTTCTGGCAGCAGGAGAGGCGACACCTTCATGATCTTCTGGAGCTGGTAGTGATGGAAGTGGTTGTTTGCTCCTGTTTGGCACTTGCTAGGCCCCCCTTGGAATATTGTATCCAGTTTTGGAGCCCAGAGTGTGGGAGGGACGTTGATAAGCTGGAGGAAATGGAGCAGGGAGCCCCCAGGCTGAACTGGGTTGGGATACTTGCCAACCAGAGAGAGAGGGTGATGGAGCTGGGCTTCTTCAGGAGGGGTGGCTTTGTGTGTAGGAATAGCAGCAGCATCCCTGCACCTGTGAGCAGGTTTTTGAGAAGACAGATTCAGGCACTTGACAGAGGTATGTGTCAGGAAAATTAGATACTTATCATAAGTTAAATAGAAAAGGTTATGGCTTGATACAGGGAGAAGTTTCTTCACCATGAGCCTGCTGCGCGGGGGTGCGGGTTGACCAGAGGTGCTGGGAGAACACCACCCCACCATGAATGTTTCATTCCTATCTGGACAAAGCTGGGAATGACCTGGTCAGACCCAAGAGCTGCACTTGTACATAGCAGGAGGTTGGACTAGAGGCCTTCTGAGGTCCCTACCAATCTGATTGTTCTGTGCATCTATAACTCCTTGACAGTGGGTGAATAAGCATCACTTAATATTATTTTTACTGCTTCTTTATAGGCTACTTGTGTTATTGTAGTGAAGAGCCTGTTTATATAAGCAAGATCCTTCTTTATACAAAAGCAGAACTCCTGTGGCTTATGGGAGGCATCTTCAGGGTATGATACTGAGTTTTCTTTGTAGAAACTCATCAAGGCAGTGTGAAATATGTTTGGATTCTAATCTAACTATTTTTGATAAATCTGTTTTATTGTAGGAAACTGTAAAAATGACCAATTTCCTTGGCTTGGCTTGAATTCTTTTCTTCTTGTTATTTCATTCATTGTGCACTACCATAATCGACCATTAAGGAATTTAAATTTCTCTTCCTTTCCAGTTCTTGAGAAGATGACATGCAGGCTTATTCTTGAGAATTTAGATGTTAAATCTTTAAGAGGTTTTTTGTTTGTGGTATTAGTTGTTTATAAGAATCCTTTACCTTGATAGTCACTCTGCTCAGTTCCAATATAACTTGCTACTGTTAACTAAGGTTTTTCTTTAATTGTATGCACATATGATGATTATTGCCAGCAATCCTTACCCTAGAAAAATGTCTGTCTTAACAATAGAGTTAATAATAGAGCTTGCATCTGATGTTAAAAGTGACTAAAGTAGTCTAGTGAATTCTTGACTGATGAGGAAAAAAGAAAATCCTCTTCATTTGCTCATTTGAGGAGAAACCCTATTTTTCTAGTTTTGGCTGTCCAGAGGTCTCATGCCTAGTACCAAAGACAGCTTGATTTTGAAATCAACTTTGACAAGCTAAGATTCTGAAAAATAATACTGCTGTGGCTTCTTGGCTTTGGCATCATTGTCAGTGATTCACAGAGCTCTTCAGAGGCTAAGGAGCAGCATGGTGGAGGCAGGGGAAGCAATTCTTTAATTCTGCTCTGAATGGATGGATGAGCAAGGTAAGAGAAAAATGCTCTTCATCAATTATTCCTTCACAAAGTGTTCTGCATGATCCCTGGTTTATGATGGAAATGAGACAGAGATTTTTGCAATGTGTGATCCCACTGTGAGTTTCAGGAAGGATGTCAAAGGAAAAGTTCTCTGTGATGATGTTTTCCTTATGCTGTTCCAACATCCAAATTCTCTCTACCTCCATCTGACTTTTCTACAGTCTTCAGATGAATCCCAGCCCTTCAGTTGTCTACAAGCTATATGGAAAGTGGCTGCACATACTCTATGTAATGCACAAAACCCAGGAGACCTCATCCTGATACTGTAAATACAATCTCTCTGGTTTCCTTTCCTCTTGGTGTTGGTAGATCTCTGTAGTGTTGCAATCAGGAGCAATCAAATGTCTTGGTGGATTACAGTATCATTTAAAAAATGAATTAAGCTGTTACCTGCAGTTCCTCAGACATACATTGGCTGTGATTCAGGTTTTTCTCACCAACAATGAGGAAGCAAAATCTTTGGAAAGATTAATACATAAGAGTTCCAAAAATTTATTTGAGCTCTGATACATACATTCAGCAAAAATGCAGGTCAAGGGTTTTACATAAGGTGTTGATAATGTTTGATAGCACTTCATCATCTGAATTCCTTCACATGGGATGGGACTCTTGGAAGGAGAAGCTGTGAGCTGAGGATGAAGAAATGTATAGTCTTTCACTTTGGGACCTTTGTATTTCCAGAATGGCAGGAAAAAGCTCCAAAAGAACTTTCTGCTAAAACCAGAAGGCCAAGAAACTCAAAGGAATTTGTAGTTCAGCATCAGGTCACAGACTGGCACAGTTTTAACTGTTGCTCTGACTTGAGAAGCACAACCTTGCTTTTGCAAAAGCAGAGGCTGATGCCCATAAATAACTGATTTCAAGTGGGAGCAGAATGCGTGCAGAATGGCTACAGAGGACAGAGGGTTGAGGTTAAAAATCTCTTTATGGGACTTTTCTGGTACTGTTCTCCATGAAATGCACAAAGTTGTGCTGCTGTATCACAGCAGACTATGGCTCTGGTGGAGGTCAGAGGTCTTGCTACATGTCTTAGTTACAAATGTGACTCCCAAATCCAAACCTCTAACTTTACTCTTCACCAGCGTATGAATATCGAAGGAAATTATGGAACTAATAATGATTTAATTTCTTGTGAAAATTTTATATCTGATATTGGTGTATTGGACACTCCATTTCAATTCTACTACCAACAAATACTGAAAATCCTTTGTCCAAGCATCTACTTTATTAATCTAGAAAATTCTTAAGCAAGAGATTTTTTTTTAAACTCTGCTGTCAGAGAAGGGAAGCTTCTATGTCTGAGGAAAAGCACTGAAGTCTTCCTCTGCATTTTTTTCCTCAATTCCTAGTTTTGGATATTAACTTCATGCCTTTGATGGCAATTTTGTATTTTCCAATTTATTTTTTTCCAATTTAAAAGGAGTCATGGTGTGTTAGCTGAGGTCTGCTGCTTGTCAGTGAGCATTTTCTGACTGTGTTTGGGAAAGGGGAGGGATGAGGAGAGGCAGAAGTGGCTGCCTGTGTCAGGCGGGTGCAGGCAGGGATGCCCAGTGTGCCAGGATGTTCAGCCATGAATCCCTTGGCTTTGTTTCTGTGCGATTGCTGTGATTTGTTTCAGCGGGCTAACTCACATATATTGTTGCAACAAAAACAACTCTGGAATTTTTTTTAGTCCAGAGGCATAAATGTAACTATGTAATCTAAACAGAAAAAGAATAAATGAGAATAACTATGTAAGTATTTTTTTTTTCTGTTTGTCATTTTCCTGATTTTGATGAATTGTTTTTTAAAGTTGTGGTTTGGAAAACGGAAGCTACAGATTTAGGAGTATGAATGTACAGTGTCTGTCTTCTGACAGTGTTTGGATCAATTAAAGATAGGCAAGAAAATAATTTGTTTTCCAGAAAAAGTTATACATTGCAAGGAAGAGAAGGTGTCATAATCAGTGAGTTACAAAGGTGAGTCTTGCCTGAGTTCAGAGAAATTATATAAAACCTTAGCCTAATATCGTACTCCTACTAAAACCAATTTTATTTCATTCACTGCTCAGAGTGGAGGTGGTGGCTCTTGGGTGGTGGTTCCAGCTGGTGGTCCCACCACAGGCAGCTCCTGACATCCAGGGACTCTCAGACTGGCACAGCACTGCGAAGAGTGAGATAGGTATGTCCTGTGGGGAGATGAGCATAAAGGGAGCACAGGGTGTTAAAAAGAAACATTTACTACTAGTGAAGTTGCAGTAATTTTACCTCCCTTGTTTATCTTTCAATAATTATTTTCTCCCAGGAAGCAGTCCTCAGTTAGATTTGCCATGAGTGTGAGCTATTTGCTCAATACACTTGCTATGGGTGCCCTCCAACTATAAGCATCAAACTGGATCTGTGAAGGATATGCAGTTTGTGAAGGATGCACTGCAATCAGTGGGAGAACCTTCTTGGAGTATCGTAACAGGAAAAGATCCCTATTTTTATTTAAAAATGCATCTTAGTAATAGATGCTTTGTAACTTCATTCCTTTCACTCATTTTGCTTTGTGTTAGTAGCTTCAGGGGAGAAAGTAAGCAAAGCTGTTACAGATAGCTATGGGACAATTTAATGAAAATTCATAGGGGTAGCTCTGGATGACATTCCAGTAAGATATAATAAAAAACTTGTGTATCAGTGCTTGCAGGATTTTATCCAATAATTTCCATTCATTGTCGTTCACTTGTGTCTCTGATGTTGCATTGCTGAATAATAGCTCTGATTCTGTACTTTTTATTTTTGGATTTCAACCAAGACCCTTGAGTGCATATTCTGGTTATATGCAGATCTGATATTTGTGGTTTTTACATCCACCATCAATATTTGTTAGTTTTTCAGTGCAATGCTTAGTTCTCCATTGCCATACTGGGTTTTCTTTTTTTCTTTTTCTTTTTTTTTTCTCTTACTTTTTAATAAATTCTTTGGAAAAAAACCACTTGCATTTCAGCTTCCCACATTAAGGGACTTGAAATCAATAGATCAAAGCCAGAGCAGACTTGCTGGAAGTGGTGCAATCTCAAACTGTGTTGAAAGCTTTTGTTTTCTGCCTTTTTCCTGTCTCTTGGTATCTCCCAAGAGGGGGATGACCATGAGGGGAGTCTCTGTAGGGAAAGGGGAATATGCCATCATTGCATGCTCGGAGTGCAGGGCTATGTGACTGGAAGGTGCTGATTTCATCCTGATCAGCAGCAGGAGCAGGCATTGCACAGGATGAGGAGCTCTGATATGAGGCATCAAAGCAATGGTTTTCCATGGCTTGACCTGGTCTCCAGTGGTGTTGGAAAAAGTGCTCATGGAAAAAGGACTGTCAGTGTCAACTGTGAGCAGTGAACATTTCTCAGTGCATGCAGCTTCAGCCTTCAGGTTGAAGGTTTCTTTTAGGTTTGTGAGGCAAAACATAAGCATCTTGTACACAAAAACATATGAAGAGAGCAAAGCATAAGCTCCTGTTTTTGTGTTTGGTGGGGAGGGAGAGTGCTTTAAACTTAGAACTGCAGCAGCATGAACACTGTAAATGGTTGGTGAAGCAGATGTGATAGTCAACAAAGTTGAGATGCTTCCACATGTCAAAAACTCTTGCTGGTACTCTGAGGATAAGCTTTTATTTCTTCAATAAAAAGCAGGTTAGAGAAATGGCTCTTCTACAGTGTAGGAGGCTGCTGGCAAGGGCAGAAGGTCACTTCAAATGTGCACACTTGTGTCCTTTGTTGTCCAGAGGTGTATCATAGCAGAATTCTTTAGGACAGTGGCATGAGACGAACAGAGCTGCTGTCTGACAAATCTTCCACAACTAACTGCATTTGTGGGTGGCCATGAAAATGTCTTGTAAATGACTGAGCTGGAAGCCACGTGTGTTGACCTGTGAACTTGTCCTACTCCTCAGAGCCATAATTTCCTCCTGCCAGAAGTGTAATGAGGCTGTTGGAGGGAAAGAGCACGTTTGGGGATTTCTGGACTGTGGTAACTACAGCTCTTTCACTCCCGGTGCAGTGACAGAATATTTGAACTGATCAAGTTAGGAGAATTACAACTTTATTCTTACTAGTAAAGCAAAATGCCTTTTTTTTTTGCTCATCAACAGCCCATCTAACTTAAAATATGGCTTTTGACTGAAGGGCTTTGGACCATTTTACTTGCTGCCTGTGTGGGCAATGTTGGAGGATTTTTTGCCTGTAAATGACTGCCCAGTAATCCATCTGTTAATGCACAGAAATATGGGTGGCAAAAGGCACTCACTTGATGCATTTGTTGCATGGATTCTGCCAGTTTTCTGCCTCTTATGTGCCTTAAGGGCTTAAAATATCTTCATATAGGATAATGGTTATTGCAATCTTTCTTGAGCAATTGATGTGCAGTTGGTCATCCATGCCCCTTGTATCTTCAGCTCCTGGTGTGTATAACTTCAAGGTTTTTCATCTAAATTTGAACAGAAATGTAAGAAATTTAAGAAATTTAGTTGAGAGAAGGGAAGAAATGAGAATCAGCAGAGCCTGGATAAAGAGCTTCAAGAGAACACACCCTGTAACAGGCACTTCAGAGAATATAAGCTAGATCAGGCATGTCTAATCCACTGTAAAATCTCCATTTCCCCAGGAAGTCCTGGTTGGAGTGGGAATCTCAGGCCCTGATCATGTTGCAGGCAAGATGTAGCTCTTTCTACTGGAAATATTTGATAGCAGTTCTGACTAGAATGAGTTGCTCAGCAGGGCTTAATAGAGATTCCCTGGCACATTGTTTTCTGTGAAGTTGTGTCTTCAAGAGTCCTGTGTTTAGTATTCCCTTCTATCACAGCAGAAAGTGAGAAGCATGAGTACAGACAGATGCCAGTTTGCCAGATCATCTCTTTGGAAGACACTTTGGCTCAACTCTCAAATTAATTCCAAATTGACCCTGCTCTGTTTATGAAAATAACAATTGCTTCTTTCCTTTACTGCTTCTGTCTTAGTCCTGCATAAACCCCATTTTTAAGACAGAAGGTGGTGGAGGCAGATTTTAGTTAAACTGTGGTGTGAGCTCCTGGTTTTGCTTTGAGTTGGGATGAACATACTGCTTTCCAGCTCTAGGCAGTTGTTCCTCTAGTCGACTTGAGCAGCATTTCATCCTGACAGCTGTTTTGCTGACATTATTCCCAGTTAGTTATTCATTGGGATTAAGGGCTTTCTGCAGCCAGAACTCTTTGCTGGGAGTGTGCTGTCATTTGGCAGGCCATTAAACCAGTAATTCTACAGCGCTTAAAAATTTTAATTTGCCCTACATTCTTCATATTTGGAGTTCCAGCTTAATTGCCCCGTAAAGAATAAAAATTTACTGTAATTACCCTTATTTTTCTACCTGTTCCCCTTCCCCACAATATTTTCAAGCCAAAACTTTAAGAGCCAGATTTTGATAAGAGCTGCTTATTCCTGAGGTAACACAGGTACCATGTGTGGGCTTGAGACTCTGTATACAATTGTTCCTTGATCCCTGAGTGAAATCCAAGAGGAACAAGAAGGTCACTCAGCATTGGTTTGCATTGTTCACTCTGAAGATGATTACTGTAGCTTCCAGATTTGGTCCCATGGGTAGCCTGATCCTGGGAAGAGAGTACTTGTAATGGTGGTGATGGTGACACTGCTGCTACCTGCTTCTGCCACTGCTGGTGGTACAGGTGGTGGCCCTTCAACCTGATGTCCTCACCTCTCAAGGAGGTGGCAACAGTGGTTCTTGCCAGCACAGTTGGGCTGGGTGTAGCTAGAGGAGAGTGCTTTGTGGTTTGGGGATACTTGGTGCTTGAATGGCCACTCCTTTCCCTTCTCTGCTTCTTGGCAGTCACCTGATAGTAACTTGTCTTATGCCTTGAGAGTTACAGTTTTAAGCTAATGTGTAAGCAATCCTCCTGTAATTAAAATCAAGGATCAGTTCTCTTTTGGATCTGTAGCTTAGTTTATCCTGGCACTGGTCCAGACTGGACGGAGAATCTGTTTCCTTCTGCAGGCTTCTTTGCTGCTGCTAAGCAGGAGGAACTCTGACTGGGTTGCATACTCTCAGAACATCTGTTTCTTTACTAATATGTTTTTTACTGGCCTTGGATCTATTGCGTAATGAAGAGAATGTTAAGCCTATGTGTTACTCTCTCATGGTCTGCATCCACCTTTAGCTCTAGTGTCACCTACTCACACGTTGTATCTAATAATGTTTGGTGTGATTCTAGAAAGAATTGTGATAGCCCCTTAATTTTTATCATATCTATACCCTTTCCCTTGGTTCACCTATTTGTCCTGCTAACAGAGAGCATTGAATGAATTTGGTATGGTTCTGGTGAGAGCACTCTTGTGGCCTAACCATGGATATGAAAAAAAAAGAAAAAGTGTTTTTTATTATTAAAAAGAACAAAGTCTTCAATAAAAGGGCAAAAGGACTGATGTCTCTTTCAACTGGAGATAAATTTCTAACACTCTGTTCAGCTGATGTGTGTCATATTTTTAGACTTAACTGACTTTGGTTTAATACACTATTAATTTTGAATACCAACCCAATTTATATTTGATAATCTTTGGAAAAGCAGGTGTGTTCATGAGTATGAACTGGCAAAACAGAATTCTGTCTCTGGAAAGACACAATAATGTTAAATTGTACTGAAAAAGTATAAAATTCCTTATATCTTGTTTGTAATCAGAAGGTTCATTTTAAAACTCAGGACTATCAAAAATGTCCTGCTTCCTTGAATATCATCCGCAGAAAGATTTACTAGATAAGTACTGAGAAACACTTTTGTTTTTAAATAAGAGAATCAATCTTTATATCCCTCCTTGTCTCAAAGACCAAATAATTTAAATCCCATTCCTTCTCTTTATACTGTGTTGTACTCTGCTGTCCCAAGGATAGGTTTAGGGTCACAGTGCAGACAAAAGCAGATGATCCAGCCAAGCTGGTTGGAAGTGGGTGTGGAACAGAACTTTCTGGGCCTTTGTTGTTTTTGCAGTTAAAGTAAAAACTTCAGCCCTGCCCAACAAAGCCAAAGACCACTGGTGCCCAAAAGCCCATCAGCTGGTTTCCATTTTTATTTTTATAAAGGAGACTACAGAGATTACTATGTAATACATGTACTACAAATAGTGCTTGGAATTCGACAGCCTTTGAAAGTGGCCCAGACTGGAGCTGAGATTGTAGTTCAAGATGGTCTCGTAATTTAGTTCCTGGTTGGGAGATTTCATAATTGTCTTGAAAGACCACATTTTGTGTATTTTCACCATTGGTGATAGTGTCTCATTTCCTTATTGAGTCCAAATGTTTACTAGTTTTGTTTTCTAGCACTCTGATTTTAGGGTAAGTTTTGTAACTTTAGATAGAGTGAGTCTTTTTTTTTTTCTTCCTTGATAGTTGTTGTTACCATAAGATTATATACCTAAATTTTAACAGGAGACTTATAATTTTGCATTAGAAATTCAATGTGCTGAGTAACTTGGCATTAGTCAGTTTCCTATCTTTTGTTGTGGCTTCAAGTTAGGGCAGCAGAATTAAATTTCATAATCCAGATGGGAAACCAAATTATTTGCATTTTCAAGTACATTCATGATTTAAAAAAAAAACAACATTATGATAGCTTCCAATACCACAGAAGTCAGTTGGTATAATTTTGCAGAGAGCTGAGGAAGGCTCTATGCATTCCTCCAAGAATACTTTACTTCCTACACCAAGAGAGCTTTCATGTTTACAGTACTGGAAAATTCAGCTTCACACTCCTATGAACAGCAGAGCTTGTAAGAAGACAAGAGAATACTAATGCAAATGATGGTTTCCTGTATATGTAGGATATTTCTGGGCTAATGCTGGAGGTTTAGCCTCCATTGGAGCACAGACAAACTATTTGACTTCAGGAGAGCACAACAAACCTTCTTCCACTGGGCTTTTAAAATTGTTTACTTAATACTGCTTTTCATTTGAACTTATACTTTCTCTGACTGTTCACTCTTTTGGCACTTCATCTCCTGACCTTTGCTTGCAGCATTTGTTAGACCAAATTGCATGTACAAACTTAAAAATGTTAAATTATCAAGAGGTGTGCTGTATTCTCCTTTGGAAAACAGGCAGGTTTTTACTCCCCTCATGTGGTGCCCAACATCTCAGAGCCTGATCTTGCTGAAGATGGCTAAGGGCAAGTGAAATAGGCATTATCTCAGTAATATGTTTCTGTCTTCAGTCTTGGAGAACGTGATGAAATTTGCAAGGTCAGGGCTGCTAAAATAACACAATAGTGTCTCTGCAAGCTCAGTTCCCCTTCATGGGCATGCATATTAAATACGTGGTCACTGCTGTGTTTCTCCTGAGTATCTCTTTAGTGCACAGAATGAATAGTGGAGCTCTCAATGAACAGCTATTCAGTGTTTCATTTTCTGCTCACTGTTCAACATGCAGTCCTATGCCGTGTTCTTTGTTTGCAGTTCAAACCAGATTCCGAGGATGGAATTTTTTTCTCAGGCTTTTGTGGTGCTCATCACTAAAGTATCTTTGCAGAAAAGTTCTGTGCAAACATGAACCTTATTTCATGCCTTCACTGTAAGTACCAGCATTGTGGTATAGAGAAATTGATTCAAGACTGTATGCTAATTTGAGACTCTTAAGACTTTGTATTCTTTGCCGTGTACTTAGCATTCTGTGGCATTATAGGGGCACAGCTGTGGCTGTCTCCCCTGTGCTGGGATGCCAGGCACTCACAGCAAATGAGCACTGTGTGACCAGTAACCAGCTATCAAACCTTAGTGTCACTGACTGCACTGGTGACACCACTGAGTACAGTGCCATAAGCCAAGACAGTAGTCAGATCTCAGATCAAGCATGTAGCTGGCTGAAATATAAGAGCATCTTTTCAAATCTCTGCAATTCTTTCCTTCTTTTGCTGCCTAAATACAAATGATACAGGCAAGGAAATATCATTGTCCTTGCCTGAAATGCTGATCTCTAAGGCTTCCAATCTCAGTCTTCTGTCATATAAGCGACCTAACAAATTTGTCTTGTTTTAATACCAGTTCTTTATTCCTAATCATTCTCAGGCAGTTTCCTTTTTTCCTGTCTCTCACTTCCCTCACTATCATACCTCACTGGACTGTGTGCTTTGAACTTAGCACCAGCCAAAGTGAAGGAGCAGTGTGGTGGGTGCTGTTGAATCCCAAGTTTTGGGACTGTTCTAACAGGGAAGAAGTGGGGCTGAAATGCCTCTAGCTAGGAAACCTTTTTTCATTCTATCAGGATGCAGTCCTAGTGACTTATTTCCCTTGCTAATAGGTGATAAACTGGTGTAATTATAAGCACTTTCCTGACTAGCATTGCAGATCTTCTGTCTTCACCTCCCTGGACAAAGACAATTAAAGAGCTTGTCCAGCACAAATTTGCTGGCTTGCTATATACATTTCAACTGAAACATAGTATTTTGCATGCTTATGATCACTTTTTGTATGTAAGAAGTCATGATGAACTAGTAGTTCATACATTAGGAGTTTTAAAAAGACATGTGGTAGGAGAGAGGGCTGGAGAGGCCAGCCCATAACATCTGTCCTACTGTGTAGCCTCATCTGTTCCTTGGAATTCAGGTTGTCAGAATTTCTGGCTGAAATTCAACACATGACGGTAATTAGATCAAAATTTTTCTGTCACAAAGGCTGTGAGAGTTTTGCCAGTTTGTCCTGGTAGTGAATCTGCTTGCTATCACTATGCTTTTCTAAATCTGCTTTATCTCAGTAACCTCATAGGTAACTTCAGTAATTAGAATGAAAAGTCAAACTGAAATTATTAATTTAATACCTACTATGCCCATTATTACCATATAATAGTATTAATTTGGAACTCTCTGGCATCTAAGATGTCTCTCTTTTGGCAGATTTAAAGTAGGGGGTCCTTATTTTTAAATTTTAATTTTACAAATTTAGTTTTCCTATTTTGATCAAACTATGAGGTATAAAAGCTGCCTAAGGCTGTTTTGTACATTTGTAAATAAATACATTTAATTTTTTATAGTGGTTAAAGGAGAAAATAATTAATTTCTCTGTAATAATGGGAACTACACTATAATAAAGGGTACATAATAAATTTGCCCAGGAACCATGATAAATGTGCCTTAATATTGGTAAGCAATAAATCAATTAGGTGTCATGGGAGTAGGATGACTTAGAGTCTAAGCGATATGTCTGAATAAGCAACAATACAATAATATTTTGAGCTTAATGTGATAAATGTTCATAGGTAGTGGGTATTTGGCAAAATAAAGGATCCCTAAAGGAATATTGAGCAAAATAATCCAAACTACTCCAATAGTTGGCTATTTTGCTTTTTTGATCCCATGGGACTTCTTTGAGCATGTACAAGTCCTGTTACAACCCAGAAGGGTCAATGCAGTTGCAGGGACAGCACTGTCTCAACATACAACCCTTCAATTGTAAAATATGCCATCTATTTTTGATGCCAACTGTCAATAAGCTCAGGTCCTACTAACTGGTGATTCTTCATGAAACTGAGAGACTTAAAGAGAAAGTGTGTGTTAAATGTGCACACAAGCACACCAACCATGCAGTCAAAGCGATGCAATATTTCTTTCTAGCTTGCAAGGCTCTAGGGACAGCAAAGTGATAGTATCACATTCAGGTAGAAGGGAGATACCTGGCTCGTCTTGGTGAAATCATTCATGCGTTGGAGAACCTTCAGAGTTTTAAAAAAATTCACTATTTGCAAAGGATATGGTGACCCTTTAAATGTTATGATAAAAGCTTTGCGTTTGCATCTGTTTTTGTGCTGTCACTGCAACATGACCTGGTTTATCTGATATAAAAGCTCTAGGGAATCAGAAAGCTATATATTTAAGTTAAGTTTTAGGATGCCATTTGTAAGACTCCTATTACTATTTTTACAAGATAAGTGTTGATCAGAAAAGAAACCTTATCTGTCTGTCTTTGAAGCACAGGGACTACATCATACAAGTCTCTTTTGGTGTGTTGGCATGAAATCATCTCTCAGAACAATACTTGCACTATGCCAGTGGGTAGAAGTGGAGGATAGGCTCCCAAATGGGGACACAGGTAAGCAGAATAAAAGTTTTGGCTGGAACCCTGGGAAAATGCTTGCAGCTAGTGTCTCTTGTGGAAAAAGGGAAGAAACTTGAGATTCTAGCACAAGGTAGCTTTGTGCAGGTTTCTGTTGATGGCAAAGAGAATGTGGAAAGTTGCATGGCAGACACTTGATAACCAGGCACCAAGAAAAATGCCTTTTGATGTTAAATCCTGTAGGTCCAGGTGGCATCTGAAAAACTGAAAATATACCCTCTTTCCCAAAGTAGCTGACTGTGAAGTAAGGCAAGGAGATGGCAGAATGAATCCAAAGGAGGGTTTGTGAAGCTGGAGTGTGGCTGTTGCACCAATTTTATCCAGACATCATCTTGTGGGTCTCTAGATAAAGCGTCAAATAAAGTAAAGCAGATACTAATATCCTGCTGGTAAGACTGCAATCATCGTATCTGGAGCTTTTTTGTCTTTCCTGTTCTTTAATTATGTGTGAGCACCATCAGTTTGCCATCTTTGAAAATCAGGCTATGTATTCTGCAAAGGGTGGGGGGAGGCAGCTGGCTAACTCCCAAAGTGCTTTCTTGGGTGCCCTTGCAGAAAGCCTTTTTGAAGACAGCCACAATGTACCCCTGTTTGTCTAGTTACTTTAAAACTTGAGAGTTGATGTTTTGGGCAGTAGGGTATGTTTTTGCAGACTCATCATCCGTAGCTTTTTTCCTTTGATTTCTCTGTATAGGGTCTCATAGCATTTGCCTGAGAATCTTATGATTCTTTTAAGTCCTGTTGTGGTTTGGTTTAATGTGATATTAGGACAACATCAAGCATTTCGGGTAAAAATCCGTGTTTTATTGATACTCAGTTCACTCATTAGATGATACTGAGATCCCAAATTCTGAAAGCAAATATAAGTTGGGAGGAAACAAAAAAAGCAGAATATACACATGAAAAAAAAAAGATTTGCTAAGAAACTCTTTACTGATAGATTTGAGTAAACAAAGTTGATTCAGAACTTTGTAATATCTTACCACCTCTTGAAGAACTTGATGGGCTTTTTTCCAGTACTTAAGTAAAGGCAGTGAATGAAAATTCTAAACCCAGAATTTTTCTTCGTTGGCTTTGTCAAAAACTAGATTGTTGTCTTACATGAACTGAATATCTGAGCTTTAATTTTTTGAGTGGGCGAAATGGTGTTGAAGTTTAAATTTGTTCTGTGAATTCAGTTCCTGTGGAAATTACTGTGACTGCCAGCTTGAGGAGCATCACCATCTCTCTTTCAGGGGAAAATGAATTTCAACATAACAATGTTATGACAAACTGAGTTGAAGTTCGTTTTACAACTTCACATGCATTTATGAGTCAGGATGACACACAGGGACTGAAGTAGGGTTTTGATTGTCAGTCTTCAGCTGGGTTTTATTCCATCTAGCCATATATACAGTGTTGAATATGTGTAGGTGCAGGAAACCTTCCCATTTCATCCCTCCCCTTTACACTCAGTTAAGGGCTTGTGGCTAGAGGAATGAAGACAGTGACCAGTTTCACACAGCTGGAGGCAGCTTGTGTCACCTGGTGTGGGCTGGCCCTCAGCTCTAGCCAAAAGACCACCTGTCTCTCTGAGGGCTGACCTCAGAGATGGCCTTTGCTAGGAGGTGAGGCTGAGCACAGCCAGCATCCTTTTCCATTGTACTTGGCTGGCATCCTGGAAAATAGCCTGTTTGTGGATTTTCTTTTTTAAATCTCTAGCAGAGATCCTCCTCATGAACCTGGGAACATGCTTAGCTTCTAAGGGGTGTATCTGCCAGATTTCTGACCTAACTTGACTTTCAAAAGGCCCCAGGTGCCGTTTTTGCTTGGCACATTTAAGAGCCTTGATGCTTCATTAAGGTTAAGGATATCTTTTGCATGCAGCTCTTCCACCCAAGCCACTGAGCCCCTGTGGCAGTATTTCCATGCTGTCACTTTCTGGGGCTTGCAACTGTGACCTCTGAGAGTGTTCTTAGGCAGGTTCCTCTGGGACGTAATTTTCTCTGGTGTGAGGATCATCCCTCTTTCCCACCTTTTCCTTTTCTCTTGCTTTGTAGATTTTAGCTCATATCAGAGTGGAAACAGGACCTAGTGCACAGCTAAGTAGATGAGTCCTTTAGTCCTTGATAACTGTTACCCCATGGTGTATGTACACAGAATCTAACCAGATAATCAGTATGAAACAGTTGTACCAAACAGCACTAATGGCATCATATGTGGGAACAGCTGCACTTCTCCAGCATTCTGTGTAAAATCTGCCTCTAGGGTAGGCACACAGGTAAATGGCTATTGTCCCCAGCTGGACCTAGGAATGTGCCTTTTGACCTAGGATATCTGAGGTGAGACAGGGTATTGTTAGCCAGCTGTGGCACCCAGAAAATGTTCTGTAATAAATGGGGACATTCGAGTGCCTGAAGTGCAGAGCCTGGCCTGTCAGTTTGGTGACAGGACTCTATCACTGATGCAGCTCAATGGGGAATACTCTGGAAGGGGAAGGCTATATTAAAAGCACAGCTTGAGTGACGCCTGTGGCCATCTTCAAGCATGCCATTCCTTTTCTAAAACATACACTGAAACCAAATATCCTGTCATGTCCAACTGTTCCTGGAATTCCCTCCTCCTCCCTCTCTACCCAGATCCTGATTCTCTCCCTCCTCCTCTGTCCTCCTCCTCTCATCCAAATGGTTCACTGGCCTCAAAAAAGACCGGGTGTCAGCCACTCTTCCTGACCATGAGACTAGCAGTGTTTCCCCTCTGTTTTTAAGTGCTGACCACACTGCCATCAGAATCAATGCCATGGAGATGGCTTACTCTCTTCAGTACCTTTTTAGCCCAGCCAAAACCCATCCTAGAGATGGGCTGATCCACTGAAATGCTAAGCAGGCCCTGCAACATGCTCCAGGCAGGGTTTTATCATTGAAAAAAGTGTCAGCTGGAAATGTAATAGGTCATGAAATAGGTTGAAATACACCAGAATGTGTATTTAATGCCTGATTCTATTCCAACTGATATTTGGTTTGATTGTTTCCACTGCTGTAATGCCACAGCTGTGGTGCTCAGCTCTGTGCAGGGCTTCTGGGGCCACAAGTGGGCTCTCAGGATTTTCCTGTTTGGTTCAAAGATGATGAGAAAAAATGAATTATGTGGGAAAAACCCCAGAACTTCAAGGACTGCAGGATGATGATTGACATACACAGATTTTTAAGGAAAACGTAGTTTGAAAACTACAGCTTTGTCTTCACAAAACAACCCAATGTTCTTTCAGGCAAGGCAAAGATATCCCCATCGTTTTCTTGTGTACATCAGTAATTTATAGGTGATAGATGTTCAGGGAATCAAATTTTGCAACGAAGTGCACTCCTGTAATGGGCTCAAGAGACACTCTACAGGGTCAGTGCATTTTGGAATTCTTGGGTTTGGTCTTGTATTTTTCTACATTTTCTTATTCAACACTTTCCCCTCTCCATCCCTTCTTGAATCAGTGTTTGTATGTGACTTTTTCAAGTTGTGTTTGCATGTGGCTGTCTTTCTTTCTTTTCTTTTTTTTCTCTTCTTCTGCTTTCCTTTTACCCCCTTTAAGGATAGTTATGAAATTCTTGGCATTTCTGGGCATTCTTATATGAAGTTGATGTGTGTGTTCATTTTCATCACTGAATGGCAAAGAAGAAGGATGAGTTAGTGTTCCTGTAGCAGTCTGCCTAAATTTACTTAAAAAAAACCCTCCAGCTTTTCTTGTCTTTGAATTTCTGTGCGTAAAATAAAGGTATCTTAAGTCTCTGTTGCTTGATGGCATATATATATGTGTGTGTGTGTATATACATATATATATATATATAAAATATATGTGTATGGATATATATATGTATGTGTATATATATATATATATATATATATATATTTTCACTAAACTACTTTGTCAGTGCCAGGGAGGGCAGCTGAGGTAGTCCTGCCTCATGCCAAGTCCAGTGGTGTGCTCTTATGACATTGCTTACAGCTGCTGGGCTGAGCTGTCTCAATTAGTTGTGGAATTAATCTGGTAGTAAAGGATATTGTTTATCTTTTGCCAGGGAGGTCTTCAAAATAGTTCAGGTCTCAACTCTATTGTTTGGAGCTTTTTTTTTTTTTTTTTTTTTTTTTTTTTTTTTTTTCCCTGTGCTCTACCCTTAACCTTTTGCAACAAGTCCAAATGGCTTCTTCTTTTTGGACAAATTTAGAAACTGCTATCATGTTGCTTGTAGCTTGTGGCATGCAATAGAACTGGGAACAAATGGCTGCACAATGATATATTTGATATCATTTGATCTATGGAATGCTACACCCCCCAAGATTTTTTTCTCCATTTTTCAACCCACTCACTCCTATAGACCTGTCTAGTGGTTTCATATTCTGCCGATTCCTAAAAATGACAAAATCATGCACATACCATACTGAAAAACTGAGACAGCAAAAGTTTCCTATTTGCAGAACATGATGCTAAAGTCTTTATTACCCAAAAAAAAAAAAAGAAAGAAAAAATCAAATCCTTCAGAAATTCAAAAAGTCAGGCTGTAAATCAGGTTTTTGGAACTAAGTGGCATTCTTAGTGAGCATTTGTGTTGTGTCTGTGATGTGAAAAAGCATTCTTCAGCTGCAGTTACTTAAACTTTCCTGTGCTCTCCTGTCTTGCTTTGTTTTGGGATGTTGAAAGCTTTCATTGCTATGCAGTGTTTTCTCTCTGTGGTAGATACAGTGATCCTTTTGCTTTCTAACTCTTCTTAAGCAAGGGAGAAATAAAAGCTCTTGTTCACAGATTCACTGACCAAAGAAATATTTTATTTTTTTCTTGACTTAGCAGCTTATTGGAAGAGTGCCTTTAACTTATAGCCATAGGAAATAGAGGTGCCAGCCATTTCACACAAGGATTAATTTAGAAATTGATTATAGACTAACTTCAAAAATGCAGTTTTCCCACTCAGCTTTTCATAGCTCATCAATTAAAGGGCATTCCTAGCAACCACATTTTACTGTATTTTTCAAACCATGAAGTTAATGTTTTTGCATTATTAATGAGGGTTGGATGGCCTTTGGGACAGCCCTGTTGCTGCTGGATTTTTCTCATTTTTTAAAGCTGAAGGTTGGTGTATTTATTAAACAGATTCTGCCTAGCAACCTTGCTCTTGGCATTGGGTCCCACTGTACAGATGAGCATTGAGCAGGTGATGCAGCTCACATGCAGCACCCCCAGGCAGGGCTGAGTCCTGGCATTGCCTGTTGCCTCTCATGGATCATGGTGATTTCTGTTCTCTGTTACAGTGACCAAAGACGTTGCAGTAAACCAGCAGCAGGTAGAGGGTGGTTGATTTGAGAAGCAGATGTGTGCTAACACAAGGGAAGGCTTTGAGTGGCTTTTCAAAGTATTGTCCATGAAAATTGGATTTGTTACCTGGTGTGGCACAAGTCAATAATTATATACTTGAGAGAGACATTGGTTATTTATTTCAGAACTGTGCAAGCCTGGGTATTCCACAAATCAAGCACACCAACTTTTCATTAAACTTTTTTATTATTTATACCTCTTAGCAAACAGAGGAATTAGTGTTCATTAGCTACTAGCTTCTCATGATATTTAGTCCCCATGCTCAGTCTTTGTTTTCTTTTGAATCAGTGAGTTTCTTGGGTTGGTGGTCACAATCTCCCTTCTGCCAGAATTATCTTTTACCGAGTCAGAGCTGATTTCAGGACAGTGGCTGAGTTGGCTTTATTAGTTTCTTCTTTATCTTGGGAGTTCTGCCAAATATCCTTGTGGCCTGTGAGTTCTTTGTGTCCATCATCTGTGGGCATCCTTCTTCCCAAGCTTTGTTAATCTCTGCCTAGGTCTGAAATCACTGAAACATCAAGCTTTAACCTTAATAAGGCAATTCTGCCTGCAAGTGATTTGTTTTTCTAACACCCAGGCATCACTTAGAGTTTGCTTGTTATCTGTTCTCTGTTTCAAAGGTTAAATCTTCCTTCCTGCTGATCAGACCTGAAAGATCTAACATCAAAGAATATAATTTCCCAAGAAAATATTACATATTCCAAATTTTGCGAGAAAATTGCTAGACTCTAAGGGAAGGAGACATTGGAAATTCAATGGAAAGTTACTATTCTCCTTCAGACACATCTGCCCTGTCAAGAGCATAGAGAAGACACAATTTGAGAATGGATGTTCTGCAAACAGCTCCTGCAAAAATCTTATGAATCTCTCTCTCTTTTTCATTTTTTGAAAAAAAAAATTTAAATGTTCTGCTGCTTTTCATGGCCCTACCATGAATGGTGTCTTGCAGTGCACTGTACAGTCTCCTGCTGGGGAAGGGGCAGCCAAACAATAAGTGATAGATTTATGTTTGGCCTCTGACTATAAATTAACACAATTTTTTAAAATTAGGAGTAATGCTGATGTTTGACTTTCCATAAATCTTGTCTCATCAGTATCTTACCTGCACTTCTTATCAGCTGTAACACAATGGTTTAAATCCTCTGAAAAAGAATTTGGAGTCCTTATGTACTTGGATATTCCATCTTTTAATGGCTGCTATGAAATGCCATCAGCAGATTTTTGCTGGTATATTAGTTTTCCTCAGCTCCACAGGTCAGAGTACATGTTGGCAGGAAGAGTCCCAGGTTTAGGGGAGAGACAGGAAACTACATGGGACAGGAAAAATGGCACTGCTGATAAAAGTGTGATTTTGGTCTCAGTTGTGGTTCACAAGGATCAGGATTGGAAAGGTAGCCTTTGTTTTGTGTTGAATGGTGTTATGATAGAGGACCTGGACAAGAATCTCCCATTTAGAGTAATCAAGCAAAATTGCTTCCCTGTAGGGTTTTTTGTGGGAGAACTTTTCAAGTGGTAGGTTAAAATTGCTCACTTCCTTTTCCTTACTATAAAAAGCACCTTATTTGCACACCTCTAAAATATCTGTAATACAAAAGATACATACAAGTGTATAGATTTTTTTTTTCTTTCTTCCCTGTTTGGAATATTGATTAGCATCTCCACAGAATAAATGGAAATAAAGATCAAAGAATTTTTTTAACGGTGCTAAACAAAACACTGTGATATGGAAAAATGTGACAGCTTCTTAAAATCAGGATAACATTTTTTATATGGTATTTTCTCTATCTGAAACTACTAACAATGTGTAACAAGGATATTAGGAAGTATTCAGTTTTCTGCAGCTTTACGATATTTCTTCTTCGGTGTTTTAAGTGTTCTGAGTGAAAATGTATCTCTGCATGACATTGAGAAGTGTTTGAAAAAATCAAAAAGAAAACACAGTGGCAAATAACTAGAATAATCACCTGACTCCTAGCATTTTATATAGACTGATTATTTACAGTTGTTGTAGCTACTGTCCTAAAAGACTTATATGAGACAGGAAAACATCTAGAGGAGTGTTGTTCTGCCAGGAAAATTTTAACAATTAAAGCTATTTCACAAGACCAAATGACTGAGGAGATGTTTGTATGAATATTGTTCTGTAGAATTCTAGTAGCTTTGAAAATGTCTACTGTTTCTTACTTGGTTTCATTAAAAAATTCCCTCCCAAGTAGTTTATGATGTTAATCTTCAGACTGAATTGGCATAGAAGCTCTCCAGAAAGAACTGGAAATGTGAAAAGATTTGGCAATGCTAAATGCACAGTTAATATAAGAAACAACCAGCAAAGAGACCCATGGATATCCATAGATACAAGCTACTGTTTTGTAGAATCCTATTTGTCTTTTAAAACTTTTTTTGGTCCAATAAAATTATGTAAAATACGACTTGCATATGTTGTATTCTTCGTCAGACCTATGTGTGTTGTTTCAAAACCAGAGCTGGGGCAGAAATGCACAAGTTTGTTAAATGTACATGAAGCTAGGACAGCTCTCTGACCTGTTACTAACTACAAAATTACACTGAGTGGAGACTTATAGCTAAGGAGGAGTCCTCCCTTTAATACAACTTTTGGAGAGATGAAAGTGGCTGTCTTTCAGTTTATCTACCCAGACTCTTTTGTAAGGATTGTAGGTAGGATGCTCTTGCCACCAAGGTTGGGGCTGAAGTTAAAGACTGTCTCTGACTTGCAGGCTGCTTGTGATCCAAGACTTCTTTTGCCGTCTGCTGTGAAAGACAATATTTGTAGGCACTGTTTTGGCCTCGTTCATTTAATGATTCTTTAAATCAGAATGACTTAGAAGCTCTGGTGGAGCTTCATGTAGAGCAGAGAGCCCTGGCAGGTGGATTGGAGCTGGAAACTACTGTCTTCATTAGGTCCTTGGGGTACCTGACACTTGAACTTGAGCTGGCCCATTACATGGCACAAGATTCAGTGAACAGAGAGTACAGAGTCCTTTGGAGCCTTTTCTAGGTCTTAAGATTTTGAGCAATATATTTGGCTTCTCCCACTCCCTTACACCTTCTGTTTGCTTATTATAGTCGTAGCTGAATATAGAAAATAGAATCTTCTTGCTTATTGCAATGGCACATAGCATCACATGTCACACTTGTCTTCACTGAAGACTTGATAAAACAGAACTGAGCTTCCTTTGAATTGTTTCTCAAGAAACTGGTATGACAGTAGTTGCTAATTCCTAAAAAAACCTCACCTATCTTTTGTATACCTCATCCTAACATAGCACTTGCAGTCCCTAAACCAAAATTTTACTGATGCTTTAGTAGAAATGTGAAACAGTTTTGGTATGTAGTGACTCATTTTTGCAGCTCAGCCCTCCTTTTGGGAGAAAAAAAATTCTCCCTCTCTTACATTCTTTCTGTCTCTTTCACACTTTGGTACAGGTTTGTAAAGACATTTCATGTGTCTACTGTGTAGGATTTCCTCAGTGTAAGGATTGAAAGCAGATGTGTGAATATACACACGCACACTCCCACACTCACATATGGTCATATGGAGCTAATGAATTTTGACTGAGCCACAGATGATGCAATAAATCTATATGGCAGATTTGGGAGTGTTGCCACTTGTAGATATATGCATATGGTATGTCCACTTTCTGCTCTCTCCTTCTCCAATATTACTTGTATTTAAACAAAAGACATATCAAGATGACCTTTGGGAATGCTAGAATGAACATATTTTTTAAATTTTGCGACTCTTAAAAAAGTTTAGTGCAATTCTGTCTGCATTTTTTGTTTTCCCTCCAAAATTATGAAAGATGCTGACTGATTTTCATCCCATTAGCATTGCATCTCCACAGCATTTCATTGTGGTCTAGAATGAGACCAATGCCTAAGTTTTGGTGGGTGGCATTGTTTTGTTTCTAACATGGAAGACTAAAGCAGAGAAAAACTTGGAATTAATGCTCTGAAAGAGTGGAGTGATTGGAGCTCTGTATGGAAACAAAATCAGCCTCCCTAGCAGTAAAGCTTAAAGATGACATAATCTTCTGTATCATTTATTTCCATCAGATTCATCCTTTATGTAATGCTCTTCCTATTGACAAAATAGTGGGGGCTGTGTTGGGATAGCAAACTGGGCTCTCCTGGTCAGCAAAGAGAGGAAAACCAAGGTTTTTTCTTGACTTTAAAGACATTTGCTTTCTAACTTGCTGCTGTAGCTCTTCATGAGTTTTCAAGACCATGTCAGTTTTATGGTGAGGGCTTTGTTAGAAAAGCACACCCACACCTCCTGAAGAAACTTTATCCTTCAGTAAGGAAGTGGGTTTTGCCCTGCATTCCCATTTGTGATACCTGTGCTACTCTCATGCTGTGTGGGTTGTGCTCTTTGCCATTATCAGTGCCTCTGTGAAGCAGAGCAAGAAAACTGCAAGCCAAGAAAATACTGGCTGAAAATCAGCTTGGGACTTTGGTGTGGGTAATGGGCAAGACAAATGGTTTGGCTATTTGGACTCCTTTTAATTTAATTACCGTTCCACACAGGGTCTCCTCACTAGCTCCCACCTACAAGATGACAGGAGAAACCCACTGCAATTAGGTGTGACAAATCCAGCCGTATATAGTGCAAAACTGCTGCTCCATTGCCAGTCACCATTGACTGGGAGTTATCAAGGGATAGAGGTGTCAGTAAGTGCATCTATCTGCTGCTTCTACAGTAATCCATGAACCCTGAGCTTTTGTATTAACCCATTAGCTCTAGAGAGTTGAGAACTTCTCTTGAAAGAAGAGCCTTCTCTTGACTTTTAATAATCTTATAATACAGTTCAATTTGCACCTTAAGGGAAACAAAGTACAATTAAGAGCATCAAAAACTGCCATAAGTTTTACTCGAGTTTTTTTGATCCTTACTGACGTTATTCCCTCGGAGATCACTGAACTCCTCCAACAGGTAAACAACAGACAAGGAATTTAAAGTGGATGTTTGAGCATTAGAGGCCACTTTATGTTCTCCACCTGCACATTAGAAGCTGCAAAATTCTAGGAATTTCTTCTCGTGTTGTGAAGACAGCACTGCTGTAGTACTGGAGTTTGGTGCTACCTAAGAGTTCAAAATGGTTTGTGTGTAGGAGCAAATAATCTGTAGCTGCTGGAATGTGACTTAGAGAGTATTTTTAATTTATTTTTCTGATCAATTTGAGGTTTCTTCCTGCTGTTCTCCAATCCTGACAATTTCAAATTTTGAATAAGCAGTTTTTCAGGGTTGATTTTGTAATGGTTATTTCAAACTAAGCCATTTTGATATCTTCTGTTTGCTGGACTTGAGTCATATTGCATAAAATAGAATATTCTTTTAAACTTTAATAGAACATGGTTGTTGATATTTAGCGTTATGAACTAAATGACACTATTTGAGAGGTTGAGAGGTCTTGTAAAATAATAAGACTATAAAGATCACCCTCCAGTGCAAATTTGGTCTTGAGCTAACTGAGCAAAAAATGGTTAAAGGAACAATTTAGCCACAGAGCCAATAATATCATAACATAAACTTTAGTATCTAAAATTGTTTCACTTTTTCCACTTACTAGATCGTGATTGTGTACATACATTTGTGGTGACTACTAGAGAAGGTGTGCGTGGTACAAGATTCTAATAAGCAATTAAATATGTGGTTTCAAGTCTAACAAAACATGAATAGAGTATTATGAACAAATTAATATGCTTTTTGTCAAATTAATATAAATGAATTGAGAAAGATTTAAAGAACTCCATCCAGATTTGCTCTCAGTGGTAGATGGCAGAAAAAAGTGTTTGGCTTGTTAAAAGTTTCACTAACTGCAAACTTTCTGTTGGAGGAGATCAAAGACAGGTATGATGAAATATTAAAAGAATTAAAAAGTAAAAGAAGTGCTACAAATGTAGGTGAGAACATGTCTTTTTTTTTTTTTTTTTTTTTTTTTTTTTTTTTTTTTTTTTTTTTTTTTTTAACCAAGTTTTTTAGCTGAGAAAGCTGTATAGGTCTTATGAATTACCTTCATGTCAGTGGAGTGTCCACGTCATGTCTAGTGCTTGCTGGTAAAACTTACAAAGAACAAAACCTTCAGTAGGAATTACTCTCAGGGCTGTTCCAGTCAGTGTTTGCTGATTACAGCATGTGTAACACTGTAATCATGCTCTGAACAAATGACTTTTCTAGTGATATAGCAAGGTAGCCCACTGCCCTCGAGAGCCCTGCCCACACAAGGCATGGTCTAGTTTTCTTGTTTCCCTACTGAACAGAAGTACTAAAGCACTCTGAGCTTAATACAACAGTACAAGTCAGTAGTGAGAACAGTGCAAAAAGTCTTGCTAAACTGTCTCAACTCTAAATCTCACTAATAGTGTTGGCTGTACCATGTGAGCAGCAAATACATGTCCATTGCTGAAGCTTTATGGTTGATTACTGTGCCTTCTGTAGTGGGTGGCTTTGTACTTGGAGAAAGGGGAAAACCTGGATCTCATTGAATTTCAGAAAGACTTAACATATGCATCCCTGGCTTGGAGCCTGCACCTGTGGTTTTGGAGCCTGTCTGGACATTCAGGTATGGCCAAGTTTTCTCCAGAACAGCTGTTCTTATAAGATTTAGAACAAGAAGAGGAAATCTCCCAAGAACTGCTGATTGTTGTGGAACTCCTTGCCATTTTGGCAGAAAACTTGCTTTAAAAACTGAGGACAGATCCTAAAGTGCTTAAGTACATAAGATACTTTACACACCCTAGTAATTCTGCTGCACTCTGAGGACTTCTATGTGGAGAACTGCTGATGTGCTTTAGTGCTTGCAGATCCAGGCTCGAGTAGTACTTTGCTGATGAGCTTCATGTTCTTTAAACTTGGATCCACAGATGGAAGATGTAGGCAGGAATTCTAAAGATATGGAATAGGCAGAGGCTGAAATACAAGTAAAACTAGATCTTGAGTGTGGATAGAGATAGTGCTAAAGACAATCTTGCAGCTGATACCTTGCAGCTGTGTTAATCACTGAAGAGTGGGAACAGCCTTGCCCTCAAGGCTAAGGGTGTGATAAAGAGTTAGTTGGAGTCAGTTGAGGTTTGCTGGCCGTGCTGCGAGGACAAAGGGACAGGAGGTCTGTCAAGGGACAGATCAGGTGAGCCACCGTACGAGGGACAGACAGGGACAGGCGGCTGTGCAAGGAACAGGAAGCAGCGAGCTGGGACTACAGAAGGGAGAGAGAAAGAAAGAGCCAGAGCTGTGTGGAGCTGCACATATAAAGATACATAAAAAAGGTATGAAAGATCTTTTGCATAACAAAGTCCTGATACTTGAAGCCCCCTGAAGTTTTTACTGAAGCACTCTGAGTGCAGTGGCCGTCTCGACAATGACACTTGAGCATATTTATGCATGTAGAAATATGGACATCAGTATTGTCAGATCCTAAAGCTGGGGAGAGAAGAATGAAAGCTAAGTAATATTAGATGCATTAAGTTATATAGTGCATCAAGAAAAGGAAGTAATCAGTTTTCTTAGAAGCCTGTAAGTCTGTGGAGTTGGGCTCCTTAGGTTCAGGTCCTCATGGAAAACTCTTTAAAGTTAGGTGGCAAAGTTAGTTGGTAGGAAGCACGTTTCTTTCCAAGTGTCAAAACACAGCCAGTATAGTCAACACCAAGAGGATGTAACTCCCAGGGGTGGCAAAACCCAAGTTCGCTAATTATTTTAAATGGCTGTAGAAGAAAGTAACCAGTAATTGTTCATAAGCATGAATAAAAGTGGGGAAGTGACTTCTTATGCCAGGTGGTCATACTCAAATAAGTGTAAAAAGTAGAAGTTTTTGACAGTAGGTGAAATGCAATAGGAAAGGCAGCTAGGGTCAGGTACCTGTGGCAGTGCTGCGAAAGGGATTTTCTTGTGTTGCTTTTGGAAATGTAAAAGCCAGCCAGCTTTATTCTTTGTGATGTATCCATAGCTGTGTGCAGGGACAGCTGTCCATGCTTGTGCCAGGCTAAATAAAGGTCTCAAAGGAAAGCAAAGACATCAACAATATGCCAAAGATATATAATACATACTCTTTTTTTTTCAGGAGACACACCACACATGATCAAGTTGTAACTGTGTTACCAGTTACTCCGATGCCTGAGATCATCTGTTTTGTGTAAAAGCTCATAAGGGGAAGTTCTGTGATAATTTTTGGTGGTGCTGAGATGTTAGGATAGACCAGCTTGGGGCAATTTTTCTCTGTCTCTCTCTATTTTTAAAAAAAAATGAAAGATCCTTCCTCCTCCCCACACAATATATAGGCACATTTCCAAAACACTACTAATGAATGCACTAATTTAACAGCATGCAGTCTGTAGTGCCGGATTTGAGAACTTTCTATGCACAGATGGAATTTTCCCCCCCTACAATGAACAGATGAAGCGAGAGACAAAACAGGCTTCTTGGATTTCCCAAGGGATTTCTTTGGTAAGACACTGAAGCCCTTCTTTTGTAGGGATAGACTGTGCTTTCCTGTCAAACTTCCATCTTTTGGTTCAGAGTAGTCTGTGGTCAAGTCTGTGCTTTCAGAGTTCACTTTCTGAATATGTGTGGCTTCCTATTGCAGGCTTGTGTTGAAAAATCCCAACACTTCTTAAAATGTGGAATGCTTAGGGCTAGAGCCAGCTTGTGGAATTGCTTTGAAATGAGACAGCTTAACTGCTCAGAGCATGGAGATGGAGTCAGTTGCACTTTTGTGCAACTCCTTGAAATCATTGTGGAACTGCTTTACTCCAAGATATTTAATTTTCCAAGCTAGTGGAATTTACTGCAAGAGTTACAGGTTACTCATGATTCATTTGCCTGTGCCAGTTTAATATGAGTTACTAAATTTTGTAGAGGTGTCAACAAAGAATCTCATGGGATGTAGACTGGTGGATGCAGTGGAAATGTTTAACCAGTTTTAGTAGAGTACGTAGTAAACTAATTAGATGGTATCCAAGGCAGGAAGAGCCTTTTTCAGGGACAGTTCTGTGTTAAAGCAAAGGGATAAACTTCTACATTAGTACACAGAACTATGAATGAGTGAGAATCACTTTATATCATTGCTGCAGTTACTCTGCAGATGTGGTTCATTGGGTTTTGCAAGCTTCATTCCAAAATGAATCTGGCTGCTTTGGCTTTTAAAGAATTTTTTTTTCTTTTGTCTGTGAAAACATGTGGTATCAACTCATTAAAAAAAAAAAAAAAAAAGAAAAAGGAAAACCTCAACAAAAACCCCTTTGCTGCATATTGCCTTTAGCAGTAAATGGTTACCAACTGTATAAACAATGAAAAACTTTATAAAAGTCTCAGTTCATGTATGTCTCTTGGTGTGTAGCATGTCTTCAAGTCTCTCAGCTTTGAGCTATCATGAACTGTGACTGTTATATGGGCATCAGGAAATCTTGGTCAAATTGAAACATTTTCATTTTGTAGTCCCAGTTAATTTTGTAAAGGTTACAACATCACTCAGGCAAACCTATTTGCTCTGCAGTTTGCTCATTGTTTTTGCATTGTGATAGGGGCAAGCCTTCATCCACTCTTCAGTCCTGTGTTTTGCTGTCAGATATTTTTTGAAACATATTATTTGTTAATCCTTAATCTAGTTTTAAGGTTGAAACAGCAGACATGCCTAGTACTTGCTTTGAATTCAGTAGGACATCCCACTTTTGGGGCAACAGGGATAGATACTGGAGATTCATAACCTTCGAAGAAACCCTTTCTTCGATTTTTTTAATCTGCAATGCACACTTGCTGATTCTCAGGTGTATTTTACCTGAAATAACGTGGAAGAAAATCATAGAACAGCTGTTTTGTCATCTGATTACAGCTTGGGTAGCTGGATAAGTGAGGCTGATTTTAGTGTTGGATCTGCTGGATGGAGCAAAAAGCACAGGTGTTCTCTGGAGCTGTGTGCCAAACAAGAGTTTTTGTTGAGTAGGGAGTGCTTGTCATGAAAAGGAAATTATCACTAGCATGCCAAAAACACTTCCTGGAAAAACTTTTTGAAGAGGTTTGTTTTCTAGGATCCATCAGGCTGCATGCAAAATGTTGTGAAAGGCTTGTGTCTTGGGCATAGCAGGAGCAGAAAGGACAGGGGAGCAAAGACCTCATTGACAGCACTTGTGGTTTTGGGGCTTTTTAGAGTCATCTTACATTTTCACAGAGGGTAAAAATAAGGAAGTATGTTTCACTGTAAAATGGGTATTTTAGTCTTTTCCTACTAAATCCAAACAAATGTGTTCTATTTTGACTTTCCATTGATCTGATCTTGGGCTGTTTGAAGTTGGGCAGATGTTGGCATAGCTTGTTTCTGCCATTTTTTAGAAGTTGCTGTGTCTATGAGACAGATGCATTGTTTGTATTGCTAACTAGCCATCAAAATATTTTAACAACATTTTTTCTATATAGTTTACATAATTTAATGGGTAGAGCTCAGATAGTTCTCAGGTGCTGCATTCAAACTGTGTTTGAGCTTTGGTCTTTTATTTTTGTCCCCTGTACTGATGGCTTAATAACTACAAGATTTAAATTTTTCATTTCTGAATGGTATAGCATGAATTTTTAAACTATAAATTATTTTAATTTTCTTGTTGTCTTAATGCATAAACATGAACCCTTCTCCTGTGCCATGTGTGCATTTGGGTAATGTAACAACCTCAAGACATTTTGGTTGGTTTTAACTAAATGAAAATAGAGCAGGCAGCTGGCTGTGTAATGACATCAGAACGCCTATATGAGCCAGGAAAATGTTACAGTCATAACTAAGTTGAGAAGATGGTCTCAGAAAATTCTATTCTATTTCCTAATAAAGGAAACTGCAACATTTTGTTTCTTGTTTTAAAAACCTTAGGTCCTAGTAGATTTTCCACAATAATGGAAGGCGTTTTCAATATTGTGTGGTTTAAATATAGAACTGGTTCTCTTTCTCAGGTTTGTGAACACTTACTTTGACTCAAACATACAACTGGTTTAATATACTGCAGGGCAAATTCAGATGAAATTGATAGAATCTAATAGATAGAAAGTAATTTTAAAGATGAAATACCATTAAATGTGTTATTTATCTGACTTTCAGTAATTAGTGATAACAGCTGTTGCAAAAGTCCTCCCTGTTTTTGCATGAAAGGAAACTTTTTTCTCAAGTTTCTTTATATTTGGTGACCTTTCAACTTGTTTTGATGCCTTTGTTTCAATCCATTCACCACATTCTCTGTGAGTTTTATGACCACACATTTGTAACTGTTTATTAAGAATACTTGTGCTTCTAAATGGATCTGGAAAGTTTCAAAAACTGTTTGGTAATACTGCATGATAGAAGTGATTGTGTGAGATAAGGGATGAAGGACAGTCACTGGGTAGATGTAAGCCCATGTCTTTGTATCCCTAATTATGAAGGGATGCTATTGAGGAAAAATGTTTGAGGTGCTAAATATCTTTTGAATAGAATTGTGTCCTCACGATTATAGAAGGACCTTCATAGATGTGCAGAGCTTTATCTCTTACAATCCATTACTTTAATGATCACATACGTGCAGCATAGGAAGGAGAAAGGGGAGTATAAATTGCAAACTTACTGTGTCCTTAAGGAAAGTGTTATTTGTTCCACAGAGCAAAGACCAAGGGCATGTAGCACTGTTGTCACATGCTGAGAGTGAGGTAGGGAGTCTGTATGAAAAATATTGCCAGCTCTGCTCACTAATTTTGTTGATGCAGCGCTCTGCTACAGCCTGGCTGAATTATTGGGCATTATCTTTAAGCTTTCCTTCCTTCTGTCCATTCAGTGTTTTTCTGTCTTATACTACTTTTCCAGAGCTGCATCCAAGCTGTGGTGATTCTGTGGGTCTGATACAACTCTTACAACGCTATAGAATGCGTTGTGAGGACAGAACCCAGATGCAACTCTGTTTTTCCCTCAGCAATTTTGCAAATGCACATCAGATGACTGAAGATCCTTATTTTTTTTAAGCCTCTTTGGCAAGGATTTCTAGGTCTTAGCATTAACAGCTATTTTGCCAGGTGTCAGTAAAGATTATGCATTCCTGAAATTCTCAGTAGTTGTCACTGGTATCTGTGCAGTTTGCTTTGAACTTCCAACTTGGACTTTAAGTGTGGAGTGGCTTTTAGTAGCAGGAAGGTAGCTTGGGAATACTAGAGAGTATTTCCGTGCATAGCTGCTCCAGAAGTCGTCCTGGAGGTGTGCATGTCTCTGTTGGGTCTATGTCTTCAAACTGGATGATTCAGTGTTTTCATATGATGTTTCATACTGAGTATGGTATGAAGTTTCTTTTCTCACGTTTGACTCTCATACAGCTCTCTTGCTTTGGAAAATTAGCTCAAAGTATGGCTAGGGCTACCAGCATTTAGCTGGGAAAGATATTGATGGAAAAATAATATTGACAAACATCTCTCTTCACCTGAATGACCTGTACTGTAGACTATCAAAAGAGCAGACATGGAGCCACTTAGGAAAAGGAGTGTGCATGTCTCATGTCTGCTCCTAGCTAAGGATATGACAGCATTGCAGGGAGCAGAAGCCCCTAAGAAACTGAAACATATTGTCCACAAAGGCCCAAATCAGCTAACTATGTAAACTGCTGTAGCCTCCTGTGGGATCTTTAAACATGATTGTGGGACCCATGGTAGTATGAGTGTCCATCCAAGCAGAGGAGATGCCTCGTGAGCGATTTCAGAACTCTGTCACTTGAATAGCTTGAGGAAAGGATTCCTGATGAACATCATCTTATGGAAGATGACCTCCATATTTTATCCTTGCTTGATCTACATTTGACCTTTTAAAAAAAAACAAACTTGAACACTAGTCTAGACATAGTGTAGTTTTTAGCAATTTCTAGTTTTTCAGTCCTTCCGTCTGTCAAAATCCAGACATTCATTCGGCTTTCTCATTAGACAATCATATTTTAATACTCAAACAGAACATAAATATACCAGATTTCTTTCACTCTGTCTCCCCAACAATTCTACACTGGCTCTGTTATTTGAGTAGTGGACATCTGGACCCTGTTTCTCTCTGTGACAGTCAAATCCTTCTGAAAATTCTGTGTATGCCAGAGATTGAGATTCTCAAAAGGATAAACAAAGACTGTGTTGTCAAATTCCATGACTCCCTCTTTCATTTCTTCTCTTTCCATTTTCTTAAGAATACTGAAAAGCTAGACTGATGTAAGTACATGTTCTTGATGCACTTCAGTTAAGGTCTTCAGCCTCCAAAGAATTCAGATGGCTACTAAAAGTATATTGGACCCTTATGGAAGTCATGCCTGAAGTTGTGTTGGGAATATTCCATAAAGCTGGTTCCTCTCTGCATCATGAGAGAAGAGCAAAGCTAGAGTGCCATGCTTTCTGACTGTCAGCTCACCAGATCTTAGCCAAAAAAAAAAATTATGTTCCATATGATGAAAGTGCTGGCTGGAAGCTGCAGCCCATATCCCTGATGATCGTTTCTGAGTCTTTTGACACGGGTGCTGAACAAGCTGACTAGCAGAGCTGTTCTGCCAGACCCACTACTCCTGAGTAATTAAGAATGGATTTTGGGATGATGACAGATTTGGCAGCTGCAGCTGTGAAATGATGACATTTAAAATTGTCAGTGAAAAAAAAGATAATAATGGAACCAACTGGACTTCAGGAGAGCAGACTTCAGCTTGCTTGGGAAGCTGGTAGGAGTGATCCCATAAGAGGCTGATCTGAAGGAGGGTGACACAGGAGGATTGGTCTAACCTCTGTTTGCAGGAAGATTATGGCAGAAGCAGATTATCTTGGAGGCTGTTTGAGACTATATGAAGAATGAGGAGGTGATTAGAAATAGCCAACTTGAATTTTCACAGGTAAATTTTGGCTGACTAACTTTCTTGCCTTATGTGATGAGATAACTCACTTCAGTGAGTTGAGGACAGTGCAGTGAATGTTCTTTTCCTTGATTTTTGATGTTTCCCATAGTGTTCTTGAAGACAAGTTAGAAAGCAATTGACTGAAGTCTGCTGGATAGGTGGAAGACAGACTGGACAGAAAGACCACTGCTTAGTGACTGTTGAGTTCAGTTGGTGGCCATTTACTAATGGTGTTCTTCAGCACATGCATCTTGTGACCAAGACTGGTCCTTCCATTCTTTGTGTCTTTCTGTAGGCATCTGCCTAGATTTATGCCTGTGTAGCTTTCTGTCAGGAAGTTTTTGGGCTTCCTGGCTAATACGTCAGTAGCCATCCAGCCGTATATAAGTATACTTAACAATTTCATCTGAAATGCCATGCTTGCTCTTCTTCCCTTACTACTGTTAGCAGTCACCCAGCTTCCTTTACATGAGCCATGCTAGTGCTTTGAATTTTGCTTTCTGCTTCACTGTACATCTTGCAGGTGTCCACAGCCCTTTGCTTTGCAGTGGCCTTACATTGCATTTTAGTCCTTATACACAGTGACAGGACCTAGTACGTTTTGCTGAGCTCATTTTGGTTGTTTGGTATGATTTTAAATCTTTTTTTTTTTTGTTTAAATGCAGAGGAAGATGTACATAATGCATCTGATTGATTGTGCCATGCTATACAGAAAGCCATCCTGTCATTGACTTTATGTAGTTATCATTAGCTGGGCTTGTGTAGGTTCACAGCTACTTTACCCCTCTTGGTTTTGTTAGGGACAGCTATTTTGTGAGTCAGAAAGGGATGATAAGAAAGATCATAAAGACTAGAACATGGTTTCTCTGGCTTCTGTCCACAAGCAGCCTTTAAGCCTTTAATTGAGAATGAGGTGGTCGAAGATGTCAAGTGCCAATAGTTGTCCACTAGGTATGTAATAAAACCCCAGAAAAAGGGAAACAGGAAGAGAATGCATCCCTTTTAGGAGGATTTTTGCTTCTTCATGGAAAAAGCCAAACAAAACCAAAAACCCCACCTCCCTAACTCTTTGTTTAGGACTAGTATTGTTTTTGGATCCTGTTTTAGTCAGGACTACAACACAGGTATGAGAAGTTTTACATGTGCAAAAGTGGAAAGTATTTCTTTGTTGAATATGTGTCTTAAGAGGCATAAATGCCAGAACTCAGACTGGATTCCGTGCTTAGACTCCTTTGATGCCTGACATTTAAAACTATTATTGGTTCCATATCAGGTGAGCTGTGATAGGCAGTAATGGTTTTCATTGCAAATCAAAAGAAATCTTTCTGTTCAGTGCAAACCTGTGTTTATCCAGCTGCTGCACACGTTGGATGGTGACTAGTGCAAAAGAATGAACTAGTGAAAGATGCAAGACTTTCTTAACAGTCTTCAAACAGCAGAGCAGGGCATTCAGTCTGTCAGCTTCAGAATCTGAGAGATGAGGCCAAAAGTCCTTGGTGTGAGCTGGACTGTGGGGCTTTGCAACAAAGACTTTTGATTGTGCAATTACATTGGCCTGTGCACAGTCAGAACCTTTTTGGTCTATGCAGTCATCTTCATGTAAAAATTTTCTAGAGGTTGTGATTCTCCACTCCTCTCTACTGTGAATGAGCACCAAAACATCAATCTGAGGGAATGTGGTGCCTACTGTAACCTGTTTTGATAAAACAAAAAAGTGATTTCACATTTTTATGTGTAAACTGATCCACAACTGATTGGTTAGTGATTTCATATACAACTGATCCACAGGTATGTCATATAGTGATTTTTGTTTGTTACAAAATGGATCATAAAATGCATTGAAGGTATGTACTTTGTCAGCTGTTCTACTGCCATTTGCCTGAAGTACAGCTTTGATTTTGTGACTAAAAGGCATTTGAGGTTCATTATTTGTGCACACACTTCTTTTAACCTAAAGCCTAAAATCAACTTTTAGAGTTGCTTGTAGCAGAATTTATCTGAACCACCTGTTCTAAGAAACATAAATATCTGAGATCTGCCAATCCAGCCTGTGTTTGCACATCATCTTTCAAGTAACACTCTTGTCCTCCATGAAGAAAAACTGCTGTAGAATTGAGGATTTCTTTGGTAGCTCATATTTACATTTCTAAATATCTAAACTACCTGTTCTGGGCATAGGCTGTCCACTTGGCATTTCAGAGCAACTCTCAGAAATGTGTGCTCATTTCAGACATTTTGTCTTAGAATTACAAGTCCTTCATACAGAAATAATTTGGTAGGCTATGTGTTTGTATGTAGGAGCTGCACTCAAAGGACCCACAAAGAATTAATCATTTGCCTAACTTAGCTTGCAGGTTTTAGGGCTTACTGAATTTCTTGCAGTTGTTAGGGCTTATTGAATACTTCAAATTTCTGTGATCAATTTCTGTTGTGGTTCAAACAAGATCTACTAATATTAATTTCTAATGAACATTCTAATATGGATGTTACATTCATAAGAGGTCTTTGAATTTATATTTAATATTTCTACATAACTTGCATTGCAGTAGTAAAAAAGGTAGAGTGAATTTGAAGGTAAGCCCTCAAAAGCTGTTGTTAGTATTTAGTCTGCCTCCCTGGTCTTACTTCTAAGATGCAGCATAAATTGTGATCTTCACCTACATAATCATAGGCTCTCTTTTTCCAGCAGTCTTTTTCTCTTTCAATGTATAAGATGCATAGAGCTAGGGCAGCTGATCAGTGTTGATCTTTCTTTGGTGTGTGTATTCACTCCAGGATTATTGCATAGTATCTAAGCATGCTGATGAAAACAACTTTGTTAATTTATTGAGTTTTCATCCTTGTCTTTATTATATTTCAGTACCCTGAGCAGTTATGTGAGTTCAGATAGGAGAAAAATAACTACTTGCCTTGTATTGGTCCTATTAGCTTATCTAACCTGTTAGACCTTCCTCTGCGGTGGTGTTGACTCTTCTTCACAACCTGAAGAACAATTCTATCTTCATTCACTTCTGAATTTCAGACTTGAGATAGTATCAACAAAACCCAGTGTGTTGCAGTTCAGAGTTTGCACAGGCACACAGAAGAGCACTGCACAAAGTCATGGGTCTACAAGAGTCATGAGAGGGAACTTGCTGTGTGTGGATGTGGCCAAAGTCTTGGCTGCTGTCAGCATGAGGATAGTTTTTGTGAAGCGACCTCATTATGCAAGACTAGAGAGGATGAAAAACTCAGCATGTATTTCAATGTATATCAGTGATTGCATCTACAACTGTGCTTATTCCTGTATCAGTGTTGTCCTTAGACTTCAAACTCTCCTAGTTCCAAATGCTCCTCATTGTCTAACAATGATGTAGCTCAACAGTCTAAAGAACAGGATGTTGAATGAGTTAAGAGTGGAAACAATTTCTCTGGGTGAGCTAGCAGTTAGTCCTGCCTTGGGAATCTTTTGATAAAGAATTAAAAAAAAAAAAAAAGGTAAAAAAACAGAATTTATGAGTGTATGTATAATTATTACAGTGTAATGTATTCCATGTAGGAAGAGGTGGTGTCTTGGCCCCAGGCTCATTGGAGAATTATTAACATAGGTTGTAATGGGAAACCAGAAATAGGCCATCCCTGAAATATAATTGAAAATATACTGCTATTAAAGAATTCATGTATATGTAAAAAATTGATTACATACCCATTTCCAATTCCTAATACAATTTTCATTTCGTCTGAAATTCTATTTCAAGGGCATTTTCTTTTCGGTTCATCTTGCTTGTGGATACCAACTCCTTTGTTTCCTGACTCTTCATACAGCAAGACTTTCCAACAGCCAATGAACTGGCCTTTGAATTGCTGGGAGGTGAAATTGCCTTTGTCTTTTATGTTTACTTGTAATCAGCATGAATTGTAAAGAACAGTATTTATTGCCTTGCAACTGTGGGGTTTGTCTATTAAATAGTCTGATGCTCCTGTGTGTGGTTGACAAAATGTTTCCCTAGTAGGTAGGCTGCTTCCTGAGGTGATGATCCAATTTACTTTTAGTGTGGATAAGAAAGACTTGTCTGAAGCTCTGTCCAGGGAAGCTGTGTGGAGGACTTGCTTCTTAACAGGCTAACGATCTGGAATATCACACATAATGCAAAATATTATGCTCTTTGTAAATCTTTCACTGATCACAAAAAAATTTTGTTTGGTGTGCTAGAATGGTCCATAAACTAAACACGCCCTGTTCTTTTAACTGGATGGAGAGTAAAAATGCGAATTGGAGAAAACTGAATGAAGTAGTTGGTGCTACATGCCAAATGACAGATTTTATACAGGAAGTATACTTTGTCCTTTATGTGCCTCAACTGAGTGGTAGTGTAAACATGTGATACAAAATGAAGCTGGTAATACTCAGAATCAATTCAATTATTTTACAGAGACTACAAGTTTTAGATGATGTCCTTACCTGAGATATGTTTAGTGTTTATTTAGCAAGCTAAGAGAGGTGTAGAGAATTGACTGTCTGAGAGAAGGATGTGACTGAGAGCTTGATGAGAAGGATGGTGTTTCTTCAGCATTCCTCCAGCAGAACTGCCTGAATGCAGAAGGAAAGAGCAACGTATTCCACCCTCCACCCCCAGTCTGTTTGGTGAAGGGAAGAGTTAGTCATTACTGAAAGGGCATCCACTTAGTGTGGAGTATCACAGATTCTTAAGATCAAGATGCTGCTCTTTCCCATGTTGTCAAGAGCAGCTTGCTTTCACTAGGAATTTACTATTAGGGACGATTAATTTCATAAATAAAGGAGGCTCAGAAGAATGAAAACACACACACAGACACACAGAGCACAGCTTTAGTCCTTTTATACTTCTGCTGCTGATTCCTAGGTAAACATCTCTGCATCCTGGTAAAATCCTCTAATCCTTTTAGTGTTGCTCTGTAGTGTGAAAAGTAGGTTGAAGGTGCCAGAGTACATTTTACAGCATTGCCTTCTAAATAAAACACTTCGGAGAGTCTGGGATGTGCCTAGCCAGACTGATGGACTGCTGGACCATTTGAAATTTAGAAATTTACCTCTCCTCAAGTAATAGAACAAAAGCATGCTGATGACATACTAATTGTGTAAAATTGTTTGCAAAATACGCATTCTAACCTGATGGTTTGATAAAAGGGTGAAAAGATATTTCTTTTTGGCTTGGCATTTGAACTTTCCCTGTCACTTTCATGGTCTGCAGCTGAAGGCTTGGTGACACTCTGTTAAGGAGCCCTGTCTGTTTTATCAGACAGCCACCTTCATGGATTTGGGAAAGCTAGCACTAAATGAATGGGAGTGAAGTAAATGCTGGTTTGGTTTCAGGTAATAAGTAGAGCATCATAACTAAGTGAAACAATATTGGTGAGAAAAAAATTAAATTAAAATTTTAAACGCATTGTTTAAGATAGAATAGGACTGAGGACACTCGATTGAATATAAATTATTTTATATTTAAGGCAGAGGAATTAGTTATCTATTTGGGATGAGCAAAATAATATGATTTTCATGAATGTAGGAAATTAAAATATAGATATTTGTCTTTATATGCTTGGATTTTGTCTGACATGGAATAAACAGAATGCATTAGCAAACATTTTCTGAAGGGTAAGTAAAAGGGAAAAGTGCATAGCTTTGTTTTTTTGGGTTGTTGGGGTTTTTTTAATTACTTTGAACCAAGGTTGTCATGTGAAAAACATGGATCTCTGATGCATTTGACTTCTAAACAGATATTCTTTCATTTTAATTTGTACTGCATGGAGCAATTCTGCTCTGTTACTCTTCTTTTCCTGGAACAAATAGCAAGTCATTCAGATATATATGGTAAACACTTGATATCTCCCAAAGTGAATTATGATTGCCTTAGTAAATTGCAAGTTACTGGCTGGAATAGAGGGGTAAAGTAGCCACCAGAACTTTTTGCCGAGTTCATTGGTCATCAAAGAAATTGAAGGAGAAATAAGAATTGCCTGAGATACAAAAAGAGCAACTTGGCCTTTCTTTTTTTTTTTTTCTATTTTTGTTTGTCTTTTGCAATTAAACTGGCAAAGTATATTCAGCTGCAAGTACTATTCTCCCTTACCACAAGAGTTTGCAGCACAAGATTTTTATGACTCCAGTTGGAAACACAGAGTAGCTAAATTTGACTTCTAAAGGTGTATAAGGGATAGGCAGAAAGGAACAGTAACTTGTATGTACCTCAATTTTTAAAATCTGCTTTCAGAAGATGATTTTAGATGCCATTCCTGAACAAGTAGGTCTTAAACTCCAGTTAACTCCAGTCCAGAGTTTTTGAGGAAAACACCACCCACACTCCTGTGTGTGGTTGTGGATGGCTGGTGAGACTGTCCTGTGTCCTTGCGGTGTCAGGGCTGGCTGGAGGGGAAGGGGCAGGGGAGCTCCTCCAAGAGCAGGTACAGAGGCAGGACCTGGCAGCTGGTGGGAAAGCAGGACCTGGTGCACAGCTCCAGCACTCCTATGACTCCTTCATGCCAGTCTCACACTTGCACTGGAGATCCTGTCCTTTCATTACATGTGGAGCCTGGAGACAGGTCTTGTCCTTTTCTCTACAGACCCTGTGTGTACTGTGTGATGTGGATGATGTTTCTTTCCTAGACTGGATCAAGTGCCTTTTTCTGTTCCTTGTCTTGCTGTCAGTCTAAAGCAGTCTCTTACAGGCTGTCAAGGTTCCTGTTCTTCGTTCACCAGCAGCTGACCATCAGTAAGTTGTGAACAGTCCTAGAGTGTCTGTGGTCAACCTGTGCCCACATTTTGGGGCCTCTGCAGTTTCCCTGTTGGTAATTGAGGCAACAGGCCAGGACTAGGGTGCTGCAGAGGCAGCACGAGGCACAGATAGCATCAGGCGTGTGGTCTATTTACTAGTGATGGCAGCATGATTTTCAAGTACCACGAGGAAATTCGAGGGTGTTGCTAATCCTCTGGACCTCCTAAATGTTCATAGCATACTGTTTAGGGAGGGTTTAGTTGTTGATTTGGGGTGATTAGTTGGTGTTATGTTTTGGGTTTTTTTAAACCTGTTAAGTCCTATTTTATGCAAATGGACTTCCGCAGATGATGCATTCTGCTGTATCATCTCTTCATCTGTAGCATTTCAAAGCTCGAGTTTTGGGGACATTTTTCATGCTGTAGTTGAAATGAGTGAGTTCTGATCCTGTGGCCTTGGCATTTTGCTGGTAGCTGTCTTTGCATGCAACACCTGGTTTAGATGGCTGCTAGTTTTTAATTCACACATATAGCAGCCTAAATTATTTACTGCCTGACACTAATTTTTTATTAAAAAGGCTCATTTAGTTCAGTGTGAGATTTTCAAGTAGAATAGAAGCCAATTCTTAAGAGTCAGTAATAAATCCACATCTAATGCTGATACAGAAGGAGGCTGTGTATTGGTTTCCATGTCATTGAACTCATGGTCTTCAGTGGTCTGTGCTTGCTATGCATCCTTCTGGGGTCTCCTTCAAAGACAGTGTAAAGGGATTTCAGGCTATTCTGCATCAGTATAACTGCTTGTGTGGGCTTTTTAGGTTGATAAAACAAAGTGTCAATGTATGTCAGAGCTAGTTCCCTGAGAGTACAGAAGCTTAGAGCAGAATTACAGAAAAAGTTGCTTCACTTTATATTTTGAATTATTATTTTTTGAGTGCTTTTCTTTGGATTCACTAAGGGAAGAATGACCACTGCTGTTGAGGGGTGTTCTTGCCAATGGTTAATGTAAAAATATTTCAATATTATTCAGCTTGATTTTAAATAAACTTTAGATACTTTGAATTTGAGATGCTTGATTCAGCTTTGAGACAAAAATTATTTGGCCTCTAAGGGCCTTTCCAAGCATGAGGGATTTTTTCCAGTAGAGCCTCTAAATTACACAAGTGGCCATCTGGGGATAATACAAGATAAAGCAATATTGCCATGATAGTGAAGGAGGAAATGCTTATATTAATGCTCTTTTTCACTCCTTGGAACAGCATTTACTTCAAAAGGTAATGTGCAGATTGCCATTACATTTCTTGGTTCCAGCATAACTGCATTTTATGTAACGATTTAACCAGAATATTCTCTGTATTCAGACCCACTAGGATAAATAAGATGTTCTAATCAGCTGTGACTTGATCTAAGAATCTACTGAATTGAATTCTGTATAGTTTTTCTGAAGGACTGAAAAGTGCTATTGCAGAAGGTGAGAATTGTTCTGAGAGGAGAGAGGAAGAAAAATGTGAGGAAAAAAAGCTGGTTACTGGTGTCTCTGATTTGAGAAGCAGAGAAAAGCTCATCTCCAGAGAGAGTAGCTGAGGTGGCAAATGCAAATTGGTACACAAAATGTATTTTGTGCTGTTTGCCTGCCTCTTTTTTAGCTGCACGACTAGTAAAAGCCTCAAGAACTGAGAGTAGTTTGTTTTGAATCACAGATTAATTTCTTAAAACAAAATGACCACTGTATTCTATGTAGGGAAAGAAATTTTAATTTTTAACTGTAGAGAAAGCTTTCTATTTGTTTCTGTAGTTTTAGGGAACTTCCAAATACTCAGTTTTCAGAAGTGACTTATTTTTAATTAATAACACATTTGAGGAGATTTAGCATTTGTTTTTACAGAACTATTAGTCCAAGGTTTCTACATTCCTTTCTTTGTGTGTCCTGCTTAGTGTGAGATTTGAACAGGTTTTTTTGCTATCAAGAGTGCCTCCATCTCTAATATGTAAGTGCTTATACCTGCAAATTGGGTGGCCAGGTTTGTGTGAAATAACTGTACTACATGAGAGACTGGTCCAGAAAAAAAAATTAGTTTTTAAAAGCTGGTGAGAGGTGTGTTGTTTTGTTAAACAATACGCTGATTAAACAGCTAACCTCAAATATAATATTAAAAAAAAAAAAACCCAAAACAAAACACAAACCCAACAAAAAGATGTGCTCACGCAAAGAGAGATTGAAAATCCTGGCCAAGAAGCTGGTTTATGTTATGCAATAAATATGTTGAGATTTTTGTCTAACCAAGCAGCCTGTGGCTGAGATACAAACTGGACCTGGATACCTGTGTCTTAGGCATCATTACTCCAGGAGAGCTTGTTTTGGCTGTAATGTTTGCCCTCCTCCTGCTGGGTTCCACTTTCTCTGGGTTCACAGTCAGTCTGGGAGCGGCTGCAAAGTTCCTTTCAGCATTTGGTGGTGGCATTGGGAAGGGCAGTGCTGGCAAGAGCAGATGGTTGTGGGAGCTGGCGTGACAGGGGCTCAGGAAGGTCTCCAGCAGTGCTCTGGGTGGTGCTGGGCTGGTCCAGCAGTGGCTGAGGGAGCTGCTGGAATGTGGGTTTGGGCTTACAGTGTAACAGGGAATTGCATCTCCTGACTTTTGGATCAGATAACTGTTTTTATCTCATCCCTTGGTCTTATGAATAACAAGGAGGATGACCTCTCCAGAGCATGCGTATGTTTGGTGTGGCTCTCTGTAGTTCAGAAATCGCACAGCTGGATGTTTCTAAACTTTTAGCTTTAGAAAAGAGTTCAATTTTTGCCCTCTGTCTCAATAACAAAAGGACTGAATTTTGAGCCCAGTGGGAAATGTGGCAAATGTTTTAATTGCAGGAAGCAGTGTTTTGATCTGAATTTCATAGATGCATGTGTTTAACAAGCCTGACCTTTGGCTGAGTTTTGTTTCTGAGCTTTTTTTCTGAAGAAGAGTTAGATATTTAAAACCTATTACCTCCTTTTCAAAAATAAATTAAACTCTTACAGAGAATTTTGAGATGAAGCTTTGGCATCTGCTCATTGAATCAAATGAATATTAAAAAATTCCTAGCTAAACCACAAATAGTTACATGTGAAACACTAGAAAGAAAAGCAGCCAAAATGTTTCCAAACACATTCTTAAAATTTACGTTTGTTTTTATTTTGCAGCTTCCTTCAAAAATCTTCAGTGCAGGTTACCTTCAGTGTTCAAAACCAGTTAAGTTCTTCAGGCTTTTTAAATTTGCTACTTGGTTTTTAAAGATTTGGTGAAAATAAAAATAGAATTAAACGTTTGTCATTTACTTAACTCAGCTTGGATGTGGCAAGCACTGATGCTGGTGAGACTGAAGTTTCTGGTTGGAGTCATCTGCCCACCGTGGTGCATCAATGCCTGTTTGGTCACACACGTGGCACACAGGGACACGAGCCACACACGGTTTGTTTGTTAGCAGCGTCACCTCGGGGGTTTGCTGACCCCCATACTGATACTCTGCAGACAAAAATCTTGGAAGGGGCTGGGAAACCATCACCCTTTCGCTTTCCACTTCCTCTCCTTTCTCACACCCTCAGCCTTTATGCTGGGAGGTTCTGCCAATATTTCTCAGCTCTCTCCTACTCTCTGGGGTTGCAGTCAGCCTAAGATTTGGCAGGTTTATTGCTGATGTTTCTTTTTTCCAAGCTAATTACAAACAGCTTCATTAATATCTTGTTTGGTGATTATGTCAAATTGCTGGGGTTTTTTTTAATTTTGAAAGTTACTGGTTCAGAGTCCTTTTTTGGGGGCTAATCGCCCAGCGTTAAGGTGACTGAGCAGAGATTCAGGTTGTGTTTTGTTCCTGAAAATCTGGAAATAGTTCTGACTTCTAAAGTATGGGAAAATTATTTCAGTGGTATTTGTTTATGTTAATGCTGCAGTCAGCACACACCTTGTTTTGTTTACTAAGTATCTTCTGAGGACTGCAGATGTTGTTTGTTTTGATTGTGAGACATGTAAGTGTTGGTCCCTGGGAGGCTGCTCTGTGAATTTGCAAACTGATAAAACCTGTAAAATGTGTTAGTTGTAGAGATCATCTTGTCTGCTAAATGGTTATTTGTATTTAGCTGATGAATGAATGCAAATCAACAGTATGAAGACTTAAAAGCCTTTTATATACATAGATATAAAAGTGATTGTTGATAGGCTTTTGTGCATAAGACCATCAAAAAATTGTGTAAGATCTAACAATGACTTGGAGAAAAACAGCTGTTTATAATAAAATGGATATAATCAGGAAAACCTTTGTTTGATTTTTCCCATCTGGTCACTTCTGTTACTACAAGAGGAAGGAACAAAGGGGTTTGTTTATTTTAGGGCATTTGAAAGAAGCAGCCAAGTCTCAACCTTCTTGCCCTGCGTGGGAGTTATTAGCTGCAGAGGTAGCACCTTCTCTAACCCTGATACAGCAATGGTCTGCAAATAGCTGAACTGGTCAAGGCACAGTTAGCTCCCTGTTGAGAATCAAATAGCTTAGTTTTCACTAATCTTAATAGAAGCTGGGATAGTTGTGATTACCTTGGGATCAAATACCACATGCCTAACTCAAAATTAATGAGAAACCAGAATGGAAGCTTGGGGGTTATTTATCTAGACATTTGTTTTCTCTCTTGAGTGGAAATACTTCTTTTCTAATCTTAGCGTAGAAAACTGGATAAACTAGAGGGAATGTGTTACTATGACTATAATAGCAAGAGTGAAATGATTAAAAATGGTACGTGCAGGGCAAAGCAAACCAGAGCTGAGAGAGTCATGGCAATGCTGTTAAAGGGATCATGGGTTAGCATTAGGAATAGATTGAAACAAGCTTCGTACTTTCAGTTTTGGTTTTATCTCCTCCACACAGTGTTGCCACAGCTCGTATAAATGCATCAGTTTGGATTTCTGGTCTTTCTCTTTACTGGTTTGGGTTTTTTTTTCTCATTATCCACATGGAGTTTATTTCATAAGAATAAATCACAAGCGTAACAGGTGTTGTGTGATCATGTGGGTCACTGACTTTTCCTGGACAAGTCCAGAAAAAGACCTTGCCTCTTATCATAGTAAGCACTTCTGCACAGCTTTGGAAAGGTTATCTTGCAAAATCATAGAAGACACAAATGGCAGGCTTGTGCATCTAGATGTAGTGGCCTGCTTCTACATACAAAGTCTGCAGAAGACATCACTGTCTGTTGATGATGTAGCAAGGGACAGTATATTTCCTATTTAATTTGCCTGCTTGATTTTACAGAGCCATTCCATCCTCCCCTGCTATCTGAAGCACAAAAGAAAGCCACTAAACTGAGAAAAAACAAGGTCATTTAAACTGATGCTTGTCTCTGGAGAATCCTGCTTGAGTTGTTCTAACAAGTGGCTAAAATGAGTCTTTTTGGATGGAGTTAAGCTGGAGAGGGAGTGGGACAAAATGGCATAACTGAATCATGGAGGGAATGTGCTTTTGTGAAATGGCTCAAGAGACAGTTCAGACCTAGGTACAAAGGTGCTGAACACTGTTCAAAACCCAGCTTCAAATGTCTCAGTGTTGATTTGCATTTGCTGTCTGGTTTAAATTGTAAACCCAGCTACGTAAAGACAAAGTTTTAAAGCAGCATATCTGGTTTTAACCCAGTAACCAAAGACCACAAAGTAATTTAACTTTTATTAGTCTTGGAAAAAATTTGAATACTTGCTGGCTTGTGGTTTGGATGTGAAACATACAAAAATAGTGTTATTTTTTCTGATGCCAAATCTGTTTTTTTCATACTAGTAGACATCCGATTTTGTTCCATTATATAATGATTCTTCAGACAGCTCTTGAGACATAGTTTATTTAACTTGATAATTTTCTACTAATGCAAATGCCTTTGCATTATGTGGTGTCAGCTCATCAAGATAAAAATGAAATCACTTGGATAAGTGATGTGAGGCCTCTTCTTATGTTGCTAGTTTGTATGAACGTGGGATTTCTAACTCTCGGAGACAGCAGCTGTGCTTTTCTGTAGGAGTTAACTTGCATCAAATTGGACTTATGTGTAGCTACTAATGCATAAAGTATTTTCTGTCTGCAACTTTATTTTTATCCTCATGTGTCTTCTCTTGTGTTTGCCCAAGTCAAAACTTAAAGGAAATTCAGAGAAATTCATCAGAATTCATCTGAAAGTGAAATGCACAAAATTTACAGCATGCAATACTATGCAATTAGGGCATCTAACACTGGTTGCACTTCTCTTCCTTCTGCTCCTTTGCCCCTGTCATCCACCAAGTGTTGAGGCAGCAGGAAAATTAACTTTTTCTTTTAACATAAAAATATCTAGTTTTCTTGCTGAGCAGTAAAAATCAGTGGTGTTTTGAAAGGTAGAGAACGACAAGTATAAACAAGTATCATTTCAAGCTGATTGGGAGAAATTTTCTAGCAGTTTTTAAAAATGTGGAGTCAGAGTGCAGAGTACGCAAAACTACACTGCAAAAGTACTGGACTTAAAATTATTTGGCCAACTTTGAGGGTATGGTAAAAACAGATGGTTGGAGAGTGTGCTGATATTCCTGTTTTGGCTAAAATGAGACAGCTCATGCTCAGATACCTGGTGCCTCTCATCATGTACGAAACCAGCAATGGTGGGCTTGATACCAGGAGATAAATTAGCTTTGAGACAGATTAACTGGCACACTTAAATTGTATGGTGGTCGCAAATGTCTCAGCAGACCAGTCTTGGCAAAATAACTTTGACTTTCCAGCAGCCTCTCCAACTCCATATAAAGCCTTTCATATTCTGCTGAGCCCCTAGTCATGGAGTGAAAAATCAGCAAACATTCAGAAACTGGATTGACTGTTAAGGTGAAACTGTCCAAATTTCAGGGAGGTGTCAATGATGCTTTCATGGCAAGTAAACTTGGGTCAGTTTCTTTTTTTTGTGTTTTTTCTTTTCTTTTTCCCCCTCTCATGGGAAGCCTTAAACACTTGTCCTTAATTCCAGGTGACAGGTTGTTATCACACAGCTGTTCCTGGTAGCTTGCTGTAGGTGACTGCTTCTTCCAGCCTAAGCTGGGCAATATTTAGCACAGGAGGTTTTGAACTTGCACCTAATAAAATCAACTGATTGCAAGAGGCACTTTTAATTTTAGCCAGAGAAAGCAGCTTTGGGTTCTTCCTGAGCTTTCCCTTTTAAAACATCACAGGGGTTATCTCAGGTTTTAATATGGCTTTGGTGCACTTGCAGACAGACAGAATTGAAAAACTGTTTGAGCATGTGAACTCAACAACAAAGCTCCTGCTGTCATGCAGATACATTGTCACATTGAAAAACAACAGGACAGAAATACGATTCCTGTAAGTAAATGCCTTCTCAAAAGAGTGTTGTGGTTGATACACAGAATATCTGGATTATTTATTTAAATTGTAGAGTTTGTTTGATTTTTTTTCTCTTTCTTTGTGTATAATTTTGCTTGTAGATTAGGCAGGTATTCTTGTTCTGACAGTTCTGGTTCATTTTCCAATTTGTCTGACAGCAGTGTTCACCCATGGTTGCATGAACCATATTACTGATGAGTGCTACATAACATTGTCAGTACTATATACTTTTAAAAAGGAACAGAGAAAGTTGATGATATTTATTTGCCTTTAATGTAATCTATTTGAATAATACATGAAATTTGAAAACAACATACTCAGGAAAGTAACTTAAAGAAAATATTTCCCTTTTTTATATAATCGTATTGTTAATTAATGATGAGTTTCAAGTTCTATGGATCTTTTTATTTCAAATTAGAAGGAGGTTGCTGAGTGTACATGAGTGTCAGGAGGTACATGGAAAACCAATGGGCTGATAAAGGATTTCAGTCAATCATACCTTTTCCTCTCATTTTGAGATGTGAAAACTGTAAATTAACTAATTCTTAAAAGTGCTTTGCAGTCCAGCTCTGATGATATTTAAATATGCTTTTCAATGTTGATTCCTGCCAGTGCTTCATGTTTTATGTGGCTTTTGAGTTGTCCTCTTGACATGACTCTGGATTGGTGAGAAAGAGTGAAAATGTCCTTGGGACAGATCTGATTCTGTCAGGGAAGTGGCAAACTGAAAAGATTTCTTGGAATTGTAGAAATGTAGCAAATGTTTTGAAACTTGCAGATCTTATTGTTTAGATTGGAAATGTTAAGCATATTTTTAATAGTCTCCTTTTCTACTATTAAAGCATTATGGTAAAACAATTGCATTCCTTTCAATCCATTTTAGACCTTACATAATTTCCACTATGAGTAAAAATAAAAGTAACAGTAGTTAAAATAATTGTCAGGAGTTTTTTTCCTCTTCAGGAATTTATTTTCTACAAGGCTAAATTGTTAAATTTTATAGAAAATTTAGCAAATTCCTTTTATTGCTCTGACTATATTTGAACAAGACGCTTCATCTAATTGTTCCTAGTATTTGTTTCACCCAATAATAAACAGGGTAGAGAATGAGCACCAGAGCACCTCCCATTGATCTGATAATGAGAGGTGCTCGTTCTGGGTCTTGCTTCCTGGTCAGGTCTGTCATGTCTTCAGACCTGGAGCTTCTGGAACTGTCAGGGCTGCTGTGCTGCATAATGGATGAGCCTGAACTGATGGAGGCAGCAGGTGCTCTAGTAAAAGAAAAGAGCAGTGTTTATTATTGTTGTATGCATCATCAATCCTCCTCCCTTTCTCTCTCCGCTTTCTGTGTGCTCCAAACAAAGGCTCCCTGTATCTGCAGCAGCAGGGAAGAAAAGAGCAACAACTTACCCTGTGTAACGTTGTTGGGTTTTGTCTCAGGGGCAACCTTGTAAATGGGTCTTGATTCGGTGCTCAAGATCTGTGAATGGCATGTTTATAATGGCATGTTTATCAGTGCAGGGGACAACAGTATTGATTTATGCATTCCATTTCACAGAAAACTCTTACTGGTTACTGTTACTGTTATTTGTAATTGCCCTATTCCAGCTAAATCAGATGAATGAAAAATGGCTTTCAATCTAGTACTCATAATGTACTGCAAGATCCCTAGCTCCTGTGGGAGCAATCTGTTGAAAGACAGGTCTGTACATTCTTTAATTGGGGAAAATTGTAATTTTTGAGAGAAGGAGGACAAGAACAGAGAAATAAATAGAGGTTCTTAGTTGTGCTTAAGATGCCGACGGCTCTTGGAAGTGTTTTTTCAAGAGTAAGCTGTGGTTTGAAATGTTCCAGAAGTACTTCCTTTTCTATTTATAGGCAGTCAAATCTACCAACATCTCATGCCCATGTGCTCTAAGACATCAGTTGATTCTAGCTGTTCTGCAGTGTTTCTCTTGTCTGGACCATTAATGGCAGTCACTATTTCCTTTTGCAGGGCTATTGCCCTCCTTCAAGATCTGGGTCAAAGGGGCCATGGAGAAGAGTTGGGGAGAACAGAAAACCAATTTATTCCAGTAGAGGCTGCAGTGGGTTTTTCAGCTGCTTATAATGTCATCATAATTTGGAGAGAAATAGTTGTTCTGTTTCACCATACCTTTCTATTTAGTTTCTGGTGGTTCTATTCACTTACGGCAGCATTCTTCTTGTGGCAGTGTTGTGTTTTCATACCAGCTGGCAACTAAGCACCACACAGCTGCTCACTCACTCTCCCACTGCAGGAAGATGAGGGGAAGAGATTTGGAAAGGTGAAAGTGAGAAAACTCATGGACTGAGATAAGAATAGTTTAATAAATGAAATAAAATAATTCTACATTGTAATGAATAGGAAAATAACAAAGAGTGATAAATAAAACCCAAGAAAGGCAAGTGTTGCAATAGAAGACAATTTCTCACCAACAACCTGCCAATGCCCAGCCAGTCCCTCAGCAGCAGCTTCCCCACCAACCATTCCTCTGGTTCTATTGCTGAGCATGATCCATATGGTATGGGATATCCCTTGGGTCAAGTGGGATCAGCTGTCCTGAATTTGTGCCCTCCTAAATTCTTGTGAGTCTAGTTTTATCCATGCTTGGTAGCCAAGCATGTTGTTTAAAAACTGGCTTAGCTGGAAAAGCATTTAGAATGGGAATGCTTTTCCTTAACTCTGTCTCTATAGAGGCAGGGACAAAGTAGATCTACTTCCAAAGAGTTATTATTAAAGGTCTCAAAAGTATACGACTGAATTAAGGTTAGCCTCCTTTCTGCAGGAAAGTGCATAATTTTTCTTGCCTCTGTAATTTTTTTAATGCACTGTTTTTCCTGTTTAGACGTACCTGCTAGTAATTCTGTGGTTTGTTTGCAAGTGACTGCAAAACCATGGCACACAGACCTGTTCCTGCTGGAGAGTGTGACAAGAGAGGACCCAGAGTACAAAAGAAACATCCAAGAAACTCAGATATTGTTCTTAAAAGCGTTGTGGTTTACCTCTTTCCCTTTTACTTGAAAGGAACAAAGTTTAGCAGAGTTGTATTCATAGCAGATAGAATTACACCTTTCAGCAGTGTTTGTATGACACATCTCTATTCCCCATGGACAGTTTCCTGCTTTACTTGCTCTGGGCTTCCAGGCTTATTGTCTGGAAAATCAAGTCTTAAATGCCTTGCTGAGCTATACTTTCATATATAGATATCTATTTAAATTGCACAGACTGTAAATGGGACACTTTACATGTGGACTTGCCTTGAAATGACTTGATGGTATTAAATTTAAAAGCTTCAAGGTAGACTGGTGCCTACTGATGCTCATCATTGGCATTTCAGAGGCTTCACTGAGACCTAAGACACACTGAGTGTCATCTTTAAATGGATGGTTAAATTTATTATTGCTTTGCTCTAGTGAACATTTCATTTTTTTCAAAAAGGGAAGCTGGTGTCTCCTACCAGACGTTTTTCATTGCAAAATCTCAGTAATAGTACTGAGCCTTGGTAGTCTCTCTGATAGTTAATGACAGGCTGAAGTGCTTCTAGTGCTGAGCCTCTCTAACTTGGAGCATCTTATGTGTTTGTATTCCTCTCTCTGTGCGGCTTTAAATGTGTGCAGTTTTAAGGTTGTCTGCCAAGATGCACATTCCTGGCAGAAAGAAACACACTGGCGTCAAAAACTGCTTGTCCAAGAAGTGGTGCAGTGGTCTTGTAAAATATAAATGCAGCGATTAATGTAAAATAGGTTAAAGCAGTGTAAAGTGGGGATTAGCAAATCTAGATACTGCAGTGATCCTATCATCTCCTATGGAGCTGTTGATCTCTTCATTGCTTTGAGAGTGAGACAAGATGTTGAATTCAGCAAGGAGTCTGCTGCCTGTCTTGTGTTTTGCTCTGCCTCTGCAGCTGTAACTGACAGCTTTAAACACTTCTGATTCAGGACTGTCTAAACTTTCCAGAGCTGGAGGAGAGAAACTAGAGGGTTTTATTAACAGATGCTTCAGTTTCATAGTATGGATGATACAGCATAGCATAAATCTTGGAGCAGCAGTTTTTCAGGAACATGGGATACTAGACCTAGAAAAAGGAGTCAAAGCATAAAAAAGTCTTTTAATCCTTTGCTCTTTTAGAGATGGCCAGAAACCAAATTTCCTGTTCTGCTGGACAGTTGCTAATGCAATCAAGCTGTGACAAAGGAAAAAAAATTTCTCCCATCCTTTGCTAAAAAACATCTTTGACTTGGTGATAAAATGTGAGGCAAATAAGTATTGGTGGGAAATAGGTATTCTATGTTCATAGATATTCTGTGTTCAGCAGTCAGAGCTTGAGTTATCTCCCTCCATCAGAACTGATTCCAACTTCAAGAAGGATTAGTTAGGGAAAAAATAAGAGCTGAATCAAGAGTTTCTGCTTTTGAGACTAGTTCCCTGTATACACTTTTCTTTCCATATGTAACCAAAGAGGTACAATAAAAAGCAGTGTGAATGCTTGTCTGTCCATGGAAAGCCCCAGGGAATCACACAAAAAGCAGATTCATGATAACTTTAATTAGCCTTTCATTTGTCAGTGAGCAGACTGCTTATTTAGCCTGGTTGGGTAAGAAAGTAAGACCTTGGGAAAAGGTGTTCCTGATAGTAATTACCAGTCATCTGCTTCCCTTCAAAAGTGCGGGAACTGCCATTGTGTACTGGTGCACCCCGGAGCAGGATAGGCTGTGCAGTAGTTAAAGGACAGCTGAACAGGGAGCTTTCTCCAGGCAGTGTAGAGAGTGAGGCCAGACTCTCCAGACAGACAGCACTAGATTAAATGAGGGCCTTGGAGTGAGGAGGTGGATGCTTGTCTTCTGGTCTCTTGTACCTGTTGATCTCACATCACATGTGCTCCTCTGATCTCTGCTCCTCTGACCATCTGCATGGAGTCTTGTTTTTACAGGAAAGAGCCAACAGCTAAAGAATGTATTGTTATGGTAATATGTACCTTCCACCAAATACAAGTTATTTTCCTGAAACAGTGCTTCATCTCCCTTCTCCCCACTCAAGAAGTAGGATGAACACTTTACTGATAAATCCATGGCAAAAACCTACAATTCTCCCCTTCTTTAATTCCCGTTAAAACTAATAAACAGACGATGGAACCCACAGTATAGGAAATAAGGAATTAATTTTTTAAAAAAATTTTTTTTTTTTTTTTTAGCAATACAGACAACCCTAAATTGAACAATTGATTAGAAACACCCTAGGGTGGTCAGTCATGTCTGTTGTTTGGTGCCTAATTTCGATGACACTGGAGATAAGAGTCTGGTTGCCCATAAAACAACAATGCAGTGCCAATCTACTGACTGTCAAATACAAATTGGATGTAACAGATGACCTGATGGTGGGTGACGCTTTCAGGGCATCTGCTGCAGCCAAGAGAAATCTGACAGAAGTTGCCTTTAAGTTCCCTTCTTGCCCCTTGCTCTCTTTCTTCACAAAATGTTCAACCTTGACTGAAATGTTTTCCGCCCCACCCCACCCCAAAGGGAAGGCTGCAATATGTGGCAATGCACCTGGAAATGTATACAAACAGCATCAGGGAGAGGAGATGAAAAGGAAGCTGATTTTACTCTATCATTAAATGTTAACACTCTTTAGCAGCTTGCCAGCCAAACGGGATTATACTACCAGATGTCCTGGCAGAAATACGCGCGGCTCTGCAAGATCATAAATCCAAGCAACGTATGGCACCCCTGCATGTTTAATACTACTGCTAGCAATGCAGAATTTCAGTGTGGAAAGCTCTGGTGGTGGGCAGGACTTAGCAAGGACAAAATCTTCTCAGACTTAGCTTTAAAGCCTAAGGTAGGGTAATAGCTGCTGCTGGTATGTACTACTGCTCTTTCAGTATTTCTTTTGTCATGTCTCCTAAACAAAGTACTAACTGAGCAAGTTTAGTCTACACTTTAAATATAGAGGTCCATTCATAGGATCGTGTCCTCATTAATCTATGCAAAGGATCAATAAAAAAAACCCCAGCTGTTGTGGTTTTTTAGTTGTTGCTCCCTTCATGGAAAACAAAAGGCAGCGACTAGCATCCCTTAGTAAATAAATTATTCCTTTAGTGAGGGCTTAGAATTGGGCTCACCAAAGGGGAATGTGTTTGTATCAGTGGATGTATCAGTGTATGGTTTTTCCATGCTATATGTTGGCACCAAACTGTCAACTAACCTGGTCAACAGTGTGGCAGAAGGGAATTTAAAGCAAATGGGGGAGAATATGCCATTTTATTCTATTGCTGCTAGAAAAAGTGAAGTTTATACAAAGTATAAAAAGTCAGTCAGCTTTTTGTCTCATTAAAGAATAATATGAGGGTGAATAGTCAGATGAAAAGAACAAAAGAGACTCCAGCACAGGTAGTTAACTTTGCAAATTGCAGTTAAACTTAAGTGATCAGGAAGTGGAAGACCTAAAAATAATGTTAAGTGCTTTCTTTGCAGATTAATCTTGCTATCCAATTGTGAAGTTGAGTAGCAACTCATTCTCCCATATATTCTTTAAATTTTCAAGATCTGCATCACAGAACTTCAGGTGATTCATTGCTGGCTGCATTAGTCATTCTGAGCTCATGCTGGTTTTGTCCCTGGATTACACACTACAGATATTTGTTTGCTCTTCTACTGATTTCAGTAATAAATTACCTCAATACTGTAAAGCCTTGGAAGGCTTTGAGCAGAGTGCTTGTCATCATTTAGCTTTACTGGAAGACAGGTATGTTAGACCAGTGGTTGGTGCCCCTGGAAAACTCCATTCAGGCAACCTTCAAGTTTCTCTGGACTAGATCAACTGGCTTCCTAGTATTTGTAATAAAGCTGTTGACATTGCTATGACACAGCTGGTTTACTGGGACTGGTTTACATTGCTATGATTTTAGCAATTTAAATGCCTCTGTGACATGAGAGAGAGGGAACTCATGCCTAGATGATGTGTTGTGTCCACTTTTGCAGACAGAGACATTGCATGGTCAGTAAGTGGCCAGTGAAAGATCTCCAGGCTCCATGGCACTGTCACAGCAATGTGTTGCAATCCTGGGCTGCAAAGGTGAAGCTGGCTTTAGCTGGGCAGGGTTGTTTAGTTCAGAAATCTCTTGCCTATGCTGTATGAAAATGGAATTTAACTTGCATATTCATCTTATTAGCTCAGATTATAACTCAGAAACAGGGAAACAGGAGTTCGTTACTCCAGAGGAGCCAAATCCTGATGCCCTAAAAGCTGTCATGCTTCTTTTGGTGGTTTGTGTTCCCTGTTGCTTGTACAATCCAGTGCTTTCTATATATGTACCTGATTATTACAGTTTAAGCCTTACTTTTATATCTTCCTAGTTATGTAGCAAGGCCTGTTTTTTTCATTTAAGAAAAAAATTATTTAGGGGAAAATAATGGTTGCACAAAATGGAAAGGCGGCATACTCACAAAGAAATGAACAGCTTATGAAACTCTTTGAAAATCTTAATCTCTTTACTGTCATGCTTCATAAACTCTCAAAAATATGTAATGAGAAACAAAGACCTCTTCTTGCTGTGTTTCTAATTTTTTTCACTGCATAACATGGCAATTTCAGATGTGGACATAGAAAATGGAACTAAGTGTTTTCAGTGTATTATGCCTGATGACCAAATGTTTATTCAACTACTTACAGCTTGTTGGCCTAGATAAATTTCACCTGAGGCCAGCATCTGTTCACTAATTTGTCACCTTTTCTTTTTCATGCCCCTAAGCTGTTTTGACATGAGAGCTCCATCTCAGGAAGCACCAGCAGCAATATAAAATGCAAGGAAAACAATGTAAACTGAAGCTTTGGGAAAATAAAGTTGTACAATATGGCAATGGTTAGTGGCTGGATGACAGCCATCCTCAGCATGTGTAACTGCAAAGAACAAAAGAGTTAATCAGCAACAATACAATATATACCAAGTGTTACTGTATGCAAATATGTATTAAAGTTGTTGCCATGAAAAACTTTTGTTACTCATTTTAGGTTCATTTTCTGTTGATAAGTGACAGGGAAACTGAGAAATGCACCCAGCACTCAAGTAATTGCCCTGGTTGCGACACTTGTAGCTTTTTACAGAGAAGAAAATATCATCCAGATGATGAATAAAAACAACGCCTCCTCACATAAATGAAGCACACAGTAATAAATGGTTCTGTTTTGCTTCTGTTCTCTATTTTTAATTTCCAGTAAGGGAAATGCAGCTTTTTTCCACTCAGCTTTATAGAACTTACTAAAGAAGTGGGAGGCTATTCTACTAATCATTAGCAAGATGCAGTTTGTGTTTTGTCTTTAAGCTACTTTGTTCTAATTTTGGCACCCTGGCACTGCAAGAATTACAGTATGCTGCCATTGCAGAGTGGATAGGGAACTCTTCCACCTATCCTGCTTCCTCCTGCACTGCCTAAGTGTGCTGGTCTGCACCAGTGAGGAGGGAAGAGCGCAAGGTGGAAGATGGGGTTGTGTCTCCAAAGCATGTAGGATGTGCCAGTCTGTAAACTTGGCCTTGCAAAGAAAGGCCAGGTCTCAAAAGTTCCCTCAGTTGACATCTTGGGGTTTGGCGTTACTTTTCTTTTTTCCTTTCCTGAAAGCAGCAGTCCAGGATACAGAGTGCCTTGCGTCTTTTCATGACTGGTTTTGTGCAGGTTCGGTTCTAAACACCAACTCTGTACTATGAAAGCTGATGGGCTAAACATTTGTTTTTCCATTATGCAGTTTTCTGTACCTGGTTGCAGATGAACAGTTTCCTTTTTTCCAGTGAAGCTCAGTAGAAGCACTGCAAATGCTATCCATTAGTCCTGTGTGTCAGTGTTTTCAGTTTCATCCAGCAAACTGGAGGCTTTTATTTCCTGAAATGGAAGATAAGCTAGTAAGAACAGACCACTGCTTATTTCAATAACATGAACACAGTCCTGTGATGGGTACAGCATTTTTGTGATACTGTGGCCAATGCATGCACTTTCACTTTTACTGGAGTTTGGATAAAGTGTGCACTTTGCTGTGTGTGATTCTTTGTGTGCAGTTATGAGAGTGCCAATCCTTTTTCCTGACGTCCCTTTGTCTCCTCCTGCTCTGGGTGTGCTGAGCAGGGGTTATCTCAGCACTGTGCACCAGATCACCCTGTGGTCCTGCAGCAGCTGCTCGCCAGGGAGTGGCCCAAAGTGGCCCCTCCAGAGAGGGAGGTGTATGTTTGTGCCTAGGCCAAGCAGCTGAGCTCTCGTTTCTTCTGGAAAAGGTGGATCCAGCTTCTTGCGTCTCTCAGTCCCATTTTAGGTTTATCTTTGTCATTTATAATGTCATCTTTGTGCTTATTTTTAGTTTCTAGCATTTCTCTGTTGAACTGCTTTTACATTTTAATTGACTAAATCAGGAGACTTGTAAGTGATTAATGTTTTCCCTCTGCAGCTGCATCATCTCGAACAGGCATAAACCTTGCCATGCCTCATTTACTTCCAGTTCCTTTTCAAACAGACATGCACTGTTCCTGGACCTTCCTGTCTTTCCTCACCTCCTGTCAGTGTGTGCTGTACCTCTCACTGGATGAATTTGTGTGCCAGCTGTGCATCTGCATTTCATGATTTCATTTTGCAGACAGAAGTTATGTATGAAGCCTTCCTACATCGTCAGTAATAACAGCAATACTCATGTGACAGCTTTTGGCAGGCAGAGTCCTACCTGAATTGTGGTAACAGTTTCAGTACTGCTCCCTGCTAAATGAGGGTCTTCAACAAATGCATAAGAAGACTGATCTCCATATCTGGGGCATTTGGTGTTGAGGAGTGAAATAAGATGACTATAATTTTTCTTTAATTTTTTCATAGATTAAAAAACCACTTGGAGTCCGGCTGCTATGACTTCTGTACTATATCTTGTGGATGAAATAAAAGTTAGTTTTGATATGCTCCACCCCATATGCTTCATCCCAAATGCTAATGGTTTTATTGTCCTAATTTCCCCGTGTCCCAGCAGATCAAGATTAGAGATGATTTACTATGACTAGATATATTTTAAATGGTTAAAGGTCATTTACTACAAATTACATGTGGTTTCTTCAAAGACATGAGTGCAACACAGTGTCTCGTTCTGCTTTATGGATTTGCATAAGATACGATCGTCCACTGATGTCCTTATCATACATTTTTCAGAGTCTGGGAGAACTTCCTTCACATTGAACAAAACAATATGTTTATAATTTAGTGAAGGATTGGATTTTAGGATTTGGATTTGCATCTGCATTTCAATTTAAAAAGTGTCGCCCTCTGTCCAAGACTGCACAGCTATAACCAGCATTTCTGAAACTGATGCATTTGCTTATCCTGTGGGACAGTGCCAAACTTGTCAGTTTTTATAAATTGCCATCTTTATGACAGGAAACTAGGAGAGGAAGGGTCTTATATCTGAATATAACAGCAAGGAGAAAACAGACATAATGACAGATGTGTCCCCAAGTCACTGTTCTCTATGGTGGAAGCAACACCCAGAGCAAGGGTCTTGCTGAAAGATTGGATTGCAAGCCATGAGAGCTCTGTAAGCATCCGGTAAATGTTTTGCCTGGGTAAAGAGAAGACCTCCTGCAGGACAATTAAAACCCTTTTTTTTTTTTCTTTGTATTGTTTTAATTAAGTGCTTTCTAAACATAGTATCTATTTTTACATATTTTGTGATGATAATAAAAAGTATTCTTTAAACTGAACATATCATTTGTTGAGAATGTTATGAGGATGAATGGGAAGACTTTGTCAACACAGTAGCGAGTCATAAGTGGGGGTTCAGTCATACTTGTAGAATCCAATGCCCTCAGGTGAGATTGGGATTCCTGGAAGGTTTCTAGATCCCTAAGCAGCACAGACTGGCTTAAGAGCTTGTGAGGCAAAGTGTACCTCCTGGTGCAAGTGTACCTGGGGAGACCCTTAGCTTCCACTGAGTTGGTATTCTCTTAACACTCATGGTTGAATTGCTGATGTGAAGTATCTTTTAATATGACCAGGAGTATTGAGGCATGTGTCTGAAGGGCTATAACTCATTCTGGTGCTTTCAATTGTCTTTGCTTATTCTGTAAAGATAAGTTAAGGACTAAAGCTCAAGGCTGGTACAAAATGTTTAATGTGGTGCAAAAAAAAGCAATAAAAATACAGTTTGTCTAAATGCAATAGTTTTAAAATTCAAAGCACTCTAAAACAAAACTTCTAAAATATTCTGAAGATTACATTGTAGTTTTTGTTCTGTCATTTTTGGGTTTTACTGCTAGCAAACAGTTCTTTTTATAATCTACAATTGCACTGGCTGGAGGAAATACTTTGTCCTATATGTTAAATAGCTTGATGAAATGGGGAGGAGAGCTGGACATGACTTAGTCCTTTGCAAAGCCTGTAAAGCTCAAATGTTCCTTACACAGCAGATGCTCTAGCTGAATATTATGAATTACACTTGTAAAGCTCTCTTCCTAATAAATGCCACTCTTTTGTTTCCCTCTACTCTTTTGCAGCAAGTGACGGGCAGAAATTTTGGTGAGAAAGATTTTCGTTCCGGATTAGAAAACGGCATTCTTCTGTGTGAGTAAGTAATGCTTACAGTTTTGAGCCTTGAATACAATCTTGACTAAATTAGAAAACAACCATAGCTAGTATGTCCCATTGTTGATTTCATTTTGAGAGTTTTGTCGTTGTGCACAGTGGTATTTCTCTGCAGTATTGTTTCAGCGCCAAAGCTATTGTTATGGTGAGAGTTGAAATGTGGCTTAAGGAAAGCAGGTTTTATGAAGTGCTTCCCTCACTCCACCCCAGCTCCTTAGCTGAGTTATGTAAAAAAAATAAAAATTATGTTTGCTTTTTGGTTTCCTTTTATTTGATGTTGTTAACCACAGATTGGCAAATGGTGTTCCACACCTGCCTGTGGACGTCTCTGCTACAATGAGGCGTTTTGGACCAACTCCAAGTCTGAATGCTGCTGTCAGGAGTTAGCCATCTGAATACCATCAATACACAGCTGCTTTAATAGTTTCTGGAAAGGTTAGGCATCCTCTAAATTTTGCCTAAAGGTGTGTTTCAATGACGTGTTTTGTAATTTTTGGATGAGAGACACAGGTTAGGTTTTGCACGTCTCTCTGTAGTTCTAATGCCTAGTTTTTAGGAAGAGTCTTCCAAAACCTTGTTACAAGTTTACATGCCAAAGCTGGCAACTTTTAAGAGCAATTTGGAAATGTACCCTAATGCCCTTAGTTCTTTGCAAATCAGGTTATCAGGCATTTGGGAGAATCTGCTGATCTGAATCACCTGTATGGACCAATTTCTTTCCCTGGATAGGCAGGACTGTCACTGAAGTTCATAAAAACTGTCTTTGCACACCAGAAAGATGAAGCTTGTGCAGAACTGAATCCATCCTTACAAAGGAGATCTCCTGAGATATGTAGCTGGACAGTTGCAGCTATTGGTAAAGTTTTATACTATTCCAGGTACTAGAACTTTGAAGCTGTTTTCAGCAGTTGAGTTAATATCCTGTAACTCAGCTCTAGGTAGCTTACCACAGGCCTGAAACCTCCTTGTATAAATACTGTTATATGTCTCACTGGTGTCATTAATCAGACAGCTTGAACTTTAGCTTTTAAAGGTGAAAAAAGAGAAAGGAAATGATGTGATCTATTTTGATTGTAGTTGCGTGTCTTTGCTGAGGAGTGGCTTGGGGAGGAGGGAAGCAGTTGTTATTGTTGATCAAAAGTTGTGTAACTCAGGAGCATACCCTCTTTGTATTTAAGGGTTGCCTCTCAAACAAGATCTCTCTCCTCTGTGTGTTGAAGGGAAGTGCTGTGTGCTGAATCACTTCACAGTGCTCTTTAAGTGTTAAGGTTGAATTGTATTGCATGAAAAGCAAGGGCTGTGTATTTCAAGATTAGATTGTAATCTTATCTGCAAGTAAGCAGAGGTAGTCTGATTTAAATGCTGTAAATCTTTAAGATGGAAGGCTTAACTAGCTAATGTTTTTCTAATGAGACTAGTAAATATGTATTTCTTAGAAGGTTGTGAGCTCCAGTAATAACCAAGTCAAGGGACAGCACTTGGTTATACTACGTAACTGTTGGTTGATATTGGGCAAATTGCGTGTCCTCATTTACCACTCTGGATCAGTGCAAATCAACCTGAAGGAATCTCTCTCTTCAGCCTCAAACCTTAAAAGCCACGATGTTTGTATTGCATCCTGCTCTTGGTTAGCAAGCTGTAGCTAGTGTATAAAACTCTATTCAGCTACAGAGCATTAACGAGAAAGCCACCAAATTGGCCTTCAAGTTTGATTTCTTGATGGCAAAGTAACTATAGCACCAGCAGTACTCCTCACTGGTTCCAACTCCACTGTAAAACAGAGTACTCAACAGAAATTTTTGGGTCTAACACTGAGAACTTTTAGAGTATCTTCAAAAAGTACTTTGGCAAGTGAAGCACTGATAGTTAATTTTTTATCAGTTGCTCAGTGAAGAAGCATTGAAAAGCTGCTGCAAGCAATATTGTCTTTCTAGACAGGTTTTTTTGTGACTTATCAGAAACCTACCAGGGTACCTATTGAAAGAATGTCGTGGTATACGAGCTTTCTCTTAACTCCCTCCCAGTCTGTTGTGCTTTCATTGCAGCTGACCTCAACAGGTAGATGAAAACCTGATCTAAGTCTCTGACAACTTTAAAAGACAAGACATAAATTATAGCTGTCTTGGTTTCTGAAGATGGAAGAACTCATTGCTTTTGGTCAGGTTTTATCTGATTTGTTGAAGTTTTAGGGAAAAGCAAACTTACATCTGTTTTTATCCACAGGACAGCACTCACTGCAAGTGGCATTAACTGGCATTAACTCATAGCCAGACATTTGTGTGGGTGATGTCCATGTGAATGTGGAATAGCTGTGCTTAACTTCCACGTGACTGTTTCAGGGTTTTCCTCACCTGTTGTATTTTGTAAGGAAGACTGAAAGCAAGCTTGGGCTCTGAGGGATCCGAGCAGCTAGAGGACTGGAAACTGCTGTCAGGAGTGGGGATACAGTCAGCATGCATTGAATGACCCAAACATATCTCAGGCTACCTTCTGGCTTTGCAGGTGTTTTGCAGAAGGGAACAGGAAAGTTACCATGCCAGAGTCCATTCCCCAAAGAGACTGGTCTGTGCAAAAGGATGCAGGAGGAATCTGTCTCTCTCTGCAGCAGGATTGTTTGACCCTTATACACAGTAATGCCAGGCCCACCTCCACTTGATCCCAATCTCGACATCCTAGACAGCCTACAGACACAAGCAGACATCGCTACACTGGCTATAAACGATTCATTCACATCTAGCAACTATCCACATACTTTAATAAATGAAAACAAGTGCCACTGTGCAATGCCAACAGCTCAGGCTCTTGGGATGAATGTGTTGTGGAGCACCATCCTGACTAGCGGAGCAGCCCACATGTGTGTGCTTGCCACAGGAACCCACGAGCCTTGCACCTGCCTCTCTGGTAGTGTTTGTGCTGTGGCTGGCATTTTGATCTGGCCTCAGTACGAGCTTTATAGCTTGATGTGCTCAGCAGAGGAGCTGAGGGGCATATTTAAACAATGCAGGGTGCCATAAAGCAGCAAGTCCACAGATGAGAGCAACACAATCCCTTTCTTCTTTCTGGCTGTTCGGAAGCCCACTCGTGCAGTTGCCCAGACAATGGTGACTCTAATTGTTCACCCAGCTGTGCTAAGAAGTCAGTGACTGACTTCTGTTTGTCTGAAATGAGTTCATGTTTTTTTTAGCATAGCTGTCTGACATCAGTGCAGATGGTGATTTCAGCAGGGATGTAATAGCTATATAGGCAGAGGCAGTTCTTGCTTTGTGAGTTAAATTCTTGTATGAAAAGACTGAAGAGTTTCTGTATGGGTGGGCAAATGTGCCTTCCTGGGGTCATGGTTGAAATGTATATGGTGCAGGAATACAACACCAGTAGCAGGAAATACCACTGGAAATCTCCTATTGCTGCTCCAGCACATGTTCAGGTTTTTTTTTTCTCCCTCCCTTGTTACATAGCTTTGATATTTAGGTTTGACCCAGATATCATAAGAAGCTAGAGGATTAATCAGAAATAAATTAGATCTGGTTGTTGCAATTCCTACTCTATGGATTCAGGCATCTGAATGAAGGTTGACTGCCAAAAAAAGTGCTTATCCTGTCTGTCCTGCTTTGAGTGGTTCTGTTGCATTTTTTGAAACAGCAGGTAAGGAAGTCAATGTTAGTTTTATTTCTAACCATGCAACAATTGCTATTAATAAGTTTAAAAATTATTACAAGAATAAAAAATGTTTATCTTGCTGCAACCTTGCCCAGTTGTTACTGCTTTAATATCCATGCAAATTGATAAAATTTTGAAATTTTTTGCCATTCTCCTTGCTGTCCACCTCCTCTTGTTGAGCTCTGCTACTGCAGGATTCCTTCCTTCATGTTGGGCATTCAGTAGTTAAAGATGTCTTTGTAGGGATGTGAGACTTCAAAAGTCTGAGTTAATTTCTTGCTTTGATATGATTATCCAAACAGGATATATATCCAATATATCTCTAAGAACTTCTGACATGCAATTGGGATCATATTTTCTCTCAAGCTTTCTCTGGAATCAAGCGATCCAGTCACCCTGAAAGTTTGTATTAGTAGTAATGAGATTCTAATGTCAGGAACAGGACCAGACCATAAAGAAAAATAACAACAATTGGAATATGGATCCTGGGCAGGAGACCTTAAACAGTGAACTAAAACTGAATCTAGCTGGATCTTAGCAGAAATTATTTGGCTTTGTGGTAGAGTCCAACAACGTTATGATTGTGTGTAGTACCTTGAGTTCTGTATGTAGAACAGTTTAGCTGCATGTCTAATTTATGTATGTATTAAAATCAATTTATAGCAGTACATGCAGTCATATAAATATGATTTTTCTCAAGCGTGAAAGTTCTAAAAAATATTTCACTGCATATCTTGAGAAATAATGGCATACACATATAAAAGTGAAAGAGGACTAACTGTATGTGGCTAAAGATGGATGTCACTTTCCTGTGCAGTTCTGGATACCAACTTATGAGCACTTTCCCAAGGTCTCCTTTGATTTTAGAGACACTTATTTTATCTATTAGCACATGACATTATGTAACTTAGTAAAATGTGCAGAAACTACACATAGTCTTTGAAACCGGGACTGTTTGACTCTTTAACTTTCTTCTTGTTTTTTGCAAGAGGAGATACAATTATGTTTTACTGGTTTTAAGTAATCTTGATAAAATTGCATATGTACAGCAAACTAAAAAAAAAGTTTTACACTTTTTCTCCTGTAGGACAATATATAGGAAGGGCACTTCTCTTCTGCTGTGCACACTTGGAATATATGCTCTTATAAAGTACGAGAAAGTTTTTAGGTTTTACTTTAAAATAAGAAAAGATGAGAAATTAGTTATGCACACAGCTTATTTTAATAGTATTTAAAGAAAATGTGAAGAGTGGCTATAAATCTGAGCAAACTGAAAGTGATTATGACTAAGAATTACTTAATGGAGTTTATCATTTATTCTGTAATGAGAATGATTTTCTCACGTAAGTAAGAAATCCCCTTAGCTTGTGTTCTTCATGTTGTTGTTGATGAATGAGCTGCATTTTCTCAAAGAGAATTTCTTTGGATGTGCATCCTGGTTCTGGTGCATCTGACCAAGCTTTGGTCTGACATGAATGCAGTTTTCAACAAGGGCTGGATTTGTGCCAGCTCAGTTCAAGTGTAATGCTGTGGAATAATAAAACTTTTGTGCTCTGAGTCAGTGATACCGTGAGGTACGAGGAACAGGCTTTGCTGTATATATGGTGTTTCAGTCATTCTTCTTGCAAGTTAACGTCACTTATGTCGTCTGGTAGGGGAAAACAAATAGTCTTTGTAGATTATAGGATTTTTCAGATAATGTCATTCTAATTGTCTGTTAGTGTTATGGGCCTGGCATCAGTTCAGCACTTGGCTGTGTAGTGAAGAGTGGAGAAGTCAGTGGATGCCCAGCCCTTATGCTTAATTAGTATTTCACTTGACTTTCCTATTCTTGGAAACTAAAAAGGTATTTGAGTTTCATAGGCATATTTGAAGTTTTGAATGTGACCCATGCTTTGAGATGAGAAGGAATTGGTATTCTCCTGTGGTTTTCAGGCTCTGTGCTGTAAAGCCAAAACATTATCAGCATCGTGAATTTGGCATGTGTCCAGGTTTGAAAGATGGGCCCCAAGGCTCATTAAGCATTAAGATTTAGGTTCATGTGAGGACATTTGAAACAGTTTTATATGAATACAGAGTCCTTAATCTGTAAGTTTTATTGCTGTTTCATAATGAAGAGCTATTTATTACTATGGTTTAGATGAGGGGCCAAAGGTAACATAAAGCCTAATGCTAAGCCCATGATGAGAAGAGGGGTATGCTTGAGTACAGACAGGATGACCTATCTTTGTATTTGTGTTTTTAAAAAAATGCATTTCAACAGACTAAAGAGTAGAGCTTTCTCACTGATGCTTGGTTATTGGCAAGGCAGGAGACTGTGGAACACCAGCTCACTCAAAAGGAGTGTTGCTCAAATGCAAGGCAAGGTAATCCTGCTAAAAGTCTCAAGAGTGTATGTTTGAGAAAGCATATTTAGTAGTTTTAGGAAGCATGTCCATGGCCATTGCTACTCAGTGTAAAAACTATGCATTGATTGTAAATTTATAGGTGCATGAGATGCTCTTCACATCATCGGTCCCTGTGATTGTAGGTTCTGTATAAATAGCTTGTGAAGTTACTTACAATCTTCCCTGTTGCCTTTCTTGAGCTGTTTACAAGGCCTCTATTTTGTTCATATTTTTAGTTTTTGGCAGAGCAAGACTCATGCATTCCTGTGTTTGGAATATTGTTTTCTCAATACTACATATCTGCATAGGTCTTTCTTCACTTTGTACGTATTAGACAGGACTGTGAGCCCTTTATAGGACAAAGTCGGTTCTGTCCTGCTTGTTAAAAAAGCACCTTGTTCATCTGATTCTAAACAAATGATGTCAGGGGCATCATTAGCAATCACTCAAGAATGTTTTCCCAAAAATATTTTTGTGACCTCAGGAACATGTTTATATTTTGAAACTTCTTAGCCATGTCTTTTGCAACGAAATATTTTGACTTTTCATTGTTCACTGTTTCAAGGTGATTTGTTCATCTTTAATACTAGTAGTGGATTTTTCTGTTCTTTTCAGAATTTGCAGGCATTTTGGAGCCACCAGTAGAGCACGAGTTTAAAATATGTGGATACTGAAGCTGTATAGGCTAATAATTATCAAGTGCTGAAAGGCTGCTTGTTTGAATATAATTCTGTAAAACTTAATTTGAAGAGAGAAATATCTCTGTGAAGGTTTACTGTGGATAGAATTTCCTGAATTCTCAAATATGAAGTGCCCTTTTACTTATAGATCAGTTCATTAGTCAGCTTTTCTTTTTAGGAATGTGATCTGCTACTTGAGCAAAGAGCTCTGTTGGATACCTCTTGCTCCAGCCTGGATTGATCTGTGAACACACATCACTTCAACCTTTCTTTTCTCCATTTCTGAAGTTTATTCTATGAAAATACTTCTCTTACATTTCCTCCCAGAATTGAGGTCTATTTGGAGGCTGGGTTTTGGCAGCCATGCTCCGAATATTTTCTTAACTGACGCTTTCTTGCAAGAATTTCATGGGCAGTTTATTGGTGCTTTTCATTAGATCTTTTATCAACTGTTGCCTGAAACGCCTTCTCTTCCTGGCAGAAGTTTTTCAAATTCTTAGCTCATGATAAAAGACCCCAGAAAGGTCTAATAAGTTAGTCACACAGTGGCTAGCACTGATTTCAGCTTGTCTGTCCAGCTGTGGAGATACTTTATCTCCTGGAATGCCAAGCCTTGGGGAGAGCACGAGGAGAGCAATTGCTTCTCCCTGTACCTTTGAGAGCTGGTTGTTATCGGGGGAAGGAAGTGACCTAGCTTCTCTCTCTGCGTGGGAGTAGAGCAGCTTTCCACTTCCATCATGCCCTTTTGTTTCTATAAGGTAAGACAGATCTAAGGTTTTAGCTTCTGTGCTGTGTTACTGTGCTTCATTTAACAGGTAGCTGTTACTGGAGAGTCCAAGCCAGCATCTAACACAGGGGAAAGGGAGGATGAGTGTCTGGTTGCTCCAGAGGAGATTTAGATCAGATACTAGAAAAAAAATTCTCACCGAAAGGGTTGTAAGGCATTGGAACAGGCTGCCCAGGAAAGTGGTTGAGTTACCCCAGCAGTGCTGGGTTAACAGTTGGGCTTGGTGATCTTTGAAGTCTTTCCCAATCTCGATTACTCTATGTTGGACTGAAAATTACAAGAGAACTTTGAGAAGAGCAGAGAATTGTTCTGACTTAGGACAGGTACATAAGTGCTAGGGATGGTGGGCAGAAATCCCCACTTTTTGAAGGGTCTGAGAGTAGGTTGTGTATGTAGAGACTGAGGTTTTCTGGATGGAGCCTGAAAATTCTTAGTTGTGTCCTGGTTTGGGTAATTGTCTTCTGGATGTTTGGTGGGATTGTTGGGATCACTCAAAATGAGCCTAGGATTAGGATTGGGAGAGACTGGATATTAGGATTAGGGGAGGGGGCACAGGCTGGAGCTGCAGATGCAGTTGAAGCTGCCAGAGGAAGATACGTGCTGCAGGTTCACTCTCCTGAAAACTCTTTAGAGTAGGACATGGCTGGGGATGGAAGGCCCAGGGCATAAAAGTCCTTTGGTTACGATTGGTGGGGCAAGAAAGCATGGGACTGCAGTTGTCAGGGGCTTCTAGGAGAAGGTGTGGGTTAGTGTTTTTTCTCACCTGCAGAGTCTTTTCCTTGGGCCATGGCTGAGGATCTTGTGCCAGGTCCCCAAAGCAAAATGGTGATCGGTCTTGCTTGCCCAATATTTCAACAGAAAACTACCAGAGCTGATAAAACTTTACATATCAAGACATGTGCTCTATGAAAGTCTAAATTGGCACAGAAAATTTAGTTTGTGTATACAAGCCTATGTCAGAAGAGGTGTAGTTAGTGGATTTTTGAGAAGCAGGGATGGACAATAACTGTGTGAGTGAAGGTGACCATTGAGACACTGCACAAACAGCGCTTTTCAGCTGGCTTGGTAGCAAAGCAAGTTTAAACCACTCAGTGTTTTGGCATCTGGATTGTTACTCTAAATGAGGCAATAATTCAGAAGCAGTCAGTCTGCTCTGAAAGAAACCTCCCTTTGACATATTCTGCAGCAAGCAAGTCCTGGGGGCTTTGGTGCCAGACTGCTTAAAAATGCTTCCAACAGAAGACAAACTTTTTAATAATAATTTTAATTTCTTCCTTAGTGTTTTCCATCTTGCCCCATCCCATTTCCTCTCTCTTCAGCCTCAAAATGGTAACCTAAAATGTTGTTTGTTCCCTACTCCTGTCCTTCCTCTCGATTTATCCTTCTCCCAGATTTCACAGGGAAGTCTGTACAAGCCATTTTGAAGATTTATTTAGAATGGGTTTTGGCATTTGAAGTTTCCAGTAAGAACTCTTTATTTTGCCTTCTATTAATGCTTATGACTTTTAATCTGCATCTGCAATATTGGTTATGGTGCTGATGCATTCACGTTTGAGTAATAAAGAAAACGGGATGCTTTAGCTAATATATTCTTCTTTTCCTGAGACAGAATAGGCAGACTGAGGATTGAAATCACAAGAGAAATCACAGTATTTGGAAAGAACTCCTCTGGCAAAAAAAGAAGATATCTTAAATTGCCTGGTGTAGCAGCTAAATGGAAAATAGTAGTTTTACAAAGTTGCTACTGTGTGAGGTTAAACATACCATAATATCTTTTTCGGAGAAAAAAAGGGGGTTTTTTTTCCACCTGTGAGATAAAATAATGGCTCTAGAAGATAGGCAGTTCTTTTATTGCCATTCTCTTCATCTAATGAGGAAAAGTGATTTTCTTGTAAATAGAAGTATATTAATTCATTTGGTTTTAGGACATTACTGTTAGATTCTACCTTAAGCAGGAGAGGAATATATAGCTGTCTGTATGAGCTTGGGTTATGGAGTTTTTAACTTCAAGAATATTAAAAAAATGCCCCCCCCCAGCTCCCAAAAGTATTGTTTATATTGGTTTTGATGGTACTCTCAATACATGATGGTGTTGGAGATGGGGGAACTTCAAGAATGTAATAACGTGTACAATTTAGGACAAGTGGGACAGAAGCTTTACTATGATCATAGAAAACTGAGAATAGCATCTGCCGCTCTGCTCCCCTGTTCTGTCCAAATGATTGCAGAAACCCAACCTATATATAGTGTTTCAGGGAGACACAAAGGGAAAGAGGTGAGGAAAAGTGATCATTTCAATGTTCACAAAGCCAGATGTTCACTCCGGGAGGGATGAACGCCTTTATGAGCTTGCAAACTGCCACAGTCCTAAGGAATCAAGCCACAAATAGCATGCCACTGTGGAGAGATGGCTCTTGGTGGAGCTTTGAGCAGTGGCGCTCCTCCTGTTACCCTAACTCAGAAGTAGGGAGCTAGAAACAGTCACAGACTGTTAGCTCTTACTTGAAAGGAATATGCTTTTTGTTTGGATAAACTTCTCAGCCAGACCTCTCAAATAATAAATATGAATAATTTTACCACCACAGTAAGCTGCCAGAACAGTCTGCTCTTGAAGGGAGACCATGTCAGCCCCAAATGAGGCTCCTCTCTTCCATAGAGGTATTCTAATTTTCAGAGAGTTTTAAATTTAAGCAGACATTTTTTCTCTTCAAAGATCTTAAATTTTAAGACCATGTCTTGACGTGATGATTTTCTTCCTAGGGGATGGAACTGGTTGAGTTTTTCTTTGGATAAAAGGCATTATGGTTTTCTCTTAGGGGAAGGGTGGTGAAGACACAGTGTTTGTTGCAACAGGATTTTACAATTAAAATTCCCCACTTTTAGATGTTTGGTCATTTTTTTGAGTATTCTAACAATGAGCCATGTCTCATAGCATGCTCATGGGTGGTGAGGAGCTTGGATTTGGGGATTTGCTAATCTTTGGATACTGAACAGTGTTCAACTGTGGTATCACTGGCCTAATAGTATTTCCATGATGAGATGGGGGGTTTATGGATTCCCTTTTTATTTGTCTTCTCGCATTTATTATTTATGGGGCCCTCCATTCAACACAATACATGGAAGGTTGGCATTTAATTTCAAGTTAAGGTGAAAAAAATAGACAGGCCACCCATGAAGTGTACATCCTTTCTCACTTTCCTGCAGTGCAGAAACTGCCAGACCTGGATACCTTCTGGGTTTTTGCTCTCAGGCCCTTCCAGTCATGTACACAGATAAGGCAGGCTGATGTGTCAAAATTCACCCAGAATCTGGGTCACTGATGTGGTCTAGATCAATTTAGAATTTAAAGTAAATACTGTTGAGTTACTGTGCTGTATATATTCATCCTAGTCTTTCTTCATTTCAATGATGGAATTTGGATGTCCGTGTATGTTTGCAGAAGGGAGAAGGGGAAGATTATTTTTTGTCCAGCCACACTGAAATCCTTATGTCCTGGGGGCAAGTGTTTAATAATTTGGATTTTGTGACTTACCACTCATAAAATACTCCTTTCTCATAACAGGTTGCTGAATGCGATAAAGCCAGGATTGGTAAAAAAGATCAATAGACTGCCGACCCCTATTGCAGGTTTGGTGAGTATATCAAACGAAGGCAAACATTTCAGTGCTGCTTTTTGCACCTTGACATTGACTTTGTGATTCAGATAGCAATTATTTTTGTAATTTGAATTCTTCTAGCCTAGTAAACTCAGACAGTCCCTCTGAAATTGGAATGCTCTGTGTAGTCACCTTAAGACCTTTCAGTCTTTTTTTTCCCAGAAGTAGGCAGTATTCAAGTGGCAGGGTATATTTTTAGAGGAAGATGATCTTCTTGGTTATATATCACCTCTCAGTTGTGGCACTAGCTTTAGAGAAACTGGAATGCATGCATTAGAAGCCACCGCCACAAAAAGATAGTTTTTGGAAAGGAAGAAAAACTTCTGGTATATTTTGTCTCGTTTTCCCTTTCCCCAAAATACCACAGTCTGCAGATAACATTCATTGTGGGACTATCTGGGGAACTATTTCATGTTGACTTTGAGGGCAGAGCAAAATTTGGCCATACTGTGTTGCAAGCAAGGAAGACCACAGTGGATGTGCTGACAGCTCATGGGCTGTCGGGAGCGCTGGGTGCTCAGCGGGTCACCTCAAGAGGTGGCACAGTCCTGTGCATGCTGGTGGGGCAGAAGGTGGGGTGTGAGTGCTTGTTGGGTCTAACAGGATTAGCCACAGGGAAATATGGCTGTATTGGTTTTACCTACAGTTGTAATTGGGAATAACAGGGTCATGAGCATGTGGAAGATGGCCATCCTCTATTTAGACTCATCGTATATGTACATGGTTCCTTTGTGTTCTGTTCACATTGTGGCTTATACAACATTCAGAATATATTACTTGCTGATAGCTGAAGTTAACATTCCTTTGAATAAAGGGCATTAAAAAGTTTCAGTGTATCAGAAATCATGTTAAATTTGCTGTTAGATTAGATCTATAATTTTGTTACACAGCCTTTGAGGCTGGGTCTTTCAACCTGTAGATTGACAAGGATATTTCTGCATGAATACTGTCTGGTTTTAGAATCTCATTTTTGATCCCCACCACCCTTTCTCTAAAGTTTCCTTGAGTGCCTTTCTTTTGCCTCTAAAATCCATCTAGTTTTGTTCCTTTTCAGTCCTATTTGAAAGGAATATTTGACATAAACAGCTGAAAAAAACATACCAGTAGTGCAGTTTTCTTTTTCTTGGCTTGCTTTCAGGAAAGACTCAATTTTTGTTATGACTGTTTTAAGAAGATGATATTGAATTACACTGGGTTTTTCCTTATTCACGTGTAAAATCCCATCAGTAAGGTGGTTGTAGTGGGAAGAACATAGGAAAAAAGTCATTATGTGTGTGTATTTTTCTCATTCCTTGAGATAAAGCTCTCTAGCAAGATGTTCGTCTTCCAAGCATTATGAAAAAAAGGTATTTTCAGGATACTGATGGTACAGCAGATTTTTTTGTGTTGTGATTTATCACCTCTGTACCTGTGTCCTCTGATTTTCTTTAGTAACTACTTTTCTAAATATTTTTCCCAAAAAATAATTTGGCTATTTAAAAAGTTTGCTGTTTCTGAGTTCTTGAACATTACCAATGGATATTTTAAACTACTGTTCTGTGAATAAATTGCTCCCAACAAAACAGTCAAAATTTCCCCTTGTTTTCCAAGGTGTCTCATGCCATAGCTGCTGACTTTTGTTGCCATTTGTAGTTACAGTGGTAAGGAAGTGGCTGCTTTTAGGATTGCATGTGAATTTAAATGATCAAGTGTTCTTTCTAGTCTGTTATGCTTATTTATGGTGTATTATTTAAAAGCACAGCCATCGGGGGGTGTTTGAGTACAGGGTGCATCCTTTTCTTTTCACTTAACTGTACCATGCCTATGTGTCTGAAAAAAAAATTAAAATATTGACACTATGGTCTAGAAGCAGTTATACTTCCTAGGTAGTTGACCCTATATAAGAGACATTCCTTATTAATTGCCAATTTTTCTTTATTGTCTTAGTTTTTGTTGACTTGATATAATAAATAGTTACTACTTTCCAGTTGTTTCACCCCAGCAAGCGTGATTTCCTCAAGTACAAGTAGAAATGCTGTGAAAGCTTCAGTATATGTGCTTGTATATGTGCTTTTAAATCCTAGATACTGCTTCTGCCTAAGATGTGTTACCTAATTATTGTAACAAAATTAATTTAGCTGTAGCTGATAGAATAAGTATTCATTTCGCTAGGAGTGTGTGTTTTCTTTCATACAGAGTAGGAGCTAAAACTTATGAGTAATTCCGGAGTATTCAAAGTGCCTCTTGTTTCATCTTTAACTCCAGAGACACAAAGATTTATTTATTATGTAGCTCTACAAAATGTCAACTTGAGTCTAATTCTCCAGATATAGTCTATTTTTCTCCTTTGTTATGGTAAGGAAAAATTAGGATCTGTCCTTTATTGAAGGAAAATGACAGTGAACTTGAAGCCCATATCAGACACAGGCTGAGGTGTTCACTTGGGAGTACTATCAGATATAAAAGTTTTGCCTGTATTTCATGTTTGAGTGTCTTCTCACAACGCTTCTGTAAGTATTTTGTATAACTGATTTGGTGTTGACAGACTGAGTTCTTCAAACTTTACCTGGCATTTAAAACTAGATGAATCTGCAGTTACTCTGAAATTCTCACCAGTTACTTACTCATGTATTTTGAGAGGGAATAATTTATTTGTAGATCTTGCATACCAGAACAGCAATCATTTAAGTAAAATTTATTGGTTATAGTGCTGTGGTGTTAAAGTAAGAACTTAAGGATCTGAACACCACCATACTTAGCACAGGGCATATAAATACACAAAGATGATCTTTGTCTACTTGCAAGTCTAAGTCAGGATGTGGATTGTATGCAGCATTACATATAGAATTACATATGTTCAGCTTGGCAGGCTTGTTTGTAATTTGCTTTGATCTCCAGAAGTGCCGACTGCTCCTGTTATCACAGCAGAAATGATACATTGCTTTAATGAAAGAAAATGTAGGACCACTGCTTTGGTATTCAGACGCACAGTATTAAATCTGATGAAATGTTTTCTCATTCTTGTTCGGTACTCATTTATCCCAAAAGCTAATGCTCCCACCAAAAAGCAAATTCACAAAACATTCAAAGAACACATTACGCCTAGGTAGCAATAACAGGCTTTACTAAAAGCCTTGTTGCCAGCAGACATTTTCTCATGTGAGAAATTGATACTGAGCATCTTTGTTCTAAGATTGTCAGGTTTCTAACATTGTCATTTCATGCATTTAATTGTAGAAGTCTGGAGAACTGTTTTGGCTGAGTTACTAATTAAAAACCATCTGGGAGCTGCAGAAGACTTGCAGAGATGTATTAGAGTACAATAAATGTAATTAAATGACTTTTACAAAACCAGCAATTTTTTCAGTGAGTTGCTGTTGGTTTCTTTCATTTTGTATGACATTCATAGTGAATACAACTAATTTTTAAGGTTCCTACTAGTTGCAGTTTTGCACCTCTATACCTTATTATCTGTTCTGTAAAAAATTACCAGCATCACTGTAGATAAGCTTTGCTCTATAATACAAACCACTGTGTGTTGACTTTCTTTTTCCCTTAAAAAGATTCCAACTTTTGCTTCCTGTCCCTGAATAATGTCACTCTGTGAGAAAAGAAAAGTTTTCTGCCTTATCTTTTGTTTGACAGGATTTAGGAGAGTTTATAGCATTACTTCAGTTCCTTGAACAATCCCCACAGGAGCTCAGACACTTACTTCAGAGGCTGTGTGAACGATTCTCACATATAATAGGAGGAAGTAGTCAAGACAAAGATGGAGAGATGAACTTTAGCTTGGATCTTGGCTCATGTTTCAGCGCTACTGTGTTTACTGTGGCATCCAGTTTTCAGTTTGTTTATGGTCCTTAACTTTGTGACATATGTATGATATAGCACTGGAAAAAATAGACCTGCAGAAGTCACCTGGTTGCATGGTTATTGCACCAAGATGAACAGAGCCATAATGTGCTGCTTAAGAAAGCTCGTTCCTTTGAAAGCTCAGTTGCCTTTTTTTCCCTCTTTGTTTTCCCAGGAAGTTTCTTTTGGCAGTGTTCTCTGAGAGCTTGCCATTACCCTTATTAAGAACAGCTATGTGTCTGCTGGTGCTAGTAGTTTGTTTTTATGCTGTAATATTGCACAAACTGTAAGTTTGGGGTTTTTCTATCTTACATGTTATTTCAAAGAAATATCATTATGTTAGCTTTCAGGAGTTTAAATATAGCAAATGAGATCTTGTTATTCATGCAGGTATGAACCTCAAAATAAAATTAGAAGACCCAAATAAAGTATAGTGTGTTTCACACAGTTAAAAATAATCAGCAGAGATAGAAAAATATACAAAACTTTAACAGATGTGCATTATTTTTTATCACTCTTTCCATTCATACTTCCTTGTTACTAATTTTTTTCTTTAAAAATTATCTTCTGTTTTTTTCTTTTAAATTTATCACTTTCCCTTTAATTCTAGTCCTTTCTAGAAAAAGCCTGCTCCTATTTTAATATATAGATTCATAATATATGATAATTTCTGTTTCCTTGTTTTGTACTACTATTCTCTGCTGAACATACTCATTTCCCAGCACAATTGTATTCATTAAAAAGTCTAGCTGAGTAAGTTGTGGTACATGTGAAGTAAACAAAAGCAAAATTTCCTGACTATCTAAAAACAATAAGTTCTTGGCACTCACATTCCACAAGCATTTTTGTCAATGTTGACGGAAAACAAAATGTCAACAGCATCGCAAAATACTGTGCAAATCTTCTGCCGTGTTTTCTGTGGATCTGTCTTGCTAAATAGTAATTGGTTTCTTTACACCTCTTGTGGCTGCTTTCAGTTCTGAAATCTGAATGTTTGACTAATGCAATATTTATGGTTGGCCAGTAGTTGAGAGCAGCACTGTGTGCTTTGGCTCATCCCATACTGTAATATATAATGAATCTCTTCACTAAAGCAGGAGTATCCCTAAAAAAAAATGGTCAGTACCGTGTCCTTGTATTCTTTGTGTTTGGCATTTTACTCCCCTAGCTTTCTAGACTGCCTTCAAATTGATTTTTCATTTAGATTTGCTTGCCTTGGGTGTCATCTGAGCTGGACAGAATTACTGTATAAAGTTCCTGTTTAATGAATTTAGCTGTATGTTGTATTCATAAACATTCTGAAGTTACACAAAGAATATAAAAGCAAACTAACAGGTGTTTCTTAACCACATTGTTTGTAAACAGAGTCTGTGTGGAACAATCTGCAGTGAAGCTGTAGTTAATTCATTGCAGAAGAGGAAAACAGCCTTCAGTTCAAATTTGTCAGGAAGCACAGAGAAAGCAGTATTGGGGGGAAAACGAGATACAAACAGATAAAACCTAAAAGTTTATATGGAAATTCAGCTATTTTTCTTTTTTAAGAATTGCAAGTTTTTATTGCTTCCAATTAACCTTACAAATGCTGTCCAGGAAGCATTCCTCTCCTACCATTTAGACTAGCAATACAAATGCAAAATACAGTGCTGGCATCTCATTTAATATTTTACTGATTAAAATGGCTCTGATTACTCTGGTATGTTTGGTTTGGTTCCAAAACTCTCAAACATTTGATGCAGGAAACTAATAATTGATCTGACACCAAATGTACTGGAGACATATTCCACTCCTGCACTTGGGTTCAGCCTCTGTTGCCTGGCTTCCAAGTTGTACTATAAACTGATGTGTGCACGAGTGGCTGAAATAATAGGAAATTCATAAAAGGCATGTACTATAGAAAGACAAACAAACAAAACAAAGGGAGGTAAATGACCCCACCTTATTTGTTTGTGATGGTCCGAACTGCATTTAACTGTAGCACACAACCTCAGAGAAGTGAGTTCAGCCACCTCCTAGTAGTGTTCGTGTTCACCACCTCTGTATGGCTCACGAGTTGTCCCTAATATCCATGGGTGATCACTTCTTCCCTCAGATACCATCTGCACTCTTGTGTTTCTAGTGGCTGGAGGTGAAACTTGAAGAGAAGAACTTTGTTCATTTCCAAATTGCCCATTATTGATCCCTCAGGTGTTTTTGTGTGCTTCCTGCATGTCTGGCCCCAGCCAGACCCACCCAGGAGTTTGGCAAACCAACCTCACTGCTGCCCCTAAAGTCCCATCTTCTGGATGCTTCCTTGGCTGGAGTGCTTACAGTGCACTCAATAAGCTAAGCTGTTTTTTGGCTGGGACCACTCCTTGTCATGCTAAGGGTACTGGCCCTTTCTGCCAGTGTCCAGGAGTTTGTCCCTTGCTGTAAGATGAAGTCTGTCAGTACCCAGGGTGCCCTGAACAGTTTCCTTGTTGGATCAGAACAGCACCAGCCATGATGGGTAAATATTTGCAGGACACATGTGAAGGATGGCTGTGATCCATAGCTGCTGTGGACATATGCAGACTTTGTCCTGTTGTTGAGACCTCTTCCCAGACTAGACGGGTTAGGCTTCAAAGGTGCAGCATTTTCACAGTCAGCTTAAGCTGTGCCCTCAGCCTGCTGAGCTCTGCTGCTGAGAATGTCAGGACTTGGTTTGGCCAAATGCTAATAATACTTGTAAGCTCTTTGTGGCAAGGATCATCTGTTAGTCTGTTTTTGTCTAACACCTCACCCCATGAGTCCTGCTCCATGGCCAGGACTCTTAGACAGTATGTTAATACAAATAATAAATAACAGTTACAAAAATATCACAAGCATTCCTCTGTCATTCACAGCCTCGTTTTAGTCTGCTCTCCCAACAACTGTGAGTTTAAATCAGTAGATTTATAATTAGCTTTATTCACACTGAATAATTTAGAATGTTAATATGCAAATTTGGAGGCCAGGGGAATCTTTTCTATGATAAAACCAAGAGAGGTCACTGCAGAGGATGTCCTTTTTTGAATGTTTGTTTGGGGTTTTTTGCTGTATGGAGACATCCATTTTCCCAGGCTTAGTATGCTTTAGGAAAAAGTTTTTGATTAAAAACAAAGAGTCTACATGTTTAGGGCTATCAAGTGACTTTTCAAAGATGTTATTTATAAAATATAATAATGACTGTTTACCTTTTTTTCTTCTTTTTCTTTTTTTTTCTTTTTTTCCACAGAAAGTTTAGTAAACTGAAGGATTCCAGGGATAAGTTTGAAAATTGCAAAAAGGAGAACGTTGCTACTGCCGAAGTGATAATGCTAGGCAGCTGAAATGTAAACTTGCCCTTATCATGGCATTAACTTGTATTATAAAGGACAATCTTTCCTTGGTTTGGGGAGGGCTGCTGGCTTCCAGGAAGAGCTCATATTGTACCCATGAAAAATGTAGGTTGCCCACTGGAATAGCTGTTAGATTTGCATTCAGATGCTGGAGTCCTTCTGCAAGTTCAGCCATGACTTGCATTATGTTGGTTTAATAACACATATTAACTGGAGTGGGCAGCTGACCTGGCTAAAAGATACCTTTCGTCTTACAGCATGAAGAGAAATGCAGACAGGAGGGAAGGAAGAGGCTCCTCTTGGAGCCCAAGCTCCTCTTGGAGTTGGGAAAAGAGTTGTCATTCCATTGGTTTAAAATAGTTCTGAAACTGCAGCTACAGAGTTTAAACTTAGATGCACTCCTTAAGGTATTGGCCAAAAGCAAAGGACAGAGGAACCTGGGAAAGTCTCAATCTCAAATCCTTCGTTTAAAGGTTGTCTGTGTTTAAAATTACACTTAGTAGTATTCTCACTCCCTAATTCTGGAAAGCCTCTCACAGGTTGGAGTCTGTAGGTCTGCACTATAAATACCATCTATGATCCCCAACTATCTTTTCCAGTGACATGTAGCCTCTGCTGCAGGGAACAGCTAGATCAATCTTGATAACCAGATAACAGCAGCACTGGAAGTGTGAAAAGGGAGGGCACCTTCCCAGAAGCTCTTAACCTGAGAAGTCCTTTGGGTGGCAAGCAGGAAGAGTTTTCACAGTACAGCCAGACCAACAGATTGGCACCTCAAAATGTGAGCTCAAGCTCCCTTGACCTTCTCTTGTGAAAAGAGAACAAGCAACAGTCTGCTGTGACCCCAGCCCTTGGGCTGAAGATGGTGGCAGAAGAATGCTGTCTCTAATCCCCTCGCTGGCTGCAAATCAGCTTGGTGAAGTCTGTTGCGGTTAATGTCTGCTAGCAACTGTTCGCACTGTTTCTATGCTGAAAACCTTTCTGGGCACTCTTAAGTGGATTTATTTTAGATGATGTGCATGTTACTAGCAGGAGCCTACGTGCTGAATGCAGATGATGGAACGTGTCTTGATCCAAAGATCACATTGCAGTTGTTTCCCTGACTTAAAGCAAACAAGCAAAAAGGAAAAGTAATGGAAAACTGGTGCCTTAAAGGTCCGTGCAAAGTGATTTCTTTAGTTTAAGAGCCCAGTAAAATTCTGTAGTCTGGTGCTGTGGTCAAGAGTTCATAGAGGTTGAAATACCTGACACTGAATTCTCCTTGTCTCTGCATTCCTCACTGCTCCTGGATTAAAGCCACTTTCTTCCTGCTTGGCATGGTACTTTCCAATTGTAATGTGTTTCCTCTTAAATGTCCAGAAGTCTAATGGTACTATTGTAAACCTGTTAAAATTAATGCTGCAGAGGAAACAGCTTAGTTAATTGCTTATGGAAAATACTGTGATAGGCTGAACTATCTGACTGAGGGACATCAAAACCATTAACTGTTTACCTTGTGAAAGCTGAAAAACCTTGTGATATTGTGCAAATCTACCACACAGTTCAGTAGGAGAATCGCACATTCATTTATGGACAAGCAATATAACTAATGGTCTAGAAAATTAATATTGAAATACAGAGACACTCCTTATCTCTTTGGAGTGGTGTCCTTTGTTAAAGTCCTCACTATTGCCATGTATTTGTTTGTTTCTTCATCCTCATCTTCATGTGGGAAGCACTATTACTTAGATGGCGAATGTCTGTTTTTCTTTGGAGCAATAGTGCACACTGATTTATTACTGCGTGATGTGTGAAAGGGAGTTTTCTTTTCAGGCTTTTCAATGAGGGGAGAGTATTGTACTTACTGAATGTGTGCATGCATCCAAGTGTGTACTGAGTTCAGCTCAGCTTTTTTCAGTCCATTCTGTTACACTATTTCTTTAACTCGGCTTTCCTCCTTTGATTTGTACTAGTTCTCATGGACAATTTAGAACCAAGCCTGTGTTACCCCATAAGGCTAATAGTAAACACAATGTTTTCCCCCCTTCCTCTTTCTCTTCTTTTTTAGTCATAATGTTGGTATTGTTTGGTCTCCTTTTACTGCTAAAGAGATGTTACTTGACTTAATATGTTGCAAAGTGGTATTGGTGTGTTAGGAGGCATTTTGGACTGAGTGCCAGATTGTGACACTTACCCTTGCACCTGTTGTGGGGCAAAAAATTTCAGGCCTTAAACTGATAGGCCAGGCTGCTGATGCTCTTGCTGCTTGCCATTTTTAACTCTTGGGTTGGATGGGTGCTGTGTAGCTTGGCTGCACAGCCAACAAATCCTATGGGTGTTACCAAGTATTCCTGGATGTTTCTCATACCTTTTCTTAACAAAAGCTGCCTCATTGCTGTTGTCCTTTGAATACTATTTCTAGTTTAGTTGGAAAGAAGTTTAGTGGTTTTTCCAAAACCAATCCCAACTTCACCACTCCTTCCTAGCCAATGGCATTAGGGATCTTAGAGCTAATGCCTGCTGTTGGCTAAATTACCTAAATTGTCAGTAGGTCATTGAATTGTCCTCTTTGCACTCAAGCCCTGGTATAATGAAGTTATAGAAGTTCCTGTGAGGCTGCTTGGTGAGTGCCTTCAGGGGGAAGCTGCAGGTCTGACTTGCTGGTAATGGGCACGAGAAGATGCAGCACAATAAAAAGCTCAAGTGTCAGTGGGACATAGGCTTACTCTGCAGGCAGCACCCAGTCTTTGGCTGACTACAGGAGGGATCCAAGGTCATTTTGGCAACTAAAGAGAGCTGAACTGTGAAGCAGGGCTGTTTCCTTGGCCAGCAGTGCATGGATCAGGAATGCTGGTCAGTGATTTTTTGGTTTTAACCTTCCTGTCCTTCCTATCTCTCCCCTGTCCTGCAGCCCACAGCAGTGAATAGGACCATGCTATAAATGCTCTCTGCCTCTCAGCTTTTCAGACCAAAGCTGGCAGACATGCTAGATAAGAAGTGTGACGTTTATGTATTAATTTCTGAAGTTACAGGGATCAGCCATAAAGTATTAGCACCACTATACAGTATGTCCTCTGTTATTTAAAAGGGAAGATAGGTGGATAGGTTCAGTTATTTGAGGTTTCAAGTAATCCAGGGCAATTTTCAGTGTAATTAATACATGTCAGGAATTTGACCCTTGTGGGGATAACACAAAATTCTAGATAACTGAGGTGATACTGTAAACAAGTTGTGAAAGTTGTGCCAGAAGACTGTCTGCACAGGTCAGTAGCACCAGCTAATAAAATATCTCAGCTTTTGATCTAGAAAAATATTTCATGCAACTTTCACTTGACATCTGCAGAAGCAAAAAAACCTCTTTATTTTTGTACAATTCATGGATGTTTTCTTTCATTAAGTTTCTCCTGTTACCCCTAAGGAGGTCAGATTGTAGTTCCTTCTTAAACTATAGCAAATGCATGAAAAGGAAAACTTGAAATGTTCTGGGAGAGCCACATGCACCAGATACAGATACACTGTTCTGCTGTACTGTTTGTTTCTTTCCAAAGAAAATACAAGCAGATCAAAAAAAAATTAGTAACTACTACTACAGGCTTGGTACTGTATATTGGGAACAATCTATTTTCTGATATTTCAGAAAACAAATTATGAACAAATGCAGGAATTGCATCAATCATTGGCACAACTAGTTGCAAACTGGTAAATAAAACAGAAAGGTTCCCAGGGAGTGCTGTCAGAGCTCTTACAAAAACCTCTAAAGAGGTAAAGAGAAGTAGGTACATAATTAAATGTTGTGGGCCAAAAGAACACATAAAATTTGTAACCAAATTCAGTGTTTACTGACAGAGTAACATTAAAAAAAGTAACATGACATAAAGTTTGTCACAGGAGGCTGAGTTTTGTTTTGCTCTGTAGGTTTGAGAAGTCAGGCTAGATTGATCTTCTCCCGTAGCGTACATGTCTGTATTTTATTTTTACACTGCTGAATAGTGACTGGGTGGAATCTGATATGCCAGTGGACTAGAGTTTTAGACATGGAAGAAGCAAGATAATTACATCTTCTTGGACAACTGCTGCAGTCCAACAAAAATTTGAATAAGCAAGGTATTAGCAGAAATATTTTAGAATGGATGATGCTTTATCTTCAGCAATATTGCAGCAGTTTTTCCTTGTTCTTTTATTTTATCTGAAACAACCCAAAGAGCAAAATTCAATCCAATATTATGATAAGTTTGAAGGGAGTTTAGGAACTGTATCATCAGACCTGCCTGGCTTCCATTTCTGTGCATCTCAGAACTTTGAATGACAGAGTCAGCGCTGACCAAAATCCATTTTCCTGCAAAGTATCAACTTACTGATATGAATCTCCTCTTCCCTCTTATTCTATATGGCACCCCAAATCAATGTCTTCAGGAGTTTGTAATTAAGAAAAAAAGATGCAGTAAAATGGGACAGAGAGGAACAAGATGTTTGTCAGTACAGTGTTATCAGCAAACTGAGTATCTGTCTACCATCAGCATTTTAAAGGCATAACTAATGCAGAATTTTGGGGAAGATGATGGAATAGTTATTATGAAATTTAGAGGAGGCTACTCATAAACATGAGGACTGTGTGTGAGAAAATCCAAAATCTGCCTAGAATCAGCACCCACAGTATTAAACTAGGTTGGCTAGTTCCCAGGGGTGTTTGAGACCTTAAATGCTCTTTAGTCCTTACCCTCTGGTTGATCAGAGATTAATCCCTTGCTTTTTTAAATACTATTACCCAATCTCTTGAGCTACCCAATCCTGATTAAAATTTACTTTCTAAATTATGATCCTAGAGAACTGAAACTCCTTGAATTCCAGACCTTTACATATTTTTTGAAGAACTGAGAGTTCTTGGTGTTCTCACACTCGCGTCAAAAATTCTTGCAGATAATTTATCTTCCCAAGTTCACCTTGCTTATTCTTTTTCTTTTGGCTGAAATTTGAGGAGCAATACTAGAAACCCAGCACTTAAACCTTAATACAAACTGTTATGTAAATTACACACCAAGAACCTCAAAGATTGTGGTCAGTGTTCTCCATCACAACTTCCAATATAATTTACTCTCTTTTAAAAGCAGCGTAAAAATATTCTTGTCTTTTATAACTTGGCAAGTAGGAGAAATAAAGTCTGAGGATGGGAAGTAAATAAGAGGAAAAACAGTCAACTACTGTATCAGGATAATGGAAGGTGGAGTTTAGGATATGCCAGAGAATGCAGAACCCTGGATAACCTCTGTGGGTGTGGGCAACTCACTGAACAGACTACTTGGCAGCTCTCACCCTTGCTCAGGATAGCCACATCAGCTCTTGCAGGAGAGCAGCTTGATGCCAGTGCCTTTCCCATTTGAGGGCAAATGGCCCAAATGGCCTTAGCAGTGCAGCACAGCACATTTAGGGATTTCCAGGTAGCCAGAAAGCCCCAGAAAGTGGGTGCTGTTTAGGTGGTAGCTGACTTTCCACAGTCTCTGCAGTCACAAGTATGGTGAAGCCCCTGTGCAGCTCTGGGCTGGCTGGCATGTACACAAAGAGTATGCAGAACATGTGTGACCAGGTCTGGGGCCTCCTGGGTGGGTGAGCTCCTGTGCTGCAGTTTGGGCAGTGTTCCTGCATCACCCTGCATAGCTCTGTAGCCCCTGTGTTTGGGTGGGGCTACATCTGTTGACCTTGTAAACCCCAGGTAGCTCCTAGTAGAGTCTCCAGATTTAAGGGTTGATTTGCTTCAGCGCAGTGCTGAGCATCAGCTGTGTCAGTGCATTCAAGCAAGCCTGTGTCTGATGGATGTATTCCCCAGCTGCCAGGAAGGGCAGTGTAGAAATGCTTGCCAAAGCCAGAAAGTCCTGCTGGCCTTGAGCAGGTTTTGGGTAGCCATGTGTAACATTTGCATTCCCCAGAAATCTGCGCCTGTGGGAGTGGTTTGGAGACGTGAGCTGGCTGGGGACTGGGACTCTGCAGTGCTTTAAATCAGCTAATTTGCTGGCAGCTTCTTATTGGTGTTGAAGCTAGTACAGCTGCTTTCATGGTCTTTGATGCCCACCCCAGTAATCTTGCTAGACTCTCTCTACTGGTTCTGCTGTCTACATATACCTCTCTCTGATCAGCTCTGAGTCCTGGCCCTTTGTTGAGGAAAGGAAAAAAATCTTATTTATGTTAAATTTACAATTTTCTTTTATATGGTCTCATCAGCTAAGTTTTATTAGTTTTTTTTTTTAATGTGGCTTTAAATTGAAACAGTTTTCAGAAGTAGCAGATGAGCAGTTAGAAGCTTGTTATTTGATGGTACATGAACATCTCTGCTGGCCTTATTTGTTGTGAGCAGGAGCCACTGGTTATACCCAAGTAAGCTGAATTATAAGCATGATGGGCTCTTTTCTTCAAACAAAGAAAAGTTTATCTCAGGTCTGGCAAAGACAGAGGATATGGCATTGACTGAAGTTTTAAGAATAAATTATCAGTGATAGCTGATTTGTTTTCCTCTTCGGTTCCCTTCACCAACAAACAAGACAAGCTATTTTTGCCATCTTCACTGCTTAGATCCTGTTTCTAAAGACCTGATGTGATCCATGTGATGAACACGTCTTCCTACCCTTGTTGCTTTGTGTATTCTGATGGTAGAGAGGGTGTTGCAGTACTACACCTCTAATGTGTTGAAGAAAACTGAACAGCAGGAATATCAGTCCTGTCAGAGGACATATCCTTTCCCATCCTCTGTTCTGCTGTTCTGAGGAACCAAAGCAAAGACATTGTGAAAGAGCTGGGAAAATATTTTGCAATAGGAATGCACCATATTAAAGAAGTCTTCCTTTCTTTCTCTCTTGCTTTAATCATTCATTCTATTCCATTAATTTAAGGAAATTCTGCTTCTTAAATACATTATATTATTGTACTACATTTTATTCCTGAAAGCTTAGTCTTCCCAGCTGCAAATTACACTGGCGTTCAGATGTAATCCATGAATCCTGATTTCCAGATGGCTCTTCAAAGCCATGCTTGCATGACCACTATAGACTTAGTGAACAGTAGCAATTTAAGTAATTTAAGTAGGCTATTCTGTGTAGTCAATCTAGGTTTGCAGCTACAGTAGCTTCAGGAATAGTCATGCTACTTTTGAATCTAGAGACTGCTTACTGATGGTTGAAAAGAAATAGAAAAAAAAAATCACTGCCAGACTATTGGGTAGCTCATCTTGCCATGAATATTTACCATTAGAAAAACCCACCAAAGATGGAGATATTCAAGATCACTGATAATTATGGGCATGCCATCTAGACACCGAATGTATATTTTCATATCTGGGAAAGAAACAACAGACACATGGATACAGTATTGTAGTATTTAATAATTCCAGCTGTTATACTGTATATGCTCAAAGTCTCGAATGGGCACGGATCTACTGAGCATATTTTTGCACAGATATTTTTATTGTCTGTAAAATTCACTTGCAGAAAATTGAAAATTATTCATTTTCTTCCCCTTCCTTTTCCTCACCAAAGTAATTCTAGACACCTAAATATGAAAGCTTTCTGTTTATTTTTTCAGTAGAAGTAAAAACAACAAGGTAGGTTTTTCCTGGGAAATGTGCTGGAACTTCATTCAGTAGAAATAGCCAATTAAAAAAAATTGTGGTTTTTGGATTTGAACAGCTTCTTTTAGAAGTGCTTTAAGGAGACCCCAACCTGAACATTTAAGAAGTCCAGCGTGTTTTATGTGATGTTGGCATGAAAACGTAAAGCTGTGAGTGGGGGGAAAATGTGTGTCAGGTATCGTGTAACAGCAGCAAAAAGATTTCTGATGTTTATCAAACCTTGAACACCACAGATTATTAAAACATATTCCTTGGCCATAAAGAGTAGATGTTTAGTTTGAAAGGAGAAGTGGAATTTGTTGGGTTTTTTGCAGAGGTCATGAACTGAGCAGGAATGAGTCCTCCTTGGCGATTTCACTATTTTGCTGTTTGCCTTGGGGAATAGAGATTTGCTCTGATTTTAACAGCTACTGCCAGGCTCCCGGCCCCCACAGGCAGCTTTCTTGCATCTTTTGAGGGCCACCTACAGCAGTTGTACTTGGACAGAGGGATGAAGAGGCCCTCCAACAGCTCAGGATGCAAAGTGTCCTGATCCCTGAGGTGGATTGCTGTCTACTGAGAGAAGTCCAAGTACCAACAAGTGTTACAATTTTCTGGCTTTAAATGGAAGATAGCTTTACTTCCAAAGGGAACATACCATGTCAAAGAAAAGGGGCAAGAAAGTAAAGTCATGTTAGAAGTGAGTAGTTACTACAATTAGAAAAAGTGTTATGAGACTGCCAGGTGGTGGTCATACATTTGGTTTTAGAAGTTTGATGTCATATTGATTTTAGTTTTAGGTACTGATTTCTTTGGTACCTTTACAGTTTCAGACCTTAAAAATAAACTTTAGAAAATTTCAGCTGTTCTCTGGCCCTGAATGCACAGCTGGTCCAATATCGCTGGGTGTCACAAAACTTCAGATTATGTTCATCATGCATGTATTTTCATTAAAATCCTTTGGGGATTATACAATTGTGATGAAATCTGATTGGGAAAACAGCTGATAAATTACATGGGGAAGGTAAGAACTGAGGCTGTACCACCAATACAGTTTTGTGTTTCTAATTAATCAGGTTCTTGTGTATCAGAAAAGCATTATGTATAATTCTCACTATTGCTCATTTCTGTTTCCTTTATTTTTTTGTCCTTGCCACCTGCTTTGGATGTAGTGACAGAGAAAAAATAAAAGCAGTCAGTAGTGATCACAGGCTGAGAAGTATTTTTTCAGCTAGTAATCTCTGAAGCTGCATGCAGATGCACTGATTATTTGTGTTACCTGTCCTTGTTTATAATAGATGATTCTGGTCAGATAATTAATAATACAATCAGACACACCTTTTCAGGTGGATGGGCTCATGATGCACAGAATTTTTCCTAATTTTCTTCTCTGCAAGATCCACTCCATCACAAAGGGTTTTTTTGCAAATTGAATCTAACATTTCCTGGAGCTGGGTTGCTTGAATAGTCAACACTGCTCTTCCTGGAAAACAAGGTTATTTTCTCTACAGTCAAGTCAAAATATAGAAAGCAGGTGTTGGGTATCAGTGCCCTGGGATATCAAATGTGATCAAAGGGATCCCATGAAGCTTGGACTCTGCAGGCAGAGAAAAGAAGGCAGGTTATGTGAAAAAAAAAGGTATTATCTTTTGTAGACTTGCTAGTATAATTAAGGAAAACACGGAATAAATCTTAGCACGTACATTTTTTTGCATAGGTAATCATCTTTACCGCCAAAGTACTCCTCTTAGCAGGAACACATAAATAGTTTTTTAAAAGTATCTGTTGTGCCATGGCTTAACACACAATTGTCCTGACAGCAGTCTGGAAGGGCTCAGGTTTATTCAGCACTGCGTGGTTTAATTGATGACTGTATGTAACACAAGAAGGACTTACTCGTGTTGGAGATTAAAGTATTTGTGATGTTCCTTTGGACTACCCTAGGGCTGTACCTTTTGGGTGTATTCCTCATGAGGTAATTAAACTTCATTTATCTGTGGTTTTTTGGTTTGGCTTTTTTTTAATGCAGAGTGATAAGCTTTTACACCATGTCTAGCAAAAAAAAAAATTACTCTCCCATATTTAATGCTCAGGTTAGTTTCTTTCGTGGTCTCCTTTACTTAAATTTTGTTTTCACAGTATCTGGTCTAGTGATTCTTATGACTTAAAACTTTAGATTTAAAGTTTATGTATTTTGCTTTTCTTTAAGCAGTTTGTTTGGGATGGCTGTCTTTTGAGTACTTATAAATCCATAGTCAGACTCTGTACTTTCCTTAACGCTTTGGGTCTGGACAATAACACACAAATAAACCAAACTTAGAAAACAGCATGTTCTCCTTAGTTTTGAATTTCTTGCCCATTTTAAAATTTTGCTGTAGAGCTTATTTGTGGGGACAACAGCTGCAGGGATGTGCTGAGAAAGGAAAGTGTCCAGTTTCCCCAGAGGATGTCCAGAGGGAACCATTGTGGCACTAGCTGTGGTTTCAGGGTTGAAACCCTTGAGATCTGTGTTTAGGTTAGTCATACTCCTGCACTCATAATGTGAGTGCAAATAAAGCTCAGATTTGTCTTCAGGACCTTTCTTCCTCTCCTTCAGACAGACTGCACAACTATTGCCAAGAGGATGGATAAGAAGTAGCTGTCACAGGTGGGAGCTCATGTTGCCCTCAGAGCATGATGTTGTGATGTTTCTTTCATTTTTGTCTCTTCTGTAGCTCTTTCCCCAACTCACTCTGGCATAACTTTTGTATTGCCCGCTTCATAGCCCCACCATGAAGGCAGAGTGAGATAAATGACAGTCCTTTCCATAACAGCAAAAGGAACTATGTCTTACATTTTTGCTGGTTTTCTGTTTTTATCCATCTGGCTCTCAATTTGCAAGGTGAATTCCCAGCAGCTTGTAGGAGTGCTTAGCTACAATTCACTGTATGAGAACTTGTTTTTAACCCTGCTCTTCATGAAATTTATCCACAAAAAAAAAAAAAAGGTGAAAGGTGGGTAACAAAAGAAGTCATAAAACTGAGACCAAATCCCTTACAAACCAAGCACTATCATTTGGTACTAAAAAGCTGAGAAAGTGAGCTGCAGAGAAGGGGTGGAAAGGAAATGTTATCCTCTTCCTTGGCCATAAGCATGGCTGTTACCATAGAATCAGATAGGTACCCTCTCTTCAAAACCTGGTGAAATCTAACATGTGTTTGACATCTGGCTGTGATTTCATCAGCATAGAGCCACTGAACAGCCTGGAAATGTTTTGGGTTTTTTTTCCCTGCCCGCCTATGTCCTGTTTTCAGTGCTGTAAACAAAGCCATCTTAGGGTGTATCTTGGTTTAGGCAAATCTCAGGGAGTTCACATCATCTGATCATCATCTGCTCTCTCCCCCAAAGACATGGAAGTTGACTGAGCCCCGATTTTTTTAAATGTTTTGTTTGTGCCTTCAGGGATAATGACCTGATGTAGCAAGGGGTAATATCAGGACCTACTTAACTAGTGAAGTCATAGCATCAGCCTTGTGCTCATGTTGTGTGCACCCCTCCCACCCTCCTGTGGTTTGCTTTTGCCTGTTGGGTTGAAGTCTGCTCTTGCTCATGTTCTCTCCTTTGCTCAGCTTCCATTCACATTATTGAAAAATTATAAGTTTTCATACAGTCAATAGCATTAACAAACTTGTGCACTATCCTCTTGCTCTAGGCACTTGCAGGTTTTTGCCCTAGTCAGCCTGGGTGGGAACAGCAGGATCTAAGCACCTTGGCACTTCCAGCCAAGTTATCTTTGGAGTCAGGTACTGAGACACCCAAAGGGATTTGGGGTTGTTTAGCCTGGAGAAGAGGAGGCTCAGGGTGGACCTCATTGCTCTCTATGAATTCATGAAAGGAGGTTGTATGTAGTGACTAAAGGACTAAAAGGACTAAAGGACATGACTTTAGGTGAGACAGGGGAGATTCAGATTGTGTATTAGAAAAAAAATTCTCTGTAGGATGATCAGGCACTGGAATAGGTTGCCCATGGATCTGGTGGAGTCGCATTCCTGGAGGTGTTCAAGAGGCACCTGGATCTGGCACTGGGTGATGTGGTTTAGTGGTTCAGGGGTTATAGGGGTAGTGTTTGGTGGATGATTGGACCGAATGACCTTGAAGGTCTCTTCCAACCTTGATGACTTTATGATTCTATGATTTTAATCTTCGGGCAGACTTAGATGTTACCTGAAGGTCCTAGAGCCACATCTGCGGGTTCTGGTGTGTTCTGTGCAGTTGAAGTACAGTACCAACTGGCCCATTTCTTCACACCATTTTAAAGGTGGTTTTTTGCCTTTCTGACAAGAAAACAGGTCTGTTATAGAAGGAGACACATCTTTTACTTCTTGACTGCCCAAAAAGAAGCAGAAAAAGTCTTGTGCTTTCTTGGCAAAGGCAGCCTTCACCAGCTTCTCAGGGGCACGCTGGAAGGCTCTACCTGTGGAGCCGGGCAGTGCTGTGCCCGCCCGGAGAGCCGTGTTCCTCCTGATTCAATCTGATCATCGCCGTGTTTATTCTCTGCACCTGTCTCCTGCCTTCGCGGCTCACACGGTGCGGGCCCGGTGCTGCCTCTCCCCGGGCCGTGCCCGAGCGGGGGCCGGGCAGCGCCGCTGCGGGGGTGGAGTCCGGGGGCTGCGGCTCCCCGGGCCCTGGCAGGCGAGGATCGGTCCGGCGGGCGGGCTGGTGAGTCCTGCTTCCCCTCCCTGCTCCCAGGGATCACCTCTTTCTGGGGTTTTTTTTCCCACTAGCATTTAATCTTCGTGAGTGAGGCTATTGTGTGCCAGAATCCAGGATGTAAGCATTCCTGTCTCCCCTTGGTTCTCTGGGAGATGCCTTCAGTTCTGGTGTGCTGTCAGCCTTGCTCTTCTGGAGATTAACCATCCTCAGCTTCTAAGTGAATGTGTCCTAACTATGATCTGTCTCCTTCCAAATCTACTGATTTGGAGTTTGCCACACAAAACAATCTTTTATGTAGTTTTATTATGTATATACAGCAAAGCATATTGAATGAACAGTAAAACACACACACATACGTATATAGTTAAACACACAGAGAAAAGCATATTGGAGAAATAGTAACACATATATACGTATACGTATACGTATACATATACATATACATATGAAAAGTTCCCAACCTTTCCTATAGAAGGTTTTTTTCCTGGTGGACTTGAACTAAATATTTCAGTATTTCTATGGACCTGTAAATCAGTCAATATCCACTGCTTTTATATAGATAATTTATCGCCACTAATTACTTACATAAAATGGAAAAATAAGATAATTAGGAAGAGATGTTGAGACCAAACAAGAGGCTTTTAAGAGTCTGTTGGAAACTGCTCAGAAAAGCAGCTTGGAAATTTACTTTTTTTTTTTTTTCTTTTTTTTTAATTTTAGAGCTCTTCTAATTTATTCTGGAGCAGGAAAAATATCAGCATTCCAGAAATGAAAAAGGCCACCTGTTTGTCTGCAGCTGTCCTGCAAAACAGAGCAGTGCTACTGGCATCTAATAATATCTCCAGCTTGCAGAAGTGGCATGTATTTGGCATTTAATTCAGTGTTCTGTGCAGACATACAGCTTGGCTTGCTTTTATTTTCCCCAAGTTTATCTGAATATCTCATCCGGGCTGTGCAGTAGCACATCTGACAAACGATGGCTCCACAGTGATAAGCTGCAGAACCGATTTGCAGGGTGGATACAGTGAGACTGTTTTGTATGTATTGTGGCGGATGAAAGGAATGGAAGTGGGCCAAATTCAAGCTGTTTGCCATTGCATCTGATCAGCAGATCCTATGGAGAGAATTTGCCTGCTGTGAATATTTGATTCTCGCTAGCTTGAACTATCTTGTGTGTTGGCAGTGCTACTGTGTGAATTTGTGGTGGCTTTCCAGGGTGTCTGTCCTACTCAGCTGCCAATTTCTGAGGGTTTTTTTACAGAGTTCAGGATTTTGTGCTCCACTTTGTGCATGAGGAAAATTACTTAATGCTATACAGTGAATATTTTTTCATATTCATAGCACACAGGTTGAAACAACAATAAAAAAAAGAAATTACAAGTGAGCAGTGTGTTATCGCTCCCCCCCTCCCTCATTCCCTTCCTCTGCCTTCACAAAGGTGTAACCCCTCCACCACCTACTCTGCATTATCTTCAGATCATTGTCCTGGCAAAGTGATTTTGTAGAGGTGAGTCTGTCAGATTACACACCAGAAAGGATGAAAAGCTGGTGGTGTTGAAATGCAGCTGTGGAGCAGGAGCGTTTTTCCCTTCTTTCCCATGCATCCTTCTGACTAAGTTCTCAATGAGTCAGTGTGCTGCACCCTTATCTGTCCACGACCCTTCTTACTGATTCATAGCTGGTTTTGCCTGGGAGTTTGCAGTTTTGTGTGTTAGTTAATTTTTTTGTTTCTGAAATTCATAGTGAAACATTTACTTTAATAATTTTTGGTTTTCTGTACTTACAAGTAAATGACATTGCTTGTAGTGCTGATGTAACAGTAACTGTCAGGACTCTGCTGAGGCAAGCAGAAAAGGATTGGGATTTAACCTATCGCTATATCCTGTATTTGTGTCCTGTGTCACCACACTGCAGCGTTTGTCTTCTCTATGCAGCCTATTTAAACCTCTCATTTTATAGATTAAGCATAGATAAAATTGTATAGCTATCTGTGATAGCTATAGATTGTAGATTTATAATTTATAGATCTATATAAGCATAGATATTTATGGATATAAAATTTTATATATTAAAATAATAGATAAAATTTGCAAAATAAATTTAGGCTGTAACCTATCAGCTTGTTCTTCCTTTGTGTGTATGAAGGACAAAAGCCAGAAGAAGATTTTTAATTGTACAGTGGTGTGGGATAAAACCAAGAGGAGCCAGCAAGAGACAGTTGCAGGTCCTATGGGGCTGTAGGAAATTATATGCTGACCAAGTGACCAATTCTCTGGCTACTTCAACACTGCAGCTGCAGAAAGTAATGGCTGAGAAAAAAGCAGTATCATCTCCATTTAAATATTGAGGAAATTGGGTGATAGTGCCTCGTAGGGGCTGCCAGAGGGACCAAATTCTGGTCTTGTGTCTTCTGAGACCACTGTAAAAGATATCACTGTTAGCTGAGGCACAGCAGCTGTCCACCCTGAGATCCTTGCCACTGCAGTGTGACCCATTTGCATGACCTATTTAACTCTGCCAAGTTGTAAGGAGCTGGGCAGGCACATTAAATGTGTCTTTTCAGTCACCTATTTAGAGTAAAGATGTTTTTTATATATTGTTACTTGTAAACCTGGTTTTTTCTGCTTTTTTTAGTTTCTTCAGCAATGACAAAGAATGGTGTTTTAGGTGACTACAAAAAATGCATAGTTGCAGCTAACAGACACTGAACAATAAATCCTCTTGAAAGATAGAAGCAAAATTTTCTGAGAACTGAAGAAATCAGTACCTGGTCAATGCAAGGTCTAGTAATCCTGAGAGAAAGCTTTGCTGGGAGCTGAGTCTTAACTTTAAGACTCCTTTCTCCTTTCAGTGGCTTAGGAGTGCTTTTCTCCAGCGACTCAATGGAACTAACAAATGTGAAATTCATCTGTACTAGAGCAAACCAGGAAAAGTTTAGTTTTGGAGTAGTATGAGATACATTTTTGGCTTGGGCTTAGGTAGCACAGGCAGGTGTCCTTGAGTAAATATATCACTTGTGAGCATTTTCTTTGTTGGATTTTTCTTCAGTCCTTTTCAACAAACTGCCATTTTTAGGACCATTGGGAAGTAAAAATTATGAGATTGTTAGCAAAAGTAAAAACTTCTTTCAGGGCTCACTGATTGCATCTTGTTGGCATGTGTGGTTGTTTGTGCCTATACAAGATACCAACTTTCTAACGAATTGTTGGGGTGATAGTGTTAGTGACTTTGGCAAACATTATTCATATGGTGACCATCAAAATAAAAGCATGTAGCCAAGCAGGAGAAGGTGACACTGGGTTTTTTTTGAGAAGCAGGCATTTTTTCATTAGCAGAAGAACTGAGTTTCCAAACTATGTGGCTGCCAAATAACTGGTATTTTTGTTACTGAACTCAGATATGAACTTCTGGCATAAAAATGGGTGCAATTAGTTATCTTCAGCATTCCTCCTACTTTGATTGTTTTCTAAGTCTATTAGGTTACCATGACCTCTGTGTCCTGTATATTTTTGTTACATTTGGAAATATTGTTAGAAACTTTTTCGAATGCTTTCGCATTTTTATTTGATTTTTTAGATTTACACATTGCTCCACCAACCATTTGAGAGTGACTAGGACTGTCCTCCATCAAAGACTAAAACATAAGAGTTATTCATGATGCAGTTGGAAAAATTATAATGCAAACAGTAAGCCAGATGGAAAATTTTACAGGCATCTTTTTTCATGTCATGAATGATGCTGTCTCTCTGGGTTATGGGCTCTCTGCTCTCTCAACTGCTGTTCCTTCCCCCCCTGGCTCCCCTCCAGAGCTGTTAAGTTTCAGCCAGGGAAGAAAGGGAGATTTGAACTCCTCTGAATTTCCAAGTCTGTGTTTTCTGTGGTGTGGCTGGCGAGCTTTGTGTGCGAGAGTGTTGGCACGCCGAGAGCCACGGCGATTAGCATGCTGCTCGCAGAACAAACAGGGCTGCTGTCCCCCAGCCCCAGGAAAAGCCTGGGAGCAGATGTGGGGAGAGCCCTGCTCACCAATCCTGCTCTGTCGTGCAGAGTGGGTAAGAGCTGAACACCTCCAGGCTCTTCTGCTTCCCATTTTTCTGAAAACAGGTCTCCACCACACGCTGTGGTTCTGCTCCTCTGTGACTCTTGGTGTGGCAGCTTAGCTGTAGGTTTGAGATGAGGCTCCTCAAAGAATATCGGGCTGTAAATTGTATCTTTACTTGTCCACACATCTACCACTGCAGTTGCTGATCTAGAAGTGTGTATATCTAAAGCTTTATTCTCTACTGGCCTGCAAGATTTATCCATGTAGAACATATTCGCTGGTTCTGTAACAGGGGAGTGGTGTACATGTATATGTATAAAACCTGTATTAACTGTATATGCACACATGCAGATTCAATCTCCTTGGTGCAAACCAAAGTGTCATCGCTTGGACTTGGTTTGAAAGAGACTTATATCAGTTTTTACTTAGCCTCTCTTAGTTATTTACTTTTAATTTTTACACTTTGATAAGAGTAAGTCCTCCATAGGAAGTGTTAGGAAATTGGTGTTGTTTCTTAGAGACAGTGGCCATGTGAAGTGAGCTTCAAGGCTTTTATTTTAGGAGAAAGCACCTGTCTCTTTTCTCAGTGGCTTCTGACTGGCTGCATTTGGAGAGGCAAGAGAACAGTTGTGTTAACTGGCTTGCTCATATCTGACACGCAAAGTGTTTACTGAACAAATTGATTGCTTAAATGGTGGTGGGCTTTTTTATATCTACTCTTCCTGCTCTCTTCAAAAGTCCTGCATTTTCTACTTTGTAACATGCTGAAATTGTGTGGCAACATACAGCAATAGGAGGAGAAATCTGTGAGCCTTTTTCAATTACAAAAGTTGGCAGCATCTGTGTTTGAAAAGAAGCAAGTCAACAGGCTTGTTGTAGTTACATATCTTGGGACAAAAAAAAAGTTTTTATATGTATCTGGTTTTCTGTATCTGTAGTTTTTAAAATCTACACTGACTTCTTAAATTATGAGACTGGAAATGTCTGTGGTTCTTCACGTAGCTGATGGTTCATGAGCAGTTACTGGATTAGGGAGAAGTTGGTTTGGTAAGATTTTTTTTTTTCAGTTAAGGAGAGTTTAAAATGTTGAGGTTTTATGCTTTTTGTCTCTTTTCAGGATAATATCATATTGTTTTTAAGAGGCTGCAAAGAACTGGGACTTAAAGAATCTCAGCTTTTTGATCCTGGTGATCTACAGGACACATCAAACAGAGTTACCATCAAGTAAGTACAACAGCAGTTCGTGACTAGCATGTTACAGCGTCAGGTGCATGTGGTGCAATAGTAAATATTTAAGAATGAGCAAAACGGCTATAGAACTGTAATTAGTGTAAGGCAAATGGGAAGCAGAGGTTTGGAAAACTTTCAGTGTTGGGATGAATGGATTGTTCTATTCAACAAGTTTTGTCCCAGAGACATCAACCACAGCTCTGTAAAACAGGACAACACTTGGAGAATGCTCTCAGGCCTCTGGTGTGACTCTTGGGGATGTCCCGTGCAGGGCCAGGAGCTGGGCTTGGTGATCCTTGTGGGTCCCTTCCAACTCAGTTTATTCTGTGATTCTGTGAAAATACTGTCTTAGTTAGGCAGTGAGATTCCAAGGGACTTAGGGGTTTTCCTATTATAAATTGATGACATTCTTTTTTATCTGTCCAACTAATAAAATATTGTATTTTGGGGAAAAGAAGTCACAGCTCTGTTATTTAAGATTAAACTGTTCTGATGGTGCAATGTAGGACATTAGAGGCCTCTCAGATTGTATGAGATGCAGACATAAGCATGGTCTCTTCACTTTCCTGCAAGAGCTATAGCTTGAGACACACAGTAATGGGGCTAATGAGAGTCTGTGTGAACTGGAAATGCCACAATTTAGATAGTTTTTCACCAAGGCCACACACCCACTACCACACAAATTGCACAAGCCCCCACCTTTTAAAAGCAAAAGCACCCCACACTTCCATAAAATTAACAAAATTTCTAATTGGTGTTATTTAAAAGTTTTCCTGAAAGTTTTGGCTCTATCATGTAATATTACAGTTATAACAGAAGTTATTGCTCTACAGACAAGCAAATGCTGCTGAGTTGATTGAATGGTCTAATTTCATTTGGCCAAAAACATCACTAATGAAATCCTGGTGACACACATCCATTTTAGAAAAGTATATGGAAACAATTTACTAAATTTCAGTAGCATTTTTTTATTCCTTTCTGGCAATGGAAGCTGGGCAAGTTTTCATGGTGTTCAGGCATTGTCTGGGAAAATTCAAAGGCTTTGAAAATCGAATTGGCCTGTGTCCTTGTTTTAAGGAATACATTTTTTTTCTCCTTCCCAAGTTTCTGACTCTAATATGAGGTTCTTCTTACCTCTACATGGCAGTGAGTGGGGGCTATGTGATGTATTTCTTCTAAATGTGGTAACAGAAATGAAACCAGAATGAAATAGGTTCTTCATAATGTCCTGTAAAATCATTACAATGATTGACTGGAGAGAGTTGCAACACAATCCATAATCTTCATATAAAACCCTAATCTCCATGTGAAACTAGAGAGGAAGATTCTTTCTCATAAAAACCTTCATCTTTTGGGGTTGAGGATGATTGGAGTACCTTGGTGGAGGCAGGTTGAGAGGTTTTGACTAGGGTGGAGCTCGAAGCAGAGCTGTTCAGTTTGTCACCAAGTTAAACCTGGCATCATAAACCCTGCAGAGCTGCATATGAGGCCTTCAGAGAAAGCAGCTGTGGAGATGAGCCAAATGTTTTCCTAGCACTGTCCAAGTTCACGCTGAGTAACTGAGTTGAGGTGTGCAAGCCAAGTCCATGACTGTTTTAGAGAAATATGTTGAAGGCTGTCTTCTGCTAGCTAGTTCCCAAAGAATGAAGGCGATTTTTTCCCTCTTTGAAGACTTTTGGGTGATTTTTTTAAACATGAAAATATTATTTGTTCTGTGGTAAAGGTTGAGTATGACATTATTGCACATGCTTAAGATAATGACATTTTAACTTTTTTTTCCCATATAAATGTTAATTGAGGCATGCATTAGATCTATTTTTTGGATCACTTTGCTTATAAAAGTTATGAGCTAATGCTGTAAGGAATTTTTTTGTAACTTGTTAAACAAGTCTCTTTTCCACTGTTATTTTACTAAGAAAAAACCCAGGACTGTTCTATTTTTCTTATTGTGCGGGTATTAGTGGACAAAATTTTGGCTTAAAAAGATGTTATCAAAAATACTTTGTTTACCATTGCCTATATTTAGGCTTTTGTTATTCTAGCAGATTTGGATACATTTATTTTTGGTTTTGTCAGATAAACTTTAATGCTGGAGCGTAGAAGACAATTCCAGTGTAAATAACCAGGACACAATCTTTACTAAATCTCAAGTAGTCTTATTTAGTTTTCAGCACCTACATATTTCCTCCAATTTTTAATGCTTTCTTTGCTGGATTTTGAAACGTTGTTTATGCTTGCACGAACTTTGTACCTCGTTGTTTTTAGCGTGAAACTGCCTCTCTTCCATGAACTTTAAGAGAAAAAAAATAAGTTGAGAAGGATGATGCCAATGTTCAGTCCTAGTGCTTAAGTATACGTTTGAAAAATAAATGTTTTCTGAGGCATGCTCTGCTTTAAGTGGCAGAGTCTTTGTTGCTTTGTCCATTCACTTTGTTCTTTGTAATGTTTGTTTGCACAGAAGCAATATTCCCTTAATGTTTGGTGATGCCTCTTACGCTTGTTCACTTGCTTCCAGAATCTATATGGGTTACGGAGCAGAATCTGACTGTTGGAAAACTGCAGAATTTATTTTAGCAGTGAGGACTTTTGTCTTCCTTTTTTAAGAAATCAGCAGCTCCATTTAAAGGAAATATTTTGGCATTGTCCTACTTTACTCTGGGACCATTATAAACACATTTTCTTTTTGTACTCCCAGAATTCTAATTTAATGATTGAAATAATGGTGACAAAATACTCCCATGTTATGAATAAATGAATGTGTGAACTACATCTTCTTCGCTTTCATGTGTTTCCAGACAGCAGAAGTATTCAGCAGGCTGCTGTTAGGGAAAATATGATCTGCTGCATACAGCCATTGGAAAGTATATCTGCTTTCTGATTATTTTTTTTTTTAATCTTTGTATGTGTTTGTGTGTGCAACCAGGAACACTGACTACAGTAGGAAGCTGAAAAATGTAAGTACACCAGTTGGAGTTTTTCCTTTTTGTCTGGTTAATCCTGTTATTGGCCTGATCAAGAATTATGTCAGTAAAAACTGAGTACGCATGAGTATTGCTGAAAAATCTTTCTGAATACAAACCTGAATACTGAATGCTGGAAATTTAGGTAGAGCTGCTATGGCTAAGCAGCCTTACAACAGATAAAATGCAGAACATTTCTCTCTTCTTAGATACTCTTAGATGAGCAATAAACAAAGTGATTTCGGTGCTGTCCAGTGTGGTGTTTGCTGGGAACAGTCTGATTCACCCATGAAGCCACATTTTTGTAGCCCTTCACAAATATGTAGGCATAGAGTACAGTTGCACAAAGCATTTAAAATAGAGTAAAACGACCATTAAATTGGGATGCAATGCCTTGCTATCAGGTTTGCTAGCTTTCTCATTGTTCTTCCAAGTAAATCAGTTTCCCCAGAAAGACTATTTCCGTTTAACTTCAATTTCCTGTCAATTTACACAAGGGCAATGGTATTGTATCCTGTACTTGTTAACTAGAAAAGAAAATGTCTAAGCTTTGCTGGTCTCAATTTAAAGTCTAGCAAGCTGTCTGTCCTTAGTTAGCTGTAAACTGGTATAATTTTTATTTGGCTCACATCCCTATAATCTGATAGGAAATGCCAAGAGCTCTTCTAATAACTTTGAAAGCCAGTAATCATAACCACTGATGGATGACTGGCGGTAAAAAAAACCCCCAAACAACACCAAAACCACCCCCTCCCCCAAACGGTTTCATCCTGTCTTTTTAATCATCAGCAGAATCCTCTGCACCTAGCACACAGATTTTTAGGGGAAGAATTCAGCTTTGGTATTTTAACACTCTGTGGGCACTGGCTAAACATCTTTGTACAGATGTATTGCTTTAAAGGTGAAGTTTAAAAGTATCTTCCATAATGTGCTTTTAGGCAATATATGCTTTCCAGGTGCATGATCCTGCAGCCTCAGCTGGCAGCCAGCCAGAATTGCTTGTAAATGTGAAATTTTCTGCCTTTTTTTTTTTTTCCAAATAAAGAAAGGAAGAAGAGAGAATGTAATTAAATGCCAGCAGAAATAAATAAAAATACAAAAAACATCGTAACCTTCATCAATGAGCTGAATGGCAAAATGAATTGGACAGTTTCCTGGTTGCTAGAAATACTGTTATTTGCAAATATTTTCATTTAACTTGAGAACATCTAGTGTAAGACTTTTTTGCATTAAATTTGTGAAATGGTGTTGGTTGAAAGAGAACAGTTCAGATAAAGGTTGTTCCAAGACAAAAAAAAATCAGTGCTAGCAACACCACCTCCTTTCATTGAGCACAGTAGTATTGATTTGGATGTAATTTTTTAAAAAAGGGAAAAGTTTTTGAACTTTATTAAAAATGTTACTCAGTTATTTCATGACATGTATACTACTTGTAAACTGAAGAAAAATATAAACTATATTTATATATAAAATGTGCATTTTACGTTATGTACCACAGTTGTTTTTAAACAGAAGGTCTGTAGGATGCTGTATCCTATTCTGACAGGGCCTCAGCTGCATTGCTGCATAATTTTGGACATTGCCCCTAAATGAAAAATGGGGATGCCAGAGCAAGTTGATAAGAAAGGTCCAGCATGTTGCTGAGGAAGAATGTGGATGCACGTTTTAGGGAAGAGGAGTGTGAGAGATGTTTGTTCCCAGCGAAATCCGCCTTTGGGATTTCTGCTAGTCTTGTTTCCTTTAGTTTACTATACAGCATGAAGTATCAGGCCCTGTCCCATCAAAACATAAAATACTGTATTTCAGTTTATGAATCTTTTTTGATACAGTTAATTGAAACTATTATTTATTATTGGTTGCGTCTCTTTTCCACATCAAAATATTTCCTGTTTGTTCTGCAGTTAAACACTTAGCAATGTTATGGAATATGCTAAAATAAGGAGCATTAAATGAGAAAAAGCCCTAAGTTCTAGGGTGATAGTTTGTCATTTTTAACCACTGCAAAACACTGAATTGAATTGCCTTTGATGAGCAGTTTCCAGTCCAAATAGCTGCTGCACAGGTATTATTAAAGACATTACTCTAAGTGGAGACATATGTGGCTGCAGAAAAGGCCTTTCCCTGCATGGTATAAATGTCAGCATTTTTGGATGTATTGGATTTGACCATCCTAATTTCTCATTTTCTAAAACAAGTGCAACACCAGCCGTGTCGGGTCAGATATCTTTGCTACTTGCAAGAGCAATTCTTGGTCTCTTTCCTCCCCCAGTTTTGAATGGATTTTTGAGCTATGGAGAGGTATCAAGTCAGAACTTTAATGAAATAACTATTTTTTACACTGCACTCTGATAGGAGCAGGAAGATGCTCATGACTTTCGATTAATCTTGGGCTAAGCAATTCTTAAACTAGCAGAAGCCTGGAAATAAATGTTCCTGTGTCATCTGGTTACTTACATTAAGGTGATTAAAAATGTGACTCCCTTTTCTGTCCTTGAAATAGACACATATTCAAGATGCTTGTAGGCAGGCAGACATTCTAGGTACTGTGTTTATTACCTTGGTCTTAATGGTTTTCATTAATGACTACTAATATTAGTACTCTTTAGGGATTTTTTAAAATTGAATTTACAAACAAATATATTTATGTGTGTCTCCTAGAAGTTTTAGGTCTATTTGTCTAGTTTTTCTACTCAGATCCAGCTTTTCTGTTTATTTTTCCAGGCAGATGTAACAGTTTTATTATTTTTATTAAAAAATACCAGGGAGATAATATGTTAAGTTACATATTTTGTAGGACTGTTTAAATTTTCATAGTTGTCTGATGTATTTATATTTAACCTTTGACAGACACTTCCCTTTCAGTTCTGACTTATAATAACGTCTTGTGCTGCTGTGCAGTTTAGAATAAATTAGGGATGTTGCAGGGAAGTAAATTTAGCTACAGGACTGTGTAGATGGCTAAAATTAATTCTTATTAACTTCTGCAGGTATTAGTCACCATTTATTGGCTAGGGAAAGCAGCAAACAGCTGCACGTCATACAGTGGATCAACCCTGAACCTGAAGGAGTTTGAAGGCTTCCTGGCACAAATGAGAAAGGTATCTTTTTGTTATGTTTTGGGAATGAAAGTTTACTTCAAATTATTACTCCAGTGAATAAACTGTTTCTTGCTAAGCATGAGAGAAGAGGGGCTGGAATGCAAATTCATTAGTAAACCTCTACCTACATCAAAAGTGTTTCTGATTCTACCAAACTCTGAAAACCACTTTGGCAGCCAGCTTTGTGGTGGTATCAGTGATGCAGCAAGTGATATCAAATAGGGCTTTAGAATTGTCACGTGGCTCTTTCATCTTAATTCTATGTGTTTTGGTTTTAATTATTTTCATTTATGACACCAAATTTCAGCTAGAAGAGCTGAGGTTCAAAAGTAACGTGGTAGGACTCACAAGAGCATAGTTTTTTGTTCTTTAAAACATTCAGTCTCATGGGCAGCTCTTTTGGTTTTGTGTTGCAACATAAAGCATCAAACCAAAGGATCTAAATAAAGCTGAAGTGGAGGAGAAGGAGATTATATTTCACCAAGGGCATAGTTAGGATAAATCTGTTTTTGCCAAGCTCTAAATTCTGGCTGAAATCACATTTGGTGGTTTAGGATGAGCTGATCTCTGTTGGGAGGGGAAAGTTGTGATTGCTGTAGGGTGGTTTGGGGATTTTTGGTTGAGCATTCTAGCATGCCCTGACCCTCGACATCAGACACTTAAACCTCGTGGTTAATGCTAATGGTTAGCACTGATAACCAAATGTGCCTTTCCTTGGAATGGAAGGGGCAAGGAGCAGGTGTGGAAGAAGCCTGGCAGCGCCATGTGTTGGACATACTGCTCAGGAAAGGCTGTGCAGATATGTTCTGCAGTCCACAGAGCCTCATGCCTGCTTTTCCCTCCCCACCTCATGTAGCAGGGCATCACAGGCAGTAGGTTTTGGGGACCAAACTCCAAAGCTTGAAGACTCTCTGGACTTAAATTCTCCTTGAGCTCTGTGCTGCTGCAACTGTGCCAGCCTCAGCTCTTCATTCTGGGATCTCACAGTCTGACTGATGGCAGTTCCTACCCTCTGGTGTGACCCAAGAACCTTAACTAGATGGGTAAAATTCCTGTTTGTGAGCCCGGTTCCTCTGAACAAGCAGGTGAAAACAGAGAGGAAAAAAGAACATCCTGTTTCTCTGGAGAAGTTTATTTTTGTCTTCATTTTAATGACCTGTGCTTATCACTTGGGACTTTAGCACTTATGAGTGATATGACTGAGCCTAAGCAACAAAAAGATGAAGTTAGTACTTGAGTTGTTTACAAATAGAAGAAATGGGGAAGGAGCAGTTCTCACTCCAAAGAGTCTGAAAGGTGAAACAAACCCAAACAAGGAAGCTATCACAGAAAAGTTGCCAAAGTGCAGTTTGTCACTATGTTAGTGCTGCATAATATCATGATTTATTCTTTAATGTTTAATCTCACACCATGAGGCTCCTCTTTTTCCAGGTGATATTTACCCATGAAACTAATCAGAGCATTTTGGAGGTCCTATCTTGAACCCTTTTGTGGGATGAAATAGGCTAGGGGCAAAAGGAAGCATTCTCCAGGGAGCTGGTGGTCGTGAAGGGCATGGCTGAGCATTGCAGAATGCTGCAGATTAAGGACAAAAGCAAGAGGCTTGTACTTGATCTGTTGCAAATGTTGGAGCTGGGAGAAGAGTAGAGGTCTCATAAAAGCTGAAAGTTATATATATGCCTTTAATGCATAAGCAGAGCATTTTGCAGTCCTGAAAAGTCTTATTTAGGGTGATGATGCTGTGCAGGCTGCTGGTGACTTCTTTTATCATGTCCCTAGTCTTGTATCCCTGCAGTATTTCCCACTGGCAGTTGTGGGTTTGTACATTACTGCATTTGAAGAGGATTTGGTTGTAAAATACAACATGTTAGTCATGCTGTGCAACACTCTGATGTTCTTTATAGCTGAGCTCGAGTGATGAAAAGACACTTTATCACATTCTCTACTGGCATTTTTTCCACAGAATTTAATAACTAAATTGACCATAAATTCAGTGTGGTTTAGTTTTTCTGTTGTAAATCCTCTCTACCCTCCTTTTTTTAATAAGCAAATCAAAAGACAGCTCTGATGTAAGTTGTCTCAGACTCATCTTTTTCTACTTCTCATGCTGAAGGGGATATTAATTTCTAATTTTATTCATGCTACTCTGCTTTTAATTTCATTAACTATTTGAGTACCCATTCTTCTTTACTTTAAAAACTAGAAATTCCAAATGACAAAATATCCATGGCTTTTTGATTATAGTCAGTGGGTGGCACTTCCTGGACAAATGCATCTTGTGTTTGGCAATCACACTTGAACTGCCACTCGGTGACATACTGTGTTTTTAATTAGATAATATGAAAGACTGATGTGCTGTTGTGTGTCATGTCGTGGTGTTATCAGTCCCACAGATAAGCACATTCCCACTGATAGCATTTGGGAGATGACGTTTGTTCAGGGCAGGACAAGTACCCGTCTGTGTGACAGCATTGTGTTGCCAGAGTGTCTTTGCCAAGGGGAAAGCTGTAAAGAACATGTTTACAGAAGTCTAGGATCCTGTCCTGGTGCCTGCCTCCTAATTCCTAGTGAGCAGCATGCAAAATTAACATAAACAGGCCATTGAAAGTAGGTTCTGCAGAACTCATTAGTTCGCAATTGGACTGTTTTCAAACTCTGGGAGATACTGAATGCGGGATGGGGCTTTTTGCCCAGTTGAAGTCCCTGTAGCTGCTGAGCAGTTTTGTGTCATTCAAATACAGTAATTTAGGAAAATGGAAGTGTGCCTAAAGATTGAGAATAGCTGATTGGTGTGAAGGGATGAGCGGATTTAAGGAATTTGGATTTTTTAAAAGATTTTTGGATTGTGTCACAAACGGGATTTTGATAGGATTTGTAGATTTGTTCTTGGCTGTGTGTAATTCATGTAGATTTCAGGGAGACAGATTTCTGTTGTCTATTGTTTCTATCAGTATTTTAGTTTACTAAGCAGAACTATGAAAGGAAATTACATAGGATTCTTTACAACTTTTTAAAATGCATTTTATCTGTTTTCAGAATATATTTTCACTTCTATTTACTGTGAGGTTACTTAATGGCATTACCACAGTTAAGCATGGCCTTAGGTGACCTTTGCCGCTGCCCTTAATGTGGTATTTTGGCAGATTAGTCGTGAGTGGCACTAATTAGGCCTTCTTCCTGAAAAGTTTGCAGGGCGTTTGGTCCGATGTCTCAGTCCTGCTTCAAGCCTCCCTCTTGTTCAGCAGGGGAGTGTTGGTGTATGGGCTCTCCACTCTCCATCACTTTTCCAGCAAACCCACTTTTTTGTGGAGGCAGCCCGCCATAGCATACTGTGATATTCCTGATGGATCTTCTCATTGGCAATACTAGTGACGGGTAAAACCTTCAGTCAGGGACAGTGGGAGCTCTGCTCAATATAGCCATTGTGCTTCAGCTAGTGGTAAGCAGGGGGTGCTTCTTAATTAGGAATTAATATTCAAGTGCTTCTGGGGAAAAAAAAAATCACATTCCAGCCTCTTTGGGTCACAAAATGTCAGTCTGATAATGGCACCCACATCTCTGACTTTACTTACTGTCGGGGGAGAAAAAAACAGATTTATCTCTGAACAAACTTAGTTATTTTTGTTTTTTCTCAGTCTGTGCGACTGTAATTAATGTTAAGACACTCTCTAAAACAAGGGATTTATTATAATGCAAGGGTGAGGATGGCTTCTATTGACCTTTCCCTCTGCTGGAGTTTCAGTGTTTTAGTATGTGCTGCTTGCACTGGAAAGAATTTATAATCACAGGGCTGTCAAAGACAACCATTGTTCTCCCTGCTCTGAACATGTGGGTCAGCTACAAGTGCTTTCATATCCCCCAGAGCCAGGAGCTGGCAAAGAGTAAAGAGCACAACTGAATTCTTCTGAGGCATCGGGAAAAGCATTTTGCATATTTTTCATTGCTGATTGCTTGAGAAAGACATCCCTCTTTCATAACAGGAATTTCTCTTCAAGGTAGACGGAGGCTGAAGCACATTGCTTCATTATTTTGCCGAGCTGAAGCAGCAACAACAAATGCTGTCTGCTGGGGTCCTGGCCAGATACAATAGATGGGCAAGGAGAGGGGGGAGATCTTTTGGAAAGCAGCAAACTTAAACCTGATGCAGGCACGATGTTAAAATTGTAGTGCTTTTGGCTGTGCTATGGACTGTGGACGACAAGTCAAGTTTCAGGTTACTTTCACTTTTGATCAGTTTATTAACTGGTCTGTTGGAACTTTTTCTCAGTTCACTGTACTAATCTAATGAGAGTATCTTCTTAAACAGCATAAAACTGGGTTATTGCAAGCTTGCACTTTATTTTGAAGGGAAGAAGAGACAAAAACCAGGGAAACCCTTTTTTTTGGGGAGGAGATTTTTTAGTATTTGGGAAGATGCTTTGTTTTCTGATGTGTGATGCACCTCACGAGTATGCCAGTGCCTTCTTTATGAAGAGGTTCCTGCTGTATTTCCATGTAGGAGACAGAGGATATTGAGAGCCCCAAGCGCAGCATTCGTGACAGCGGCTATATAGACTGCTGGGACTCTGAGCGCAGTGATTCCCTGTCCCCGCCTCGCCACGGCAGAGATGATTCCTTTGACAGCCTGGACTCCTTTGGCTCCCGCTCGCAGCAGACACCGTCTCCAGATGTAGTGCTCAGAGGGAGTAGTGATGGTAAGTACCAGTCACAGTGTGGCACATGCATAACATTGTGACATAGAAGTAGCGTTTCTGGAATAAATGTGCCATTCAGAAGCTGCACACAGCCTCTGAATCGGGCAAATCCCGTGGGAGAGCTTCTCTGGAAGTGCTGATCTGTGCTCCCTGAGGTGGTAGATCACTTTGCCAGCAGCTCACCTGAAGTTTGTCTCAAGATAGTGTAGCATTGGGAAATGAGTTACATCGTTGCAATGTAATTTTATGATGGCAAGGGTGCTTTTCTGGGTTTTGGTGTAAGAGGATGTTATGCAGACTCATTTTAACTTGCAAACTAGGCTGAAGCAAGAAATAAAATTACAGGAACAGAGTGTAGTGAATTGTAGTGAATAAAATGTTTGCTTAAGTAAATGCAGGGAAGACAAATGATGCAGAAATATCTTAAGAATGTCTGATACTTGACAGAGTTTTAAAGTCTGATGTACAGCACTTTATCAAATGTCATTTGTGTTTTTATGGCATTTAGAAAAATAGGTAAATTAATACCTCTCAGCATCAGAGCTTTATACACATTTGTGAGAGGACAGGCAGCTCTAGGCATACAGAAGGGCTGCTGCTTCTCTGCCTTTCTTTTCTGACTGAAGAGGTTCTCAGAGGCTTGTAAACACAGCATGCTCGATGAAGAAGGATTTGCTAGGAATAGGTGTGGAGCATGCACTTAGATTACCTGTCATGTGCAGGATTCTGATTTAGGACAAAAGAATATGTGATGGAGGCTCTTTCTGTGCAGTTACATTCCTGATAAACAAATGAATAAGTCAGACTTCATCATCAGATGAAATTGTGTTGCACACATGAGTCACATCTCCTTAAGAATATTGTTTATTCATTAAAAAAGGAAGGGCAGGAAGACTTTTTGGTAGGAACCAGGTGTTCATACTGCTTTTGGCAGTATGAAAGAAACTGGTGTTAATCATAACCGGACACATGAGAGATTTCCTGAGGTGATGGGGAACTTCTTAGAACTGGAAAGCTGGCAGGGAGAGTTGGTATCACAGCAGGATTGTAAAAGAGCTCTGGGAAAATCAGAGCTAAAATCTACTCTGCTGCACCGAGTGGCCTGTGGTGTTTGGGCTGTTGTGGGTTGACTGGGGCTGATTCCCTGAAACAGCCTCATGACCCCTCAGATACTGAGCAGAGCACAGGCTCCACGTTATAAAATGTTGTTCTGCCTTCTCCAATGAGGCAAGCATGGTGTTGGCAGATAGGAACACTGCACATGTCCTAATGGAAAAGCGTTGCTCTCTCCTGGGTGCTCAGGATGTCCAGTGTCCCTGCTTACTTGGAGCTGCCAGGCAGCCAGTTACATATGTCCTGTAGATGCTTCCTATCAACTTCTGCTGTATTATCAGATGTTAGAAAGGTTTGGTGATTGTCTGCCACAGATTGTTTGCTAAGATGTATCATCTTGTCACATTCCTGAGCCTGCAACAAACACAAAGTAAGACAAAAGCACACAAAGCTTGTTCTGAAAAATTAGTCTTTAAGCAGGGTGCGTGCAGATGCTGTGTGCACATGTACGACTTGTCCAGCCAACACTTTCTAATGTCTCCTATTTTCCCTGCTTACTTCTGCCATAACTTCACAGCTGTCTCCTCCAACAGTTGCAGGTGAGGTGTAACTTGGCTGACCTCTTTTATGTTGAACCTCTTCCTGGAGTCCCAGCAGGCCTATGTTTTACTCAGCTGTGAGTAGTTTTTGATAGAAACAGTATATTGGACTCAATGATCTTTAGAGGTCTTTTCCAACCTAAACAGTTCTATGATTCTATATGCAAAGTTGGATGGAGGAAAACATTTTGCTTTCATTATTTCTTTCTCCATTCAAATAGGAGCTTTATAAACCAAATAATACTGTGAACTAAAACTATGATTCCTTCCACTCCTAGAAGAAAAAAAAAAAAGCCTGAATGGACATTATTTAAGTGATCCTAGGTGGAAGCAGTAAGTAATACTACCTTCACAAATGCCATCTGTGATTAGTCTCACTGTTGAGGAACTGCTCTGGTGTCCCATGTAGAGCCTGTCCCTTAGCAAAAAACAAACAAAACCAGTGGCAGAGTAGAACAGTTATTTAAAACACAGTAGAATTTCAGACTAAACTGCCTTGAATAAAATCCCAGTGCTTGGGATGAATAAAATCCACTGCTTGGCCAGCAGTTGTGCGTGGATCCTTTTAAGAAGGCTCTTTGTATGTCTGTAATGTATAATTGCTTGTCACTAGTTGTGGAAACTGCTGCTGCTTCTACTTGAAAATTAGAACAAAAAACTTAAGATTATAAATGTAGATTATAGCATCTTCCATTCGCTACTTTGGCTTCAAGTACTCTTTTTGCAAATTTGAACTGAAAATAACTTCACGAGTAAGAGATGAATAATTAAAGAAGCTGTTTTTCTTTGAAGTACTCAGCTTGGGGATGCTGTTGGCACATCAGTAATGAGAGGAATGTATTCTAATTCCTCTGCTACTGTGATTATCTATTTCAGCATTTCTGTCTGCCAGTTCGAGACTGGTTTTCCTGTGTTACAAAAATAGACACTAGAGCAAAGTCAAAAGCAATCAGAATAGCAAATAACAGTTTTTCTCTTTTTCTTATCTTTTACCCTCTCTGTGTCCTGCTCTGTCTGATGACACTACAGCCCTTCAAGCTCAGCTATCCTCAGACACCCATCATCCTGTGATGGTATCTCCACTTTTTGTCTAGACGTAGATTCAGGGTACCAATTGTTGTGCTAGTTGTCATAAGTTCTTGACAAAAATTGTTGCAGCAAAAGAGTACTAGCAGAAAAGTTCATTATGATTTTTGTCTAACATTCATTTCCATTGTGTCATGTCTTTTTCTACTGTTTCTTTTCACTCCTCTTCATCTCTCTCCAAGCAAATCATGAATAACTCAATCTACTGCAAAAGCTCTTTGCAAATAACATTCCAAGCATATTTCGACCTCTTTTTCTTCCCCCACTTTGAATTATACACAAGCTACTTGTGATTTTTATGACTTCATTGTTTTCAGTTGTTCAGTACGTAGCACAGTGAATCAGCTAGTAATTTACTAGCGTTTTGAATTAACAAGAGGACACAACCTGAGTGGCTTCCCTTTGCCCTAAAAAGGGGAACAGCTAATTGCATATACAAGTGCTGCAAAGGGACCGAGGACCAGAGACATCCAGCTCTCCAAAGCTTGGAGAACATACAAATGCTGATGGGACAAATGGCTGAACTCACTCCATTTCATTCTTCAAACCAGGGTCTGTGATAAAGTTACATTGCTGGAGAAAACTAGTTGCATAACTTCTTTGTGAATTATTTTTAAAGGCTCATAATGGTGCAAGGAATCTAGTGAATGTCTATGAAGTGGCTTCCAAAATGGGTATGAGAGCAGTTCCACACTGCAAATGCTCTTTAGGGTGTTTTTCCTACAATTTGGGAGTTTCAAGTCAGAAACTTGGCTACGTTCCAGTATCTTAAATGCATTATAAATATCAGGAAGCTTAGTTCATTTGAACAAAATCAATTGGTCATCCAGCTCTGCTAACCTCATATCTTATTCTCTCCAGCTCTCTATTTTTCTCTGCCACTTTATTTCTTCACTGTACTGATCTAAAATCTAAGTCCTGAGATCATTTCCGTCTCTCCTTGCTCATCTGGGTATCAAGTCTCTGTCTATTTTGTAGTGTGCTGGACTGATTGACTAGGCCACCAGTGAGACTGAAGAGAGACCATCGAGCCTGCTGGTTCATAGCAGCTGCTGCTATCCTCAGGTCTTGACCAAAGCTGATGTTGTCTTTGTTCAAATTGCCGTGTTCATATGTGTGTAGAAACATCCACGTGTTCCTGCCATTCTGTAGCTATACAACATGGAACCTTTTTTTGGTTGTGCTTGAGCTAGGCACATCTTAGTCTAGGTTCAAGACTGTGAGTCAGGTCAGATATGCCCTTATGTACAACTAGGAGTCATCTGGGCTTTAAGAAAACTTCTGTGGCTGAAGATGAATGGAATGATGGAAAAAATGGAATGATGGAAAAAAGTTTACTGTCTTTGTAGATGCTATGGCTACTACCTTCAGTGACTGATTTTAAAATACAACTGCAGGTAAAAGTGGCTAAATGTAATTTTTTTGGTGGCATCTTCTCTGATTTATAGTTTAAAAATAACCCAAACAACGGGATGAAAGTGAAAATTAAAGGAATTTTTTTTCTCCTTCCTCACTAGGGAGAGGAAGTGACTCGGAAACTGACCTGCCACACAGAAAGATGCCAGATGTGAAAAAAGATGATATGTTGGCGAGGCGGACCTCACACGGTGAACCTAAATCAGCTGTGCCTTTTAACCAGTACCTCCCAAACAAGAGTAATCAGACTTTCTATGTACCAGCTCCACTGCGGAAAAAGAAAGCTGAACGAGAGGAGTACCGAAAGAGCTGGAGCACAGCGACCTCACCGCTAGGAGACAGACCTTTCAGGTAAGGCTGGCCTGCCCACCTTCCCTTTCCCTCAGTGATGATGCTTTAACACTTGCCCAATTTTCATTCTTTTCACAATGTTTAAGATCCTGTAATAAATCTCTTGCTGGCATGGTGCTGATTAGTAGTTTTTAGCAATTGGTGAAGCTAGTAGAAAAGCAACAAGTGGAAAATCATTGTTGTGATGTCATTATTTACCATACAATGCAATGTGTAGCTTGTGTTTGACAAGATGTTGTTTAATGTAAGTAACATGGATGTTGACTCAAACCTAAGGATAGAAAAAACTGTTCTGGACAATCTGTTTCAGTTCTCAAGGCAATTACTGACAAATGATACTTAAAAGTAATGCTTTATATATTTAATCAAAGTATATAATATTCTTGCCGTGTTTTTTGTAAAATAAAATTATTTGTATGTTGTATTTAATACACCAGTATGGTTTATATAGCTGTGACTCTGCGTGTGACTCTACTCTGCATGTTGGTTTTGTCGACTAATACTTCACTTTTGGTTTCGACTAAGAAGCAACCTCCTTTAAAGAGCATAATTATCTTCCCTGATTATTCATCAGAATTCATCCTTTGGCATCTTGATTTCAGCAAAATGTGCTTATAAGTGTGCATGTTGTAGACACAGCCTACATTGTAAACTACCTTGTATAATTCGATAGCAAACCCCACCCTGAAACCATAGAAGAAGAACTGAATGAGACATCAGGACTGTGTGAGAAGGAGAAAGTGGGCTCCATGGCTCCTGAAGCAAGCTCCCTTAAAAATCAATTAGGTGTGAATCAAAGTGAAGAAAACTCCACAGGCCAGTCTCCCTCATGTAGTGCAAAAGAAACATCAGCACCCAAAGGGAAAGATGTGGAAGAGATCAGGAAGTTAAGAAGACTGGAAGAAGCTGGTATTAAGGTCATGTCAGCAGCCCAGCGCTATGGCAGGTTAGCCCAGCAGTGTGGGAAATCGTGCACGCTTCACAATTGTAGCACTGGCTGAAGTGTGGGCTTCCCTGATCCACTGCCATTTCACGTCTCCTAACAAAAATCCAGCCTGCTAAGCACTCACAATTGCTAGTGAAGGTCTTGGTCTGAAAAAGCTTGGGATGTGGCAGCTGTGGATTGCAGAGTTGTATGGTGCTAACTGCATTTGTGTTGACAAATTGTATTGTCTTACGGCATAATGTAAACAGGCTCCAAGAAAATTACTACACACCCTACTTGTCACCTTCCACTTAATGCTTTCTTGTATTTAATACAAATATACAATATAGACACCTAGAAATACAGATATATAAAATATAGATATCTACATTAAAATGCCTAGTCTTGGAAAAAGTTGTAGAAATGTACATTACTTGTTGGGGTGGTTTAGTTTACTGAAACAAGCTTTTTAGGTGGTTCATATTTTTAGCTGTGTTAATAAATGATACATTTATTTTTAGTGGCAGGAACTATAAAAACACAGTGCTTGTTAACACATGTACCAGTTAAAGTATGGAGGCAAAGTTCAACAGGCATAATTTGACTGACTTTAGAATGGAATATATATAGTTACTCACTTATTACCTGTGTTAGTAGTTTTATTACCTGTGTTAGTAGTTTGGGATGTTGTTCAATTTGGATATTTCCTATTCTTTAATTTGAGAGCTGAATCATGGCTAGGTTCACAGCCCGTGCCTTTCCATCATCTCAATCTCTTCTACTCGTGGGGATGACCTGCAAAGTGGCATTTTAGCTAACACATCAGAAGATTAGGCACTTCTAAACGATCAAAATGGTTTGGCTAAAGGGTAACTGTCCAAATGTCCTCGTGTGTAAAACATTTTATTTTGGTTGTGGGGTCAAATCCTAACAGCGAGTAGTTTAACAGATGCTGGTCTGCAGTCTGGGCTTTGAAATGTAGTAGGAAGAAATGTAGCTCATATGTGATGCAGTTTATTCATAGGTGCCGTGAAGCTGGTGTGCAGCCATGTACAGATGTGCCATATGCAGGTGAAATAGTCACAGAATATATGCTGTCACATGTCCTCCTCTCAGGTTGTCAAGCTGTACTGAAACAGTGTTTATATCTGATTGTGGGATTTTACTTTTGACAAAGCCCAGTACTAATGATGAGAAGCTATCTGGCATAAACTAGTTCTTCAGCCTCACTTAGTGTGCTAGTTGATTTGGAATCCATAAACCAGAGGGGTATTAGCATAATCTGATTCTAAGGCTGTGGTATTAATGGTAGTAATGTAGTAATATGTAGTAAAATGTAGTCACTGCTTGTGTTTAGCATTGCAGTGCATAACAAATAGCTCTGTTTGCATTTGGAGGATGCTCACCATGTTGAGTAACCTTTTCCAACTCTGTGCTTGATCTGCTGTTTTGATGTCCACAAAGGAAGGATACGTGAACAAATGTGTGGTTCTTCCTTGGGCAATCTGTTGTCCTTACAGGCCTTACGGAGAAGGGAGAAGAAATGACAAGTAATTTTTCTTCCTTGCTCTCAGTGGAAGTGACTTGTGGAATTTGGCAGCTGGAAGAAGGAGGAGATGAAAGTTTTCTGTCCCAGCCAAGGGTCAAAGAGCAGAGCTTTGTAACCCAAGCATCACTGTAGTGAAGTATGAGCCTGCTTCTGGGGATTGTAGGAAGACACAGCAGAGAAGGCACAGGTGACAGAAGTCTGTAAGGAAAATTCTTTGTGTGTGAAAGTGGAAGAATAGTGTGTAAGGAGAAGAGAAGGATGTAGTAGTGACACATTAGAATACAGGGGAGTTTTTAATCATATTTCTTAATGTCTTATTATTCTTCTGTTTTATCTCTCTTCTTGGCATTAAGTTCAATTTTCCATGCACTAATGGCACCCAGCAATTCTCAATTCCTATTGTTTCTGTATTCTGATTTTTTTTCCTTCATCCCTCTTATTCCCTCATCTTTCTCTGATACCAGCCTCTCTTTTTTTTTTTTTCACCTGAGGTTGTCAGTTTTATTTTAGTTCCTTTGAGTTGTTTACAGGCTGTTTCCTCTCAACTTACTGACCTCTAGAGGGGCACCCACTGTGACTTTTGAGTTCTACAAGGCATCTAAATTGTTCCTAAAGCTTAAACTCAGTAGGAGACTTTTCTGAGTCCTGAACAGGAAAGATTTGAACTTGTATGCAAATGTATTTTTTGCTTGGAGTCTAAGTGCTTGTCTCCATTGCTGCAGCATGTTCTAGGAAAGAGCTGCTTTAGTTTGCTGAATTAGATGCTATACAAATGCATGCCAACAGGTAATTAACCTTCCTGAAAGAGTGAGTTGTCTCTATTGCGTGTTGTTTTATTGATATGTGATCCTCCTTGCTTGCTTATTGTCTGCACATCTATTTCTTAATTACTGTATTGTATATGAGAGGTAAGGACCACATTCATGAAGACACCCTAAAAAGAGAATAATTAAGTGTGTTTAAAGAGATGATGGAGAGGAGAGTTTAAGAGAGAAATGTGTGCAAGCATTTATGATATGTTAGTTGAAAAATTATGTGGACTCTTACCTTGACAGAGCATAGGGGTCCAAAACCCTTCCATTGTTCTGAAATGCAGTATAAGGATCCACAATCCTGTATGAGACCTTGCTTCAGGGAATGCAAATGCCTGCAGTCGCTTTGGAAGCACCTACTCTATCAACATTGACCCATTTACTGTTTCTGCAACAGCTGGGGCTGGGTGTGCAAGAGCAATTTGCAGCTAAAAATACTATTTAGTCTTTGCTATCTATACCATGGTAAACTAACCTTAAAAAAACACTTTTGAGGCCATCATCAACTGTTTCAGGAGACCCCAAAATGTCACAGCTAATCTTTAATTTCATGAAAAAAATAGTAAATGAATGGAAAATGTTCTCAACCTAGAAACTGATTACTGAAGTCTAGTTACATACTAAAAGCTGTAAGTTTCTCATTGCAATGACTCATAGTTGCACTTTTGAGTACTATAACTCGATATTTCTTTGTTGTCAAAAACATTGCTCTCAGAAATGCTACATTTGATGCCCTCAAGCTTCACTAGCATTGATGGATTGATGAGACTGAAAAATCCAGCTGTTTTTACTAAACAATCACTTGGTGAGCCAGCTGGTTCTGAAGCTGTTGTGAACAGAAATATTCATGAGGAAAAGGGACAGCAGTTCCCACTTGGAATGCTCTTGGCCAGTGTTGTTCTATTGCCCTAAATGAAGTCTTGATCCTTCAGAGAGATCTAAGGAAAAAGTTGCCTTTAGCTAATTTGAGACCATGTTCTCTGCATCACTAACAGGGGATCCTGTGTTTTGCAGTGTAAGAAGGCAAAGGCAGACAGTTTCACATGTCCTCTGAGCCTGAGCCAGGTTGGTCTGTCAAGGATGGTTTATGGCTTCTCCAGCAACTTTGTGGAGCAGTACTTTGAAAGGGCAGCTGAGAATGTAAAATAAGTGGTGTATGTAGTGGGCTTGCAGGGATTTAAAATGTTTTAAATGCTTTTAAAAAGCACTCTTCAAGATAGTAGAGAAACCCAGAGCAACCCCTGAGCTATTTAGATTTGCTTTCTTAATGCCAATCTGTTTAATCCTTTGTGATTCCCCTCTATTTCACTTTGTATAGCAAGGTGTGCTACATGCCAGAGCAAATGCCCACAAAAGGACTGCATGGAACAGTCCTTGTTGCCCAATTTCCTAAAATATCAAACAATTAGATTTTTAAATGTGAGAGTTGCCTAGTTCCTACCATCTGTCTTTTCAGTTTGCCTAAGAGTATTGACCCTTACAAGTTAAAATAAGCTTAATCTTTATGGGTACCAGCTGTCAAGTGTCTTTATTGTCATAATCTTCAGTAACAGCAAGGCTGTGTTGGTAACAGCTGTGTTTCTGACGAAGGCAGGTGGCAATGTTTTCCAGCATGCCAATATCACTGGTGTTCTATCATTGCAGCTACTGTGTGTCAGCATTGGCATAGAGGGCTTATTCTGTGGGAAAGGAAAGGTTAATTAGGAAAAGAATCAATCATGGTGCGTGTGAGAAGAAAGCAGTTAAGCATACTAGGGTAGACAGCTTCAGTGATTACTCAGATGAGGATTTTTTTGAATAGAGCTGTTAAGAAAAATGCCAAATATCTGATATTTCAGGACTGGGCAACATTTACCAGAGATCAGGTATTTGTATCACGTTTCTTCCTTAGTTTGAAGTGTTCAAGAAGTTTAATACTGCTAGTTATGGTACTACATTCACTGCATCTCATATGCTAAAATTTGTTCTTACTCGTTCTTCCAGCCATAGCTAAAATAAGTAAAGGTCCAATATGCTGATTTTTTATTGCAGCAGCCCTCTTGTTATAGAGTAGAAATGACACAGAGTTCTTGTTTATCACAGCATGAGAAGGTCCTGCTTTATTCCTCTTTACAGCTCAGCCACCCTGACTCCAACTATTCCCTGACTCTCGCTGCAGCAAGCTCCTACTGCAGGTTTCCCTTGCAGCCCCTGACTGCTGGTTATTCCCTGCTAAACTCTGACTGTAGGTATTGGTTTGCAGACTCTGACTGCAGGCTTGTACCCAGCTAGACTGTGACTGCAGCTTCCAGCAACAGGCTCCAACCAGACCCAGACTGACCTCACAACAGGGATTCTCTCTCCCCAGGATCCTTCTTCTTCATGGTTCCCCTCACCAGCTCACCCATTCCCTTTTGTCACACTTATCTTTACTGGACATAGCTGTGACTCATCAGGGATGAGGCTGTATTGGGTAATTAACACAGCTGCTACTTATCAGGGATGAAGTCACCTGTATTCCCTTCTACAAGTTTTTTATGTATAGTCTTTGTGGATTTGCTACTGGTATATGATAAGTTTTATTTCTAGCTAAGCTCTGTGCAATCTAACAGCGGCTCAAAGCATATTGGATTAACTGTGCTTGTTTTTTGGCCTGGGGATGAGTGCTGCACTGCCCCTCCTCCCCTGGTGCATCAAGAGCTTTATTTAAATTTGCTCTGTGTCAGTAAAAAGCCAATATGTGAAGACAGCGGAAGCACCCCAGACATCATCCTTCGCAAGGACAACCCCTTCATGACACATTATCAAGGAAAGGATTCTGGTTCAGAAGATGAAGCAGCCAGCAGAGTTCCTGATTTAGAAAAGGATGACTTCGCCACCCGGAGAGCCAGAATGAATCAGCCCAAAAACATAGTTCCATTTAACTCCTTTTTACTTGGACCCTATACGAGTAAAGAAAAAGGTAAACTGGAAGATGTTAAAAAGCCATTGCAGATGGAGAAAAAGGAACATGCAAGGTGTGCATTCATGGTCTTATTCTTTCAATTATAATGCTTAATTTCACCATGGTATATTGCTGTATAGGCTACAAAAGCTGCCTTGGCTACAAAAAAACCCTTAGAGGTTAAAGTAGATGCAAATGCTTTATCATAAAGTGAACCAAACTAATTTTTTGTTAGAGTACAAAGAGAGGTTTTAATTGGCTGTGAGTGTAAATAAAATAAAGGCAGGACCCTTTTGTTATCTAAGCTCACATGACAGGTCATGAGCGTGAGTAGTGGAGAATAAATTTAGAAAATATGTTTTGCATCTCAACTCTTTTTCTGATCACTTTCAGTGCATGTTTTTCAGTGCATTTCTTTCATTTCATGCTCTTTTAATACCCTGCATAAAACACGGACCAGATGAGTCCTTAGTTAAGGCACTAAATATATATGTCTGCTACACTGCACTGAATTATGTTGGACCTGGTCCTAATGTGTGTTATGCAGCATTGATTTGGGAAATGGATCAGGGCTTACAAGGCTTCAGCCTAGAAAAATCTCTTCTTTCTTCAGTTCAGTGATAGAGACCTTTAAGAAGTTGCTGAACACAAATATTTGCTAGGTAGAGATCTTTTTCAAGAAACAAGTATATTTGTTTTATTTGTGCAAACAGATGTGATTCTAGATAAAACCATTATATACACATTATGAGGAACTTTGACTGTAACAAATTATATGTTCAGAAAACTTCTAATATTTAGGAGCTCTTTTCCATTTTCAAATGTCAAATGTGCCATTCAGTTGTTGGTAATTTGATGATATTAATATTTTCTAATTACTAGTTTGGTAGGACATCTGAGGAACACATAATCAAATTTTAATAGTTCAATGCTATTGACATGACTCTTAAGATCAAAGAAATTCTGTAGTATTGAGTATTCTGTATGTTTGAGAGCAAAACCTGAATTCACTGTGTGAATAACATGCAAATGAGATATTTGTAACTATTTCAGAGAAAGCTTATTGCAGAAATGCTTAATACAGTAATAACATAAAGATTTCTCTTGAGCTGGGAATAGAAGTTCACGTAAAGAAGTGGTCTCAGTAGTGCATGAGTGTGGTAGCATAGCTGAGAGGTTTGAACTTCAAATGATTCATTCCATGTTTACTTCCTAAATTTAGTGTGAAACTAATATTATAAATTCAGTTTTATCTTCTTGAGCTCTGAACCTCTTTTTTTGACACTGATTTATAATTGCTTCCTCAAAATATCTTTCCTTGCTGAAATGGAATGTGCATTAAATTAGAAGAAGACGGGTGCACATAACATCAGTAAGGCAAATAGTTACAAGCAAAGAGAACCCACTTCCGCAAAGTGAGAAGACTGAGTCAGAGGAGGAACAGCAGGTGAAAGAGCTTGGTAATGAGGAAGATGATTTGGTGACACGGAAATCTCAAAGCATCCTTCCTCAGCTACAAGAAGATGCGCTTTTTGTCAATGCCTCTATAACCAAAGCAGATCTGGAGACCTGGAAAAGATTGAAACTGTCGGGGGAGCCCAGGTATGGTTTCTGCTTGTGGACAGGATTGGCACCCTGGGAAGCATGTTTAGTTTGCCACAATCTGCTGTGCGTGCTTGTGATTTTAAACTCGATGATGCCTTGTTGACAACAAGTCCTTACCTATTGCAGTTTTCAGAAGGAGTCCAAAAAGCTGTACAGATATGCTATCTGTTGTGAAATGAAACTGTATCCATCATTTAGAGCACTAGAGTAGTTTCACAGTCACTTTTCTTGTTGATACTCATAATATCAGAAAGGTCCCTCTTTGTCACGTGGCTGCATTTCCTTCAAAGCTGCTTGAAGAGCACAAAGTTCCAAGTGGTATCTCTAATACACTAGCAACTACATTGCTCCTTACCAAGCTGTCTTCAGGACTTGGAGTGTTTTATACCTTGGGAGTATTACCTGAGGATCTTTGCATTAATGTTTCTGTGCTCTTTTGAGACCTGAGCTGATACGTCAGCATAGCATTGTACTCCAGTGCTGTGTAAACACACCAGCACTGTTTCTCACTGCAGCAGGGCTTCCAGGAGCCTCATTGTATGGTGTTTGTATGCTCTTGTTGTTAACAAAACCTCTACAAAGGGAGTCATATAAAGCAGTTATTCTAAGCTGTTTCCCTATGGACATGGACTATAACATAGGCAGGTGATTTGTGACTCCAGTAGGAAAGGAAACAACTCCTGGCTTTCCTGTTTAGGTGCATGCCATTTTGCAGTTAAAGATAGCTGGCTGTTCTGGCGTTCTTCTAACAATGTGGTTATTGAATGTAATTTTAGCTCTAATAAATCAAAACTCAATCAATCTTTCATCCTAAAGATATTAGCAGTCTCTCTGTTACTTTTAAGGTGATTTATTAAAATCAGGATTCAGTCTGCTTGGCTTAGGGTAAGTGAATTGCTCTTGGTAAGGCTCCCATGCCACTGTAACTCCTTCATGCCGAAGTGAATTCTAGTGCCATACAATCACATGGCCTGAGTATATGTGAGCAGATAAGGAAACTGTGGCTTTGTTAGGGTGAAGAGCTGGGTTTGGAACAGGCCACATGCTACCTTTCTTGCCCCTAGGAAGTGCTTCCATGGACGTTCTCCCTGAGTTTTCCATACAGGTCCACAGTATCTTTGCATTTTGTCATTTGGGACACAGCTGTTTATACCTATGTCTTCGAATTTTAAAATAAAACCCCTTCAAAACCTTAGGAGCATTTAATTTGTTCTATTCTGAGGGTCTCATGTTGGGGGCATTCTTTTATTCCTCATTGTGACCAGTGAAGAAGATTCCAGATGTTCCAGCAACACTCTGCCACCAACTGATACCACGGTGAAAGCGGTAGCCCACGATGATTTTGCTGTCCGCAAAACCAGAGCAAACAAAAAGTCTGGTAGCCCCAAGCAGAAGTTCGTGCATTTTGGGCCAGTAACTGAGATCGATCAGCAGAAATGGGACAAGCTCGTTATTGGCAGAGCTTCATCCAAGAGTGGAACAGAAGAGGAAAGCAAGAAAGATGTTGTGGAGAGTCTCTCTGGTGTTGAAAGCTCTCCTTCAACCACTGCTGCCAGTCTTGGGTTTGCTGAACACAGCAGTGAAGTATCTGAGCCAGAAAATGAGTCCAGGTATTTGGTGTGGTTTAGGAAGTGCTACTGAGCTGTAAATGAGGCTTATTCTTGCCAGATGCTGACCTGCATGGGAGTGAGCTGCAGCATAAGCCCAAGAGCTGTTCACACGCACGGCCTTGTTCAGAGTACATCTGATGTCTTCACAATATCTTAACATGTTTAGAATTGTGCAGAACGCTGCGAACAGGTCCTCTGAACACTTGCTCAAAATTTCTGATGGGCAGTGAAGTCACTGGTATCTCAGAGACTGAGCTATCATTCGTGATTTTTCCTTTGCTTGAATTCCAGCAGCTTTGTTCTGCCTGCTTTCAGCACATTAGGAATTTGTCATTCAGCTTACTGATCTTCAAAAAATGCTTTTTTTCAAACCTGATGGATTTACTTTCTTTTTGAAGATGGTGTACTGCTGCTTTGTGTTTCTGGTATTTATCTGGAGAAGAATTATCTGGGTTGTTAGCACATTAATAGATCTTATATTTCTTTGGTGTTTCTTTAATCGCTTAGTCTGTGGCTGCAGCAAGAATTTTTAATGAATGCTTTTAGCAAGCAATTCATTCAGCTAAGTGTGTGTGTTTATAAAACATTTGCAAACTGAGTTAGATGACTCCTTTTCTTATCTTTTATTTGACCTGAGAATGTTTTGTCTGTCTTACCCCTCCTCTCACTCTCATCGCTAGTGAGGGAGGAGTCAAGTCAGGCACAGGTGACTCTTGCAGGAGAATTCCATCACCTGTACCGGCTTCTGATGTCATCTCTGAGGAACAAACGCCATGGAGTTTGAGCAAACAGCAAGAAACCACCAAGGAAGAATGTGACAGGAATTTACCAGATATTGAGAGAGATGATATGTTGGTTAGAAGGATGGGAACTTTTCTGAGGCGTACTACAAGCTCCATTCCCACAAATTGTCCTCCCCTGTCAGTAGCTCCTTATCTGCTGCAGCAGCAGCAAGAGGAGGCTGTAGCTCGTGAAAAGGATTTGAAGATTCTGCAGGAAGGAGAAAGGTCAGAGAACAGAAGCAGATCCCCCTGAGCCTGGTTTGTGTGTGGTGTTAGCTTGGATCAGTCAGCAGTGTTGCCCCATTCTTCACACGGGCTTTAAAAATCTGGTTTCCTCATTCATCATGGCATGTGTTCTGTTTTGTAAGCCTACTTACAGGAATGTATCCTATGAATATAAAACAGCCTGTTGTCTTTCATAATATTTAAGTACTTCAGTTGTTAATTGCTGTTCAGCATGGAAATAGTCTTTCATCTTTTGGGGGAATTTCTTTTGGAAACCATGGTTCTTTGTCTAGATTTTTTTATGCCAGCTTCCAAGTGAGTAAGTTGTCACATAGATTAGTATGCAATTCCCAGCTTCTAACAAATCACCTACGTAAGTGTGATATTTAGTGTAATTTCCTCTTACTCCCTGTGCTGTGGCTAAAGATGCCTAGTTTGCCTAGTTTTCTATAATTCTCAACTTTGTTTTGAGTAACAGTACCTCACATTGCCTGAGCAGCCACTTGCTGTACAAGTGAGCATTATCATGGAACAGTGTCACTTGTCTCTCTGAGCAGTACTGTCACACAAGAAGAGAGCCAAGAACAGCTTGAAATCCCTCAGCTGCAGAGTGATGGAACAGAAAACAACATGAAATTTCCAGACCCACAAAGGGATGACATGTTAGCCAGAAGAACTGGAGCTTTTCTTAAACAGCCTGGGCCCAGTGTTAAGCAGTTCCTTCCCATCCCGTTTTCAAAGCAGCAGAATAAGCAGGGCACAGCCACAGAACTTGAGAAGAAAACAAAGAGGTAAGAAAATTGTGGTTTTCTCCATCCCTTTAAGCTAGCCCTGTGGGTTGTCTGTCAGTATCTCTGTATCAGGAAATTTGCTGGTGGCCCAGTAGTGGTTATTTTCGTACTTGTCCTCAGTTCTCTGCTAACTCTTTCTGTTAAGTAGAAGGCAGTAGAAAGTTTCTGGCCCCTTTAGAAGCGTCATGTGGAGTCTCAGACCAGATGCAAAATTCTAACAACATATGGAAACAGATCTACGTAGCAATTACATTTGCATTACATTTGCCTAGGTTTCCGGTTAAGTGTGAGGTAATCATTACAAGTGTTTCCACTTGGAAATGGAGATGCTGGATGTAGTAGGTTGGATGATTGTCTATGGCTTAACTAGTGCCGGTGGCTTCCTAACAGGAAATTTAGAGATCCCAAGATTCTTCCTGATAATGCTCAATGTCTTTCTAAGCACCTTTGTTCAGATGTTCCAGGCTGTGTGAGTGTTGAAGCCTTTGAGGAGAGTTATCATTTGGTGGTTCAGCCACATGCAAGCAAGAGTGGAAAGGTTCTTACTCGTCAGCCTCTTCAGAGTACTTGAGGAGAAGGATATGCATGCACCTGTGCAGACGTGGATGAAAAACTGGCTTACATCTCAGCCAGGAGAAAACAAACTTGTCATCTACCATAGAATTCAACAGTGGCTTGGTGTTGAAAAGACTTAATACTTTAATTTTCAATAGTGTTCCGGACAGTTTATTTTCTACTTAAAAGAATAGTACAAGCATTTGACTCTTAAAATTATGGGTCTTGCTCCTGCCTCACTTAACTTGTTCTGTGTCAGCTATTTGGGTTTGTAGGGGCTGTTTTTTTGTTAACTTATGGTTATGCTTTTCATTTTGTATTTGTTATTTTTGAAATGTTGCTTAATCCATCCCTTTGCACTACTGCCTTTGGCTCACTCAGGCCTGAAAAATGTCCACAAGGCTACACTAATAGCTCTGGAAAACCTGCAATAGAACCATCTCAAGAACAGCAGCAAGGGCAGGAGGACAGTCTCGCACCTACAGGACAAGATGAAATTATTAGTAGTGCCCAAGTAGCTGAAGATGGCCACAATGAAGTCCACCTTGGTCAAACATCTAAGCTTCAGGAGGTTCCTGAGGAAAACAAAACAGAAACACTTTCATCCAAGGATGAGCATCTGCAAATGTGAGCTTTCTGGTGTGAACCCCACAGCTTGTACACCCCTGTGTGCACACTTCAGAGTTCAGATTGTGCATTGCCTGGTGTGTTTTCAGTCCAGACTAATGACTGTATGTCAGTAATACACATGTTAAAAACTAAAACAATAGTTCTGTAATGCATTTTATTTTGAATTTTTAAAATATTTAATTGAAAGCTAAGTGAATGGAATGTTTGATTACAGTATATATGTTGAACTGCAAGAAAAGTTTATGAGGAGGAGATGCTAAAACAGACTCTGCTCCTTGAGAGATGCTTTTTCTATTTCTCCCATGACTAGAAATGTTGTAGTATTGACTTTTGCTCTTGATGCTCTTATGATAAATCCCAGATATAAATATGTGGTTTGCATAGCTCTAAAGAAGACTATAATTTTAGTGAACGCTGCTGGTTTGTGTATTACCGGTAACTTTTTTCAGCTATACTCCCCCACCCTGAGGAAAGAAAACCAAAACCAACTAAGAAAAAAAACCAACCAAAAAGCAAACAAAAAACTTCAAACCAACCAGCCAACCAACCAACCAACCAAAAAAACCACAAAAATCCCTGCCCAAACCAAAACAACAAAACAAACAAAAGAAAAACTGAAAACAAAATAAAGACAACTAAAAAAAAACCCCAAAAACAACAACAACAAAAAAGAAATCCACAAAAAGAAAAAGGAAATCCTGTGACTCCCTTTCTGACTATAATATTTGTCTCTTTCATGCTTCAGTAATAGTGGTACTGAGCACTGCTGTGGAATGTAACTGTTAAGTTTTGTCTCCGTTCATTGCATGTATGGCACAATGTAAATGCTAAGACATTGTCTCTTTTCAATAACTATTTTCTACGCACATTTTAGATATACTTCAGCAGATTTTTATAATGTGAGGCATAAGTATGTGTTTAAGGGGGGTGGGTGGTGTTCTCATGTAGTTTGACCTCAGGATGATCAGGTAAGTCTTGTTTGATGAATACATAATCCCTGAACAGTATGGTTCTATTCTGGTCATCATTACTAGTAGAAGTGACAGTTGTGCAAATTATATGGGTCCAGTTGCAATTACTACTTGATGTATTCATCCACAATCTAATTTTATATTTGGTCTTGTAGATTCGGCCCCAGAACTGCTGTGTCTGATGACGCAGAGTAAGTTGTCTTGTGTTCACAAGATTCTGTTTTAAACAACTTACACTGCATGCTTTCCCATCTTTCTACTAATTTAAAATTCAATTGATGCATCATTATTATTTTGCAGTGTTTTGGCAAATAAATTTTTCAGACAGCACTGAAAAATTGAATGCAATATGGCTTACATTGAAGTTCAAAATAATTTCTATATAAAAACCCATAAAAATTAAGTGTAATACTAATGTCCAGCTGTTGCTTAAAGTATTGCTTCCTCTTTTTTTCTTTTTTTTTGCCTTGGTTTTCTTCTGAATTTCCATTGCCTCTAATCAGCTACAGGTAAAGAGAGTTGGGTTGAATCTGGGTGTTGAAGAAAAAAGTGAAGCATAAAGAGGAACATGAAGAAATAAATAAATAAATCCCAAAGCAAAATAATATCACTGTGATCTTCAGAATAATTACCATGAAGATACATATTTAGCTGAGCCTTTATTCTCTTTTAAAAACTTTATATTCAATCCCTTCCAGCTTAGGTTTGATTTAATAATGTACTAAATTTCAAATTTTAAGCTCTTCACCTCAATGCATCACTTTTCATAGAGGGAGTAGAACTGATATTTATCACACTCAAAAATTTTAATTGTTCATGTATGTACACAAACTTTAGTACAAATAGTATGGAACGTCATTTAGAAAGCTCTTTGGAAGTATTAGCTGTTTAGAAGAGAAATAGTTGGGAACTACCCACATAATAATATCCTTAATGTCCTTCTGTTCACAGAAATCCACATGACCTTCCCTGTCTCCCAGATTAAATCCCAAAATAGAAACAGTATGAAGAGTTGTGGGGGTTTTATAATGAGTGTACACAAAGACTCCTATGCAATTTTCACCCTTTCCTCTAATGATAAAGCTTAGAATCATGGACTGACTGTTCTTTACAAGTTCTGTAATACCTTTCTGCTGAGCAAAGCCTCTGTTCTCTGACTACAAAGTAAACATGATTTTCAAGCAGCAGGAATCTGTCAGGTCAAATTAAGGCATGAGATAAAAAGAGCAATATAACATAGAAGTGCTACACTTAACAATGAGGATGTTCCAGCTATTTCAGAAAGTCTGCTTATATGATTGATTTTTTTATCAGTGCATGTCTGTACTAAATGCAGTCATGAGAGAAGGTAGGTGCAGATGCCTTCAAAGAGACGTTGCAGTGGGCTTGGTGGCATAATGTGAGAGTAGCAATTGATCATATTGCTTATTCCATACCGATTCTGATTTTGTTTTAAAAGGCAAAACAATTAATGTTCAAACCTCATTGTCATCCTTTCCCCATGGCTTACAGAGCAACTACTTTCATATACTGTCTTTTAAGTTTTTATAAAAGTAAGACTGTGTTTTCCCATCTGAAGACAAAGTATTTATGAAGACTCTAATAAAACTTGGCTTTTAAGTAGAAAAAATAAATTGAACTGATATTTAAAATACTTTTAAAATGTTTGTGAAGTCCCCATTGAAAACGGCAGCTTGAATTCAGTCTTAGACTGGATGTTCTTTATTCCAGCAGCAAAACTAAGGACCCTTTTAGTAGACTGTCAAAGTTCCCTCTGAGAGTTAAACTAGATATTGTCATCAGCCTTGGTCTCTCTCAGGGTCCAGAAGAGGCAATACTTAGTGTGTTGCTGCTGATCAGACCCATTTCCATCTCCCAAAGAGAGAATTCTGGTGGTACTGTGATAGTCAAATGTGAGTTTAAGCTCGTAGTGAGCTGAGATTTTTGAGTATTTCTTTACTAGAGTCTGATTTTGAGCCAGTCTGTCCCTTTTGATGTTTTGTTGGAGTTTCTTAAGTCTTAGTATATGTAAAATGGTAATGCAGCCACATAATAAATGCCTTACATAAGGATTGTTAACATATTCTCATAAAAAGGTTTTTTACCTTATCTCTCACTTTTAAATTAATTAATCTAAACATTGAAGTCTTTCAGATTTTTTTTAATCCAAAATTTATTTAGACCTATTTAAAAAAAAGAAATTGCTGCATGATATCACTGACAAGAACAGTAATTTTTGATAATAATAAAGCAGTGTAGCTTGAAAATCCCAACATCCCAAATACACTGTTGGTCTGCACGGTGCTTTTTCCCAGATCATTGTTGGAATGACAGGTCTGGTACACTGGTCAGCAGAAAGGCCTCTTGCCTTTCTGGCAGGACAGAGTCTGTATACAATCTCCGGAGCTGTGCTAATGGCAGAAAGTTAATGAACCTGAATTTGGTGCAGTTACATAGTCTCTGTCTACCTGTGTGCTATGTGCCTCCTGGCCCAGCATGTGGTTGAAGGAAGGAGTAAACATAGTTCTGTTCATGGAGGTGTTAGTGATTGTCTGGGACCATTTGTAGATTATACAAGACAGAAATAGGATAAAATTATGTGAGACTCATAGTGAAAAGTGTCTTTTGATAGAAGCTCAGAGTTTTGGCCTCTTTGTTTCTTTTCTGAGGGTGAACTTGTCAGTCAGAGAAGTTGATGTAGACCTTTCAGTTGACCATGTCCATGCACTCAGGAAAGGAGATTTTTCTCCTTAAGAATTACTACATGTTGGTCAGAGTGGAGCACAGTGCTTTAAGATGGAAGTCCTTCAGCAGATTGCTGTCTTGGGAAGATGCCACATGTTGTGGAAAAACATGTTACTGCAGAGTGGAAGTTTGAACCTACCCAGGTGCTTATCCACAGCAATGAAGGCCCAGCAGCAGGAGGTGACTGCTGGAGTAGGAGGTGCATCTGGGGTTGTAGTGTATTTTGAGTTTGACTCCTGGCCAAGGCTAAATCCTTTTTCAGAGGACCATTTTTACTGCACTGTTTATAGTTATAGAATCTATTGCTGTTTTTGTGCACCCTGTGAGACTGCATGAATTCAGGGAACATACATTAGACTTACATTAGGGAATTCAGGTACTCCTGCCAGAAGGGCAAGATTCTTCCATCCTAAATGGCAGAGAGTGTGTACTCATGGATTCTACCAGGATCAGTAACCACCATTCCAGGTCTTACCTTTTCTCCTACTGCATGTGAATGAAAAATTCTTCGGACATGCGGAAAGAGTACAAGAGAGGAGCTACACAACCAGTCTGACCCAGTAGGCACAAGGTATCAAATACTGAACACTAAAGGCTTTCCTAGTGTGAGTTTCAAAAGCTCATAAACTGAAATAAACCAAGAGTGACTAAATTAAGAGTGACTTTATTGCAAATTATGCATGTCCCAACATTCCTCACCAGTGTGCCAAATAGGACTGATATTTAAGTTTTAAAAAACAACACTTGCCATCTCTTTAGGTTCTGTTATTTAGGAGTGTCCCAATCCAATCCTGAACAATGCAACTGTTAAACTACCCACAGAAAAACTCAAATTAGTATAACCCTCAGCACTCTGTTTAAGGAGTGAAGCACAGTAATATGTTAACTTCACTGTTCATGCTTAAAGGCAATAGGATGTTTGTCCTGTCCTTCATTTCTGAATAAATACCTACTTAGCAGGATGGAATCTGTGCATGTCCTTTTCCATACACTGTCCAGACCTTTCAAGTTTTTCCTTGAGAGTGGCATTCCTGTGTTTGCTTGCCTGAATACAAATGCTGGGTCATAAATATGTGCACAGCTTTCCATTCACTTTGATTACTGTGGTCTCAGTTGCCCACAATTTTATCTTCATTGGGTGCTTCTCCTGCTGGTTGGCTCACTGGCTCATGTAAAGCTGGAGGTGATCATTTGAGGACTGCTGTAAAATCAATTCTTGTGGAACTGCATGGCTTTCTTGGAAGTTTGGTTTTTTGGTTTTTTTTTTGTTTTTTTTTTTTTTTTTTTGCTTTGAATGGCACAACTGAGGTAATGTTTTTGTAATAATAGGTAGTAGAGGTGGAGCAGTAAGCATGTTATCTTTGTGTGAAGATCTTTAGGTAATATAAAGAGATGTATAACATCAAACCATAACCTTTTTTTTTCTTTAACTCTCCAAAGGTCAGAGACATAAATAGAAAAACTTTTTTTGTTGTTCTGGACGTCATCTTTTCCTTGTTAGATTAGCTGTATTAATAAGCTGGTGCTGGTAGCATTGGATTTCTTCAAGGCAGGGAGAAGAGGAGAGAAAGTACCATGCAGCTTGAACCAGGGGTACTTCTATGGGTTTGTAGCAATAGATTTTAGCTGGCCATGCTGCCCTTGATGTACTTCTCAAGCCTTCTTTTACCCTGAAATGGAGACTTCAGTCTGTGATGTTAATCTAAGTGATCTTGAAAACCCATTCGGTACAAATCTTCAGAAAGTAAAATGTTCTGAATGATAGAATGATTTTAATAAGAGCTATTGATGGAAGTGTGAAGTTAGCAGTGCTTCTTAGTGAGAGACAAACTTGTGGTCGACTAACAAAATGGGAAGTTGAGGGGTGTAATGCCTGAAGTGCTGTGTGGGAGCCATAGGAGTGCTAACAAGCCTGTCTTGAGGACTGCTGCTTTTGGGAGCTTTATAAGGGAGCAGCTGTCTGATTCTGCTGTAGCACCCTCATGTGGCTTCAGCTCTTACAAGCTGAAGGAATATAAACCTCTAAATAAGACTGGGCCTGTTGTTATTTCCCCCTTGTTTAGGAGTATGAGTATGTTTGACATGAGATGTGAAGAAGAAGCTGTGGCTCAGCCTCATAGCAAAGCTCGCCATGAGAAGCTGCAGAATATACACAACCAGCTGAAAGAGGATGAGACCAGATGGCAAGATGTGAGTATACAGCATTGTCTGCAGTGCTGGCAGGCACTGAGGCCAGCCAGCTAGGCACAAACAGGACAACCTGCTAAATCTGCACTTGCTGTCAACTGCTTTAAATAATCCGGAGAGCTTTTTTTTTTTTCCTCCTCAGTGGATTGTTACTAAAAGCATAGAAGTTCATAATTCGATGTAAAACAAAAAATACAATATCTTGCAGTCCCTCTGCCTGTTCGCCAGGTATTTTCCTTTTTTTAAAAAGATGTAAAGAAACTGTGATTAGGTAAAAAAAAAATGGAAGAACAACTTCTAACTGCTAACTTCTCTAACTTTTCTAACTAGTCAATGTCCAAAGTGACAAAATACAAGACTAAGTAGGACAGGGAAGAAATAGGTCAGCCTTTTCTTTAATAAATTTGCATAGATACAGAAAGTGTTGATGTTTTCCATCTTGTCCAAGCAAACAAATGGCACTTCATGTTAGCTACAGCCTGCTTGGTTTACAAGGCCTTTCCAAACCCTCTCTCCTTGATGTATTTTGTTAAGCTGTCCAGGCATTTGGCATTTACTGCAGCAAAATAGCAAGGAGAGATAAACATGATATGCAGGTAAGTTAGTTTTAGTTTCAATTCTGTTCATTCCTAAAGAATGATTTTAAATGAGGAATTTGGGATATTTTTTAATTTTAAAAAAAACCCAAAATGTAATAAAATACATCTCTTCAAGTACGGTAGTTTCTTATTACAATGAAGGCTTCTGTGAAACATCTCAGAGAAGTTATTGGTAGAAAATTTAAGGAAGAGTTAAAAACAAATTGTATATAGAGCTAAGAAGTCACTTTTTATAGTAGAACAAGGAAGGACTTCAGCTGAAAGGTCTTTATGTGTGGGAAGCCATAATTTCCCAGCAGAGGTAAAAATAAATCCAAAGGCACTCAAGAAGTTTGAGAACTATGCTTTGAATTGAAAATGCTCTGAGCTAAAGTTCCTGCATTTTCCAGGCCCTCAGCACCTTCTACCATGAACTAAAAGTTCTGAAGAGGTACTGAAAATGCCTTTATTAGAATGTCTTTGGCATTCTGAGGGGTTTATAGAGACATGTATCATAGTCTGATATTTTAGGTGCCTATGCTATAAATCTGCCAACAATTAACAGTTTCATGGCTTTTAAAAATTATTATTATTCTAAAGCAAAAGATAAATGTGTCTGGTTTTTAATTATGAAAAGAGGAGGAAGGCTTATATTAGAAAATTTGCTAATGAAAAACTAATTTCCAGACAATAGACAATAGTGGAAGTAGCTGAATAAAGAAATGTGTTGTTACTTCAATGAGAATAATTAGTAACTGAGGAAAATGATAGGCTTATGTTTCATGGAGGGGATTATAGACTGATATATGTAGGTCATGTGAAGAAGTACTTTAATGAACATTACCTTAAGTGTAACATCAATAATTTTTGGTTTTAAGCTAAATTAGAAGTGACAATGTTTTCTCCTGATTTTAATAAAATAAGTTATGCTTGCAGTCCCTTCTGCTGTTTACCAATAAAAGTGCAATAAAAATATTTGGGAAACCATGTAATTAATGAAATAGCCTTTGAATTGAGTATGTGTTATGAATATCTGGGTTTTATTAAAACCAAAATTTTTTTGAGTGCATGAAATGCAATCTGTATACTAAACTCCTGATGTTGATAAGTTAATGACAAATGTTCCCTTGCAGTTTCCTAGGAAATTTTTTTCTTTGCAGGACTTCTGCAGTGGTTACTTTTTACATGTAAAATTTTGTTCCTTTGCTAGTTGGCTGCAAAGAAGTTTTACAGTTTAGAAAAATTCTTTACTGTAATGCTTGTACTGTGAAAAAGGTCTTGCTTCTGTATCCTCCAGGATTTATAGTTCATAAAGGATGCAAGACATCACAGGGGCCCATAACAGGTACCTCCTGTTACTCTCTGGTTTACTGTCAGGCTAGTTTTTCAGAAAAGGCAGAGAATCAGATTCAATCTTCTGCACGACTTCAGGCAGGCAGATTCCAAAAAGACTGAGATTGTTACTTCAACAAGGATATCTCTATATAGCTGTATAGAAACCATAGGCTCTTTACTCTGTCATGTCTCACACCAGCCAGATATGAGCCACATCACTTCCTAACCTCTCTTGCTCACATCTGGATCCAAAATACTGCAGGGTGGCCATGATGAAGAATTTAAATTTCGATGCTGCACTGGATTTTTCTGTCATAAAACCCGACATCATGGGTCAACAACCATATTTGCATATGGCTGACTGATAGCGTGGGGAAAGTATGGAACTGTCAGCTCTCCAAGGCAGATTATCAGTGCAGCTGTAGCTCACAGTAAAACAACATCTATTCTTCCTATGAACCCCTGCTTCCCATATATCTGATTATTAAAATTCTTCACCAAACATAATTTTTTAACTTAATCTTTCTGGAGAATTGAATTTTGTCCCTAGTGTTGGCCCAACTGAAAATGAGTGTCCTGACTGGTCCTTTTAGGCCAAATTTCCTGCCAAAAGCAAAGTAAGCAGTGAAGCTATGAAAGCCTTACAGCATCCTGCTGTTAGCAGAAAATTCAGGCAACATCTTCTTTTATGGCGTGATCTCCTTTTGTCATTGAAATTAACAGTGCTGCCTGCAGGTGATGGGAGCCTAGTCCCCAGGCAAGAACAAGTATTGCAACTGGCTGGTTGGGTTCATTGTTACCCACTGCCACTTTTTAGTTATTTGCAGGTGCCTTCCTTCTCTCACAGGACCTGGCTCGATGGAAGAGTCGTCGAAGGAGCGCTTCACAGGATTTGATTAAAAAGGAAGCTGAGAGAAAGAAAATGGAGAGGTTATTGGCTGGAGACGGAATGAGTGAGCGCAGAAAAAGCATCAAAACCTACCGAGAAATCGTGGAGGAGAAGTACGTTGTTTCCCTGGAGTGTAGTGGCATGTGAAAATGCTGTGTGCTTCGTAGGTGATAGGTGACTGTGGGCAGCCGTGCCCGCAGTGAGTGAGGGAGAGGGGAGGATGCTGATGGAGCAGAGGAAAGGGGTATGATGTCCAGTGTTAATGCAATGGTTTCCCCTGTGTTGTCTTCCTTGCAGAGAGAGAAGGGAGCGGGAGCTTCACGAGGCATACAAGAATGCAAAGACACAGGAGGAGGCTGAGAGCATCCTCCAGCAGTACACTGAAAGATTCACTATCAGTGAAGCTGTCCTCGAGCGCTTGCAGATGCCAAAAATTCTGGAAAGAAGCCATTCAGTGGAACCAAATTCCCCACTGAAAGACCCAAATCCTCTGAGATATTTAAGGCAACAGTCACTTCCTGCTCCTAAATTCACTGCCACCATTGAAGCAACCATTGTTCCCACCACTGAACTAGAGCCCAGCAGTTCAACAGGACGCACATCTCCCAGCAAAACTGTCTCCAAGGCTGTGCCTATGCTGACACCCAAGCCTTACTCACAACCCAAAAATACACAGGAAGTTTTGAAGAACTTTAAGGTAGGATACATCACGTGCCCCAAAGGCAGCCAGGAGGCAAAGAGATCTTGATTAAGTCATCTGAACATATAAATGGTTAATGCAATAATGTAGAGAATGGTGGCCGCATTCTGATACTATAAAATTCAGCTTCATGCTCTGTGCTGCCTGGTTTCTTCATGTTTACCAGTCTTCTTAGAATCTTGACCTCTTCAGACTGAAATATTTGCACTGGTCATTTTTCCTTGAGCTATATTTGTTCAAGGAAAGGGGGAATTTAAGAAAAAAGCAAGGCATTTCCTCAGAAAGATTTTAGAAAAGAGTATGTGGTTGTGTTTTTTTTTATTTTTGAGCAAAATGGAAGGTGCAGGGAATGTGGAAGCCCTGACTTCTGAAGCAAGACCTGGATTGACTTTTGTGTCAGGGGTCTGATTTTTGCCGTACCCAAACGTCTGTATCCCTACTCCTTCAGAGCCAAGGGCTTGCCTAAAGATATGCTCTGTCTTAAACGTGCTTCTCACCAAGGATGAATAGGGAAAGCTGCTGCACAGGCATGAAGAGAGGATTTAGGTTGTGCTTGGAGGTTCAGTGAAACAGGTTGGTACTGGGGTAGCAGAGTAACTGGAGATTGATGGTGAGGGAGGGAGAGTGGCTCCATTGGATCACAAGAACTGTGCAAAGAATATGGGAGTAAAAGAAGTAAGAGAACTTGGATGAAAGCGTGGCTGCTGGGAAAAAGCCAGCTATTAGATTTGTGGGAGAAGAGGATAGGAGAAAAATAGAAGGCAATATTCTGAAACCAGAATATGAAATCTGAGGAGTTTATCTTTTGACTGGGTGGTTGTGGAGAATGGGAGTAAGATACTGAACCAATGATGGAAAAAGCAAAGAACTGGGATATATTAAAAAGAAACAGGCCAGAATAAGTCAAGATTAAAAACATCTGCTGTTCACATCTCCTGTACCAAAACTGGAGATTACCCAAGCCTCATAGTAGTCATGTTGTGAGCAGTGTGAAGCCTACTGGCATGGGTGCCCCTAGCCTCTAGAGTCTGGGCTCCCTTCTGTCTGCCATGGCTCATACTTTGCAAGTGGCATTCAAGGGTCCCTGAAGCCCTGCTGATATCCCAGTAGCACTGCTAACATGTATATTCAGGTTGTTTACTTTCTAAAAAATAAGTCAGCTTTTTTATAGCGAGTGAAAAAAGTGTGTTGTGATGTATAATTTATTGAAGCCTGTCCCAGCTCTTGTGGAAACCACGCTCCAGCATGTTTCCTAGTTGAAACATGAAACTGATAATTCCTGTTTCTCCTATACCTCAGTTGGTATGCCCCGAGTTTACTTTTTAGATATCAGTGAATCGTGGATTTTTGGTTTTTTTCTGATCCTGGACACTTTTTCATTAGAGGACCAAGATATGTGTGTGTATCACCATAATGTTATTGCATATATAATTCACATATGTGGGAAGAAACTAACCCATGAAGGCTCCTACGCCCCGTGAGCCGCCACAAAAGAATCTGTCTGAATCTTGTTCACATGATGTGAAAGAATGTGATTTTTCTCAGTAGGGATTATTCCCTAGCACATGTAGGTGTGGCATTATTTTCCCTTGGAACACCAGTCTGTCGATGATTCTTGGCTCTGGCGACAATGTGTTGACTTCCTCCAGATCAGAAGGAAAGGAGTATGTTTGTTTAACTCTGCAGCCAGGGCATCTGTCCTGCTCATTTGAACATTTGGGTTTCCTCCTTAATGTAAATAGAGAAATGTCTTAGTCTAAACAGAGACACTGGAATGGATGGTGCAGCCTGCCAGTGTTTTCCTGGCCTTTTTATTTTTGAGATCTTTCATAATCTGCCTCTCTAGTAGATAATCCAGCACACAGTCCCAGAAAACTTGGGGCTCAGTTCCTGCTCACACTCGTGTTTGGAAATAAAGAGAGGTACTGTGTTAAGTGGATTATGTCAGTGTAGAAAGTGAGGGAACATTTTCGACAGACATGGCCTCAGTTAATCATGCTCATAAAGAACAAGCCTCTGAATGCATGTGTATGAGAGTCAATGGAAGGAGTTTGCCCTCAGCTTGGTACTTGGTACACTCAGTTGGAGTGCCCCTCTTGAGGTATCCAAGCTGTTCATTCAGTAAGTGAGGAAGGATCTCTGTGCACAGAGTAGCAAAGCCCTCCTTACTCCTCACACCTGCTGACAAGCTTGTAAACAGCTGTGCTGTGGTGGTAGTGAGACCTGGTCCTCTCCTGGTCTCTCTCCACCTGGGCCTCTTTAGGTGAATGGCTAGTGTGTTCTCTGTAGCAAGACTTCTCCTGTGTGCTCCTACAAAGAGCCCTTCAAACTAAAGGGAGTCTTTACCTGCCACTTCCATTCAGAAATCCCAGTGTAAAAGTGCCAAGAAGTTGTATCAGTGCAGAGGAAGAAGCCAAAGCATATTTTGTACTTTCTTCTTTGCTTAAAGGTTCCTTAGCAGGAATATTTGGCCACCAAGGAGCTAACTTGACCCTGAGAAAAAAAAGTGAGTTAAACTGTTTCCACACTCTCCTTTTCAAGGAGATTGCCTAAAGTAATTTTTTAGGAAAGCACATAATCTATTTGATTGCCTTATGGAGAGGGTGGAATGGCCAGTTTTATTTGCTGGTGCCTTGATTCCCTGTTATGAACAATAAAGAAGCAAGTGGATGAACTCTGCTGCTCCTGTCCCTTCAAAGTCCACATAACAGTGCTTCAAAAAAGCACAGACTGCTAATACTGTGGTGAGGTCATTGAGGTACATAAGCAGTTCATCAGCATAATTAATCCTGGAGAACCTGCTTGGCTCATGCATAAGGCAATGCAAAACCCAGCACTTTTGGTCTAAATTTAACATTAAAATGATTTTTTAAAAACATTCTTTGATCTGTGATTCACAGAAAGGGTGTTCTGTATGTTACCGGGAGAATGGAATGTGGGAAACCAGGAAATCCAGAAAAATTATTTCCTTGTGTCTGTATTTTGTTTATGAGCCCCCTAGGGTCATAAGGTCGTCTTCTGTTTTGGCCTATTGAATGAAATATGTGCTTGGCTTCATCCCTCACTGATAACACAGACTGTGCTAATGATTGTAGTATCATGTTGAACTCCTAATTTCCTAAATTCTTTTGAATGCTACTTGTCTCAGCATATTTATTTAACTGTATTCTGCAGGTAGATGGAAAAGTCAGCATGAATGGAGAAAATGTCAACGGCATGGAAGAAAAGGATAAAGAATGTACAACAGTAATATTTACTCCTTCACCAACCAGATCTCTGATATTTGATGGAGTAGCCAGAGGGGACAGGCCCCCGGTAGAGTTGAAGAAGGACCCCCCAAGTGTTGAGCTCAGTTTACAGAAGCCTGCCACTCAGAGTGTGCACAAAGAGCCAACAGTAAGATCAACACGAACAAACCAGCCTTATTTTCTTTGCCAATTTTCTGTCTCATGATGTGTTTAATCACTAACTAATGACACCCAAGTGCCTATGTTTGCCTTATTTCAAAAGGGTGTGCCCAGACCAGGAAAAAAAAAAACTATAAACAAAACCCCAAATCCTTTGTAAATTAAAGGCTTCTTCCTTTTGTATGTGGGTAGAGAAATGGGAGGGTAAGACTGAAAAAACTTTTTGCAACCACTGGGGGTTTTGGGGGCTTTATTTTTTTTTTTTTTGTCTTTTTCTTTTTTGTTGTTGTTTTGGGTTTTTTTTTTTTCCAGATGTCACGCAGCTGATAAGCATGCTTTAAATGTGCTGGGCCAGGGAGAAATTGATTCAGTGTCCCAGCCGTTGTGCAGGTTTATTCAGCGCTTCTCCTAATGTAAGCTGATTAGATCAGCAACATAATTGGACTGTGTGAGCCATTATAATTAGTCTCAGTTTTCAGTTTTCAAAAGAGGATGTGGATGTGCTGGCAGTTTTGAACATTTGGTTTTCATTCTCCTCTCAGAAACATTAGAAAGGGGGATAAGCTATTGAAATGCCCAGAGGAGCCAACATGCTTCTTAACTGCCTTATCAGAGAAACAAATTAATTTTACCTTTTCATCTTTCTCTCCCCCTCTTCCCCAGAGAAAAAGACAGGAGTAAAACTAGATCATATCTCAGCAGGCATCTAGATGCTACAAAACTGTAATAAATGTAGATAGTAAAAACGAAACAAGAAATAAGGAGAGGATTGCAAAGAGAGCATGTAAAAGGGCTGCAAGCAAGTGACAGGAGAGGGAATTCTCACCATTTTTTTTCTGTGTAACAACAAAGAGAATTGAAGATGTGGTGAGAGTTGGAGTATGATAATTTTTTCTTTCATCTCAGATTTCATCCAAACATTGGCCACATGGATAACAGGGAGCAGGCAGAGATCTGTCCTGGGGCTTGATGGCTCATTCATGAGAAAGGCTTTGTGTTTTACTCCCCTGCTTAGTGCCAGTCTCTAGCTGTGGACAACCAAACCATGGAGCCTGCCCATGGGAACTGTGTGTGCCGTGAGCACAGGCTTGATCCTGTCAGAGGGAGCTGGTACTGAGTCAAAAGTGAATGATTTGCAGGAAAAGCAGATCACAGCAATTGCTGTGCTCCTGTCACAGCACCTTGGCTGTGAGGGAAAAGCCAGGTAAGCATTGCATCTGATACAGAAGAGCAGGTAATGGAAGTGTTTGGAGAACAGAGAAGAATCTCAGCTTGCTGGACTTTAGAAGCTCAATGACAATCAGAAAAGCAGCCAAGTGAAAGTGTTAATGTCTCCTTTTTTAGGATTTTCAGGCCTAGTTAGTTATGAGGAAACGTAGCAGAAGTCCCTGTTAGTTCTTGAGTGTACCTGTTTGATGTCCTGTCATCCTCCCCTTTCTACACCTTTGAGGATGACATGGCCAGCTGAATGCAAATTTTTCTGTGTCTGGTTTCTCCTTCCAATTCTTAGCACTTATGGTGATACTGGCAAAGGAGGCAGAAGAGTTTGGCTCCTCAGATTCCTTGTGACTCTTGACATCTACAGAACAGCTCCTCGTTTGTAAACTTGAATGCACTTAAGGATGAAGCCTGCAAGAGAGAATGAGTGTGCACCAAAATGGTGCTAGTGTCAGAGTGTCTGTGCTTTAACTACAAATTTTATATCACTAGCCTCACAATTCCATCAGCAATGTGACCAGGGAGTGCAAGTCATTGTAATTACTCCTGGCACGTCAGCTTCTAGCAAAGGTATGTGTATTAAGCATGTCAAGGGCAGAGCAAGGAGAGCAGACTGCTTTGAGGGGGATCTTCTGTGGCAAAACAGGTGAAGTGCACTGAATGTGAGGAGAGAGAAGAAAAGGAGATCTGCCTGTGGCTGGAAGGGAATTTGCCAGCCTAAAAGAAGATTTCAGGTTCTGTTTCTTCTGGATGTTTACTTCTCTTTACCCAGATGGTTCTTTTTAATTTTCCGGGTCTCTGTGCCTAAGACTAAGACATGGGCAGTAACTTAGCTATTGAGCATACAGTGCTTGGTTTGTTGATGAAAAGGGCTTAGATGCCAGGTTACAGAGACGGGGCATGGTACTGATGCTTGGCTTCTTCACTGTGTGTGTTGGGACACAGACAAGCACTGCCATAGACAGCTTGATATGGATTAAATTGGTCTGGAGCCATATCTGCAAGAACTGGGCAGCTGCACTCGGCCCTCTCCCTGTACTTATTTTACTTTGGACTTTGGACAACTAGCACCACGATGTCAGCCTCATCTGCAGACTCTGAAAGGCTAAACTGCTCTCTGAAGGATATAATTCCTCCTGGGAAGGTTGGGAATCCAGATTAGGAAAGATAAGATCCTCCTGGGCTTGTCCCATTCACCATAAAACGTGACCTCTTGCTCAGTAGGATACTGCATCTAGCTGTCACTATCAGCACTCCAGAAGGGAAAAGAAGTTTGCTGTTTGCTCCAGGGATGGGACTTCCAAGCTACACATTCTTAAAAGTAAAGAAGCCTTCTGAAAGCCTCCTCTGTTACCTCCCACAAGGAGAAAACAAGGCTGTAGGTTTTCTCTGATGCTTAACTCTTCTGACATTCTAGAAGAGGAGGAGAAAATGACAGAAACAGGCATAAAAAACAGATGACATGAAGAGGAGCTGGAAGAAATTACTGAAGCTCTTTTGCCTCGAGAAAACTTCTACAAATTAAGCATATTTTCAAAGCCATTTCTAAACTTGCTTTCAATGTGTTTATTTGTATATTTTATTGATTCAGTTCTTGTTATCTATGTCCTTCCCAGGCTTTGAATAAGATTCACAGGCAATAGTTCCTCTGTCAAGAAATGCTGAGTCGGGGGGTTGTTTTTCCCCCCCTAGTTGCTTGTAGATTTGGATCAGTATTGTATTTTATTAATTCATTTTCTGCTTCAGGTCTCTTTGGTGAAATATATGTTTCTTTTCATATATACCTTACCTGTGGCACTCCTGTCCTCCCCTTCTGGTTCTCTTCCTGTACTTTACATGCCCCTTCCTCCTCCTCCATCCCTTGCAGGGCTGCTCCCCTGCTGTTTCAGTTCATTTGTCAAATGGACTAGTTCTGTCTTCTCTCAGCCTGGCAGGCTTCCCTTTGAAGTCCCTCCTGTGGTCCTGGTTTGAGTCTGTCTGGCTGCCCTCAGGCATCCTCTGCAGCAGGGGAAGGTGCTGTACTCCAACTGTACTCCAGCAGTGCTTTTGGCCTGAAGTTTAAGTTGCACCACTTAAAACACGAATACTGTTGATGTTTTTGGGGAGATAGGGAAGTGCAGAGATCATTTCCTGTGGGCGAGACCTCAGTGTCAGTTGTCTTTTTGACAAGAGACAACCCCATCCACACGTGGATCAAATAATCTTCAGCAATCCAAGACTGGCTGGGAAACATATGTACGTCCTGCCTAAATCTTCTATGAAATGAGGTGCAAAAAACTGCAGCAGGTGGGCAGGACAGTAAAGAAAAAACATTATCAAAAATACACTTATATCTCTAAAGTATAGGTAGCGTATTAGGTAGAGTATAGGTAGTATATAAGTGATTTTACAAAAGACTTACCTTTGCTTAAAGTAGGTTGTGAAATTTTGCCTATGATCAAAGGCTAAAAAGGATAAACCTGGCCTACAAATAGGAGAAGAATACACCCACTGGTGTTTGTGGAGCAATGTGGTGCTAAGAGGGGTGGTAGGTAAAGCATATCTATACCTCTCAATGCAGTTGGAAGAAGTAGGGCACAAGCCCAAAGACTGATCAGTCAGTGACAATACCAGCAATAATGTGAAAATCATCTGCCCATCCTGGTCCTGTCTGTCAGCCATTTAGGCCATGTTTTCTTCCCATTATACAGAATAGTGGTGGACACTACAAATGCTGAGAAGTTGTATTCTCTAGCTCTTTGAATCAGAAGCTGGCAAAGTAAATGTTTTATTTTAGAACAGTGTTTGTGTAGATTTTAGTGTAGGGGAATTAATTTCTCAGTAAGTAAGTAACATCATGTTATATTAACCAATTTTTATATGAGCACTTAGAAGTGATTGGTTTCCTATAACTCTAATTATAACTTTGCTCTGATCAACCAAAAAAAAATATATAGGCAGCAACCTGAAAAAGATCAGGGTGAGGTGGTGGTGGTGGGGAGAGACAGGTTTCTTTTGATTTTTCTTTAGCTAGATTAAACTTGTCCATTTCTACTCACTGCATGCTTGGCACAAAATGCACTTGTTCTCTATATCCAAGCAACACTCTCCTTCACGTTGAAAAATTCACTGATTGAACTGAGATTAAAGCATAAGCTTTCTTGTGGTTGAGGATTGTTGGCCAAGCTACAGGAGAGCAGGGCTGAAATCCTGGTTCGTACACATCCGGTAAGGCAAGTCTTTGTTCTTTGATTCATTATGAGAAACACTCGTAGAGTGAGTCTGTCTGCTCCAGATTGACAGCTTTGCCTTGAACCACACATGGAAAGATACATGAGGGGCTGGACTACCTGAAGGAAAAAGGTGTAGGATGAGAAGTGTGAGCAGCAAAGCTTCAAAGCAGCCAGAAGGGAACTCTGCTCAGCATTTGGTTATGAACATAACATCCCTGTCTCCTGTCCTCCAGACAGCCCTGTACTTTTCACTGTCTGTCAGTGAAAGAAGCTGATTTTACACCCCAATTAAGCAGTAGTAACTCATTAATGACTATCAGGAATACTTCACACTTTCTTGCAATATTTTCCAGACTTCTCTGTCAGTTACTGATTACCCTGATCTTTTGTTGTAAATAGCTGGGCTGAGTATAGCATTATGTAGCTGGCAGATGACTTAACCTGTTGAAGCAGGGTTCTGGCTGTAGTGCTATATCTGGCACAGCATGCAAGAAACCAAGCTGTGGCAGCCCAAGGTTGTGCCATTATTACCACTCATGTCAGCTGCCAGCATGATTTTTGATGAGGAAATCTTCGTACGAAAATTTTGAAGTCAATGATATGTGTAGAATTCGAGTCATAGAAGTTTTGTGATTTTTCAGACAATTTCTACATGTGACTATTGATGTTGCAACCAGTTTTGTTCCTGAATGGTTTTACAGAATTTAAATTGTAGTTTTAACCTAATTCTTTCTGATATCACTGCATCCTCACTGGTTCTAGACAGCTTGTTTTGTCATATTTTTATAGAAAATACAATAACAATATTTCACATGATTTTGTGTGCAAGCAGTGTTAACTGAGCTATGTTTCGATTTAATTTACAAGAAGGATTAATAAAGTTCTACTGTAACTTCCTTTGGAGTTTGTATTCTTGTAGAAGTTGTGATACTCTGTGTCCTAGGTACTTGTAGTTATTGTATTTTTAGGGTTTTATTAAGGGTGTAAAGTTCTACCACAGCAGTAGCCCGTATGGCCATTTCTGGCTTGTGTGATCTTAATCAAAGAAATACTTAGACTAATGTCCTAGTTTATGTGATAAAAATCCTGTCACAAACTGAACTTTTTTATTTTCATGCATAACAGGTGTTTGGTAACACTATACGCTTGTGTTTGTGTCTTTGTTAAGTGGATACTTTGTTTAGCAGAACACCAATGTTGCTTCGCCCTCTCTACTGATGTGCTCATAACCACAACTGCCATCACAATATTTAACTTTCCATCATGAATTAAGGCTAAGTCGCAAATGGGGAAGCTTATTTTAACTCCTGGGCATCCAGGTGTATGGGATAATAAAAGCACCCATCCAAGCAGACAGCATTCTTCAGTTTTTAGAAGTTTTAATGGGACAGTCTCAACACCAGCCTGATGTGTGGGCAGAGATCATCACAGCCCCCATGCACTGAGGTTTTTCATTCTTCTCTTGGAGGCTTCATTGCCCATGGTGGTGCTGTGTGACCTTCCCTCACAGGCACCTGCAGCAGAGCCTGTGTTTGGAATGACTCTGTTGCCCTGCAGAAAGAGACCTCTGCCCACACAAACACATGACAGGAGAGTGCTGAGAGGCTACATCAGTCCCTCATCCCAAGGCGTGAGAGCTCGTCGCAGAACTGAAGCACCTCAGAAATGTCACTCACTAGGTCACTGAGTCTTTCAGAATACACCTAAGTCCTCTTAGGTGTAATGATCTGTATGCTTTGTTTTTTTTTAATGTTCAGTGGTAACGTCATCATTTGATAATAAATATTTATGAAATGTGAAGTATGATAGTCTGTGGTAGAAAAGATATTTTATCAATTGTATCAGCACACTTAAGAATTTTCTTAAGTGTATCTCATACCTGTGGATAAAACACTAGATAATACTACATTAACTTAATATTATAAATAGAATTAAATTTAGTGGAAATAAGAGAGTTCCCCAGTGAAGTTGACTTAATTTTTTTTATAAATTACTTATTAATCAGTTTTATATTTTTAGCTTTATGTCACTAGCATTTAATTGCTCAGCAGAGGGAGGAGAAAGATTCAAGTCTCATGAGCAGGAACAGAACTTCTGCAGCATGCCATTGGAAAGTCATTTTTCCTGCAGCGAGTAGTAGTTCTTTATTCTATAAATAACATTTATGTCTATATCTGGTTCAACCTCCTGGATATAGGGTATGGGTAGGTTTAGTTATTGTGCTTCTGCAGGAATGACAGCACCGTGTTTAGGTTCCTGAGGTAACTCTAGACCCAGAGGTGATAAAAGTGCATCATGTCTGTCCATCATGCATCACTGCAGCATTCACTGAGCAACAGTGTATTTTAGCATCTCTGAGAGGCCATTGTGGCTGTGCTCTTTCTCCAGCAGCAGTTGACATCAGCAGTTGACTTTCTTGGGTATAACAGTTTAACACTTTTTTGTATTGGCCCTGGCAATATAACAGTTTATAGCTTTAAAGCCTCTGTGGTTGAAATTAATGTTAAATGTGTTTATTTATTTTAATTTTTCAATTTGAACAGTTCCTTTTTGAGAGTGAAAGGTGGATTCCATTGTTTTACCAAAAATGTTATCAATAATTGATAATTAATAATTGAAATCTACAACAATTTCTTTGGGAGGCTTATGGTTTGGACCAGTGGGTGTGGAGCATCTTGCTTTTCCATGTGAAAACTCCCTTGTTTAGGGCAAATCGTGAGCTCTCAATAATAGCCATTCGTATAGGTTTAACAGAGTTTTGTAGGTTGTAGGATGACATAGGATAATTCAGGTTGTAAGTCTCTAGCTGAGTCTGCTGCTCAAAACAGAATCAGACATGAGATCAGAACAGGTGCCTAAGGGCTTGAGATCTTTCAAATCTTGAAAGCCTCTGAGAACAGATATGGCACGACCTATCTGGCCAGCCTGTTGCGCTGGCCTGGCTGTCCTCACGCAGGAAAGAAATACTTATTTCTGCTTTAGGCAAGGTTGGGAAGGATTTCCTGTAGCTTCTCCCCTGGCTGATGCATCAGGAGCCAGAACTGAGGCTGAAGGGGAAATTTTCCTTAGTTGCAGTAGGATTCTGCTGGGGCTTTTGCAATGAAAACTCTCAGGGCACACCAGGTTGGTGACCAGATGAACTGAGGGGAGAGAGAGGTGGGTTTTATGAAGGAAAAGAGCAACTAAGTGGCAAGAAATAAACATCTAGGGCACAGGTCTTGCAGACTTTGGCGCATTTCTCTGGGGCAGTGTTTTAGCCTGTGCCTCATGTCCAGTGACCATCCCTCGTGGGAGTGTGTGAGACACGGAGGGAGGGGTCTGTGCTTTCTTCACTTTTGGTGTAGATGCATTCTCAGGTGGATGTGGTAGAGAAGAAATCCTGAAACTTTCCACCTTACCTTTTTGGAGACTATTTCACTTTTACAGAACTGCTTTTGGGCAGGTGGGAGATGTGTCTCCATGTCTAGCCTGGGGCAGAGGCTGAGGGTGGCAGAGGTGAGGGTGCCCTGGGAAGTGGCGGCAGTGGCGAGGATGGCAGACAGCCAGCCCCAGCGAGCGCTGCCGCTTCTAGAGACTCGTGGCTGTGATCTGGCGCCTGTCCTGCTGAGAGGTGGCAGCACAGCCCTTGGCAGCTGCAGGCCCCTTCTCTTGTTCCCAGCACTGCTGGCTGCCTGCTGGGTTTGCCTGGGTCACTGGTCCAGGCCATGGCCCCACACCAGTCTGCACTATTTCCTTGCAGGGCATCTTCCTAGACGTGTTCTTGCCCCTCTTGAGAGCGTGTCTCCCTCCAGAGAGGAGACGAGGTGGGGATTCACAAGCTTTGCCAGCAGCAAAGTTCCCTGGAGCTTTGTGGTCTGTCCACAGGCGTTGACATCCTGTTGGCATTGCCAGCACACATCTCCAGTTATGGAGCTGTGAGAGCCCAGGTCTGCTTTTTAAGGGGGCGTGTTCAGATAAGGGGCCATAGGCTCATGTGGGCCTGCAGGGAGAGGAAACAAGATCCATACAGAAGGTGGAGTTCTGATTTCTGCTGCAGAAAAGAGGAAATTTCATCAGATTTCCTCCTTTGCAGCTGTTAAGAAGATGGAGGAGTGGGAGTAGGACAGGAAAGAGAGTCTACAATAGGCTATTTCTGTAATATGTTACTTTTTATTTCTAAAAGTAATCTGCATTTTTTGTTTTCCTCCATTGAATATGCCATTTTCTAGATATTGGATGCATTAGAAGCACTAGCTATTGGCAGTGGCTGATAGCTTTGCTGCAGATTTGTCTTGATTTGCTTTCTGGAAAAGCAGATGTATGATGGAAGCTGATGAATAGATCAGCTGAAGTGTTACCCTTGTTTTGACAGTGTGGTTTTAACTCTGCAACAGCCCTGTCCAGGTCAGGAAGCTTGCTTTTCAAAGGCATTTGAATTATTGGCTTGATACGGTCTCACCATATTTTTTCAGTCCTCTCTTAACAGTGTTTCAAGTATTTCATTACCTTTAATACCAACTCTGGCTTTTCCCTTCAGATAACAGATTGTTTAGACAACCATGAAATAAAGGAAGTATTTAATTACTTTGCCACTTTGCAAACCCTAGTATGTGCTATCTATTCACTAATGCATACGTTTTTGTGTTATTCTGGAAGGGGAAACTAGGGGTGAAATGTATGCTTATCTCCAGCTAACACAATCCAAGATATCCTACAGTTTTAAAAGCTTGTAGGAGCTATTCCAAACCAACCACATTAATGGCTGATGATGAGTGATTTGAAAAGGAGATTAAAGCACAGCCATTCAATACCCAAGCGGGCACATATTACTCTGAAACATTCTCCCCAACGCCCTGCTGAGCTCCACACTGATGTGGTTCAAACACACTACAAAGGAGCAGCAAGCACTGCCTTGAGGAACTAGCGCATACTTTTATTTCCACTGTACTCACTCCATGCTGTGTTCCTCCCTCCAGGCCTCCCCGGTGGAACTGGATGGAGCTGACAGCCTGCAAGCCGAGCCCAGCCCCAGCAGTGTGGCACCTGCCCCCACGGAGTGCCCATCCCCAGGTGGGTGTGCTGCCACCCTCACCCTGCCCCTGCCTGTCCCCAGGTGGGTGTGCTGCCACCCTCACCCTGCCCCTGCCTGTCCCCAGGTGGGTGTGCTGCTGCCCTCACCCCTGCCCTTGCCCTTCCTCACTTATGGACCCGGGTTGAGGCACACCCTGTGGCAGGAATCCTCTAGGAGCATCACCAGCAGCACCAACAGGGCTTGTTAGAAAATGCTGTAAATGTCAGTAATCTTGACATAAAATGAAACTGTGTGCTGGCAAAACAGTCATTCACTGTAGCAGCCTCCCAAGGGACGTATTAGAGCCCCTGTGGCAGGAGGTTTTTCAGGTGCAGCTGGACAGGGAGAATCTCCTCTAGACTCCCTTTCCCACAAAAGGTGGGACTAGATGATCTGTTGAGGTCCCTTCCAGCCTGGGCTGTCCTGTCATTCTGTGGTTGAAATGACACACCTGAGTTGTCCACTTGGCCGTTTGTGCAAGTGGAAAGCCAGTGCCACAGCATGGTGTAACCAGAAAGCAACAAGGGCAGAAGCTACCAGTCAGTACTAATTTGTGTTTGACACATTTTTCCCCCCCACAAGACATTAGGGAATGGGGAGAAAGAGTAAGAAGGGGCACCTCAGTCCCCATAGGGGCTTTAAATGGACAGTATTGTGCAGACTCCTAATTTTCTGCCTTAAAGCCTTTATGCATGATTCCTAATCTGGGGAAAGGAATTTGCTGGTAGAATTTTAAGCTGTTTTCCTCAAAAGTGTGTTTCTGAAACATTGTCTTCGAGTATGCACTTTATTTGCTGTATGCTGTTATACTAAATTCATGGTAGTTTTTCGTTGTTTATTTTCTTAAAATGGGTCTATCAAAGTTCAGCTTGATATGGGTAAGTAAAAAGTACTGTCTCAAGTAAGTGTTTAAATGAGATCTCTGGCTGTAGTTGGTATGTAAGCATAATGCTCCTATTTGTTGGGGATAAATGTGACTTAAACAATTGAGCTTTGCCCTCAAACATCAATGAGGTACCATTCCCCAAAGATTAGAAGCACATGGGCTGTTAGCAAGGGCTCATTAGCTGCCTTAATTACTTTGGCTCCTACATGCCAAAGTACATAGTTTAACAATTTTAAATTGCATCTGGCAGGTAATGTAGAAGGTGCAGTCTTGTAATGAAATGACCAAATTCTTCTCTCCAGAGTCAACAGTGATGAGCTGATGTTGTCTACAAATCACAAAGCCATCTTGGCTTCAGCTCCCCAGCTGTCAGAAATGCCAAACCTTTAGTATTGACAGCAAATTTTGTCTGGCAAGGAAAACTGAGATAACATTGCAAAAATCGAAATGATGAAGTAACATGGAGTGTTCACTATGCCTGCTTTGGAGGGATAGATGGCATCCAAACTCTGTGAACTTCTTGTATAGTAAACAACCTCCTCTGCTATTCAGTACAAGCCAAACTTCGATGTTGTGGCCCCTATGCCTGTAATGTTGGAGGAGCAGCTCTAGAGGAGGGTGCATCTGCCTTGGCAGCAGCAGCTGTTGTCTCTGCTTGTGTCCACATTCTTAGTGGAGTTGTAGTCTGCATCTCTTTCTTAGCTTACTCTCCCAGCCTGTCAAAGAGGTATATTCAGAAGCTGCCAGTGCTGTTGTGGTTGGAAAGGGGACAAGATCTGAAGTTTCTGTTTTAGGAGGTTGGAGAGATGTCTGGGTGCTTATTCAATGCCTGAGATACTTGCCCCTGCTCTGCTTCCAGTGGTGGCATCAGCTATCAGCAGTTAAGCTGTCAGAGTCAGCTGTAGAGCTGTGTGCTTCTAGTCTCTTCTTCCAGAAACCAGCCTTGCTGGGTTTCTTTAAGAATTAGATGTCAGCTAGGTTATTCCAGTCCAAGGCTGCCTGTTAGCAGTTTGTTTGTCTGGTGATTAACTGATTGTGAGTGGAAGTGGTAGGTTTAGTGAAAATAGGTCAGCTGAAATGTCCTCCAGTGCTGACAGTGAGACCGTGTCACATAGCTACTTATCTTTGTAACCTTTTAGGGTAGAATTCACCACATGACTTCAGTGAAGAGATCTCAGCTCAATAGGCCCATTGTAGGTTGCAGCTCATCTCAGACAGAGGAGTGCCTGAAATAAAAGTTTGTGTGAGTCTTTCCCAAGGACTTCTTCTCTTTTTGTTGACCATGAAGGGTGTCCCATGATGCCCAAGTCAAGTGTAAGCACATAAATTTTGAAAGGTGAATTTCATTCTTTGAGTTTTGTCTTCTCTGAGAGATTTATTTTTCCTGTGTTGCAGAAAAAAGTTTATTTTTTCAAGATATCCAGTGAATGGGCTCACAGTTTATCCAGTAAGAAATTGTATTCTAAAAAATAGGTGTACATTTTATTTGAAGAAGTATCTTAACTTTGCAACATTATCTTTTTTGTGTGGATTGGGTTTAGATCAAAAGCAATTCAACTCAACTGCAGCTTGTGCCAGCCCTGTTGTGAAGAGATTAGAATTTCTTCCCAGTCCTGTCCCTTCAGAGGAAACTGCTTCAAGCAAGAAAGATGTGAAGAAAGCTGAAGTAGAGCAGCAGAAGGAAGCAGAGCTCCCTCCTACACAGGAGGTATGTACAGGCAAGAAAAAGAGGGAGTGGAAAACAAACAAACAAAACAAAACCAAAAAAAAAAAAAAAAAGAAGAGATCTTACACAGAAATGTTTATTGTGGAAATTGGTATTTTTCTCCGTAAAATATCACTTCAGGAGTTCTTTCAAAACATGACCCTGAAGGCTGGTTTCAGCTGCCAAATCCTGTGGTCATCAGAGGGTTCAGAAGGTGTAGACAGTGGAGCTTATCCTCTTAGTCCTCTTGAAGTGCTCACCTCTTCCAGGTGAGTTAGATGTTGGTTAGTTAGATGTTGTTAGAGGATTGACTTTGGTGTGCAGGGCAGTGTGAATGTCAGCAGGAAACAGCTACCAGTTACTTACAGGACTTCAAAACTGCAACTGCCTGTTGTCATCCTGGAGACAGAGGCTTCATCTTTGATAAAGTTGTTTCAGAAAATAAGTAGAAGGGGTTTAAGATAACCTTTGATTGAACTTGTTACTTTTTAATGCTGTTTTTTGCTCCCAAATGTCTGAACAGGTGATTAAAGCAAAAGCCCTGGAAGAAAAGGGGAGTGTAGTGCTGCCATTTTTAAAGAAATTACCTGAAACCAGCCAAGTTACTCTGCATAACTCTGGTCTACAAGGTGAGCAAAAAGCATTTGGAAAACTCAGCCAGACAGTAGCTGAATATGGGCATGTGGTGTGTCAGGGATATGTGCCTAATCCATGACTTGCAGGGTTTTGGAGCTAAAAGAGTTATTTTCTAGTTTCATTTACTGATGTTGGTAGTGTGGCTTCTGTGATGAACAGGACTCTTCTGACTATTCCTCTTAAACCCAACAGCAGAATTTGACAGAGCAGAGGGAGAGCACTTTCTTGCATTTACCTGGCCTAGCAGTGAAGGCTGTGTTATGTCAATGAATATAGTGTACTGCTGCTCACAGATGAAAATGACTTAGCAATTGGCTTTATCTCATGATAAAATTTTCTGGAGATAAATTCTGCACTCAGCTGCTCTTGTGGAGCTCCTTTTCGTAGATAAACAATAGACATGTCTGGCCACATCCTTGAATTTGATCACTACCCAACACAAGTTCCTACAATGCAGAATCTTTTTTTTTCCTTCCTTGCCTCAATGATAAAGTATTGCTTGCAATGGATAATGTTTAGTAGTTTGATTTTATATTTATTTTAAATATACATATATGTAGGTACTGTGGAAGAAAGAGAAAAATCAACTGAGATTTTTTTCCCTATAACAACTTCCTAGGTTGGTAATCTCTAGGTAATGTACTGATTAGCCTAATGTTTTCAAGGTTAAAACTACTAAAGGTGATCCACTTTGAAAAAACTGAAGAGGGACTTTTTATGTAGTGATAGGACAAGGAATAAAAACTTTAACCTGAAAGAGGGTAGATTTAGATTGGATATTAAGAAGAAATTCTTTACAATGGATGTGGTGAGGCACTGGAACAGGTTGCGCAGAGAAGTTGTGGATACCCCATCCCTGGAAGCGTTCAAAGCTAGTCTGGATGGAGCTTTGGGCAATCTGATCCAGTGGAAACTGTCCTAGTCCGTTGCAGGGGGAATGGAAATTAGATGATCTTTAAGGTTCATTCCAACCCAAACCACTCTGATTCTCTGAGAAGGAATGGAATTCTCACTTGTTTTTAATGGGTAGGCGCTACCCAAGCAGACTTTGAGAACGATGTAATTTTATATTAAGCAAATCAAACCGAATACCGAGTTACAGGTTGTAGGTCTCTTGCCTTGTCGGTTTTCTGGCCGGTGCTGAAACACTCGGCTGCACTCTAGTGTTCACAGCACAGAGAGCACTGAAAGGCTCACAAAATCCATTAAACCCTGCATCTGCAATAGGGATGAATGCAAGCACCGCGCAAGACTCGAAAGGGTGGCTGCCTTTGCATCAGTGTGCTGGAGCTCCCATGTAAGTCCAGGTGCCGTGTTCCAAAAGTAGCATTCGCATACAGACAGTCCGTGTGATCTTCAGGTCCATTGTAAATTAGCTGCCGTGGGCCAAAGCGACTGTAGGCACCCCCCTCTCGCGGCCGAGGGCTCAGGTCCGAGTCTGGCATCACCTTTTCACCGCACTGTCTCTTGTTTTGTCTCCGTGCCGGTGCCTGCAGAGCCGCCCCGCGGGGCCGTGGTTCCGCTTAGGGTCCGCAACCACTGGCGGCGCTCACAGTTTTTCTCGCAGTCAGGTAAATGCGACGCTGAGAACAGCTCCAGCCCCTCTGCTGCTCCAGCCGCAGGTGTCTTCGGGCACGGGGCTGGGCTGAAAGCTGACGATCACGGGGACTTGTTCTACCTCTTGCTTTCGTAGAAATTATCTATTCCTGCTGCACAGTTGACAAAGAGCTGTTGGGTTGCGCATTGTTGTGATGCTCTGCTTTCCGGCACCCAAAAGAAATCCCTTGCCCATAAATACCTTTCTCGTAATTTCTTTAAATCAGTCTAATTTTCAAAGACATTTGAATAGAAATTGGCAATGGTTCTCTTCGTAACTGTGGCTCTTGAATAGTGTAGTCCCATCCTTTTAGCATTGCTGTACTTTTTCCTTCCTTGCACTGAATCACGAAGGGAAAAGTAGATCAAGGTAGGTAAGACTCAGTGTCTGAACACTGCTAACATCTGTGGCCAGAAGTAGATGGCATTAGCTAGTGGTAGAGTAGAACCTGAAATTAGTTAATATTGTGCTCCTCTATACCCAGATAAAAAGTAGTTTTGTTGGTGATGGGTATAATCGGGTTTTCTGATTTATTTGCTTGCAATTAGTCCTTGCATTTGGTTGTGGGAGTAAATAGGAAACTAACATGAACCTCATATACAGATATAATGTAGATTTATTTACAGGCTGAGGAAATTCTACTATGTTAAATTTAATCTTTCGTTGTTCTGGTTTTTTTTTAATAGCTGATTCTGATACTGGTGATAAATCAAATGTGAGTACCTTTTTTGCATTATTGTTTGGTTTAGAGATTTATGTTTAGCAAAAATTAATTTTTTATGCAAACTGTCTTGTAACATCCCTAAATCAGAACACTGAGAATTTTTTCTCATGAACATGTGAGAGGAAAAGTACAACCCAAATCACGGCATTGTCTGGGTCTGGAATTCATGCATTCTCCTCTTATCTGGAGCTAGCTATACAGTATTTGGTTGCTGGAGCCACTAAAGCTTCATAATCTCTAAATAATATGTAATTCTAAATTATCCATTGTATTTTAAATGCATAGAAATGAAAGGACTTCACAATTCTATTGTTTTCTTCAATGAAACAAAAAACCTCAAGATACCACAAATGCTACTCTGAAGTACACAGTATTTCACATTCTGTTTGTCATATAGAAATAGATATCACCTCTTCCTATGAGATTCAAATATTACTTGTAGTGGAAAAGGATATGACAGCAAGTATCTAAAATTGCCCTTGAATATAAGGATTTTAAACATATCATGTAATAGGATCCTTAGTGAAGCCTGAGGATTTATTTAATTATGGATAAAAATTCAAAGCAAGGCTGTTGTGCTGGCAGACATAAAATGAGAGAATATTTTTTACAACCTAAAATTGCTTTCATGTTGTAAAGAAAATTATAGAGAAGCAAAATATTCCTTAAATTTGAGTCCCTGGAGGTGGCTCTATTTAGTGATGCTTAGAGCTTTCTTTAAGACCTTTGCCCCCTTTCAGTTGAAGTGTCCTAAGACTTTCTTTGCAAACCAAATGATTCTTTCATCATGTGGCTACGAATTGGGATTCCCAAGTGTCAGTGAAGCTGATAATATTGCCTGCTAACTGAGACAGCCACTAGCTAGTTCTCAATTTCCCACTGTGACATCATCAGCAGGGCTTAATCAGGCACAGTGCAGTTTTCTCTGGTAGCCATGTGAAGTGTAGTGCCACAGTCTAATAGCTTGGTTTTCCTTCACGTAAGCGTTACAATTTTTGGTCCTGGGATCCAGAAGAAGAGCGAAAGCGCCAGGAAAGGTGGCAGCATGAGCAAGAACGCTTGCTTCAGGTAGGGAAGAAACTGTATGCCTTCCACTGTGTGCTTCAGCTGTTGAATTGTCCCTTTGGACTAAAGTTGGGCATTTTGTGTCATGTTTTCCACCATCCTCTGTGGATGCTTGAGCAAATTCTGTGGCAGTTGAGTGATAAATGAGCACACCCACATGCTGTCTGTGGTTTAGGCATTCTTGTGTCTCCCTTCCCCACTCCATGGGAAGACCAAAAGGACTTGGTCCTGCAATCCAGTGCAGAGTTAAACCAAATGTGTTGGTCCTCAATTATGTTTAGATCATGCTGAGCATAGACTGTGAAACACTTAATTACTTGGAGCCTCTTGTCATGACTGACAATTTGTTAACCCTGATGCCTCTGCAACTCTTCTTTAAAGTTATGGTCTTAATAGCTTTTTGTAAAATTCTGCTTTGTTCAGAGGTTCTTCTTGGAAAATACCAAGCTGAATTTAGACATTAAAAGACTTGGGTTTGAGGGAGTTTTGTGAGAAAGGGAAATATCTTCAACACAACCATTAGTTTTGCCTAGTGGTAGAGTAAACTCTAAAAGTTCTAGGTTTGTGTCCTAGTTGGAAGAAATGCAGTGGCCAGGAGAACCTGAATTTCCCAGTCAGTCAGGAGTCTCTTTCAAGGCTGTGACTGGCTTTGATCCCAAAGAAACCGTATCTTTGTTTCATGTAACAGAAGAGCAAACAACTGTCAAGGGATGGAGAATAAGAAAATGGGGTCTTTTAATCCTTTAAGAAGGACTTGTGTATCTCTATGCTTTCTTGAAATCACCTCATTTTGCACCTCTCAAAATGGTGTAAAATTCTCATAAGATTTTTTCTGGCACATGTGGGCACATTACTCAATAGTAAATGCTTCTCTTCTGGATTAGGCAGATGTGGTTACCAAACTGAACAGATGTGGGAACTGCTGTAAGAGGGAAGTGGAAGTCACCATTCCTCTCCATATTCAAACCAGTTCTGGCAAACAACCTTAAACACCTCTTTGAGATAATTTTTTTGTGCAAAACTGTGAAAACAATTCTTAAGAAATCGTCCCTTCAAGGAAGAAAATAAGCCGTTTAGCTAATTATAGTCTTACTCTCTTCAAACATTTACACACTATTCATTTATCTTTTAAACTTGCATAGTTAGTCATCATTCATTAAATTGTACTGGCATATCTCTTAAATTAGTACTATTGGCATATCTCTTAAATTAGTACCAGTATGTGCAAAACCTGGTAATTTATATGCTACTTTGCCGAAGTTTTTAATGTACAACCATTGTCTCAGTGTTTTGGGGTCTGTGAAACCTTTTCGAAACTTAATACAGCAAGATAAACAAGGAATTATTAATATTTTTGAGCATAAACTTAATTTCTGAGCAAAGATTTAAAAAGTTCTAAGAAATTAAACTTATTCTAATGTGTCAAAAGTTCCTTGAAGTTTGAAGGTGTTAAATGTAAGTCCTAGAACAAAATGGGCAAAGTGAGAAAGAAGTGCTTTTTTGACACCCATGGATGTTTCCAATTTTTATCCTTTTATTTCATCCTATTTCTGATTAAACCACTCTTGGCAAATTCATTTTTGCTGTGGAGATACTACAGAATTTACTCTTAATACTGAATGCTCTGAATTTACCTGCATTTGTACAGGAGAAGTATCAGAAGGAGCAGTACAAGCTGAAAGAGGAATGGGAAAAGGCCCAGAGAGAAGTTGAAGAGGAGGAGCGTAGATACTATGAGGAGGTATAAGGCTCAAAGGAGGAGGTTGTTTTGGGTTTGTTGGGGTTTTTTTTGTATTTAAATGCACCCACTTATGTAACAACAAAAAAACATCCCATACCTAGATTACTTAATAATTAATAATTTTCATTAATGAAAATCCTCTTCAAGGCTGAATTCTGAGGAGGATTGTTTCTCTTAAACACTGCCATAGATGTCGAGGAAAAATATTTAAATATTTGGACAGGTATCCTCAGCACCTCGTCATAGGTGGAGGTGTCTAATTGCAGTGCAAGTCTGGGTGAGTCAGTGCAGCTGTGTCTGGGCACGCTCAGACTTCCCTGCAGGGGCACAGCCCTGTGTATTTTGGCATATACTTGGTGCCTCGACGTGGTAGAACTCCAGATGAAATTGCTGCCTGCCTTGGGTTTGATCATGGAGGTATTTTGTAACTGGCATTTTAAAAAAATCCACTAGAAATGTTCAAAGCTTGCAGTTGTGAAATACTAATCTATAAGATAGTGGTTTTCTTCTGTTGTATGTGGGTCATTACTGCAGGGAACTGGAAAATATTTATAAGTTTGTCTATGCATTATGTAAATGGATAGTTTCTCATCTGTGCTTGAGGAACATACTTGTGGTCTAAACAAGATTTTTTTTTCAACTTTCAGAATAAGTTTCTCATGTACCAAGGGTAATTTCCTACTTTTATATTAAACTTAATACACTGGTGCTCTGCAAAAGAGTAGTTCCATGCGAGGGAAATATTCTTGCCTGTTTTGGAAATCCCATCCTAATGGTAAAAGGAATGGAAGTGCAAAACCTTGAAACAAATTAAAAATTGAGATGTTACCATTATTCTTGGTACAACAAGTCCTTATCTTGCCATCTAAATATGGCACATAGCCAAATCTTATTTTTTGTATGTGTTTCATAAGCTCATAGTTTACATTCTGTACTTTTAACCCCCACTCTCTCCTGATCCTCTTTCTCTAGGAGCGCAAGATAATTGAGGATACTCTAGTTCCATTTATTGTTTCTTCAAACTCAGCTGAGCTCCTCTCCTCTTCTTCCTCTACCACTGAAGGAAACAAGACAGTGGTGAGTTTCTCATGGAGCAGTAAGGCACTGAAGAGTAAGCCCTCTTTAGTGCCAAGTTTAATCCTTTGCTGTCAAAGTCCAGGAGCCATAAGAGTAAGGATATTCCCTGGGTCCTTTCTCTAACTGGTGACACCTCAGGGTGCTGTAACTTAGATTTTCACAACTGAATAGTTGTATTCCCAAGCAAAGTGCTACTATCCCATTTTCAGCTGGAGCAGAGAACAATACTTTGTCTCTTCAGCCTCTGTTCTCTAACTGTACTGTGAAATTTTAATTATCTTCCAAAGCCAACAATATCTTAAGTGGTTTCTCTGAATCCAAAATCTTGAGTGCAAAATAGTCCTATATATCTCAGATGAGACTGAATCCTACTACCCCAGTTTTCTTCCTTTTCTCTCCCATCATCCTTCCTAGAAAGCAGCAAAACAGAGGAATGTTTACCCTTTGTGTTTGGGGTTTTTTCACTCATGCAGCACAGAATGTTTAATTCAATGCCTCTAGCATCTGATTAAATTAGTGTTTGCAGAGATCAGGGAATGACACCCCAGGTGACATCACAGTCGAGTAAATGTGGGATTCACAGACATAATCTTCTCTTGCCTAAGGCACCTGCACCCAGTCATCTGCCTTTTTCCATTCAGCTTCAGGGTTAGGAGTACTGTATCATTTGGTTCTCCTCTCTCTCTTCCTGCCACCCTGTTCTCACTCATCCCTGTGCAAAGCCATCAGCCATGGCCAATTTCCCACATGGCTGTGTAGCAATAACTTCCTTGGTGGAGTTGCACTTGGTGGAGTGCAGTCAGGACACTGCCAGAAGTGAAGCATCTCATTCCATTGCTTATTCAAGCTCCACAAGTCAGGTTATGAACCACTCCCATACCACTTTGGAAGTACTGGTGTTGTCCTTTGAGGATGCCCACTGCATGTGAGTAAAGCCTTGCTCCTAGGTAGTGACAGCAAGCTGAGGTCACTCACAAAGTCCTCACAAGTCCAGTGGGAGACTGTCTAGACTCTCAAAGTAATTCAAGGATTTCTGCCAAAGAGTATGTAATGAGAAGTTTTAATTTGCCATCCTTAGCACCGTAATTGGTACCTAACTTATTTCATGCTCAGCTTAGTCCAACTAGTTGTTGTTTCAGCTAAATTCTTGATTAAATCCAAAGTTAGCCTTACCAGGGTCAAATGGTTCTACTATATAAATGTGAGATTTTTTTTTTGATAATAAGGTGTGTCAGCACAATGCATCCAGGGGCAGCCTGTACTTTTCCCATGTGTGCACCAATGCCAAATTCAAAGTGAGCTCCTTGTTCCCTCTTCATCTGTCTTGTAGAACTCAACTGATTCAAACAGCTCTCCAGGGGAAGGCAAACAGAAAGAAGTTACAAAGCAGAAGAAGCTGCTCTGGGAGCAGGACAGTATGTCATCTCTGAAAAGCAAAGAAAATGAACTCTGGCAAGAAAAGAGGAGGTATGTATTAACCCTAAGCATTTCATAACCCTGTGGAGCTTTGTGTTGGCTTCTGGGATATCACATGTGCCCAGGGCTGGTGCTGGAGCATCAGCACTTGCTGGCCTTGATAGAGTATATCCTGATCAATACTCACTGGCCCCACAGAGCGATGCACATGTGGCAGTGCACAGTGCTAGTTGTCCATATCAGGCAGCTTGTCTTTTCCTTGTACGGCTTTGCCAAGAGGCTGTCACAGCAACCAGACCAGACCTTAGCCAGCTCAGACATCTGTGTGCATCACTGCACTCTGTATGTGTACAGTTCACAAGCCTTCTGAAGGATGAAAGGAGCAGTAGCTGTTTTCATTCAGGATCTGGGTGAAATTGCCTGGCTGTCTCAGAAATGCCATACACAATCTTGCCAGATGGTGTTTAAAGCCCTGGACTTTGCTCAACTGCTAATAAACGGGTTTCACAAAAGAGAAGAGGCATCTGATGATACTGAGCAGTGTATAGAGAATATGGATAAAAGCTTTTTTTTCTGTCAAAGGAGCCCTTTTCCACAAATCTAAAATGATCCTCAGCACGTCTAAGTGGCAGTTTGAGGTAAGCAGGAAGACTGGGAGTATTTGGAGGCAAACTTGTGAATTCATTAAAGTTTTCTCATTGTTTAGTCATTGCTAAATTGACACAATCACAAAACTCTTTTTTTTTGTAAAAAAATAGACTGATATTCAGAAGTCTGATTTTGCCATTATATTCTAGGTGACATTTTTCCTGGCTTTATTTATACAATGCAACTTATTTTTATTGGCAGTGGAAATAAAGTGCTGTCAGGATACCCAGAGGCTGGTATCTTGAAAGGAGGAAGTGAACAGGAGCACCATGTGCCAGTGAAGGAGCGCAGCTCACCTGCCAGACTGAACCTGCCACTGACTCAGGACGAGAGTAAGACTCTTCTTATGCATGTGTTCTTCTCCAGATAGAAATCAGGCAGAAATCTGGCTCAAATTTTGGAAATTGACAGTACACATGTATATTCAAAACTGGGATGTCTCAGATAAAAATACTAAAAAAAAAAGTTAGCAAAGATAAATATGTTAGGGTGAAATTTAAACTCCTTTTGTTTTCATCAGAGATTAGAGTTTCTGCAGCAGGTATCTTGTTTGTAGGCCTGCCTGTTCACAGTAGGAGTTAAAATGGTTATTTTCAATCTTTTATATAATCTTACATACATATAGGATTTATCCTGATACAGAGAGAATATTTCCAACACTTAGTGTTTTATAGTTAATTAGATTCGTGTCCACTTCAGTCCAGTAAAAATCACTACATGTGATATGTAACCTTTTCAAGCCAAGCCTAAAGCGACACCTGCCTCAATTTTGTCATTAGCACTGTCTAATGACATTTAAAGTTAATTTATTTTTTTTCACTCTCATAAGTATTGATGTTCTTGAAGGAAGGAATTTCCCCAAAGCATTGCTGTCATGAGGGTCACCCTAAAAGAAAAAGGCAAATTCACAAATTTGGCATCATTATCTATCTAATACAAGTGAACAGTGGAAAGTGAATAAGTAGGACTAAAGACAGAAAGTGAATGGAAATTTTGAAATTGAGTTTTATGTTTTTGTTTTCAGTTCAGCATAAAAATTTGTTATTCTAAAAAATGAAGTGTTTGGATGGATGGAATGCATGGATGGAAAAGTTGTCAGTGTTATTACTTGCTCCAAATGCAAATTCAGTCTATTAAACTTAGTAGGTTTGCTTTCTTTGTCTCAGTTTTATTTTATTCTTAGTGCTTTGAGAAAAGTTGCACAAAGAAAGAAAGAAAGCAGAATATATGTTATCCAGCAATTTAGCCTTGGGGATTTGTAGTAATGATTGGGCAAACTTTAGAGGTTTGACAATTTTAAACTACATCTGCTAATAACCCTGCTTTAGGGTTTTCCTGGGTTCTTTTCAACAATTTGGTCCTCTGCAAGTATTCTGACAGCTCCTTTCTTGCCTCTTAAAGCATCTCGTCCTTGCTCCCTCCTTAAGCCCTTAAATAATCAGGTGTGTGGGTTTATTGTCTTGATATCAAAACAGTAAGAGGTCTTTCACAGGCCCCAGCAAAGTTTTCATTCTCTAAACCAGATGGTTGGCACATGGCAGGGTAAGGCTTCTCCCCAGCCTGTGAGCCACAAAATTCCCCTTGCAGGGTCCAAGTAATGCACTGTTTCTCGAAGATGAGATAGTTGGCTGCCTGGGCATCTCACAGATCTTTGCTTTGTGCTGTGAGGCTGTTCTTGTCACTGAGCCATCTGAAGCACAGAAGAAAATTACAAAGTAATTCCTGTTCATCACTAGGTTTATGGAGAGCAGTGGCTATACCACCATCCGCTTAACTGTTGTTATTGAGAAGTTTGGATCCTCCAGCACCATAAAAGTTTCCGTCTCTCTGGTGCTTCCTTCATTATGACAATACATTATTTTCCCAAGTGTTGTTTGTGGATGGCTGTTTGACCTTGCCCTTGCCCCCTTCAGAAATACGTTCAGCAGCAGGGTAGATCACCTGTATGTGATGCAAAGGAACGATGTTCCATAGAGGTCTTCTGATGTAGCAAAGCCTGCCTCTGACTTTGTGGGGGTTTCTGAGAAGTTTATTTTAAGGAACAATATATCTCTGTCCTTTGTGGTGTGTCCACAATCCATGATTGTCACTGTAGGACATGAAAGAAAGATGAGAGATTCTAAATGTTTCAGAAGGCAAAGAGCATAGAAAAAAAGGTTTTGTTGTCTAATTCTTACTACGTTTTACAAGGTGTTCCGATACAGACTTAACATGATTGGTGAATAGGAACAACAGCTCTCTAATCCCGTTGTTTAAACTAGAGAAACAGCAAAACACCAACTGCAGAAGAATTGTTTTGAGAAAGGATAGTTGTTTGCCAAGATTGTTTCGAGAAGAAGCTTTCTTAAGAAATTTTTCCTTGGGAAAAGTTAGCAGCTGCTAGCAGGCTAAAATCTCTCAAGACCCAGAAATATCAGGCCACACGTGATGGCCTATAAATATTGACAAAAGCATTTTGCCTGAAATACTGAGTTTTCCCCCCCTCTTGCCATAGATGTCTCCTGGAATCAGCAGCTGCTGACAAAGCGATCCCCACAGTGCGCAGAGGATGCTCGGCAGAGACCGTTCCTGGGCCAGGCTGGGGGACAGCAACCGAGCTCCACAGGGGAAGCAAGGAGGTGAGAACATAAAGGTTATTGAAGAGATTGAGAAGCCCTCCTTGCTCTGTTCTCCCTTCTATTCCTGCCCAGCATCCTTTATTGGTTGTGTTTGATTAGTCCTGCAGTGTGAAGACGCCCTTCATGTGTGGCTTTCCCGCTGAGACTGATAACATTTACCTGCTTTGTTTCTCATTGCAGGCACCACAGTTAGTAATTTCAGGAGGGAGCACACTCCCTGCATGCCTCCCTCTTTTTTCTCAGTAGCTCTCTTAGCACATATCTGCATAACTTTTCATGTGCTTAATCTATCTTAAGTGCCTGAGACAAACATTTATAGCTAATAAGTAGCTAAATATGAGGGTGGGAATGCCAGGTTATGTCTGCCTCTTTGAAGCTGGTATCCCAGAGCTTCATTCCCCATCTTCCAAACACATATCAATTGCTACTTTCTAGTCCTTTAAAGATTATACCTTTTAAAAGAAGATACATATAGAATAGCATTTTCTTTCTGCTGTAAATTTTGGTGAGGTCTTTTTTATTTACTGCTTTGCCTGTGCTTTTAAGTAAGCCTTACTGAACAGTAACACCAGTTCTTTTTGGTAAACAAGGAACCTGTTTGCCTAATATTTACAAAAAGAAGCTATGTAATGAGAAAGGAGCATCTCTTTTCTTTAGCATATATATGAACACAGTCATCTGCAGACCCTGTTACCTCTATTAAGGTTGTATCCAGTCGAAACTAATGCAGATTGAGGTTTGATTACGTGTTCCTCATTATAAACTCTTTGTGTGTGTGTTTGAGAAATTTGTTATTTAATCTGTGAACTGTTTTAGGCAGTTAGAATTTGGATCAGTCCTGTGATTTCTGATAACAAAAACCATGGTTTTGCTCACCAAACTCTTTCAGATTAGCATGGATACAAATTAACCATTAACCAAATCAAATTAACTGCCTTTCCATGTTGGTAGCTTCCTTTTTACTCAGTAAAGGGCCAACAGAGGATGTAGTGTGGTGTGACTTGGCTTAACCCTCCTTCATCATGATGGGAGCTGTGGTGGGTTGGTGGGGTGGGCAGGAGTCTCCACATGGCTGATTGCCTTGTGAGCCACCTGATTGAGAAGCAGCGAACAGACTAAGAACCAAAAATCCTGAAATTCCCTAACTGGAATTTGTCCACACAAAACCTGGTTTTATTTGTTGTTCAGCTGTAGTAATGCATCTTCTCTGCTGTATTTTAGGGCAGGTTATCACGAGAACTTCCGATCTGGGCCGTCATCTCCCTGCTCTCCTGCTGCTCTGAGTCAGTCACCCAACAGGTACTAAAGGTCAATAAGGAATTTTGCAGACCAAACACATCTTGTAGTTGCTGGTGAACTGCCAGGGTGAAAATCACATCAGTATTATGTGGATGCACTATTGAGTCTGCTAAATGTTGCAATTCATAACTGTCCATGGGATAAACGTGTAGCTCCCTCTCCCATATTTCTTGCCTGCTTCAGTGGTACTGTTATGTTTTCAAATAATACAGTTCAGAAAGAAGATCTAGAACTCTGCTTGATCATTGAAGTGTCAATAAAATTGAAATGGGACAGTATAAACCTCAGCCAAAGCGTGAACTCAGAGCACTTAAGCCAAAGGATGTCTTCATTGTGAATAGTCACATGCTCAGGAGTAAGATCTGTTCCAGACACTGGCACTGGCACTTGCTGATTTAAAAAGAATTTTTTCCTTTCATTTCCAAACTAGAAATGCATTTTGCTTTTTTGCTGATTTTTAATTTACCCACAGTTGTGCTAATCTCCTAGAAATTTGATTCTCTTGAGCAATCTGTACATCTTTCAGGGAGTTATGTGTATTAACTCTACATAAATGTTAATAGTAGCCTGATTAAATCACTGATAATTTGGGATATGGTAAAATCAGTTTGCTTATTAAATAGGGTAAATTAAAACAACACAGAACATAGAAATTTCTTTCTTTTAAAATTGCATTATTTTTCACTTTTCATAGCAAAACCCTCCTGATGTCACTTGCTTTGAAGTGAAACTATTTGGAATTTTTTATATGAACAATTTATTATGTTTTTCTAACTGTAGCTGCAGTTTTTGGTAGAATTACAGATTATTTCCTTACTACAGGTCACTAGTTGTGATAGCTACTGCATATTATTTAGCAGCTATATTCTGATCTGAGAATATTTTGTATGGTCTTTTCCTGAAATAAATCTTAGTTTTGTAAACAATAGATGTGATGTAATTTATTTTTCCACTAAAACGTTAGAAAACACTTAAAAATTTCTCGAGATCTGAGACTTTAACTTGCTCTTGTAGTAACTCTGATAGTGGAGAAGAAGTAAAAGCAAAGGTGAACTCAGGAATAACATAGAAGCAGAGGGGTTAAGGCTGTAGGAGGGGAGAAAAAAAACCCAATAAAGTTATTCTAAAAGGAATAATGATAATGAAGCAACAAGACAGTCATGTGTCTGTGCTGCCTGTGTACATGGTGGGCTCAAGAGCTGGAAGCAAGGACAATTTTCTAATTGTGATGAGTTTTTCTGCTACTTCTGTCTCTTTTTCTCTGTGTATTTTTTTTTTCTTTTTTTTCCAAAATGGCTCTTTTGTCATGCTGCAGTCCAGATCTGTCTCTCTTGTTGGCTTATTATGTTGTTGGATCAAAATCTTAAAGCAAGAGATTGTAAACTTGCTTATCTGAGTAGAATTTCACCAAACTGTCTTTTCAAAACTCATGAAGTGTCACAAAGGTTTTCTCCTGGTTTCAACCCTGGCTGAAAAAAGCATGGATGACACAGAATGACAGGGGATCCCTTTTGGTCTCAGGTTCATCTACTTGGCCAAGCATCAATTCTGGCAGGCTGACAGGCAGGAGAGAAGTGAAGAGACCCATAGAAGTGGGCACCTGCACTGCTATTAAAACCATTATGATAAAGGGCACCAGTTGTTCCTGGGGCTCTGAACTTTCACCCACCTCTCATCCAACAGTAGATTTATGAGAGAGGTCTAGACAGTCCTTCAGGACTGCTGAAGGAGGAAATGGAGGTATTTTCTGCAATGCAGATGGAGATTCAGTTTCAGGTTTTCTCTGCCTAGTTACAGTATTAGGTGGCTGCAGCAGCAGAGACTGAAATGAGTGAGGCAGTGCCTGGTCTGTGCTACTGTAGTTGTGCTGTCACTATTGACCTCACCAGCTTGGTTGGGTGCAAGGATAGCATCCCTGTTTTCTGACTTGCACTGAGCAAGTCAATTTGTAAACAAATTGAAGAATTTCCAGGCTGAGAGTCTGACTCAGGTAATTTGTGTGAATTGCTGTGGCATTGACTAGGTCTAAGTAACCTTTACTGTAAGGGTGGTGAGGCGCTGGAGCAGATTTCCCAGAGAGACTGTGGACTCCCTATCCCTAAAGGTGTTAAAGGCTGGGTTGGGTGGGGCTCTGAATAACCTGGTCTAGTGGAAGGTTCCCTGCCTATGGCAGAGGATTTGGAACTACATAATCTTTAAGGTCCCTTCCAACCCTAACCATTCTGTGAATCCACAGGTGACAGTTCCCTGTCACCCAGGCCCCTGTTAAGAGGCTTGCATCTCCCTTGGTCTAGCACAGCAGACTGGCAGGGAAATGTGTCTGAGCTGCTGCGCATTCAAGCATTTTAAGCCCTTTGCTTGCTTATCTGGAAGGCAGATGTCCAGGTTGATTTGGTAACATGACTGAAGGGTCAATGTGTGTTTATCTAAACTCCTCCAGTGCTCCTTCCTCCCATTCTGTCTCTCTTGATAAACTACCTAAATATTTGGCTTCATTTTAGCATCAGTTGCTGTGTTCTTACAGCTATGTTTGTCTCCTAGGTCTGTCAGTGGGAAGAAGCTTTGTTCTACTTGTGGTCTCCCTCTTGGAAAAGGAGCTGCCATGATCATTGAAACACTTGGTCTTTATTTCCATATTCAATGCTTCAAGGTATGGCTCTTGCTTTATAAAGATAAATCTCAAGTGCACAGTGCAAGTAGAGAGTAGAAATGAAACTGAAAATGAGAGGACATGAGGATTTACATGGTTATTACGTCTGTTGGAGTGTGTTGGTAAAGAAGTGGAACTAACACAACTAATGTGTTATTTTGCAGTCAGACACATTAATTGGACTAAAACCTGTGATCAAGCAAGCAAACAGCTTCTGTATTTATGGGGTGTGGCAGGGAAGCATCATATAATTTCTCAATTGTTCACTGTTTTTTAAATACAACATTATTTACCTTGAGATGTTTTTAGGTTTTTTTTTTCCCTTCCAAAAGTGTGACCAGTCCAAAAGCCATCTTTGATCTGCCCCATGGTTGGACAGCTTTGACTATGGAATGAACGATGTATTCAGGCTTTTACAAGAAATATTTCCTGACTGTTCTTGAGTGTTTCAATTTGGAAATAACCTGAAGTGTTTTTTAGAGAATTCAGAAAATATCAATTTCCATTATCTCTGGCTCAATTGATATTAGACATACGTGAAGACTTTTTTTATTTTAGACATTTACCCAGACTAAATCTCTGGCCTCTTTAAGCTTTATCCATCACAGCTGACCTGCCTCCAGAATGCAGCCTCAAAGTCTTAAAATAATTAAACTTTACTTCTGTGTTAGTGGAGGTTGCTGGAATCCAGGCCTAAATACTTTTGACTCTATTAAAACCCTTTTATATTTGCAGTGCTCCCCAGGATTATGGACTGAGTTCTAGGGATGTATTTTTCTCACCATTCCAAGAACTACTTAAACTAAAGCATAAATTTGGGAAGAGTTGTGGCAGATAGTAGGGCATGATCTCTCTTACTTTCTCTCTTCTTCCCCTGACAGTGTGGTGTCTGCAAGGGACAGCTGGGAGATGCAGCGAGTGGCACAGATGTCAGGATTAGAAATGGTCTTCTTAACTGCAACGATTGTTATATCCGATCCAGAAGTAAGTACCCAGTACTGGGAGCTCTGACAATGCTGTGGCCATGATTTAACTGGCAAGTTTGTCCAGATCTGACACTCAGGCATAGCTTCGCCATGGGAAGAGGAATCTTCCCATGCCGTTTTCATTACTTTCTTGTATCAGAAAAGATTTCCAAGCCCATTAAATTTTGCCCAGGGGATCTCTGCTCAGCACTATTAGACTTAAAGGCTGTTTCTGTGCATAAACATAAACTTTACCGTGTACACATATTGCATGACCCAGAGGCTTGGATCTCTCACATCACATGAAACAATGTAGATAATTCTGCCCGATCTAGCACCCTGGGCCATGTTTGGAGAAGTTCCCATTTTTTAAATCTCTAGGCCTCCTTTTGTGGACAAAATGGTCATGTAAAATATTCAGAACATTCTATATCTCGTAGTGAATCCTTGTGGTGGTATCCCCAGATATGTGCTAAATAGCGTTGCTTGCCATAAATTTTAAAAATGAGACAGACAAGTGTATGTCAGAAAGAAAACTGTGATTTTGCTGCCTCAGAGCAGGTCACCTAAATGTCTTTCTAAGTCCTGGATTTCTGTGACTGATACCAAATTACTAAAACATTTTAGCTTCACCCCAATGTCACCAGTGATGGTCAATGCTCACGGTGGTTTCCACCTTGTGGAAAACAGTAAGATGCAAAATCATAGGAGTAATTGTTGTCTTCCTGTTAAATATTATTTGGTATATTCAGTGCCTACAGTTCCAACTCATAAGTGGACATCTAGAGCTCTTTTCCCTTAGCTTGCTATTTCCCTTGTCCTCTCTCAAGAGCACTAGCTGTAAAAATCCAGGAGTAGGAAAGGTACCTCCCTACCTTTGCCAGAAGAAAAATGGCAGGAAGAAGATACTTCTCCATCGGCAGAGCTAGAGGGTGCTATTGTACAACTGTTTTTTTGGCGACTTTTTTTCTTAAATTCTGCTAAGAAATGTTATCAACTTTTTATTATTTATTTAACCTGAAGTATTTAGAAATAGCTTTTTCCCTTTGTGCTTGATATTATAAACCTTCCTCATGTGGATACGGTCCTGACCATTAAAATGCAGATTTGCATATCCATCATTACACAAAAAAGAGAGGAAGGTATAAAAGTTATTATTTCCTTCTCTTCGTAGTCCTTTCAGCTTAAATAAAAATTGATGTCCCTTGAGGATAGATAAAGGCTCAAATAAAATGTCAGCTTATGTGCTATAGAAATCACTCTCTCCATCACCATTTCTACAGCAGTGTTACTAGAAAATGCATTACAGAGCTGTGTGCAGTGTTTCATGTAATCACGTTTTGCATTTGTACATACCCAGCAGAATGGTAACCAAATCTATGAAAGAGGAAATAGGTTTTGAAAAAATCTATGGCTCCTGAAGAATAATAGTGGTAAGGGGGTTTTAATTTTTACTGCAAATTACCTCTTCCCGCTGTGTCCACTGGTCAAGCAAAATCACAAAATCCAGTAAGTTGAATTTAGCCTGCAGTAACTCTTGCTGACAATTCAAAAGGACTGGTTTTGATAGAACTGCAAATGTTGCTAGTTGCTATTTTTGAACTACAATTGGATGCATTGCACACCTGAAATTAAGAATAAACTGTAATGTTTATTGACCACCAATTGTTTATTGGTGTAATGTTAGCATTTTGCCTTTCAGTTTTGGGAATAATGCTGCAAAATGTCAAATCAGTTGTTTGATTGCATAGCTTGTGCCTTCCTGCTCCCATCTGTGCAGCAGTGGGCAGAAGTGACGGTCTCTGGCTAACCTTGGAGTAGTCAGTATTGTTCTGAGACACTTATGGACATCTCCATGAAATATTTTGGCTCCCAGAAGCTTATCTGAAGAAATGTATGATTCTGTTTCAGAATAAATCATAAAAGAAAGATGACTAGAAAAGAATTAAGGATTGTGTAGTGGTCCAGGGTCCAAAGTATTTCTGGTTTTCAGATAAAAGTGGATGGGTTTTTATCAGTAAGTTGTTTCTGTACAACGAAACCTCACAAGGAAAGAAATTCTCTATTCAATGTCAAACACAGGGGGTGGTCACAGGTTGATGAGTGTCAAAGTCAGAGGCAAGAGGTAAATTCATGAGATTGCCTATATGGCCAAACAACACAAGGAGTCTGTAGCATAAACTAGGCTCAGCTGAAGATGACTCAGCAGTCCTCTGCTTTACTATTTTGCCACTGCAGAGCCTGAAATAAATATACACACAAGTACTTTCTTTGGGTTTAAATAAGATAAAACTTCATGCAGAATGCATTTGACACATGGCAAGGAAAATGTATTTCCACTGGAATTATGCTGAATCTTCTTTGTAGTAGTACTGCCCCAGCTTTGCAGGAGAAAGGAAAAACAGGGCACAAATACATATGTATAGCTTCAGATGCATTTTTTTGAATTCTAGAGATCATGTAAAAAAGTCTATATTTGTTTAAATTTGTAACCAATTATTTGTTTTGGTTTTGTTTTGCCTAGCTGCTGGACAGCCAACTACATTGTGACATGACTTTCAGTCCTAATAACTTTCAAGAAGGAACTCTCTTCTCGTATGTATCGGCTGCCTCCAGACAATCACTTGTAAAAGCTTGAATCCATGGACATGATGGCTCTCATCTCGTTTTTAAAAACTCAAAAAAGCTGCACCTGCTCCTTTGAAATGCAATATGTTGGTTTTTGCTTCCTTAAGAAATTTGCAAAGTATGTATGACCATGTTTGGGAAGGCAAAGCCTAAGTACTATTAAAAAAAACCCGAAACCACCTTTCAGGTATGCTTATGATACCCAGTCTGTTACCTTGCTCTTTTGAAAGTAATAAGAGAATAAACATGCAATAAAGCTGTTTTGTTTTAATATTTCTAGCAATTAAAAAGTTTAAGTTTACAGGACCTTTATAGTATATGCCAACTTGAGCTGAGAAGTAATTTTGAGGTAGTGTCTAATCAGTGCATTTGAAAAACTAAACATCACAGCACGACTTCTCTGTTATAACTGAAGCTATAACTTTTTTTATACAGAGACTAGTTTGATAATACATCCTGTAATTCTGAAGCATTTTGTGTTTATATTACCTTCAATGGAGGGTAGAAATTAAACAAATAAATTATTGCACCTTTAGTCATAGGACTTTTTGTTTGTGTACCTCAAGTAATGTTCATGACTATAGCTTAATATTCTCTGAAATAAAGAATTCTTCATCAAACCTAAAGACTGCATACCATTAACAATGGAAAAATTCCCATCAGGAGCAATCCTTCTCAGTAAGTTCAGCAGCCTGTATTGTTATTAAACCCAATGAAGGGTGATGTGGGGAGAGGCAGCTGAGCAGGCAGACCCAGTGGAGCTCTGAGTCTCCAAGCTGCAGTTTGATGTTGTGATGGAGCTTTTCTCTTTGGCATGTAACTTGCCAATCGATTTGAGTGGGTTGGACATCTGCTTGTTCACTTGCAAACATTACACTTGGTCAAAATCTCATGGAGAGAAGCACATGTGGTTTGGGTACCCCCCAGGGTAGAGAATTAGACAGCCTTGAGCCTGCGTTCCTTCATCCACCAAAAGCAGTCAGCAAAATCCAGAAGTGTGGAAGATGGGCAGGAGGAGGCTGGAGCCACAGGCAGAAAAACTACCTTGCCTGTGTTTGGGACAGTTTTCCTTTGTGCTGTTTGATTAAACATGTGCTCCTTACTAAAGTGATCCAGCAGCTCATTGAAACAGAGGTTCAGCAGGTATCTACAACACAGAGACAAAGTTAGGAAATGTGTTGCAACTGTAAAATATCCTAGCACTTTTTGGTAAAAAGTTACTAGAGATATCTTCAAATGGAGGGAAAAAAAATCTTTTTCTGCCTTAAAACCACTATAAAACTAAATGAATAGAGATTTCTTTTATCTGTGTGCATATCTGTCATCTTTTGATGTGTTGGTAAATAGAAGTGGTTATTAGGGAAGCAATAATTCTGAGGTTTTCTCTAGATAGCAATTATTTATTGAAATGCTAGACAGTTGCTTGCATGTGAGTTTCATAACCGTGCAAAACTGCGTGTCATCAAACACACACATGCAATGTCATTGGAGGACATTGTGACTATCTGCTGGAAAGTTACATGTTACTTCCTTAATATTGTGCCTTAGAAAATGCAAAGTTGTTGCACACAGTCAGCAATGACTTATGGATGCAATAAATCCAAAAAGCTGAAGTCCTTCGTGGACTTCACCTGGGGAATATTTTTAAGTAAAAATTAAAAAAATCAGACAAACATTTTGGAACTAAAAGTGATATCCTATATTTTGATTGACCACCTGCATGATTTACTGTTGAAGGGTTTTGGTAACCAGGATAACTTACTCTTTGCTTGTGGTTGTTATAACATTTTCCCACAACGAATGTGTAACATGGAATTCAAGAAGCAGATTTCGTAACTGACGTGGTACGTCTGAATAACTCCATGCGCTGCATTTAAGGATATGTAAATACATAATGTCTGGACCTAATTTTTAAATGAGACTGTGCATGCTTGTGCATCTATTCAGTATGAGTCTCTAGCACTGCTTCACCCACATGATAGAGTTAGATGTGCAGATCTGTCCCCAAGTGTATCAAAGGGATGGTTGTCCCAGAGGTCAGGTCCGCTTCTCATTCATGTAGGGATAAGTGCCCAAAGGGCTTAGGAGCATGGTTGGGATAAAGTGCATGAACGAGGGGGAGGGATATTACATCGCAGTGCAGACACATTACTGGGTCTCTGGGGCTGCTTAGAAATGGATCCCAGTGTCTATCAGATAGTTTTGTAGATGCATGTTTTAGCAAAGTTGATTGTGCGTAAAGCAAAATGAAGCGGCGCTCGACGATGACGATTTTTTCCCCTAATGAACATCTATTCACCAGCACAGAATAATTTTCAACATTTTTCTAAATCGTACTTGCCAACTTCTTATGTTTGACTTTATATTTCCTCTAGAATCTTACATGGCAAATTCATTCAGGCTAAGATTTTTTTTTCTACTTTTTTTCCAGTTTAAACACATTAAGATGATACATTTCTAATCAGAAACTTTGAGCACAGAAAAAAAAATGCTTTCCTACATTTGAACTGCAATGTAAATGTATTTGTTGCAAAAAAAGAGATTTATTATTACTGAGCAAGTACAATATATGTAATGGGTTTTAGATGTTTTGGAATTTATTTGGCCTTTTACTACTTCAGAGAACCTGAACAGGTGTCATAACCCATCTGTACTTTACAAACCCATTTTCATGGTGTATTTTTTCCTTAGTCTTGCTATGTAGTGTTATTGATGCAGTACATCAGTAGTTTTCAGTGAATGTTGTAAAGGTTGGTGAACCAGAAGGGAACCATCCTTACCTGCATGTCCATTCAGGGACAAGGATTGCTCTCCTAGCTGGGGCTAATGTTGAATACCAATTATGCTAATCTTCCCATTATTTTATTTATTCTAAAATGCCTCTGGAAATTAGGAAAACTTGTCTAAAACTCAACAGCTTTTATAGTAAATGTATGTTTATAAATAAAATGTTGATTACCTTTGGTGGTGTTGATTTTACTTATTCTAACTAACTTCTATTGTGTGAACCTGTATTGCAGAGTACAGGAGACTTCTGCTTGGTTGGGTTTGGCTGAGCCAAGCTATGTTCCCCAGGACTTAGTATGTGAGATGAGACAATAAAAAGGCATAGCTGAGATGGCAAAATGTGGATTGCCACTGTAAGCTCTAGTCCTCTATTCACAATAGCATGTGTGCTTGTTGTGGTAGAAGATGAACAGAAAAGGCTTTCTGTAGAGAGGCAAACCCAGAGTCCTCAGATCTTTCATCAATGTTGGTGGATTATGGTTCAAACTTTCACTAAACAAAGCACTTTTTATATGGCAATGCTAAATATGTTCTTAGTTAATTCCATTTTCATGTAGCAAAGATCCTGGAGTTGGTGCTTAGTTTTTGCATGTGCTGGAGTAACTCACTAATTCTTGAATTGCAACAAATGTGTGACTTGTCCAGTCACCAGCAGAAAGCTGACACAAAATTTTAAACTAATAGTTGCCCCTTTTTCTACTTTTTAATTGGGTCTTAAGTGGATGATGAGTTTGGGATTGTGCCAGTAGAGCATCTCGTCTGTTCGATGAGTCATGGGGATGTACAGACAATTTAATTTTTTTTTCATTCATTCATTCATTCATTCATTTTTATCCTGGTGCCCTGGTGGCAGTGGTGGTGGTCCTACATTATTCCTGCATGTCCATGAGGGTCAGCATTCTCTCTGGTGGCAGAGCCATGCTGGGATTCCCGGCAGTGCCATCGGTGCCCTGTCTGCGGGAGCAGCTCTCTGCCACTGGAGGTTGCTCTGAGGCTGGATTTGGAGGCAGTCAGGCAGCTATTTCTGCTCCAGCAACTCTGCACTCTGCACCAAGGCACACAGACAAACATTGTTTGTGACCCTTACGAGCCGGGGAAAATGGTCGCAATCCTGGTTTTTGTAATATTGTTATTATTATTATTATTACTATTTTCTAATGAAAGTGACCTGCACAGTCATTTATGATCCTAAAAGGGAACCATTGGGGGTGCATTCACCAGGCAAAATAATTTTGAATACCTTATAAATGGGTTTGTTGTGTCACCTGGTCACCTCCCCAAGACCTTGCCCTGCAGGTAGCAAAGGCTGCCTGGAGGGCCTCGAGAGAAACCACGATGCTAACAGGGCCTTGGCATGCCCCAGGAGAGGACACTGGCTCTTTGAGCAGTGGGATGAAGCTGAGGGCATATGGGAGAAATAGGAGGTGATGAGAGAGAGGAGTGGGCTGTTCAGCTGAGGTTTGAACATCGGAGCAGAGGATGCAGAAAAGTGTGTGCATGGCCCCCCGTGAGAGCTCTGTGCCTCCTCTACATCCTGTCCAGGTCTGATGCCTCCATCCCTCTCCTTTCCCCCATCGTAGACTGTTGGGACAAGTGCTCTGTTTCCTCCATCCAACCTACTTTGTTTAGCTCTTTTTTTCTCTCTCTTTAGCAGGTGTTTTTGTGCAGAGGTCAACAGCGAGCACAGGCAGGTGCTGGTAGCTGCAGGAGGCTCTAGGCACAGGTGATGAGCATCAGTAGCTTGCTTACCTTGTGAGTACAGATCCTGATCCAGAGAACTCTTCTGGAGCATAGGTAAGAGCAGGCAGCTACCACTTTGTTTAGAAAATTAGCTTTAGGTACAGTTCTTGATGGGTCCCCTTCCTGGTAATGGGAGGCTAGTCAAGTAGTTACTCAATAAAATTTGCAGAGTGGAAGCCTGCTCTTTTCTCCCTTTTACCAGATTGGTAACTGGGGAATAAAATGACCAGAGGACAAAATGACAAGATGACAGAGACACATCTGCACTGAAAATCAGAAGGAGTTGTGAATGCTCAAAATGAGCAGATGACCACCACTTGGATGGGAAACCAAAAACGTCAGTAAAATATATCTCCTGTAAAGGCAAGCAGGTCTCCTATGTAGTTTTAAAAGCCTCCGGTAGGAATGTAATTTCATCTGAATTTCCTGATAAGGGGAAATGACTAAACTGGAAGCTGCTCAAGTTTTTCAAGTAATAAGAGCCCAAAAAAAGAGACAGAAGGTACAGGACAGGATATGATTTTTCCTATGGTACAGTGGGAGTTGATATTTGAGGGGTTGGGGGAGTATCTATTTTCTAGCTCATGTTTTTTATAAAATGTAGCGTGAGTTAAACATGCAAGAGGGAGCCACTGCTCTGTGGATCTTATGAAATGCCCCATGCTCTGCTAGAGTAGCTAGTAAAGCTAGGTAAACCCCAAAGCATATGGGGTTTTAAGTCATTTAGGAAAAAAACCCTCCATTATTTAAGATAATCTTATTAGTCACTGTTAACTCATCCATAGAGTCCATCTGCTTCACTGCACGTGATGCACTGTAAAGTTTCTTAGCTAATGACACATCCATAGGTCACAGATGTATTTTTTTCCTAAACAGATGACCTGCTGGTTAAAACCTGCTGAACTAGTCATGGGTCTAGAAACAAAATCAAAACTAACAAAACTTCAAATCTTTCCTTGAAATAACAGAACTTATCAAACAGGAAAAGAAAGCAAGGTTTCAAAATTTCCTTTTCTTCTGTTACATCTGATTATAGACAAAACCACTCCAATTACAAGCACAGAAGCAGAGACTTGCTATCCAAATCTCTGGAAACTACATGTAGTAATGCTGGAACTGCTGTTCCAGGGACTTGGACTTGAGGGTTTTTAATGGCTATCCCCTTTTTACAGTGGCCAAGAGCTCTTTGGTTGTCTTTGGGGTGGTTCATGAAACTTTGTGAGTGTGCACAACTCAAAGGAGGTGTTACAATAATCCTCAATATAGTAATATGTCCCTATCATTCAAACTGAAGATGCCACCTCCAAATGCACTTTCCTGGGACCACATTTAAACATTGCCAGGTGAGAACAAAGTGGCTATTTTCCCAAAAGATGTTAAATGTAGGGGTTTATTTAAAATCTAATGACAAACTTTGCTTAGGAAAAATGAATTCCAGTGAATGATTGGGCATCTATGTGGTGTATTAATTAATACTAATAGATTGAATTAGCCTAGATCACAGCATGGGCTTTCTGTTTCTGTGTAATTTTGCAGGTCTTGAAGTTTTTCCTGACTGATATGCAATGATAAAACTCAGATCATTTCCAGCCTGAGGGTGAAATTCTCTGAACTGTTTCATGAACTGATGTTCTGGAAGTTTTCTAGAAAACATTTGACTTGGCTCATATTTGGTGCTTTTTGGTGCCCTTCCTGGTTCCATGGGTTTATACTGGAACCATTCTTGGGCAGAGGGAAGTGGTCATGGTTTGCCATGGTCTCTGGGGAGTGGAAGACACTGCGTACAGAGTCTGGAGAGGGAAAGCCTTGCACTGAAGCCAAACATGACTCCTGCAAACCCTCTGTGCCCAGCCATGTCCCAGTTAGGCTTTAGATAAGTTAAATGTGAAGACTGCAGTGTTAGATAGACCTATGAAATGCTTTGTCTTCTTGTGCTGAGTATTCACAGGTCCCCAGCTGAGTTCAAAATGGATGGATAAAAGGACAGCACTCTGTAAAAAAGAAGCCACTTAACACATATCTTACCCATACTCCTAAATGCGTTTTGTATCCTGTTATTATTTTGAAGCCTGTAGGATGACATTAAGAGGGGATCTATGCTGAAATAATTACAAATCAGCTCCAGTCGACTAAGGCTGAATTTTAAAATTAAATGCAGCTTCGCAAACCCACTTTGAACCATTTCTGTTGGAATGCCACCTACACGTCCCACGTGCATCCCCATGACGATGGCAGTGCTGGGAAGGGTTGGCAGAGGCCAGTCAGCCATCCTGAACTCCCATCCCCTCCACTTTGCTTCTGCCAAAGCTGTTATCTCTCAGAGCATTTGTCACAGATACACCGGAGTACACAGCAGTTGAAAAGCCATTATCTCTTTCAAAAGTAGTGACTAATGGGCTTTTGCCCACAGCAATGTGGAAAGTCATAGGAAGATTTTGCTGTAGAATCAGGTGTGTTCATCTTGCAGAAAAACAGATGCACTTTCCTAATATTTTTTTAGAGAAATAGAGGTCTTTACTTCTTGCAAATCTTTTCTGGTAGCTTTCTTCTTTTATTTCTCTTGGAACAGTTGATTGGTATTTTTATATCCTTCTCTCATTAGCAAACAGGCAATTTTAAGGGTTTTTTGCTCTGAGTAAAACAATATTTCACTTGACTGGATGACACTGCCCAGTGTAATTACATGTGGTTTGAGAATCAAAACTTAAAAGCATCTTTCAAAAAAAACCCCATGACAGCTGACTTTTCTGCCTGTGGTGGCAGCCCATCTACCACAATATTCTGCAACATGGGGGCCAGCATATCCCACCTGGTGGCAATGCACAGTGGTAAACCAAAATCATCACAGCCAACTGATGCCCTCACTGTGCTCCATTTTATACAGAAAAGGATGGTGCTTGTAGTTCATTGCAAAGCTTGCCTCATTAAATCATGTTTTCAGACAGTGGACTTCTGAGAAACCTTTGGGAAAACCAAACTCCAAGGAGCTCAGGTGGTGGCACTGCCTTTGCAGTGATTATTTTCATTGTGGGGGATGAAGGGGAAGGAGAAGGCTTTTCACTTGCACAAGCTGCAAGTCATCCATGCAGTTGAGTTTATGTCTGGGAAAAAGCCTGCATGATTATGTGCAGTGACATTTACAGCCATTGCATTTCTTTAAATTGATGTAGGTGGTACAATAACTTCAAAGCTGTATTTTTTCACATGGGGCTGTGTGTTAATAGTTAAATAACTGAACGGGGTGTAGGTTCAAATAAAAAGCTTATGATGGAATACAATCACTTGATGCTTGGTTTGCTCAATATCTCTATCTTGAATGCTTAAAATATGCTTACAGCATGAATACAATTAAACATGTAGATATATTTCTCTTTACTGCATCAAGGCTCTTCAAGCGTGTGGCTGTTTTCACACACTTCCAGCTGACAATAACACTCATGTGTTGTTACCCCAGGAGCTGAAGATTTACCCTGTACTTGGTAAACTTTGATGCAAAAAGTGATCAGTTTTAATTCCTACCAGATATAGCCAAGGTAAGATGAAAAGAAAAATAAATCATTGGATGCAGAAGAGGCATACATCCTAACTTCCAGGACTGTGTATCTATCTTGGCAAAATTACTTCAATGAGGATCAAGCTCTCAGAAGATAAATGGTGGAGTTGTAGCACCTCTCCCCTCTTGTTCTCAGCCTAGGACATAACCAGTTTCTCAGCCTTGTTCTGCATACCTGTTAAATCCAGCTGTGCCCCCATGGCACATCCCAGCTTGCCAGGAGGCTTGTTTGGCTGCAGCCAGCTCTGCACAGCTGTCCATTCAGCACAGCCCCCCTGCTCTCTCTGCACCTTTGCTGTGCATCTGCTACAGACAGTTTTCATTTTTTCCCTCAGATGCTGGAGATTTTGATTTTTTTTAAACAAGAAATTCTTGTCAGTTGATCAATACAGCATTTCCCAGCTGGTTCCTGCGCATGTGCAGTCAGAATGAAGGGCTGTAAAGTAACCAACGTCTGCTTGGTGGGCTTTGGAAAGACTCCCACAAACAGGGCAGCACTGCCTGCTGGGGGAGTGCTCTAGCAGAAATGGGGGCATAAGGAGATGGTTGGAGCAGCCCAAATGTGGCAAAGATGTGTGCATGCTGCACTGAGACTCTTTATTAAATCCTTGTGGCTAGCCAGGCAAATGTAAGATGTGTCTCTCTACAGGCTGCCATAGTACTTTTCTTCAAGGAACAAATACCATTTTATTTATTTACACTTTTCAGATGTGTCTCTTCTGACAATACTGAGCTGAAGCTTAAATACAAATATCAATTACTTACTTTTTGTTGCAGCGACATAAAATAACTTGGACTAGATTTTGAACAATTTTGCGTGCCACAATACATGAGTACAAAATGTCAGAGACTTGGAAACATCTGGATTTTCAAGGATACCTGAGGCAGACTCCCAGATATGCAGACATCATTATCAGGCCCCAAGTCAGGTACAGAGCCACTGGTCTTATGTGAAAGCATAGGTACCTTGGTTTTGCAGGTTTTTAGAGCTCATCATCACCAGAAAACAGTGAAGCTCTTTCCAATTGTTAGTTGAATCAGATTTAAAAACACCACAGTGAGACACAAAAATACTATTTACCTGTATTTACAAATGAATGCATGGGTCACAGATCCATTTAATTTGTGTAGAGAGAATGTCTTCACCAGTGAATTTGATTTAGCCTACAACCTAACAATAAATATGCTTGAAACTCAGAGGAAAACCAAACCAAACCATTTTGTAGGCATTTACCAGCTACTGTGACTACAGCACAGTGACTGTGGAGTTCAGAAGGACCAGGCTATCTGGGTACTGCAGAAAATGACCAGAGCAAGAAGCCCATCAGTGTGGAGTCAGTCTGTCTAGAAACACGGCACACAAAGCAGCAGCAGCAGCAGCAGGATCCGCAGGGTTTGCTCCCTGTTTGTTGGGAGCACAGGGCTGCCAGCGCTGGCAGATCATTTCCTGCACTCCCAGCTGGGTGAGGCAATCTGAACCCTTCTGGGAAAACGCGCTTGGGAGAGAAAACATGGCAAAAGGTGTTCCTTTTCTGGAAGAAAGGAGATGTAAAAGCTGTAAGCAGATTATTTTCATGGGTGATCCGTGCCACAGTGAGGCAGGAACTGTGGTTTGTTTTCTGGTCTTCTTTACAAGATTGACTTCTCAGATGGGTGATGTTACTTTGACTTCATATGTCCCATCTATAGATAAGGACACATGGGAACATCCACAGTGTTGTTCCCACAGCCTTCTGCCTGGAGAATAGCAGATATCTTAGTAAAATAATTGTAAAAAATCTAAAAAATTCTTTGCTGGAGGAGAGGTGAGGAAAAGGTTTTTCACAAAGTTTCGGCACCAAATCAGCTTCTCTAGTGAATTATAAAATGTCTTAAAGGAATAGTCCCCATGGTGCTTATCCTCTGGAGGTGGTTGCTATGTAGCATACCTGCCAGGATGCTGGGATGTGACAGGATATGCTCCATACAAGTCACATGCATATGGCAGACTACCCCTGCCAAGGGCAGGCAGCAGCTTGGGGAGCAGATTCTTGTGGTCATCTATTGTTTTTGTTGCCTGTTCTGCAGGAATTTATGATATGATGTGCCACTTCATGTACTCCTCACATGTCAAAAACCTGATTTCCCGGGAAAATGACGGCCCACACAAGGTTGGGGCTGGCCAGTAGCTGAACAAGCAGTCCTGCTGGCTCAGCAGTGACCTGCAGCTCTATGTAGGATAAGCACCCGGAAAGCAACCTGAGCTTACTGCTGGAGAGGAGCAGCCAAAGCTAGATTGGGCTGGAAGGAGAATCCAAAAGAGTTTTGCATTAACTGTTAAATCAACTCATCCAAAACAAATATTGTAAAAATAAACTGCGTAGATGCTACCTGCACCAGGAGATTAATACATGTTTCAAAACAAAAACAAAAAAACAAAAAAAAACCAAAAACAAACAAACAAACAAAAAAAAGAAACCAAAAAAAAATTCCATCCTTTCCTTTGGACTTAGCCAGACATTGCATGGCAGCATTTTCTGGAGTTCATTAATGGATGAGAACATTAAATAGTTAAAAGGATTCTTTCATCTTGGTGCATCCTTCACTAGGACGAAATAAACAAACAAGGAAAAACTGTCCAGATCATGCTCCTACTTTAAGTCATGACAAGTGCAGTGAGGGTGACTGCTGCCACACAGCTAAAGGACTAAGGCACTTTGTAAATCAAATTCCAAGTAAAGAGATTGGTTTGCGAAACCTCCTCGGCATGGAGTCACAAGCTGTCAGAGTGTATTAGCATTATGTTACTGGAGTAAAAAGCAAAACAAATTAAGATGTTTAACAGCTGAAATCTGAAACAAAATTGTGTTTAATGCTGAAAATCTTGTTAACATATTTTCAGGCTTCCCTTTCCCCAGATATTAAATCTCAGTGTGTTTGCGAGCATCTTTTTATCACACGCAGAAACCTACTGTGAGAGAATGAGAGCTACACACAACATATGGTAAGGACGGGTGTTTCACCCTGCATGCAAAAGCCTCTTCAGCATTGCTGCAGCATCCAGAAGCACATGGGAAGAGTTTAAGGACCAGGAGAGACACACAGCTGGAATTCCCTGGGTGTCCAGGGTCACAGAAAGCGTTGCATCAACAGCAACAGGCACAAACTGAAGATTGCACATGTTGTAGCATTTAATGTGAGGGGTAATTTGAACTCCCAAACTGGTTTTTCTTTCATATTGGCTCCCACAATGAAAGAACCATTAAGGGTTTTAGTGATCTTCCAAGACTCTGCTTCCAGCAGAAAATTGGCTCCTTCTCCTTGGACACAAGACCAATTTTTAATTGAATTTCAAGAGATGATGGATGTTGTACTTTATTCCAAGCCTATATGCTAAATTAACAAGGCTGTCTGCTTAGTTTCCTCTTTTGAAACCACATGGAGATGAGTTTCTGCTAATTCTCTTACACAGGGCATTAGACATGTGAACGAAGTCCTTATTCAAGTATTGAAATAATAGGCTTTTTTGCCAAGCTTATTACTTTGGGTAATAATTTGAGCTGTGAGGCAGTAACAATAATTTTCTTTCTGAAAAAGGATTACCAGCTGAATTATTTCAAGTAGAATGAAACTAAACATGCATTTTCATCAAAGTATTTTAAAAATATTAATTTATTTTTAAAAGTATATCTTAGAGCAGGGACCATTCCATTAGGTGGGCTCATTTCGTGTTTGTTTTTTTCCCCTGGTCACTTTTAAAGATAACAGAAAGTCCCTCAGGAGTACTCTGGGTTATAGAATATGTTTAGCCTGCATTAGGTTTATTTATCCAGTTATTAGCATGTTAACAGATGCTGTTGATTAGTTAAATATTTGATTTGGCAAAACACAGAAAAAAAAAAGGCATAAAAGTGAACATTCTTCTTAACTCTGGCCACTGCAGTAAAATTTATATAATATTGCACATAAAGAAGACGTTTCACAGAGGTAAGCCATTGGGAAGGCAATTTAGAATGACATTTTGGACAGAACACAGAAAATTTGAAGGCAAAACTATGACCAACTGGGCAAAACCAGGAACCAGCTCTATTAAGTCTATGTATAGTGTTCTACCTGTAGAAGCTGTTTCCTGAAAATACTGGGGTGGCCAAAAAGGAGGCCACCTGCTTTGAGGAGTGTGGTTGGGATTGCTTAAACACCAATGAGCCCACAGCGAGGAACACCTTTGCATGTATTCCTATTCTTTCTAAATTGGAATGTTTAAAAGCAATTGTGTTTGTGATTGTAACATGGCCCAGGATGGCAATAAACAGTCTCACTGGTTTCTTCTTGGAAGCACAGACCAAGCAGGTCTTCTTATTTCACAAGGAGTTTTCAGATGGATTGAACAAACTGGCCATGTGGAATGGGGTTTGCACTTCATGTATCACAAAATCGTCTTTCTCAACTGGAAAAAAGAAACCAATGCAAAAATGCAGCTGCCAGTGTCTTCCTCAAGAGGAGCTCAAATACAGAGAGGATGTATATTGACTAATTAAAGCAACAGGATGAAAGAGTGTGATTGAAACAGCTGAGTAATTTAAGCATGGAATAACTAGAATAATATAACACATTTAGCATAATTGAATAATGGCCTTCCCCCAGGTGACACATGGTGGAAAAGCATGGTCAAGTCTTTGTTTAGCTGTGATTACGCTACCAAACAATAGCTTGTTAAATAATATAGTAATAAAATGCCAATTCTTTCTTACAGCTTTGTATTTCAAAAATATTTCAGTCCTACTTGTGTCAGACACCAGTCTCATTCTAGTCCTCCCTTGCATGGAGGTTTCCAAAGATTCCCCTTTTGCTAATGTTTTCTGCTGCAACAGAGTGACTCAGAAGGAGTTTTAATTATGTCTGGAGCCCGAATGGTCCTGCAGAGCTCATCATTAGGTCCTGGGAGAAGCTAATGGCTTATCTGCTCTGTATAATTGTTCAAATCTCCTTTTCCATCAGTTTCCCATCAGTGATATCTCATTTGTTTGAGATATCAAACAAATATTTGTATGCTAGTGAGTCAACTACTCAGCCCAGGACTTTACAAATTAAAAAATACACTCTGGCAACTAAATAAAAAGACATTTTGAAGTTATTTTCTTAGAGCATGAAATTGGTGTGAGTTTTGAAATACTGTATCCTCATGGAGCTGCACTGATTAGCAGTATCTGATATGTTTTTATAACTAATGTTAGTCTCACTCAACGACACAAGTAATTAAGCAATTTGTGCCTCCTGACATAGTAACAGAAAACTTACTTCTCAGCAGTTTTGTGACTGATAGTAAACAATAATTTTAATATCTTTGTTCAACAGCCAGCAGCATGGTTAATATCCAGTTTGTTAAGATCACAAATCCCCTTTAATGATGCACAAATAGAAAAAATTTTCCTTCTGCTTAAAGCAAATTTTTCTTTCACAGCTCCTTGAAGCATGAGGTGGTGGTTTTGTCAGCAGCACAGGCTTGTCAGCAGCAATGCAACACCTGGGCATTTTGAGAGCTGTCATTGCAACTCCCTGAACTGTGTGACAGTTTGGTTCCTGGGGGAAAGGGAGGGTCCAGGTGCTGGCAGAAAAGAGAATTGAATAGCTTTCATGAAGAAAAACTGTTTGGGAACAATTCATAACCTCAACAAGCAAATAAGTGACATGTAAAAGCAGCTTTGATGCACTTTTGGACGATCCCCTGGAGCCCTGCTGCCATTTGTAGGTGGATGGAGACTGTGATTGCTGTGACAGGAGAAACAGTTATTATGGAGGAGAATAAACTGCATTTCTAGTGCACCTGTCCGCTGTAAGAAAAAACCAATACATCTCTAAAGACACTTGTCTCAGCTTTTACCTCTGTGCAGAAAAATCTGGGAGACATGACTTCCCTCTGGATAGCAGGACACTCCCAGATGAAACCTGAGCTCTCCTCTGCCTGAAACCGCCCTGCCGAAGGAGCCTCTTCTGAAAACACATACCTTGTGGCTAAATTATCATTGGAGGGGAAAGGAAATCACAGAACCAAAACTGATCTTGCAGATGTAAAAGAGACACACAGAGGAGTTTCTGAGCCTGCCCTTGCAGGCTATAGAGAGGTTTTGGCACACCTGAGTTTCAGTGGGATCACAGCCCTCTAGACACACATAGCAGCAGGTCTCCCCCTTACCTTCTCCTCTGCCTGAGGACTCAGAAAGGAGAGTCTTTAAAGGTCTCTCTCCTGTTCTGCCCACAACAGGTGCAATTTTGCTGGGGACTTTTGGGGAATTAATCTGTTATATCTATCTCTCTTCCCTGTTACCCCAATTAAATATGAGAGCTTTTCTTCTCCCACTTCATTTCAGCTTCAAGATAAAACTACGTGATTCCCAATGTGTGATTTTATTCTTAAAAGTTATGCTGAGTATATCCCATTGAAACCAGTATTGGCTGAAACTTCTCAACAGCTGTAGGTCCAGAAAAACCTCATGCATTCAGGCATGTTACAAGGCTCATCATGCTGTGCTAGGACTACCTTATTTCAGAGCACTATTGTGGCTTTGGTTCCATTGACCATTAATCCTCCTGTACTGACAATACCAGTGTGTATTGCCATTTTGGGGTATTTGCCCCCCAGATCTTAACAGATTATTCTTCTTTAGAACTATTGATTAGGATGATTTACCCACTACAGCTATTTTTATTCCTTCATGGGACTGCTAACACCAACACAGAGCTCCTCTTGCTTTTCTGTGTGTCTGCCTGCTCAAGAAGATTCTTAACTGTACCAGCAGCTTTCATGTAGACAAGCCTGAGAGGGAAAGAGCAGTGACCTCAGCACTGGCAGAGAATTAAGCCTATAATCTAATGGGGTTTCTTTTTCCATTTCTAAATAATGGGATTCTATTAGACCAAAGTGTAGTCGCGCCATAATGATAATTTATTGTATAGCATATCTGAATTTTGCCTTTTATAAATCATTGAGAATTATAATACACTGTTATATTATTGAATCTTCTCTTGTATCATTAATATTTTTCATTGGTTAGAGAAACTCCTTTTTGTTCAGAATTCACATATGACTGGGTTTAGAATTTACAGGGGGGTTAATGTGCCTATTTTTATGTGTTTAAATATTTCCATTTTTATTCCTTTTAAATATTTTGTAATAAGTTTTTAAAGATATTTTATACTTATGAGATTTTGCACATATAATTTTAAAGACAAATGTAGCCATAAGTTTGGGTGTATATATCCTAAAATATCAACAACAACAAAATGCCATGATCTTTGAAAGGAAATAATTGAGGTTAATTGATTCCCACATTGACATTTAAATGTATTAGTGGTATACACCAGTGAAAGTATTGATCAGTGAAAGTAATCAGCAATAATAGGAAAAAATTAATCACTTTTGAAGACTTATTTGACTTCAGCTGTGGAATGTACTGTGGCCAGGACTGAAGTGGACCCTGCAATATAACAGAGACTATTACCAGACAAAAAGACAAAGACACATAAATGAGGAAAAGCTAGGAGGGCATGCTTTAACTTGTTATTAGAATATTGAAATAAGGGATGGTCTACAGTCTAAGACTTGTGATCTACTGTTTGTAAATCCATTCCTAGATTTGAACAGCAGCAGTTGATTTAGAAGAACACACAAGAAATTTGTTGGTGAAAAATTTTTGTTAAAGATCTCCCCTTCAATAAGTAGAGATTGGTTTCTACCCTGAAATGGGTGGGTTTATGGCAGAAATCTTTCAGAATATTTTATTATGAAGCTGTACCACCCAGATATTCTTACTTAAGAGTTCAGGTTTTTTTCAGAATTCAGTTAAAATCTTCACATCAACCCAATCTTGTGGCAGTGAGTCTCAGTCTGACTACCTAGCAACTGAGTGTATTCCCTCTTTCTGGTTCTAAGCTAAGCTAAATCAGGAATCAAACAATCACACTGTAACGTGTTATCCTATTTTTTTTTTCTCCTAACCAGCTTAGGAAGGAAGTCAAGTGATGTAGTCACCAAATGGTGAGATTAAATCAGTAAAAACCTGAAGGGCCTGGTCTAATTTCTCTAGTCTTTACAGTACTTTAGTATTCAAACTTAGTATTGTACAGCACAGCACTGAGTAATACAGATTATTAATACAAATAACTTCTCCACTTCTCTTGAATGATATATGCACTTGATCCTTCTTACCACTTTTCTGTGAATGGCACCAGGTTTGATAGGCAGTGAATCAGGCCAGAAATACTTCAGGAGTGCTACATTTCCAGTGGGAATTGGCTATGACGGGAATGAAGGGCTTACACGTCCATCTAGAGCATCCTCTTTTCCTGCAGCAGGACAAAACAACCCACACCATGTTTATCTAAATTTTTGTCTCCATAGAGATAGTCCTAGTGATAATTAGATTTGGATGTTTAAAGCATCACTGTTCTAAGATAGGCTGTCACATAATGCATTACATTACAAGTGCATGCAGTAGCAGCAGATAGAGTTTTAACTCTCTTCTTCTAGATGTAAGGAGATTTTGCTATTAAAAATGAAGAGACACACAGTTTTCAAATAAAATGTATAACTTTGTCATTAAAATGAGTTCCTCAGATATTTCCATGCTAGTTGTGGCAGCATTTTGTTTGCAATATTATCTATAGAGATTCCTGAACTGCTTATTTTCAGAGTTCACCCCTTTCAGTAACCTTTTTAAAAATAATACAGCACAAATATTTTGGTAGCTCTTTCTAGGGTTAGATATTGGGGAAAAAAATACAGGGACAAGAGCTTCTGAATTCTCCTGACAACACTGTTTTGATATTATTTCAAACTATAATGTCAGACTCTTTAAGTTGAAAAAGAAAGTCGGAATCACCTGCAGCTTGTAACAGCTTGTGGAACGTTATCTGTGTAACTGTACATTGCATTGAAGTCCACTAACACAGTTATGATAAACCTCAATGAAAATGGAAATCTCTACCTTGTAACAAGTCTGCTGCTGCTCCCCATCTGCAAAGCTGAGGCAAACACACAAAGACTCACTGAAGCTGAATTCTGTTCTTGGTTCTCTGGAAGAGAGTCCTACAAACCCCAGGAAGCCACAGTGGTTGAAAGCTGCACCAAGCATCACAGAAGGAAAGCAGGCCGATGCTGAGCCAAATCCAGCCTGTTCATGGTTACTCACAAAGAAGCAGGTGAAAGGAAGAGATTATTCCTGGCTCCTCTTGGAAATGAGCCCCAGAATGTAACTTCTGGATACCACTGCTGGCTGCAGGTAGCTCAACTCCCTTGTCATCAGGAAAAAAGGCAGTGGGCTGGGAAAGTGTAGCCAGCTGGGGCTGCAGCTGCAGGAACCTGCTGCTCCCCTGCATGGCTCAAGTGGGTGGAATCCCAGCCTTTGCTCTTTAAACCATGGGTGGGTTTTTAACAGCCCTGAAAGCACAGGTGTTTTGGGCTATGTCCTTGGGCAGGGACTGCTGCGGGCACTCAATCAGGAGGTTTCAAGAAGTGAATTAACTTTCAAAGGCACTGAGTATCCAGGCTCCATCTGGTGCTCTGGGTGATGCACGCCTCTGAAAGGAGCAACCCAGTCTTTCCCAAATACCATGTCCATCCCAGATGACCGGTAGTCTTAGCCACAGGTTTCACAGTCTCCACTTCTCTTCTGTAATGAATAACCACACAAATTTATACAACGTCTGCTTTGTTCCCTGAGTAGGCTTTCCTCTTAGGGGAAATTAATATATTGATTCTATTTCTATGAACAGCTTTCTGTGAAACAATATGGAAGTGAATGTTTCTAAAGACCCCATCCATGAGTTAAGCCTGATGATAGAGGCCTCAGTACAGACATTAGATTTCAGACTGCTGGAAAGGCAGAGTTTTGCTCACTTGTACTTCCTAAGACCACTTGAACTTTCACTTAATACTGTTGATAGACTTCAAATGTAATTTAAACACTCTCTGAAGCAGCAAGAGATGTCACTGGAATTCCCTTACTACCTCTCTTTCAGAAAGAAGTGGGAATAAGTAGGCCTTAGCCTGTCATACTGGTATGAAATAATACTTCTTTTCAAGTGTATATGTTTTTATTTCCTGTTGATATGATAGTCATGACAAGGATCAGACCAAAAGAGTATTTCCTCTCTCCAAAGGAAATTTTCGTCCTAAAATATGAAAGCATGAGCTTTATTTTCACGGCTAAAATTTCTTGAGCTGTTTCTGGATGAAGTTCCCACAAGTCAAGGAAACAGTTTTCCTCTCAAGTCCTCTCCTTGGCCTACATGATGAGCTCTTGTGTGAAGCACAAGGGACAAAGGTGTTTTTTCTTAGATGGAACCAGATTTTAGTAGCACCTGGGATGAAGCCACCAGTTTATTTCATAGCAGTTGCTGGGTGTTGGCTTGTAAAAGAACAAATTAAATTGGGGACAGAAATAGAAAGCTTCATCTCCCATTGATATATAACCTTTATAGTGCTGATCTGCTTTACTGACGATGAGGGTAATCCATGCATTAACGTTTTTTGACTCTCAATGATTCATACTAAATGTGTATTCAGACTTACAGACAGGTTCTCCTTTCATAGGTGTCTAGGAATTAACAGTGAGTTTTGTGTCCCATTCCACCTCTGTACAGTGGGGATGCTTTCCATGTAAAGAAACCCAGATTTTCAGAAAGAGCTCGTGCTTCAGATGATAGCAGTGAGCTGACAGCCTTGACTGGAGTCACGCTCATTCAAAGGATTCCTGCCAGGTACACTGCAACAGTGCCAAAAAAAAGGTGGGAGGAAAAGAGTATTCAAAAACATATTCTGATGGACCACAGCCGCCTTTCATGACATCTCCTTTTCCCATTGTTTGGTAATAGTTTGAAAACTCTATTAAATAAGAGCAAATATATAAAGATTAAAAAATCTAGACACACTTACTTATCCTTGAGAGGGATTGTTTTTCCTAACTGTAGTTTTCCTGCAGGCTGGCCTCGTATTCCTTAGTAGCAAAATGAATATTTGCATTGTCATGCATCCATCAAAGAGATTCATACTGCAATCAGGAATTAATTTTTCTGTTCAGGTGTTGGAGAGAAGGAAGTGAGAGTGTGTGCAAGTGCCAAATTCAACTTTAGATCTGAATTCTAACTCTTGATATTTAGAAAAGCAAACAATGAAACCCTCAAATTGTGCCAAACACACAATGTGAATTTACCTCTGAACTCTTCAAAATGCAATATGTTCATATTGAATTTGAGTTGAACTGTATAATGAATTGCCCTCTATTTGAACAATGTGAGGGGGTAAACCCGAGAAAAATAAAATCTTTTACATTCATTTCTTTACTGGAGTATCTTTTAGCTTCTTAGGTCCTTTCGTCCAGACTTCCTTGCCTTGTGAGCCCCAGAACACCTTTTGGTGTTAAGGATCACCTTGCCTGCTCAGCTCTCACTGATACCACAGGTAAGCAGCCTTTTGGCATCCTCTTCCTGCCTGGGCTCCTGCTGGGTACCCCATGGCCTTTCTGTAGTAGCAATCCTTAGGTTATTTATTTAACTGATACTTCTTTCCAAACTCCTGCCTTTTCAGACAAGCAGAAGAAGCAAACTTTGTGTATTTTCAAACCATCCCTTTCTACCTGACTGAGCAATCATGAAGGTTGATGAATTAACCACTCCAACTGGTCTGCTGCAGGCCCACTGGTCCTTATGAATGGGGAGTGCCATATGCCTCAGGTCTCCCATGATTCCCTTTGCTGTGAGGGTGACCAGAATATGAAAAGCAGTGGCTGGGGAAAGGATTTATGGGTCAGTTATAGAACAGGAGTCTCCAAAAAGGACTAATGATAAGTTTAGATACGTATGTGCAAAATTGTGATCAGAAATACAGGGGTGATCTTAGCTCAGTATGAATCATTATTGAGAGAGACACTGCACTATTTGATACTATCCTAGTATACCTTCTGCAAGGCATCTTCAGAAACAGGAGAGAGCGATTCCACATCTGGAAAATTCGTAGAAGCTTGAAGCCTTAGGGATTGTGGGGGCCATAAAGAACATGGCCTATTTAACTTACCAGGAAGAAGATAGATCAAAATGCAAACCAGTTTACAGTGTGAGAAAAGGTAGGTCTAGCAGACAGGCAGCTGGATCCACCGAAAGAAGCTGAAGACTTTGTAAAAAGCCCAAGTTTTAGCAGACAAGATAGTGAACTTGACCAAAAAATAGTAGTGTGTTGTCATCCCTTGATGTTTTCAAATCACAGCTGCGTGCCATAAAATCTAACCTTATCATCTCCACACAGCAAGGCCTAACCAGGAGAGATATTTTTAAATCACCTTGGCTGGTTGGTTGCTTTACTGGTAATACAGGTCTCACCTTCTCCAAAAGCTCAGCATGTTAAAGCAGCCGTGGTCGATTCAGCCATGGTAAAGCAGATTGAGCACTGCAGCTTCTCACTTTCCTGCTCTAGCAGGAAAACCTTTACGTGTGGATCATTATTAGCAGAACTGCTCTGCAGTCCTGGATAATTCCTAGAGGCAGTCCATTTACTTTTAACAAACATATTCTTAGATCATAGAATCACTTCTGGAAGAAAAAGTAAAATGGTAAAATCTTCCCACATTAAAACAAAACATGTATTCAAAAAATGCATTCAAGTTGTTTTCCTCCAGAAAATACACTGCATGTTTTATTGTAGCATTTTAAACGTGATGATTCAAGAACTTAATTACTGAAACAGCACTTGCTCCACTTGCCACATTTTTAATCGCGCTCTCCCCAGCCCCCCAGCCGTGCAGATGTTGGACGCTGCAGATGACAAGGCCCTTGCAAAGTTTGCTTCCCTGCCAAACCGACAGACTTTTTTTTCTTTTTTTCTTTTTTTCTTTTTTTTTTTTTTTTTCCACGGCCTGTGCCAGAGTCAGACAGAGTTCATCGCCCCGACGCCCTTGCAACGAACTCTTGCAGAGTGCCTGGCTGCAGGAGCTGCTCTGGCAGGGGGCACCGGGATGAGCCGCCACCCCCGGCTATTCTCGGGCACGGAACCTGTCCTTGCCCGAGGGTTTTCCAAGGAACGGACTGCCTGCTCGACTTGCCGACGCTGGGTGTCTTCAGCTCCCCCGTGCCCCGCGGGGGCCCGGCACATCGGGGTGCGGGGCAGGGCCGGCCGGGGGCGGGGGAGCCGCCGGGCAGGGACGGCAGCCGGGCAGGGTCGGGCCGGGCCGGTGCTGCCCGGTCCCGCTGCCGGGCGCTGAACGCAGCCCTGTCCCGGCGTGTGAGGCCGTCGGGCGCCTCCCGGCCCGGGCGGGAGCCGAGCCCGCGGGGGCCCCTCTCTCTGCCCTCGGTGTCGGCAGAGGGATTCAGCAGAAGCGCTGGTGGAAGGGCTGGTGAGCGGGATGCTGCGCCCGTTGGCAACCCGGGCCTGTGGTTTTTACCGGTTTTGCTTTCCTTTTAACGGATATCGCTTAATATTGTCCATCTCCAGTTTCCGAGGTAATGACGAAAGGTCAAATCTAACACATCTTCCTCCCCCCGATCACCTTCTTTGCAAATAATTAGTAAAGGCACAATTAGGCAGTAATGACGGGACAGGCAGTTATGGCCTTCCTGATGGTAACGGAGATTGATGCTACTGAGCAAATCTTTCGATCACACAGTTCAGGTTCTGCGACATGCGCCTTGGATCTCTATCAGAAACAACCCCGAGACCTCTCCCCAAATAAAGCCCTGACAACAAGTCAGAAGAGCACCATAAGTATGTTTGCTTTTGGCTTTTATTATCAACAATCAATTAATGGTACACTCTTGGAAAACTATATGCACATGTAGAAATATTTCCCCTTTTAAATAGAAGCATTCATTTTAACCACATATAAATAAATCTGGAAACCCGGGACATAATTTATGACCATTATGCTCACAAACATATTCCAACAGGTAGGGAAAAGAAAAAAATGAGACGACATGCAACCAATAATAAAAATATATATAATTGCCTGAACTTGGTCTCTCTAAACGCAAAGGGAACTGAACCCGTGAGAACCTTATTTCTCCATAAAGACACGCCATAGAGACTACGAGAAGGGAAAACATTATTTATACGGTCAACTAGACAAGTCTGTACTGATATTAACACTATACAGTTGAGTCACAGAACACAGTTGTAGAAAGACACGGAAAAAGAGAAAGCATACCTGGCGACATCCAACTAAGAGCTATAGTTTGTGCCTTTTAAAATAAAATTAGAAAACCCTAACGGAGATGCCTAAAAACTGCGTAGACCGGGTAATAATAATAATAATTAATAATAATTAATAATAATAAATACCGGCCGCCCGCCGGGAACGCGGGCCCTGCAGGGGCCGGATCCGCGGTACAGGAAGTGGCGGCGGCCGCCGGGTCAGAGCCGAACCCGGCGGGGCGCCGGCGGCGGCGGCGGCAACGGAGAGACCCAAGACCCAACGGAGGGACAGTGACACCGGACGGTGGAGGAAGGACCGATCCCAGGCGCGGGGCCGGGGTCGGCGGGAGGATGGCGGGGGAGGAGGGGAAGAAGACACTTTGTCCCTCCGGCTGACCGTGAAAAGGAACTTAAAAAACCCCACGGGCGGGCAGGGTGCCGGGCACCCGCGGGCACGGTCCCCGCCGCCCGCCGCTCCCCCGCGCCCGCGCAGCGCCCCCCGCCCGGCCGCCCCTGCCCCGCCCGGGCGGAGGCGCTGCGGGGCCGGCCCCGCCGCCGGGCCGGGAGTGAGGG
>VZSR01003049.1:2878670-2933670 GCA_013398615.1 Brachypodius melanocephalos
CACCTGGTTCAGGGGTAAAACCCCAGCAAATTACAAATCGCATTTCTTCTCCAAGGCTGGAGGACCAGGTTTCGTTGTTTGTGTTCTCCCCTAGGGTCTCTGGACCGACATTCTAGTTGCTGGGATTTATTTTTTTTTTCGGCACAAGGCAACGAATAAAGTCCTCGAATGCAAAACATCTGGATGCTAAACAGATGTGTCTGTTGGGCTTGGTGTCCCCGTTTATTTGTTCGCTCACACGTAAGGCTTGGATTAAATTGTCGTTATTGTTATTGATCGTTATTATCGTTTATATCGGAATGGAAAAGGCGAATCGAGAAGGGTGTGTGGGGGATGCGTGTGCGATGAAGCACATCCAATTTTGCACCTACTTTTTCTTCCTCTGGGAGGGCGAGAAGTGAGCGGGAGAAGATGCAAACCCCAAGCCACACTTAGAATATGCGGTCGGGACGGGGGGCTTCTGGAAACCTGTTTCCAGACACGACGTGACACATGCGGTTCCCGAAGCTGGAGGAGGAGGATCTCACTCGGGTCTGGCGTTTTTCTCCGCTGGCCTCGGGAGCGGCGACCCCTTCTTGCCGCGGGCTGCTTCGCACCCGCGCAGGCTCCGCAATGCCGCCCCAGCCGCGGAGAGAGGCGAAGGAGCGTCAGGGGTCTTCGTGGAGTTTTCTTGCCGATGATGTAATTTTCATTTCGTTAGTCGTATTTCATTAAATCTCTCCTCTGGGTGGGCAGCATAGGAAATGCTGGGTGGAATCTCGCTGTTGTGTAAACAAACATTGGATATTTTATATGATTTCAATGTGTAGATAATTAGTTTTATTGCATTCATTACCCCCTTTATGTGCTCTGTAACAAGTCGACAATTAAAGTAACAAACTGATAAAGTCTTTATAGGGGCATTTAGGCTCGCATAGTATTTGCCAGACTAAGTAGTTTAATTCAAAGGCAGTGGATGAACAAGGGGAATCCACAGGCTCCTGTGCTTTGAGGTGGTTTATTATACATTAAAACCGCTCCAAAGCGGTACTTAATTACACCAATGACTGGGGCTTGCTTTTTTTTTTTTTTTTCGGAGAGGTGGAGTGGGGGGGTGGGCAGATCATGTCACTATGAGTTAGCGGTGGGTAATAAAACAAAGCAGGAGATTCTTGAGCCGCTGAGGATCTGGGTGATAGTTTTATGGCGAGGTCTGATAGTTTTATTGCGGTTGCATGTTGTACAATGTGTATTTGATAAAGAACGGCCTTTGATGGCCCGTGGACACTTTTTTGTGCACCGTCGAAATGAAAATAAATGTGAACACGGTTTTAGTGCGAGGATGGAAACAAATTGCGAGCTCTAAATGGTTGTCCCTTTATGGTCAGCAGACAAGAAGAGAAAAGCGCTGCAAACATCTGTCTTCTGTCGCCCAAATCTAAAGGGCACCAAAGAATGATGTGAATCTAAGTGTTACTACAGCAGGGATTTGTCTTTATTTACCCGCGCTCTCATGAATATGAATACGTGTTTGGGGCAAGGAGGTGCCTTCACCCCTCTCAAACAACACAGGACATTAAAAAAAAAAATCCGAGTGCGTTTCCTCTGGGGAGCACTTTTGTGCCGCTTTTCTTTCCCCGCAGCAGCACCGCGCTGTCTCCCGCGCCCGGACCTGCGGGGCCGCTCGGTATCGGACCCCGCACGGGCAGCGGCGCTGCCCACCCCGCACCTGTCCTGTCCCCGGGCTTGCCACCCCGGCTGCCCCGCTCTCCCCGGCGTGGCCGGCTCCGCACTGCCGCGGGGGGATGGTTTGCCTCACCCCTCGCCCCTCCCGTCCCCTTTCCGCTGGGATTTCACCCGCTCCCCCTCCGAGGGATTCGGGCTCCAGTTGTTCTTTCTACACGCGAGCGGTTCTGCCGAAAAAGTTGCAGCAAATGGGTAATTTGATTATTCCCACTATAGGCCAACTGCCTCAGCGGCCTTCCCCCACGCGTCTGGCTGGGGGCAGAGAAACCATCTCCAAGGAATAATCAAATCAAGCCGAAGTGTGGAAAAACCCCTTCTGATTTCCAGGCGACACAAATAGAATTAGAGCCTCCCGTTTGCTTCACCCCCTCTTTTCTTTCCCTCCTTCCAGAAGAGCCCTTTTGTCTCTATCGTAAACTCTGTCCCAGCCGGGCAGCGCGGATGCGCGGAGTGCGCGGGATGCGCGGGATACGCGGGGTGCGCGGAGTGCGCGGGATGCGCGGGATACGCGGGGTGCACGGGGTGCGCGGGGTGCGCGGGATGTGCGGGATGCGCGGGGTGCGCGGGATGCGCGGCGGCTGGAGGCGTGAGGGGGTCGGGTGTTGGAGAAAAACATGACGAGTATTTAAAAGCCACTTTTCTTTCCTCTCCTTGAGCACTGAGAGGGGCCCGGTCCGCTCCCCTCAGGCTGCGGGAGGAATGCTCGGAGGCAGCGGAACAAAACAGGGAACAGCGCTCCTTTGTACGGCCGCCGCCGACCATGGGAAAGCGCCTCCCGGGCTCGGCTCCGACCGCGCCGCGACGATCCCACCCGCCCGAATAAAATGTTAAATACGGACGAGGGTTTCTTTGCCATTGCTTTATAAGGAGGGAGCGGCCAGAGCACCCCTGGGGTGCCCGCAGGACGGGGCCCTTCACCGCACCCGCCGCCGCAGCTCTGCGGGGCCGTGTCGGGGACAGGTGTTGGCTTTCCCCCGGCCACAGAGGGACACTGTGGGGACACGGTCCTGTTCCCGACAGGTCTGTCTCGGAGCTACCTGCCACGCCCGGGAGGAAAAATTCCCACTTTTCGTTGTCCCTGCTGCCCCGCTCGAGGTGGCTGCTCAGGCGGGCTTGGCGGCCCTGCGCGGGAGCAGCGGACACCGGCGCTGCCTGCTCGGCACGCAGCGGGGCGGCCGCCCTCCCTCTCCGTGACAGCTGAGGATGCCAGGCCACAGGATGCCTTCTTGGCTGGTCTCCTGTTGCCTAATCAGTTGGGATGGGGGGATTTGAAATAGTGATGATTGTGGTAAAGAAGGAGTGAAGAAGGAATAACAATAATAACAATAACAACAATAATAAATATAAAACCAATAACAACAACAACAATCATCATCATCATCATCATCATCATCCTCCTTTCTTATTTGTCCGTCCCTCTCGTGGCCGAGACCCGTGGCGTTCGGGTGGCGGCCAGCAGAGGGATCTGCGCTTTCCTTTTCCCCTCGGTCGCGGCGGCCGCGGAGGCGGCAACATCTGCTGGGCTGGAGGAGACGGGGCGATTGAGCAGACGCACAGATGTAAAAGTGACATCTGCTTGTGACAAAGGAGTGGGAATTAGATTAGGCGGGGAGGCCTTTCTGCGATTAGGGGAAAAAAAAAGGAAAAAAAAAAAAAGAAAGAGAAAAAGAGAAAAAGAGAAAAAGAGAAAAGGAAAATACTAGCTGCAGATTGTGTAAGCAGGGCAAGAGGATGTGAAAGAGAAAATGCTCGTTGAGCAGCTGCTCGGACCTTCGGGGCAGCACAAGGGTCCTGGGAGCTGAAATAGCCCTAAGAGAAAGCTTTGCTTTTCCCTCCTGAAGCAGAGATGTGGCCGGGTCAAAGCTTTCCGTCATCACGAGTGAAGAACGGCAATCAGGAGACTCAGACACCAGCAGAGATGCCCTCCTGCTGCTCCTGATCAACCAGGCAGAGAGACCCAGATCTGGACACTTCTTTTCTTTGTCGATGGAATAAATACAGGGAGGTTTGTATACCCAAAAGTAAGGAGACAGGAGGTCTTGCCTTTGCTTACCTTACGAACTGCCTGATTCTGGTTCCACTAATTAAAAAAAAAAACCCAAAAAAAAAACCCCAAAAACCAAAAAAAAAAACCACAAGTCACCACCAAAAGTTTAAGTCTGTTTGGTAAAGCAGAACTGTTTTATTGTGCTTGTCCAACCACCTGCACCCAGCTGAGTCTTCACCTGCACCAGCACGCACTGGTTAGTGAGAAGAAAAACACCTCCCACATTTCAAATGGTACAGTCTGTTTTGCAAGCAGTGCTTTTGCCAGTTACATGAATACTGATATTGAATATCACTGAATAGCATGTTTTGGTGAGGTTCTTTTGCCTTTTTTTTTTTTTTTTAAGCCCTAGCACCTTTATCTCTAGGGATACTTGATGCTCTTGCAGCACAACATACAGAAGAAATAATGTGACTGAGTTGTATTTCAAATGGTAGAAGAAATGTACTGTACTGCAAAACCAGAAAGTTACAGTGTGTAATGTGCTGTGCACTGGGGTAGATTTAGTAATGCCTTTTATTGTACCTTGCCTCTAAGCTTGATGAAGCTGGTCAAACCCTACAGAACCTTTTAAAGATTAGACTGTGATTTCAGCAGAGTGCAGAACAGGTCCACAATGCAGAACAGCTGGCAGGACTGCAGCTTGCCTATACAAGCTGATCTTTGTTACAAAGGTAGGGAATGAGTGTGACACCTTTGTCAGTAATGGGACTGAGGAACGAGAGGATTGGATCATAGAAATTGGGAGGCCTCTGATAAAAAGAAGAGTAGGATGAGGCAGAGAAAGTGCAATGGAAATAGCTTAAAAGATAATTAGGGAAATCCTGTTGATAAAAAAAAGAATTTTATGTACTTATTACGGAAAAAAAGGACCAGTCCATCTGTCTCCTTGCAAACAGAGAAGCACAGGAAAACACACTGATGTAAGAATCTGTGTCACGTACAATTGCAGACATACATTTGTGTTGTTTAATGAAAAACATATTTGTGAGTTCAAAAAAGTAATGGTTTTTGTATTAGCTGTTATTTGGTATTATACTATTTGCATCATAAGTTGATTGTCTGGATACAAACTCCAGCTCTCTGATAGCCTTGAAACTGCTGGTAGCAGAGAAGATTTGTCAAAGGGAAGGGTCCTTCTGCTTGTGCACTGCTTCTTCTTTTCTTTCTCTAGGCAATCATCACTGGCCACTATCAGACCTATGGCCTGACCCAATTACAGCAATTTTGTGTATCTATGCCTGTTTCTGTCAATGAATCCAATGAGGTTGAACGAGACAGTAAAAAAGATGGAAAGGTATGTTCTTCCCACAGTGAAGGATAACGATGTCTAAGTCAAGAGGTCATTGGAAAGTTTAAAAGGCCTCTCTTCTCAGAATAAGAAGCCAGTGACAGGGAGGCAGGGTTAGACAATCCTCAATTCCTGCCTGTAGGGATGCATTGTGCCTTCAGGCAAGGTACTTCCAGCTCTCACACAAGGGAATGGGTTAGCACAAGGAAATAGCGTTAAGCTGTTTAATCAAAGGTCTCCGTGTTGGCTAACTGGAGGATACAGCAGCTCCCACATACAGCTGAAACGTGCCCTGTTGGGCTGTCAGGAGCAGCAGGTCACAGCAATGCTGCATGCCTTAGAGACTAATGGTAATTAGCCTTAAATGATGAGAGAGAAACACCAAGTCAAATGGGCTGGGACATTTTCCTTCATGAGTCAAGTAGGAAGAGTGTGCTCAGGCTAAAAGTCAGAGCTCCATTCCCACTAAGAATCACTGCGTCCCTTTCAGCTGCTGTTACTAGGACCACAGTTAGATCAGTGCTCTTGGCTGGGGTGTCCCCACTGTGGATCCAGCCCTGGCTACATCCCTCTGTGGCTACTCTGCTTATTTTGATTGTATCAGCTGTATTATTTCTGTAAGACAGCTTATCAAAACTTGGCTGCATTTGCTCTGATTAAGTTTGTTGTTTTTTTTTTTTTTTTCCAAGTGGGATTCCAGTTTGCAAATGATTCCTGATGGATGGTCCCAGGCTCCTATGTAAAAGTGATACAGTATTGGCAGCTGGTATTTTTAGTCTCCCAATAAAAATTATTTCAATCAATCAATCAATCAATCAACCAGTCAATCAATCAGTGAAATTATTACTAGTTAGCCCCAAGTGCTAACATGAAAAGTGTACCTATGCCTTCCTGCTAATCAACAGGTTTTTCATTTTATTGCAGTCAAAATGAGTCCACAGCCTTCTGCATTGAAACTCAAGTTATATAAGGTCCATTTTTGCTAAGGAATGGAAACAAGGGTGTTGAGAGGGCATTCATACCCTCAGTGGTCAAATGCAGACTCCCTCTAACAGAGTATCAGAAAAGGGGAAAAAATACCTGACTGAAAAGTACTAGTGAAGAGGGGGGCAATATAGAAGTTTTCATTTGTTGGAGACAAGCAGAGGCAAAGCTGAACTCATATGAAAAGTAGCTCTAAGACATAAACTATGTCTTTTTCTTTATGCTGGCCACATATCTTCCATAAGCTATTATCTTTGATGAGAAGGGATTGTAAATGAAGGGTTAACTATATGTTTACATTCACAGACAAAATGAAAGGGTAATAATTCATGATGAGAATAAAACTGCAGTTGTTGCTAAAACCTTTTATGAAATCCTTTCTTGAATCTCTCTTGGAAAAATGTGGGTTTATGTGTGCACTCTGGGACCTTGTGTTATGCCATTAACTAAAATAATTGCCTATATCCAGACAGGTGCTGAAAAGATTGGCACTGGGTCAGTTCTTAAAAGTTCATTTACAATCTGTAAGAAAATTTTTTTTCTAGTGCATTTATAGACATTGTTTTAGTTAACTCAGGTAAATAGAACATTAATTGAGTTTTCAGGTTCTGTAACTGTATACTGATATCTCCAAAAGTAGATAAAGTAATGTGTGAAAATAAGCAGATAGTCATACACATACATACATCATATATAATATTGTGTTTATATACAGTGTATTTAGAGAACCAAACAGGAGATGATAGGGCTCTAACAAAGTCACAATGTAATTTAAATTACTGTGGATCAGCCATTAGAATTTGTCTCCTATTAGGTAGACTCTGGAGCCCTGATAAGTTTTTACCTAATAACTGGGGGACTGGGAGGGGAGGAGGGGTAGAAATGTTGCTTCCATGCAATGTAATGTATTGGATTTAGTTTTGCTTTCATTATTTCTGATATTCCAAGTTTGGTTTAGAAGGCCAGTGAGGCTGGAAGGAAGTTTTGAAGCCAGAGGAGCCTGGAGTTCTTGGGGGTTTATCTTCCTGCAAAGTGGACTCAATCTGACAGTATGGAGGAAAATGATGCCTGGAATTGAAGGTAAATGTTATGACCATGTTGACCTGTCCCATGCAGGCACCGGACCCTTACTTCACCTTCTTGGTAGTCTTCAACATGAATTACAATTCCATGTGGGCAAGAGGGGTCACAGCTCTGTCATACATAGCAAAAGGCAGAAAAGTCCCCATCAGTAACCCTGCAATCCAGAAGCGGCAAAGGTTCTAGCTGGATTTTGAGGTTGTAAACCATCTTCAGGTCTTGGCAGGTGATGAAAAAGAAATACATCTCAACTGAAACAAATGACGATCTCTGTCTATTCCTTATGTCTTTTGGCTTCTGTGAGGAAAATGAGATGGCTCATTTGGGGATGAATCTGTGGTAAATCCCTTAATTGCTAGTTTTTACTCAGATCCTGTAGATAGTCAGGTAATGTAAAAGCAATTGCACTCTATGTGCTGATTTCTGTGATAGTAAAGTCACTGAAAATCATCAGCACATTGCATTCTTCCCAGACATGCTGCATTCTCCCCTTCAGATTTTCCATGCTGTTAAAATCCAAGCATGCTCCAGGTAAATCAATGGAGATGTTGCATGGTCTTTAGCACAGACTGTGTTGGCTCTGTAGGCATCTGTGTGTCTACAGGTTAGGAAAGGAATTTCCATCTGGATATCTGCAGTAAAGCTGGGTATTCTTCAAGATCCCCTTCCAACCCAGACTATTCTATGATTATCCTTGATCCTGGGTAAGTTTCAAGGTGGCAGCCACCAGGAAAACCAACAGAATGGCGTCAGCTGAAACTCTTGGTAACGTTGAAAACAGGGATTAAGTAGGAAGTGCCTCAGCAGTGCTAAGAAGATTGAAGGTTATTTGAGTATCATTCAGTCTGCCTATCTAGTGAGAGAGAAGAAATCATATGAGGGTGAGACCCATATGATTTTGGCATCTGTATGCAAAAATCATCAGAGCAAAAACTGTTTCGCAATAAACAATATTGTTTACATAAGTTGGAGAGGTTCAGTGGAAGACTGTTATTCCAGTAGTATTTATGTCAAGTCCTGAACAACCACAATGAGGATGGGAATGAGATTTTGAGGCACTCCTGCTCTTAAATGGCATAACTGCTTTTGCTACCCATACTTTGTGCTCAGGATACTGAATGTGGCTCCAGCCAGAAAAAGGTATCAGAAAGACACCACTATATCAAAGAGGTAAATGAAAGAGATTTGGAAAAGAAGTAAGAACATAAATCGAAGTCTGCTAGTAAAATCTAACTCAGCTTTTGGGACAAGGTAATCTGCATTTTTACCAACAGTTTTTCACACAGAACAGCTGAATCCACTGTTACTAGTGAAAATAGCTGGATATTGGTATGTATGTATTTCACTCAGAAAATCCCACATGTCAACAGATCACAGAAAAGTCATATTAGTATTGATGTGAAATCAAATGGTCATGCCTGGATCAATACCTTATAACAGTATTACGACGTTTTGGGAATATGAAATGCAAATTAGCAGTGATTGAAATAGCATTTTCATCTTATATTTTAAATAATGTGTATTCTGCATTTTGCACATCATTATACCATAGGCACACTCTCCCACATACCTACAAAGGCTTCTAATGTGTATCTAACAGTGTAACATGATGGATGAATTTTGCCATTGGGCAGCTGTGATTTGCTTGTAAGACTGTGAAAACTATAGAGAAAATGATGAGGCCAAGAGGAATTTGCTCGAAGAAGGCCTTGTTAGCTACTGAATGAAGTTCTTTGTATTTGAACCAATGAGAAATTTTGGCAATTATTATAGTCATGGGACGAGCAAAACTTTTTGTTCCTCCTTATTTTATATAATATGCATCATTTATATTACACTGAGATACAGGACATGTCTCTCATGATTACTTCTCTATTTATGCCAACCCAAAAAGTCATTCAATCATGATGATAAATAGTCTTTTAAATTCATAATTATTTGCAATGTTCACACTTTTCTTTTAATTTGTTATTCTAATTTAAGATTGCTATTCAATACAGAATTGTGGGACATCATGCATTAAAGTATTTTTACTCAGATATTTCCTTTGGTCTTAGTGATTGCAGAATATTTTGCGATCAAGATAACTTCCATGTTTGAATGAGATATTACCTGTGTATTTCATATTATTTTGTATGTTGAACTTCTGCACTAGCTACGTTTATACTGGACACAAAGTTGCTTTGTATTTCTTCAGCACAGTAAGATCACTGACAATTTGGAAGAAATATCTTTCATTATTACATATCCCATCTCTTTCAGTGCTCTAGCGGGATGACAGAAGAAGGTGCAAGAATATTCTTCAGTGGTGTGTGGAAACAAGGTACTCAGCAATGAGAATACGTACCTTTAGCTGTCAAAAACTATGTTGCTGGTGAAATGAGAAAAGAGACAGCAAAAGTAATTTTGAAGAAAAAGTTAAGGCAGAGCAAAAATTACACAGGAGAGAGCTGTGTGCTCAGACATCTCCTGGAAATCATGTATGCAGAGAAAACAAGGATGCAGCAGAGGGCAGAAGAAAGAACAAGTTGCTAAAGGGCTGAGAACCAGTGAAAGACATTACGAGGAAGCTGCATTCAAAATTGGTCTGAGGAGGAAGTATTAGTGGAAAAATTAATTCTCTCTCATATAAGAGCTTAGAGCTCAAATGCTTCCTTCATGCTGTACACAGTGAAGAAGCTGGGAGATTTGCTGTAGAAAAAGTTGTGCTGAAGTTCATGGTGAAGAAGTCCATACGTCTCATGGCATGAACTCTAAACAGATTTCTTCTTTCCACTATAGAAATAGCTACAATTTGACAAATGCAGTTTGGGTGTATACATGTGATACCTGTCTCAGTTGCACATTTGAAGTTGGATGTTCCTGCATCGACAGAGCGCCATCTGCATCTTCTAAAGGTCCTTAACATCTCTCTGGGTTGTCACTTACACTTGCAAGGTCTACCTTCTCCCAGTCCTTTGGGGACTGTCAGGAATGAATCAGAGCCCCACAAAATCCACCTTTCCCAGACACCATCAGGAAAAGTGATGTCATCCTCTGCCATTCTCCTGCTCCATGCTACTGCAGTAGTATGTTGTACCTGGCCGTTGTATACACCACAAATGAGTTTTTTATTTCTTTTCATACTTCTGCTTAACCAAGAGCTACTGTGCACAACTGAGAATTGTGTTTGAAAGTGTAAAGTTACACCTAAAAGGTTCTTTTGTGTTTTCCATGAAAGCTGTTCCACAAGAGTAAGTTGCACTGTGTTGCTTTTGCATCTTATCAGCTGCGTCTGACTTGATCTTATGATAATACAACATTTATAATGAAAATAACTGCACATAAGAGACTCAGAAAATCAACAGCTAAGTATTTTAACATCCTGTTTAAAATGAACCAAAATATTTAAGAAAGGTAATGTACCTTTGGCTGGAACTTACTTTATAAAGCAGGATAAAAATTATTTCTTTTGTTTGTAAGGCTCAAGTGACTTTTTAAAGGCTAGAGTTAACCACCTGAAACATTTTGCTTTCCAAAATGGAGGCCTTTTTCTCCTAGTTTTAAAAAACCCCAAACAGCTAAACATTTAAAGTTATTTTTTCTAGTAAGGAGTAATTTATATTTAAAAATTTATATTGCTGGTTTCAAACAAACTTGGATTTGAATATGTTTATGTCTAATAAGCAGCCAAGTATCACTAAGCTCTGATCAAATCTTAGTGTTTAAAATTCATTTTTGGATGGAGGAGAAAACTGCTAAGCTAGATGTTGCTGGAGAAGGGTCGTGATTTCTTGGATGCATCAACATACTCTTTGGTAAAAAGCTCCCAAAATTAACAAACTTAATTTGTGTGTCTTCAGAAAAGGCACAGCCTATCTAAGCATCCATTTACTTCCATTGCTTTGCATGTAATAAGCTCTTGTTACTTTGCCCACCCTTAGCTTTAAAGACATGTGAGAGAAAATCTTTTGAAATCTCAGTGCTGGAAGTTAGGCTCCCCCAGATATGCTCTGGTGTCTGGTGAGGAGGCAGGAGCAGACTTGAGACAGATCAAGAGGAATGTCTAACTGCACATTTGCCTACTGCCCAAGTGGAACCCTGGTGGTCTGGGTGTTTCTAATCTAAGCTGGGCAGTCTGTCCCCAGTGTACAGCATGTTTTGTTCCCAGTTGCAAAACTTGCATACAGACTTCTCTAGGAATTGCATGGATGGCATCTCTACAGTGGGGTGCCTTTCTCCAGTGACACAATTTCCCTCTCTATTATGTTGCCATAATCCAAACAAATGTAATGAATTCTCAAGGGTGATGATACAGACAAGATTTCACCATTGCTGACAACTGCTGGAAAGCTGTGACTCAATACTCCTTTGCCCATGAGCTATGAAATGGCTATTTCCATAATATCATTGCACTAACTGTTCCTCCTCTAAGTTACTACAATGACAATGAATCCCTATAACCCAGGGATGGCCAGTAATGAAGAATAAATAGCTTTTTGATAGAGGGACAGACAGGGTTACTAACAGCAGCTTCAACGGTTGGAATTGGGCATCATTGATAATACTGTCTAAATTTAATTACTTCATCTTGTGACACACAGTATCCCCCTTGTCTTAGCTTAATGGTTTTGACTAGCTATTGTGAGGAGAATCGTTTTTGCTTGGAAAGGGAAGAAAGGTGATTTTGAAGTTATAAAAGAATGTGAATTATTTTTCTGATATCTATTGCAGAATAAAAATGTAGTAGAACATATACTATCTTTCTGTTATTTGAAGCATTCACAACATAATCATTGTATTTCCTGAGCTTACTTTCAAAAGAGATTATCCAACAGTTGCACTAAATAATCCAACAGTTAAGCCAGAAAGAAGTCTATTATTATTTATGTTAGATGATGAATATGATCATATGTAATTTTAAGTCATGGACTCCCAGCCACACTGTGAAACCAGGAGAACAGAAAGCCCAGGCTAGTACATTAAAGCTATTTAACACCCAGCAGAGGAAACCAGAGTGTTCCATTTCAACTATGGAAGAAAATAATTATACCTAAGAAGAAACAGAAAGTAATGTTATAAACCTAAAGAATTTATGTGAAGAATTTTTATCCCAACAGACATTTTTCTTAAATATTTTTCATACTTTCATTCTAAATTGGACCACTATAGGTTTCAGGTAAATAAATTTTTAACTTCATTTTCTATTTGCTGTTACTAGACTGATTTCATTTTCAGAAAGACATGTGCCAAATTTATCTTATGTTAGTTTTAACATCAGGATTTCATCTGAAGATTAAGGTAAGAGATATATTTATGAATAGGTGGTGTCTCTTTTTGTTTTCAATTCTCCCTACTTCTTGTTGTTGTTATCATTATCATAGCATCTGTAAGGCTGCAGAATGTGACATTTTAAAGATATGTTTGCTAGTGGCTTTTTCAATTTCTGTGTAACTTAAATGTTTCCTACTTCATTCAACTACCCTTACAATTTACATTAGTCAACACTCCATCAATAAAACCATCAAAATGATCTACTACGTTGTAGACAAAAGTTATTGTGTCAAGTTGACACTAATCAGTTAATTCCAGTAAACCTTCAGATAAACAAAAGCTTGTTGTCTATTACTGATGTGTGTGATTAGCCCCCTGTATGTCCTATAGCTATGCACATCTATAGAGATGTATCTGGCAGACACTTGGCCTGAGGGCTCTATATGTAAACCAGGACAGGATCTATAGTTAATGATGTTGACCCTGACTCCCTCAACAGAGATTGGATTCAGTCCTCATAACATCCCGACAGCTGATATGTATACTGTGCTAATAATATTATCAATTACTTATGCTACTGTGATTCCCAGTGTGTAAAGCTCATAAAAGGTTCTTTCACGTGTCTTTTTTTCTACATCCCTGCTATCCTACTGATCGCGTGCTAGTTGGGTATTTTTCATTCTGAGGCCCATTTATTTCATAGCTGTAGCCAAGATAGCAAGGATGTCACATCCTACATTCTGGGTAACGTGGTAATTATTATTTCAGTTTTCTCTCTCACATTTCCTTTGTTTCAGAAAAGATGGTCTGGGTATCTATTTACAGCTCCTGTGACTTTAGTCACGAAGGTTTGTAAAAGCAGCTAGTGATCTAAGAGATCTCTTAAATGTATGTGTTCAACTGGAGAAGCTTCAAAAGTCTTGCATTTGTTTAAAACCAGACCCATGTGTCATTCCTCTCAGCTGGAACAGTCAAAACTCAGTGATCTGATACTTCCAAAAGCTCAGTCATAACAGTGCAAGTGCTGGTGCCATCTCTGTTGCTGCAGAGCACTTCTACCTCACCCAGGACATCAAATTGGTAGTGATGGTCTGTGTACAGTGAGGATTGTGGTCATTTTTAACCCTGAACAACCCCCTGGCTATGCTATCAACATTATCATGTTGCTCTTAAGATATGTTTTGCAATCATGCTAGAATTTATTTAATTTTAAAAATTTTATGCTTGAGCAAGCAAGCTCAAAAGGCTCTACACACTACTACGAATTTTTTACACCATGTGTGCATGCACAGCAAAGCCTCCAGATTGCTCATTCTGAGGCAGGACCTACCCTTCTCCATGTTTGCCAAGCATTATGTGCCTTTGCTGTGCTTGCACAGAGAGCAGGTAACTACAGGGTGAAGGAAGGCTTCATGCCTTGGCACAGCCCTTCTCTATCCTGCTCTCTCTGCACACACAGAGGCCACCCTTCTGGCTCTGTCCCCACAGGGTGCCACGCTCAGGGTGCCACGCTCTGCACAGGGTGGAAGCTGCCAGCGGGCCAGCTCTTCCTTCCAGCAGCCGGGTGGCAAGGCTGAGCTCTGCTCCCATGCTCTGAGCAGCTCTGGTTGAAATGATGACAGGGACCACTGTTAAAAATTAAATTCTGCCTTATTTTTTGTGCAGTTCTTGTGAGTCACATTCGCGAATAGTAGTGAGAGATTTAATGATCGTGTATTTTTTATCTTATTTCGCTTCGGTCGATGCCAATTTTTTTCTGTTACTGTCGACTTAGAGCTCAAAGTAATTTAGTAATTGATTCTAAGCACAGCAGTTCACCAATGGCAGTCCTCTGTTCAGGGGAATATCTTTGCTAATTTTATCCATCAGAATGAGATTACCATGCTAATCTCTCCCAGCCCTGGTACCTTGGTCTGTTGGGACACACTGATGCAAATGATGTTATTAAACACAAACCCTTCACCCGAGACAGGAGAAAAATGAAAGCAGGAGAAATGAGCAAATCAGAATCTGTTACAAGGATTTCCAGGGCTGAGCTGGCATTGTATGTGTGTGTCCTCTTTGTCACCCCTGAACCCTCCAGGGTCTAACATTCCTGGTTTTGAAACAATCTATGGTTGCTTGTTTGTTTATTTATTAATTTTTATTTTCTCCTCAGAAAGATTTGGCTACCTTCACATATTCTTATCTCGTAAGCTGTAGCAGCCATGACTATTATAAGAGAAGGAGTTTTTTTCTCTGCAATAGTCTACCTGCAGCCCATATCAATTAGTAAGGTCTATCAGCATTTCAAATCTCTTTTCTCTTAGATTGAAAAGGATGCACTGCATGTGGCAGCTCTGAGTGACAGTGCTGTAATCCCTTCTATCTTAATCATGGGTGCTTTTGAGAGGACCACTCTGTTCTCGGCCACTCAGGAGAAAATAAACCTTCAGTTAAGGTTTTTCATCTGCTGCTTTTTCTGTCCTGTTTTGGAATATGTCCCTCAGTTTGGTGACTCCATCCTGCAGAGGATGGAGATCTCTGGCACGAGTCCTGCAAAGCACTAAAGCATGTGCTTGACTTGCAGGGGCCACGCCGAGCTCCGGCTGCAGCTCCCTCTGCTCCGCATAATGGAACCTGCTGATAACTGGGCCTCATCTAGCTCTGCCTGACTTCAGATCCACTTTCAATCAATAAGAAGCCTTTTAAAATCAGGGCCAAATTTGACCCTGAAAAGCAGTTTTGGCCCATCTGTAATTTAGATCAGTTCCATTTCCAAGTTCAGACTGTTAAGCAAATGTTGCTGAAAAAATGGTGTAGAAAGACCAGCGTCTCTTTGCACAACACATTTCACTAATTCTTGGTGTTCTTGGATATATTAATATTTATTTGGGTTTTTTTTTTAGGAAAGAAAACAGAACATTTCTCCAAGTCATGTCTCAAAAAATCCAGAAAATATAAGGATCTTATATGGTCTCCTTAAGCTCCTAAACTTTGTGCTTAGGCAATTAAAAAACAAATTTCAGAACTTCTCTCTTGCCCCAACACATCACCTCATTACAAGAATCCCTCTGAATGACAGAAAGTAATTTGTTTAATTGCATTAACATTTTTATTATTAAACCACAATAGAACCGTGTGTAATACTTTAACTTTTATTCTGCCTTTTCATTATTTAAGTCTATTTTTTTTTTAGTTTGTTCATTTTTTTTCTTTGTAAACAACTTTAAAACAGCTTTAAAACAAGTATGAAGCTAGGCTTTTATAAAAGAAAAGAAATACAAGGTATACATAACTGCAAAACAGATTAAGTAGTTTAAATTAATGTACTGAATGTAATTTCTGGCTTATATTTGAACAGAGAAAGGGGAGATATCTCTCAATATTCCATGAAAGGCTAAAAATGCAAACCATGGTTGTGTTCTGAAGAGCTACACTCTCAAGGGTGATTATCTGAAAGTTTAAATTCTCAAGGGTAAATTAGGAGAAGCATTTGTGGGCAGAGTATGTCACCGTCTACTTTTATCAAGCCAATATTTTTGATAGACATATATATTGTGTTGGCAGTTTAGAGAGTTCACCAAACACCCCAGTTCCTGAGACAAGCTCAGATCTGGAAATTTACTTAGAATTGCTGTTTTCAGTGCAGCGGAGTCAGAGGTCTGTGGTGCTGCAACACAACTGCCCTGGGGGCCAGATGCTGCTCCCCATGCTCCTCCCTGCCCTGCTGGAGCAACATTCAGAGCATCACTGCACAGCAACCTCAGCAGGAAGGTCAGCAAGAGGTGCTGTGCCTGCCACTGAAACATTCATCTTCCTCACGAGCCCCATGGAGAGAACATCATTTGGAGACAAACATCGTCCATATCTAACCTAGTCTCTTGTTATTTATGGGTGGGAGTTAAATCTTTTCTGAGGTTGAAGATATTCTCTCCTGCGAAATAAAGTGCTGTTTCAAATATTTGATAGGTATTTCTGAGGCAAGTACCTTAGATGAGAAAATACAGAACGTTTTGCAAACGGCCAGAGCACTCACTTCAGGCTGCCTTCTTCGTTCATTGACACTGCAGAACTGCAACAAATACCTGCTTATTCAGCTAATTGATGTAATACTTTCTATACTTGTGAACTTGGTACACAGCACTCCCCTCCCTCTCTAGGAACCTCTTAGCAGTAGTATAGAAAAGCAGCTGGGCTATGCCTTTTTTGCTCAGCAGAAGATACAGCTGTTCACAGTCAGAAAAAGTGCAAGATCCAGGGCTACCATACAGCAAATGGGCTCAGGTATTTTTCAAGTGGAAAACAATAAAGATGCATTTACCAAAGTGCAAGCATTTGGCATGCAAGATGTAATGTTCCTGGATGTGGCTACTTGCATGGTCATGCATGTATCTGCCTGCATGCCTGGCATTTTCCTCCTGCTCCTGGCCAGGACATTCTGAGGGAATAGGAACTTCCTGGACCCTGCCAGGGAATGGGTTCTGGCACTGCTTGAGCTGTCACTTGAACACCTTCTCAGGGTCCACTCAGTGTTCCCTCACCTCTCCACCACACATGAAGTTGTCTGCTTCCTGGGAAATGGCAGAATCCGGGTCTCTTCAGCCGCCTCCGGGCCCCACTGGTGAGTAAGCAACAGCCAGGACAGAAAGGGGAATCTATTCTGCTATGGTAGACACCAAGACATTTGGTGGATATGCATGAAAACAGTGACCAAGACAACCCAGTGTGCTCACAAAGCTCATCTGAATGTCAGAGCAGGTCCTGGCTGCTGTATGGTTTTCCACCTGGGCTAGAAGTTCCTGCTGCGGGGCTCCACTGACATTGCCCTTCTCTTTGCTCATGGTCCTCACCTGCATGTGCTGTTGGGCTCCTTTGGATGGCAAACTGGTCCTCAAAGCAGACTCTGGTGTTTTGCTGGCCTTTTCCCTCCTGTTCTCATCTCTGAAGGGCATAATTTTTCTCTAGTCACATGCCCAGGAAAGTGCTCTCCCTTATCAAGAAGTCTGATTTTTCTTGATGGCTGATTTGTAAAGCAAATGCAGTAAAAACTCTCTCCATTCTTCCTTGTAGCCAGTCTGGGCTTCACTCTTCTCTGAGTATCCTTTAATAGGCCACCAGTGTTTAGCATTAGACAGGTCTCTTGCTTGATGTGTATAATATCTCTTTGCTTGTGATGTCACACTATTTATGTAGCAAGAAGCAGGAGTTACACAAGTGCCATATAAATGGGACAGAATTTGATTAATCCCCAGCACTGCACAGAGAGCTCACATGCGTGTAAAGGTGTCAAGGGAAGATATGAAAGTATCTCCCTGATATCTGGCTTTGCATCATCTGAATAGTTGGCCTACACAGTATCCTGCTGTTTCCAATGTCATATATTGCTATATAACTCACAGAGAACCAAATACTAAGTCTAGTGGGGGGCTATTACCCCTGTATCATCCATTCATTCATAAAAAGATGAAAGGGACATCAGAAGAAAGACAAGATCATTTTTTTTCATGTGTCAATAAAACCAGGATATTGAAATTCCTGCTGTACAGAAAAAACAACAGGGCAGAAATAGGTACATATGTACTGATAGCTGATGCAGAGGCTGTCAGAGATCTCCTGAGGAATCAGGATGCCTGAAGGTTGGGGTTTGGTGTGGGACTTGGGAGATGGGGCTCTCCCTGCCTCCTTCCATCATGTCCTGGCAGAATCTTTAGGCTTGAGGTGACACAGTTATGTGGGTAAAGCCTTCAGGCAAAGGGCTCCTGCCACGGTGCAGCTCCCAATAGAGCCCCAGTCAAGTCTGGTCTGCTGTTCTCCCTGCAAGAGCTGTAATGTGCTCCCATGGCTTGACTAAACATTTCCAGCAAAGGGCAAGTGATAAACCCAAACACACACAAGCCCAAACCAAAACCCCTGCAGTGGCAGACTCTGATTTTCTCTCCCCCACTGGGGAAGAGATATGGAAGAGCCCATGGAAATATGGGAGTTGATTTCTTACACTGCATGAACATAACTGCACTTGAGGCTTACCTTGAAACTCTGTGTGCATTCGTTGATAACCCCATTATGAAATTCAAGAGACCTAATGCAATTGTGTCTAGGAAGATTTACTTGTTAAAAGGAAAACAACTTTCACATAAATAATTTACTACAACAGAAAAATAATCCTCTGTGCTATCATCCTTGCATTGAAGCCAATCGAAGGGAGTTATTTTTAAATTGCTTGGAAGTGTACTGCTCTCATTTCATTGTCAATAAATATGCTCCATTTCAGCACAATGCTTCACTAAATGCATCTGAATTTTCAAGAGGGAGCAGAATTGATCAGAATTTTAAAAAAAATGCAGAAAGAAAAAATTCCTACAGTAAAATTGTAAGATGGAAAATACACAACTCCTTTAATAACCTGAAGATGGGCCTTGGTTCCTGTATTGATTCAGGTCCAGCATCTGATTTGCCATTAAAGTTTTGACATTGACCTCAGCAGGAAAAAAAATCTTTAATCCTCTGCTAGAATGGATTTATCTAAATCCTGAAAAGAAAGATCAGAATTCAACCTCAGTAAGTAACATTCAGAATTATAATAGATTTATGAAAGGCTTTGTTTGATTTCTTGATCTGACCACAACCAATTCCTAAGCTGGATTTTTTTGTTTGTTTTTGTTTTGTTATTTGTTTTGTTTTGGTTGTTTTCTTCTTTTTTTTTTTTTTTTTAATTTTGATTTCAGGGGTCAACAATAAAAATGAGTATCCACATCTGACACTAAGGCAAAATCTATATACCATTAAAATTAGAAGCTAGAAATAATCACAAATTTTATTTAAATAATAAATTCTGGGCAGACAAGTGGACAAGTCTTCTTTATTGTTTTTCTCCATAATTTTTGACAAAAACTATCAAGTGAACAGTTCTGATTTTCAAAAGCCCTGATATTTTTTCATTAGAAAATATGTAAAGGCACAGAGAATTTGTGGGTGCATATTTTAATTGAAGCGTCTCTTTTTAATGACAGCAGTTTGTGTTATTGGAAAATGCTCCTAGAAAATGCTTACCATTAGCCTGAAATCTCTCTGAAATACTGATTTAATTTTATCTAGTAGGTGTGTAGTTCCAAGCATTCAACAATAAGTGCTTGTCCTAGCATAAATATTTTTGGGTGGTTCATGCATATTCAGTCACTGTAAAAGGGCACTAAACACAGGTTTGTGTAAGAGCTGCAGTATGTATCAGCATAAGAAGAATTTTTGCTTTCTGTTTTTACTCTCTCCTGCTCTTTATGTAAACCCTCCAGGAAGCCTTTTATACTGCTGTGCTCTCCCTGAGCATGGTTTAACCATCATGGAATGTATTTCAACTCTCATAACTGTTAAATATGGACTAATTCAGTTTTACTCAAAGTCCCAGAAAGGCATCAAAGAAATCATGTCACCTCTTGTACCTGAATGTCACTGCTTCAGAGGAAGTCACCTTCAAGAAGATGACATCTCAGTGTCTCTTATTGTCCCATTGTGTCACGGCTTGGATCTTCATGCTGTTAAAAACCAACCTGCTAATTTCCATGCACAATCTAATAAATGCAAAGGAGTCAGTGTGGAACAGTCTCATTCACAGCTGGTTATTTTGTGTTTCTGCAATTAGTGTAGTACACGCAATTACTGCTGTCGATACTCTTCGGCTGAACCTACCTAACAACTCGCACACTCTGCCAGAGCCACAGCCCGTCTTCCCTCAGCTCACCTCTGCCTCTTCCCCCTGTGCTACCATGAGCTTCTTCCTTTCTTTCTGAGAAGGCATAGTGTCTGACTAAACCTTTTTCCAGTGTTGGGGATTGGCAAGGTATTTTTTTTGACGTGGGTTCTCCAGTGTGGATTCAAGCTAAAGCCTTTCTCTAAGAGGTGGGGATAATTTGGGTTATTTACCTGTTCATTTTCATGCAATATGTGGAAACATAATTACTTCTGAGTCTGTTATTGATGAAACTTGGTTGAAATCAGGCAAGGGTCTCAGAAGTCATTATAGAAAGGATAAAGAAGGACCCAGATGGAAGTGCCAGCAACATTACTGCAATGAACTTCATTTCTTCAGGAAAACAGGCAGAAAAGTTGTTCTTCCACAGGATCTAATTTTGTATAGACAGAGATACCAGAACACTAATGCACAAAAATTGCAAATAACACTGAGGCTCTGCTGTCATGTGGGAGAAATTCCAGTGTGCTGTTCGAGACCATTCCCTCTCAGCATTATCGTTCCCCCTCAGCAGGCATAAGGACAGCATTATTAGTATGTGCACGAGCTGTCAGGGCAAAACATCTGGTGTAAGGCAACCAGTTTGACTTCCACAGCTGCTGCAATCTGTTTCTAAAATGGTCTTAATAACCCCAAGAAAAATCAGCCCAGTGTATGGGTGATGTTCCTATGCCAGGAGGATGCTGTGCTGCAAGACAGGGTTCCCAGCACTGTGCAGGACTGTAGGCTCTTTCTCTCCATAGGTACTTTTGACCCATGTTTTCTGCAAAATATATTCACTGGTGTCAAAGTTTGCTGTAGAGATTCTGCTGAAATAAAAAAATACATTGGATGTTCTAAAAATTCATGACCTTGTAGAACTTAGAATTATTTTTTACTTAATCTGTGTAGGTGAGAACCGAGTGATGACAGCACTGGCTGCTGGCAGCTCCTGATTACTCCACCACACCTGGTGGGTAATGGCCATACCTTTATTCAGGCTGCACATGATAGAATGTATTGATGTCAGGTTGTTGGTGTCAGGCAGGAGCCTCTTCCCAACTGCTTCAGGCTCCTCTGGCTCTCTTACAAGGAAATTTGATTTTTCAGAGCACCCAAGTCCAAGCATGGTTCCCAGATTCTCAGGACAGGCTCTCGTTTTGTGGATGAGCACTAGGACTGCACCACAGGCTTGAAGAAGCTGCCTGCAGGTCTGGTCCCATTACATCCATGAACCTTTTCATTCACCTAGGTTTCGCCCACATCTAATGCACCATCCATTACATAGAAATTGGGAGTTTCACATTTTCATTTCTTGGCAGATGCAGGGCTCCTAGCCATCTTATTTGCTGTCACTGCTATACTCAAGTCAGCAGATGACACATCTCCTACAGTAAAAAGAAAAACAAGGGAGTATCTGCCTTCAGGACGATAACTAGGAGCAGGGAGAACTTGCAGTGTTATTGTTGCATCAGTGCACTCCCTCTTGTCTAGGGGAATTACTCTCTGTAGCTGAGAGGTAATTTAACTCTCAGGCTCATTCACCTCTTGGCCTCTGTGTTGTTGTTCTGAATATAATGGCTGTGGGTGCGGGAGGGAACGAGGTATGATAGGAGTGTGTGGCCTTAGGGGGAAGGATGGAGTCCCCAAAGCACTTCACCCTGCTGTGGTGACACCCAGAGTGACTTTTTGTCCACTACTGGCCTGCTTGAATTAGAATTGGCAGGGAAGGGGTGAAAGGACACGGATCCCGTTCCCAATTCTCTGAGTCATCCAGTTCCCTGAAAGGTATTTTGAAACGCAAAGTGCAGTTCTCATCTTTGCTGTAGCAGCGTTATTTAAAACACAAACACAGCTAAACTATTTAAATCCACAAGTGTGAAGTCTCCCACAACCTGACTGCAAAATTACTGAAAAAATACCAGTTTGGTTAAATAGTGGCAGTGAACTAAAATGGGGTACCCATGGTCCAAAAGGGCTCTGCTGCTCTTCCCATTGCTGACAGTTTCTCCATGGTTCTAGCCAAGGAATCCATATAATGGGCTGCTCAGCTTTGAGTTTTTCATTATACTCACTATTTGTGGTTTTGAGCTTTTAAACCTCTTTGGAGTTATCAAGAAACAGTGGATTCACACATTGATGTCAGTGCGTGGGAAGAGCAGGTTGATTCCTTGGGGTGTTTCATGCTGTACCCCTCAAAGATGGGGTGAGTGAGCCCTGAAGGGACACCCCTCAAAGATGGGGTGAGTGAGCCCTGAAGGGAGCTCCTGCCCACCGTCTTTTTACTACGAGGAAGAGTCATAAAGCTGCACAAACTGTGACATGCCTTGTCTTGGTTTTGGCGTGTTGAAGTACCCGAAGAGTGGCATGAAATTTGTGGACAAATCACAGATAATATGGAAGCAGACTGGATTTGGACAGTGTGCATTTAAAGTGCTAAAAAAACCCCTGCAAAAACCTTCAGCTTGGGCATCCAGGTTTAGCAATTTTGACTTTTAGTCTCAGTTGTCATTTGCAAAATAGGAATTACGATATCATCTGAGGGTTTTTTTAGATATGGCAAAGAAATCCATGGATAATTTTTAAGCACTGAGATGAAAGCTATATGGAAGCAGTCACCAAGAAACAAACATCTTCAGTTCAGATTTTGAACAATATGTGGTAAATAATGTTTGGGGATTAAGATATATAAAGAGGCGAATTTCTAATAAGTATTTATTTTGTTCATTTCATAAGGCAATAAACTTTTGGAGAAAACCTGCATGATCAAGTAAAAAAAAAGGTACTGTCTTTCTCGATTTAAGATTTTGTTTACTGTTGCACAGGCAGTTTTAATGTAAGTATTTATGTGTTTGCCTTTGTTACCTCACCATTCCTGCAACTGTAATTTTCTGAGTAGAATATATATGTACCCTCCCTTTAACTGCTGCTTTCTCATAATTTATTTAAGAAAACATTTGAATTGCTTTAGATGTCTTGTGAAGTTAATTAAATAAATTTAGGGATAATTAAGTGTCACAAAGCACAATATAAACTTGTTGATGTCAAGCAGAATGTTTAAAAATTATGACAATGATAGGTAAATTTGACATATGTCAGTATCTTTTCCATAACTTTATGTACTAGATAACCACATCTGTTTTCTTGTCCAACCTTCCCTCTCCGTATAATTCAGGTTTATTTTATTCTCTTACTTGATTACATTAAAAATATTGGGTTTTTTTTAGAGCAAAAATTATCTTCTAATCACATGTCTCAAAATGCCTCTGTCAAACACTTGTTTATATTAACATGTTCAACAATATAAATTATTGACTTGGGCTAATTAAAATATATATCATTAAGACTGTATTTTTCCTATATTAAAAAATTGATTGCATTTTACATTTTCCTTGCTTTTGATAGAGCAGCCCCACTATAAGTTGCTGTATAGCAGCCTGTTGTCTATGTCTCTGCACATTGACCTTTGTTGTAAGATCTGCTATAGACATCACAAACTCTCACATCAATTTGCTACAATTGGATGTGGCATCTTCCAGCTAATTTGATTTAGGAAGAAATGCACCTGGCTCTGTTTTTCCCTATAGAATGTTGAGGGAGTTCAGAGCCCTCCCAGATGCCATCTATCTGAGTAGCCCATGTGTTTTTCAAGGTCTAAGCAGTTTGTCTTCTTCTTCCAAAATGTAAGCCATTACAATAGGAGAGTAGTTAAATTATTTAATGCAAAAATAAACTTAACATTAGGTGCAAAACGTGTACATACATGAACATACATAAATATGCATGTGTATATATATATAAAGTGTGTGTTTTAAAATATATGTAAAAATATATAATGTATATATACACATATTCATATATATACACATATGTATGCATATAAAATTAAAGTATGTCCCTATGCCACAAAAATCTTTAATATTTTGACTTTTTACAAATCTGCTTTTTTTGGTTTTTAACATTAGGTCGTTACTGGGACTCTGCAAGAAGAGAAAAAGAGAAAAAGAGAAAAAGAGAAAAAAAGAGAAAAAGAGAAAAAGAGAAAAAATATTTCAGGACTTGTGAAACTTTCCAGACACTGATTTGGATCACGTGGATGAAGCAGATTATGAAGATCAGTCCTGTTGCAGTGGCAGAAACATACAGAGGAGGAACCACAGACTTCTGCACTCCCTTTCATTCCTTAGGTCCAAAAGTAAAACTATTATTTAATGCATATACATGAGCCTTCTTACTATGGCAGAACCTTGGGCAATCGAACAGATTAAATAACTGGGTATAGAGTTGCAAAGCCTATGGTGATTAAAATGAGTCTGCAGAGTTCAATGGACAAGTTTGGTGTGATCCTATGAGAGCAGGAGTTGGCCTGAGCAGAGCCAGCAGAGGATGGTCTGCACTGAGCAATACTCCAGGAATTTCCATTGTATAATTCTTTTTTGCTGGGAGGGTGGGTAGATGAGGGAAGAAGGTTGTTTACTGAAATATTATTTTCAGGACTAACTACTCCAGCTGATAAAATATATATAATAACAATAGTCTAAGCACAACATACTATATTTTATTGCAATTGGGAAACATAATTAAAATTAAGTTATTTGAAAACTCCTCCTTTTGGCTCTTCAGCACTACAATGATTGTGTTTATTGAAAAGTGGCTTGGCAATCATCACCAGATTCAGTGTTCTTCAGGAATCCAGAAGCTTTCCCTGACACTGCCTGTGGCCTGATCCTTGCATGCAGATTAAAAGCCATGCTGGATGAGTTCTGGGTCTGTGCTTCAAAGTGGGAGTGAGGTGAGGAAGGGAGCAAAATATGGCTTTTGCACAGATTAGAGTCTAAGACACACGGGATTTAAATCAGCCCACATAAGAGGGAATCATGAATAGAACAAAGACAGCTGTTAAAAGCATGAATATCTGGTCTTAACAACAGTAGATAAATGCTGTGAATTATGGCTATGGAAACATAAAATGGATTAAGGTGATTGTGATGGCAGTAATTCGCAAATCTTAAAAAAGCACCCAAAACTCAGCAGTATGTTACACGGTTTTCTGGTACTTTGATCACAAAAGCTAAAAATCTCTGTGTGAAAGTAAAAGGAAATAATTTATTAAAAGTGAAGAACTAGATTCTGAAATACTTTGACTGCTCTATCTCCTCCTTCTTTTCCCATCTACAGACATGGGAGTACAGACTGTATATCCAGATGAACTCTTTGTATTGCACAATGTTTCCAGTTTTGATAAAATAACTGAATTATATGAAACAGCTAAAAGAACTGTTTATACATTTGGAATCTACATTGGTTATGCCTTTGCAACAAAATCTTTAAATAAATTCTGGAAGTGATTAGGGTATTTGCACTTTCAAACCATTTAGGGTACTGTGAAGCCGAAAAAAAAAAAAGGGGGGGGGGGATTGTTAAGAAAATTTGCAATGAAGCCTAGGTCTAGAATACAGCCATCATTTATTTTGTAAATACATTTCTTTCTTTTCTCACAGAAAAATCTTTGGCAACGGTTCCTCTTTTCAAACAGTTTGTCAGTAATTTCCATTTACTGCAGTGACACCTAATGGCAGGAGAAGCAGAGCTGACCCCCCCAGCTGCCTTGTTTGCTGTGCAACAAAGAGGGGGGGTCTCCTTTTAAACTGGTGGGGAATGTGTGGATTCTTTCCTCGCTCCTCAAAGAGCAAACAGACTCTGCTGCAATCTGGAAAGCATTCAGCTGCAGGAACAAAAGCATCTAAGCTAAAACCACAGACCTTAGAAAGCCTCAGATCTAGCTTTGCAATTTATTATGCTCTTGTAAATGCTGAACTTTCACTGAGTGAAAGTAGAAAAAGATAGCTAGTGCTGAATATTAAAATAACTATTACTAAAATGATAGGTAGTAGTTCTTTGTGGCATATGGTCATGACTCTACATCTGGAAGTCTCAGGCTCAAGGGGGCTAATGTTTGTGATGGATATTTTAAATTCATCTGTGCTAAAAGCTGCCAGAAAGTGAGTTATTCAGGTCAGAATAAAAGTTGGCAAGATGTATGCCAAAGATGTTCAGAATTTACTTCTGTGTAACAAGCTTACAAAATACCTTTTTATGCAGCTAAGACCAGCTGGACGAAAGCTAATCAGCCAAATGCAATTATAGGAGGTGTAAGTCTTATTAATGCATTAGGAATTCTCATGGTACTACTGGACCATTCCAGATGTGCTGATGCATAATGAGTACAGCATAACCTTGATCAAGAAGCCAATCTGTCTGGTCTCCTCATCTCTTCTAATAATGCATATAATATTTACTTGCGATGGCTCAGCAGGGACTAATAGAAGTAATAGGTTCTCATTCAGATGTAGACTTCATTTTCTAATAAAGCTAGCTTGGTATAAGCCTGAAATGACAAAATTTCACTTCATCTTTAGTAGAAAATGACATTTCTTTAAACATGAAGCTAAGCAAAGGCAGGTCTTATTTAATATTCTGGCTAGGACAGGTGTGTTTTAATGCTATAAAAGCCAAACAAGGTGATCAAAGTGATCAGTTTTGTGTTGGACCAGTGGCAGATTTTTTACTGAAATACTGGACAGCCAGCTTCAAGGAGTGGGGTCCTCTGACTGCTCCAAAGTGAGATGACAGCCAGGAGGGCTGGGAAGGAAGACCAGATTGCAACTCTTGGGAGAAAATTTGGGACATATGAAGATGAGAAGAGGTTTGTTTGGGGTTTTGTTACATCATACCGTGGCAGGATTCCTCCCTGTTGGTTTTAAGGGATCTTGAGAAAAATCTACCTGTGATTTTTCAGCTGTGTCTTACTAAGGCACAGGAAGACAGGAAGACAAAAAACATTTTTTAAAATTAAAAAAAAAAAAAAACAAACCAAAAAACAAACAAACAAAAAAAAAACCACCAAAAAAAACCCAGAAAAGGAGTTTTGAATCGGACCTGCCTACCCAAGCTTGCTATAAAAAATGTCCCAACTCTGGTTTTACTTTCTGATTATGAACATGGCATTCATAGAGCAAATTTCTTACCTGCAAATATGTTATTAACTGGGTAGCCACAGGGACACTAACCCTTACCCTCAGACATTTGCACAACTCCTTGCCCATCAGTAATTATTTCCCAGTACAAGGGCTGCCAGCAACCTCCACACTATGCTGTTGTTCTGGTAGTATTCTGGCATCTGAAAAGACCACAACAAATCCACGTCTTTCCCATTTGTATTGACATTCCCCAAAGGAGGCATGGTTCTTCTTAGGGACCTATTGTCCTCTTTGTACATACAGTCAGTTCCCATTAATCTCATTAATGAGACCTACATTCCCAAAGTGGAAAGAAAAAATTCAGCTGGAAGGGAAAAAAGATTTCCCTGGGAGGCAAGAAGGGAGCTAAGGAGACCATGAAGTCCTCCATCTCTCTGCACCTCTCCCTGCACCTCTCCCTGCAGTTACTCCAGAAATGCCATGGGGAGCACCCATGGGACTGCCTGCATAGCAGAGTGGGGCCACCCACCCACCCGCATCAGCTCAGCCCATGACTGATTACACATGTAGGAGGGAAGGGAAGGAATGGGGAGGAACAGGAAAGAAAACAAGTGCAGTGTCTATCTTCCTACAGAGATCAATGTCTGGTGACATTTAGTAGGTGTTTCTTATGGTCCTTGGAAAACACACAGGCAGGAAGAATGACTGTGATGCATTCACTTGTGTGTGCGGCATTTTCATCTCAGGAGAGGAAACATAATCAGCCATTTAACCTTTCATATTTTTAAAATAAATTTCACTGAATCAAATCTGGAAGCACTGTTGCAGGCTTAAAACACCCTCATTTTGCTAAACTGCTTGGGAATAAAACTTAACAAACAGTCTTTGCTGGAAGAATTAGGTTCTTAAATGTAGGAAGTGGTACAGCCCAGACTGAGTAATTACTGTGTCTTACTGAAGCTCATTTTTCCTGCCCTCCTGGTGCCATCTGAACAATGGACTTTCTCTCATCTCCTGTCTGGAGGTGAGGTACCCCTCTCCTCTCCTTTCCCAAGAGCAAGCAGAGCTACAATCCCAAAAAAGTGGCACCTGCTTCACTGATCTAAAGATCAGGCAGCTGCCTCTGGGGCATCAGAGTCCTGGCCCTGGTATAGAGCACTGTGGCTGCTCTGAGTTTTATCTGGGTGATTACTACCGAGAAATGCCATTGTGAATATATATAAACCAGAAAGTTTTCTCAGATCTGCAGTGACAGAAGCATCTGCTTCTAAGCCTGCAAGGCTTACGAGTAAAAGAGAAGCCAGATGGGTTCAGGATGACATCCAGAAGCGAGTAAATCAAGATTTTCACCCAGGGCCAGGGTCTGAAGGGGCTTGCAAAGGGGCTTGCTCCATGTGAGGAGCCTGGAGCCATGACCCCGGCTGGCCCATATTGCCCACATGCAAGTACAGGGCAGCCTGTGCTTCTGGGCAGAGGGAAGTCCTGCACAAAGCAAGCTCCTCAGCCTGGTGAGGATGTCAGAGGTGGTGCTGGGAGATGGCCATGCTTCTTGTCCCCCATGCACTGTGGTGCCCCTGCCACCAGCTCTAGATGGATGCTGATGCAAATGGAAATAAGGTAGGGGGAAAGTAGGGTTGGGGATGGATGTGCAGACTGGGGCCATGGGAATACATTCACCTTTGGTGCTCTGAGTCATCCAAAAGGGCTGCTGCCAAGGAACTGCTCTGCTGTGACTGAAAAATTGAATTTTGCCTGTGCTTACTGGGAAGACTTGAGTCAGCCCTGCATCTGCTACTGTATTAAAATAAAACATTTCCCAGATTATGTGTCATTATTGCCTTTATTGTCTATGTCAAATGAGTCCAATGTTTTTTCAGAATTTGAGACCTGACGATAGAGCATTCAACAATCTGTGTCCCATGTCAGAGATTGAATTTAATTGCTTATCATCCATCAAACACTTTGTGAACTGTGGCTGTAGCCCCCCAGATGCATGGGAGGACAGTGTGGGTAGAGAGGCAGAGAAGCAGAGGGAGGATGCCTGCCCAGGCAGGCAGCACTGCGGCTGTCAGCAGTACACATCAGCTCCTGGCACCTAAACCTACACTGAAAGGTAAGGATATTCTTGAGGGATAAATTGAACAGAGGTTGCCTTAATGATATGCTTTGTTCAGTCCTTCAGCAGAGTTTCTCCCTAGGCAGCAAAGGGCCATCCAAACACTGATCATCGTGTGCATTACACCTCCTCTTGTGCTTAGCTCTGTGTTAGCTTTGTATTTTCTTTCCCACAACAAAGGGTTTTCCTGAGAGTGTAGCTGCATCAGGAGAGAATGAAAGCTGGCTGTACACAGGGGCAGTCCCTGGAACTGGGAAGAACAAGATCCCTTATGGAGCACACGGGGTACAATTTCCTTAACTGGCAGCCTCGTACGACAGACACCACCACAACTGAAGTCTACCACGCTCCTGTGCCAGGTTTTGGCTGCCTGCTGCCAGCCCACCTGCCTTGAAGGGCCACTCACAGGTGAAATGCATGGAGTGATGCTGCTCATATCAAACTGTCTCTGCCTTTGCACATCAACAGGATCATTTCCCTGCTGCTCATCAATCACATATCCGAGCTACACAATACACTTAGAACTGCACAGGACACGTCATCCGTGTTTTTTTGCAGTAGCGTTTCGAATTCAGCCAGTGGAAAATGTTTAATGTTATCAGTCTCCCATGTTACAGAGTTCACCTGGAACCTTTGTGGATATTTTCTTAGGCAAGCAAGGGAAAAAAACCGAAATCACAAAGTCTGAAATAAAAACTCAGCATACAACGTAACACTAAGGAAAGTCCTTTTGACAAGTGAAAGAATAGATTTCTCCTAACTATCCCTAAACTGAGCTGTCTCTGCATGCCACTGGAACATCACTGGAGCCTGGACTCCTGCTCCTGAATCCAGATCCATAGGTGTCATCTGTACACATATAGCCTTTGATGTCAGCCACTGGTCTGTGGAAAAGCTCTGAAACCTTTGAAGACACTTTTTTGTTTAGCAGACTTACTGTGTTTTATTAACACATGATAATGAAACCAAAAACCATTAGAACAAAAAATGGTTGGAAATTTCCTGCTAACATCCCTTCCTGGTGAATATGCAGAGCACAGAGTTTGCTGGTGAGGTGACAGCTCCTGTAGACCCTGATGGGCTCACTTGTCACTCAGTGCTGGGGACATTTTGTGTACTGGGTGGTAAGGCACTGAGAGGCATTTTAGGCTTCTGGGTGATGGGAGAGTTAATAATGTGTGCTGGGAAGAGGACACAGCTGCCTCACTACTATTTCAGTGTTTAAGCTAAGAGGATCAAAGAGGATAGCCACTACCTTAGAGTGATGTTAAATCTGCTCAACCACAAGTGTGGGTTGACATTATAGAGAGGAAAGGAGATCCAGAACTGCAAAGTTTGGATTTATGTCCGAAAAACAAGATCAGTGTGCAAAGTTCTTCAGTGTGCAGAATTTAACTGGAAATCTAATTAGTAAAGATTTTTTTTCATTGGTGCGAGATGCTCTTATCTCAATTTCCAGTAGGGTACAAGATACTAAGACCTGACCCTTCCCATGCTGTTAGGTCTGTTTTGCTTCCAGCCACTGAGTAAACCCCGATGTCTGTATGTAGACGCATACTTCTATTTAAAAAACAACAACAACAACAACAACAACAACAAAACCCTGAACCAAAACAAAGAAGCCCCACAAAAACCCTAAATCTAAAACTTCCCATAAGATTTTACCATTTGTTTAGTTTTAGAAATCTGCAAAACTTGGCTTCAGTCCAAGTTTTATTTTTTCAAAATCATGTCTGGAATTTTGAGGAAGGGGCACAAATGTTGATGTTATTTTGATTTCAGTGTGATTTGGGACTCTTTTTTTTCTGGAAAGAAGGGAATCAGTTGCACACCCTGATGAAAAACTGTAATGTTAAATATAAAGTCATTTACAAATTGGAATGATTGACTGTCTGCAAAATGGTTAAAGCTGGTCAAAATGTTCAGCCAAAACCTGCTGGGAGGAAAAAAGAGAAGTCAGATTTAGGAAATAATTTGCAGCTCCCTCATTTCCAAGCTGCTCTGGCAGCAGGAAAGCCAAAGCATTTACAGAGCTGCTCTAAGTACCCAGAGCTGCTGCAGGGCTCAGGCTCCGGGGAGAGGGGAGCAGCATTCTGGGTACCAGCTGGTCTCCCCCTGTGCCCTGTGCCTCAGGGTCCTTTCCTAACCTCTGAGAGAAATAAACCTAAGGCAAGGAAAAACTGAGCTGCCTCCAAAAAGCTGCTTTCTGTGCTTTTTGTTTATACTACATATTTAACCCAGGAGGAAAGGAAATGCTTGTCCATGTCTAGTTTATCAAAAACCCTTTGCTCTCCTCAGGTGATGTTGGCTGTTACGTAGGGAGCAGCTGAATGATTGGCAATGCATGGTCTGACCTGGGAGCATTGGTAATACTTCTTGGAATGCAGTGCTTTGCCAATAAATTGTCTCCAAATAGACCCCACCCCCCATCTTTTTCTCCATATTTCAAAAAACCTCGCTCTAGGTTGAAAAATCACCCCATCTTCTGAAATTTCAGGCAACATTTCTTCTGTCCAGGGCACTAAGTTTATCACAGAAAATCATACCTGTTACCCAAGTGTTACATCTTTTATCCTTGGACCCTTAGTTTTATTTAAATTCCTTTAATATTTTAAATCCTTAAATACTTAAATTGCTTTATTTAAAGTCCTTTAATAAAGGATTTTTTTAAAAAAAATCTCACTAATCAAATTACTTATTCATCACATATCACAAGGCGCAACGTCTTAAGGGGAAAGGGACTGTTTCTTTTAACAGTAAAAGTAGTAAAAAAACTTGTATAAGCTTCTACCTTGTATCTTTGGAACATGTACTTTTGGTCACCCTTTTCCAATTAGACATTTTGGAAATAGATACCATGGTCCAAAACTGTAGGAATCAGTTTGGTCCCTTTCAGTAAAAATGTCTGTTCCAATTACAACCAATTCCCCAAACCCTCTTAAAAACCCAGCTGTATCAATCTCTTCTACTGGGTACTGCTTTTATTTCCCCCCTGCCCCTAGCAGCCAACTTTTCCTGGATGCCTGCCTCTTCCTTGTAGGTTCATGTTTGGGAGATCTGAAGAATGCTCAGTGCTGGCACAGCCCGTCTTTCTTTCTAAGGTGTCTCAGTATCAGGAACTGACAAAATGCTTTAAATCATTCCTTAGGTCAATGTTCTTGACGGCCCAATAAGTCAAAGCCAAGTTGTGATCAGTTCTACCTGCAATTTGATCATTTGCCATTATAGATCTTTTTCTTTTCTCCATTTTTTTAAAAAATTTGCCATTAGTTAAGAACTTGAAGGAAACTTTTTCAAGACGCTAGAAATCTTAAACAACAACAAAACGCCCACGCATTGTCTCCCACCCAAGAAAAAAACCCGAAAAACACACACAAAAAAACCCCAAACCCCCCCCCCCCCAAAAACAAAAACAAAAACAAAAAAACACCAAAAAATCCAAAAACCAAGAACAGTGCATCTACACTGGAAAAAAGAAAAAAAAAAAAAAAGACCTTTAAAGTCCTAATTCTGTTATCAAGCAAAAAATGCAAAGCAGCTGGAGACTGACCTGAATCTGGACACTGGAAAAAAGGGCAGAGGGGGAAGGGAAGAGAGTGGCAGCAGAGAGGGGAGGCAGAAATGTCCCCTATGAGCAGCAGGGCATGAATCAGACCTGTAATGGTTGATGGCAATTGAAATCGTGCACAACGTGAAAACCATAAGCAGCCTAATAATTTTAATACCTATAAATCATATTAGAATGACCTGAACTTAGTCATGACTCTTCTCAGTTAAATATATTTACTATAATATTCTTTTGCATTATAGTAAAGGTTTCATTCTGTGTGGTTCTAAATAGTAATGTATATTCCCACCAGTAATTCAAATACAGAACAAGTGATGCTGCAAACACACTATATGTCACACATTTAAGGCTGTTTTGCAAATATTACTTCTGAATACTCAATTCAAGGAAAAAAAAAAGGACTTTTTCATCCACCTGCAAACAAAAAACACTGTCTGTGTCATAAGGCTTGTATGTGACACGTAAAGGAAAAACCTAACCAACAATAACGCTCCAGAAGTTGAACTGCTGTGGGGTGTCTGAAATGGGTGAGTCCCGATGCTGCCCTGTGTGATCTCCGTGTCAGGTGCAGATCGCCCAGAGCCGCCCCGCACATTCCTCCCAGCCCTGAGCTGCCGCACAAAGCTGGAGCCCGAGGTTGTTAAGTTCAGGAAGAGCAGGAATGAGCCATTGATGCTGCTTGAAACAAGGGAAAACAATAGGTCTTTAAGACAGCTCCCATTGCTGAATGTAAATTGTTTTTTAATAAAATGTAGACAAAACCAGATGATGTCAGAAGAATTCCTCCCCTGTGCCACCCTGGAGATTGTTCAGTAAACGGCAGGAGACGCATACATTTTGGGGAGCCTTTCTGGTTTCTCATGCCCATTGCAGCTGTACGCTGGAGTCCATAGGCCCTTTCTTGCACACCAAAATCCTTATTTACAGCCCAGCTACAACTATAAAAATGCAGCATATTAGATCTGTGGGGTGGGTTTCACAGGAAGCAAGTACAGCTATTTTGTTTCTGCCTTTAGCTGCACTTTGTAGGACATTCCACACTTCATTTGTTGTCTCTAATGTTTCCTCCCTCCCATCAGCACTTGTTTTCCCCAGACCTTGTGGTGGTGAATCTTTTTGTAGATTAACAGGAACCACACAAAAATACAAACCCATCTGTGCAATGATGTGCATACGTGCACACAAGGCAACCATGTGTGTGCACATGTTTACCTACACATATGGCTCCATGTACACGTGTACAGGGTGTGTAGAGCTGCACATGCACACATACAGGCATTTTTTGGAGTGAGGTGCCTTGCATTAGTAAATTGTGTTAATGAGAAACAGATTTTCAAACCAATAAATAATGGCCTTTTAAGACAATCTATACATTAGCAGTTCATTTTTGATCCTTCTGTAGAACATTTTCCCCTAGCAGTTACAGTTATCTGATTCCATGTGTTGTATCTGTATTAAAAATAGCACAATTCTCTGAAATTCCTTTTGTATTTTCTTCAATCACAAGGGAGAAAGCGCACTCCCTAATATATTTTACGGGCACACTCTCTTTGCAATATTTCCTTTGCAAAGGTCCTGCTCATATTTGTATCTTATTACTTTTCTTATACTGGATTTATTGATAGTTTCTAACAAAAATATGATTTCAGTATATTTACGGAACAAAACTCAATATAACAGACCCAAATTCGATTTTTTTCATCAAAATGGAGAACAATAAAGAATCTAAAGTCTTCAGTTCAGACACATAGCACCAAAAACACCTATATTGTTAAAAGAAATAACTCAATAACAGGGAAGTGATAGATATTACTTAAAGAACAGCATTAACTTTGTTACCTTATCTGTGTTTCTAATAATCCAGACTACGACTTTGAGACTTACAAGTATTTTGCCTCTGAAATATGTATAATTTCAGTCATATTCTGTAAGTGGGGAAAATGAATGCCTATGCATTAAGAAGCATTTATTGCACGTCGTTACTGCTGGTAACATTGTTCTATGTCTTTAGTTGCATCCAGACGAGGGGGTTGTGCTGGAGTTCTGCCATACTTGTTTCATAAATGCTTTTCATTTATAGGGGGTTTTGTGGTTCATGGTTCTTGGGTTTTTCTTTTGCTAAAAGTTCATATTGTGCATTTCTAATGGATTACTTTCAAAGAAATACTGTGGAGCTAGTTTGGGGGTGGGGGTAGGATTGTGTTTTGTTTGTTTTTCTATTGACCACTAGCTAAAGGTTTGATTAATAACTTTGGTTAACAATAGATTTTTAGTTAAATAGATGAATGAATTCATTATTTACCTGTTCTTATTCTCATGTGTATTGCCTAGTGATGATTATAGCTGTTTTAGAAATGATCCTTATTTATGGTATGTTGCATCATCCAGAGATGTAGTAATGATTTTAGATTTTCCACCTAAATTACAGGGCACTTTCCACTGAAAATGGTAAACAATATTACAAACTTAAAAAAAAGAAGTAATCTGATTTCAGGGAAGAGGGAACCCAGTGAAAGATGTGTGCTTTTATAAGGATGGACAATGGAAAGCAAAATAATAACTCCTAAGTTTGATTGTTCAAATATATTCTGCAATACAGAGAGCTGCATGCAGGCTGGAGCAGGCATGGGGCAGGAAGGTTAAGTAGAAGAGAAGGCACAATACTTCAGATTGGCAGTAGACTGCAGCAAGAATAATCTAATCAAAACTAAATTCAATTATCTAGTCCCAGGGCAGGCTCCTGGGACTGCTGCACTGAATGCTAGCAGAGCTCCTCCTAGACATTTTTCCCCAGTCAAACTCACATGATGAATGCAGATGAAATTTGAAATATGAAAATCTGAAATAATTTATGGAAGTTGTCAGAAATTTGGCCTGCTTGTGGTGTAATTTCCTCTGAGACGAGGCAGGCTGGCTCATTGCTTCTAGTCTCAGAGCAGTTGCTGGTCTTCCAGTGGATGGATCAACCCCTTTAAAATGCTCTTCCAGACAAATTACAGCTCATTACAGACAGCCTTGCACCATGCCATTATGTCAGAGGAAATCTTTTTTCATTTGCACAAATTTGCTTGGAATTCTCATATTTATTTGAGCATCCATTATCGAATCTGAACATTGAATTATCCACAATTATTTTCTGGGTAGGCGGATGTTTGTGTATATGGAATAGATAGTGACTGTGTAGATATACAAATATTGCAGCATTGCTGAGAATCCTCCTTATTTCAAACTACTGCATTCATGTAGTAAGTAAAATATATATTTATATATATATATGTATATATATTTGCTGTTTCCTCAAGATGGTATTTTAGGAGTTGCATTTAGTTTTTCAAATGAGGCATCTACAAAACCAGCTCACTTCCCAGTGACTCAGAGCCTGCTCTTTGCAGCAATCACAATTAGAACTTTTGACTGGCCACATGTCATTCACGTATGGTCTGGCCACATGTGAGACATTTATTACGTACTTTAAATTATGTTCTGCAACAAACATTTTGTCTCTGTCCCAGTTGTGCTCACATCTAGCACACCTCCCTCCTCTCCTGTGTGCTGAGATTGTGGGTAAGCACTGGCACACAAGAAAACAGAAGGGGCAGTGATGGGACATATTCTGAAGTGTTCACTCCTTTGCTCTCAGACAAATTTTGACCCAGGACTGTGAGTTAAATTATGTGCTCAATGCTAATATTTTCTAGTTGCCTAACCTTGTTACTAGGCTGCTTCTAGCACAACTTCATGCTTCTTTGACATTAGAAATATTCATTGGTAAAAGGATTTTATGAGTGGTTGATCCTGTGGGAAACTGTCCCTTTGGATCACCTCATCAGGGAGACCAGAATAATTTGCAATTGTTCCTGTGGAAAGGAGCTGCTACAGAGAAGTAGGCCAAAGTACCTTTGAGACCATTTTTGGCTTTTTGATCACCATCAGTGGTAAATATCTAAAATTCCTGGTGCTTCTGAGAATCTCTGTCCAACAAGAAAGAGAGTATTACTGTAATACTTTCAGAGAGTTTGAAGTACTTAATTTAAAATATGATAAGCTTTGTTTTAAGAAAAATTCCATTGCAAATACTCTCAGGTCCCCATATAGAAGTTTGGTGATATAAAAGTTTTTAATTGTCATTTGTATATCATTATATAAATATCCTTTAACTTACTTCTGATCCCAGCACTGGAGATTTCATCCATTATTTGTGTTGTGTGACCTTCTCACAAAAATCTTGTTCCAGCCTTCACAGACCAAGAGCTATAGGAAAAACAGAGGGCAGGACTGGTTTATTCATGGTATTCACCTAAATACTCTTTCATTATTCAGTCAGGTTATTAAACACTAAGAAAAGTCTCACAGTGTGGTTAGATCTCACACAGTCTGGCTTTTATAGACAGCTGCATTTAGGACTGGTACTTTTATTTTCTTGAGATAGAGTTAGGTTTGAGAGCTCTTACAAAAGACTGCAGCAAAGGAAGCAGAACTCAGTTTAATGAGCTTCAAGTGTCCACACACTTTCACTCAGAGCCCACTCTGCTCAGCTGTCCAGTGTCCTGCTCTCAGGGTCCCTCCTCAGGTTTTGGCAGAAGCCTGCTCAGTGCTCAGGAAGATGCTCCAGCATGGGCACCATTGCCTATAGGTCCTTTTACCCCAGGTACTTGCAGCTACAGCCTTTGGGAGAGGTATGGGGAACTGCCTGACTGTCTGGAAGTGTTCAAAGCCAGATTGGATAGGGATTTGAGCAACCTGATCTAGGGAGATGATGTTGCATGGCAGAGGGATTGGAACAAGGTAATATTTAAGTTCCCTCCAAACCCAAGCCATTAATTCTATGATTCTGTGATTCTGTAACTGTGAATATCTTCGGTGGAGCACCTTTTTGCTCTTTGTTATCTATAGAATATGGAGAAGGGCTCATGTTGACATGTTCATTCTTCTTCCCCTCAGTATTGTAAATCATTGTGGTGATGCATTATTGAAGATGTGCATTTGCCATTTTGACCCATTCCTTTTTCATTACTTCTCCAGAAGATAATTAGAGGAATTTTCCTGTTTCTCAGACAGAAAGATTTTTTTCTAGTCACTGGATTATTTTAAGAACTCCTTAAAATATATCTTTCACAACACTAGTCAAATGTATGCTGATCAGAAAACTTTCCACCCCGGAATATTTGATATGTTTTATGATCCAGCTTTCTGCTACAAATGTTTCCCTTATTACTTCATCAAATCATCTGTTTATATGAGAAGACTTCTCCTCATCTGGCTTTTTGCTCTGTATTCAGTTTCTCAGTGGAAGTTGGACATGGCTGGACTGTTCGTTGGATGGACAGTACTCAGGACAGACAGTTCAGTGATCTCAGGTGAGTTACCTCTGTCTCCCTTGGGACAGCACCTGGGCAGAAAGGGCTCCATCCCTGCTGGCAGATCCACCAGCTGCTGTCCTAAACACATGATAATAAGGCATTGTGTATCTACAAGGACATTACTGCAAGCAGATAGCTGTTAGTGACTAGCAGATTCTTGCAGAGATTGGGAGCCCACCTTGATTCCAGCAAACTACCCCAACCTTGGACACCCTTAAAACATCTATTTATGGCTGGTCCTAAAGAGGTGTGAGTCTTTGTAAAGAGGAATTGGCAGTGTGTCAGGATAATAGCAGAGCAAGGATGAATCCTAATTGATCGTGAGGCTTATGAACATTAGCCAAATGTGGTCATTTGTGCAATTAATGCAATGATGCTGAGAACAGCAATATCTAGTACTTTATTGTAATTGTCTGAACAGAATTTTGAACTAAGAAGGAGCAATTTTGCTACAATGAAAGTTATTTATGTTAAAGATACATAACGATATTAGGATCTCAAAAACTAGAGCCACAAACCCATTAAACTGAGAAAGCTTTGAGCTATTTTATATGTCTTGTATTTGCATTTTAATTGTAACAAATATAAATTGTGAATGTTCCCTTTAAAAATGTCAGAAGGAGAAATAATTACCTAGGAATCACAAATTTTGTTTATTAGGATTTCTGTTTCTTTTTGTGCTACAAATTTTAAAATATTAATGAAGTTACTTCCTAAACCCCCTCCATACCACTTGGTAGTATTGTCAAGTCGAAAAAAGAAAAAAAGTCACAGAAATATATAACTTATTTAAGTCAGCACATTCTTTCATCTGGATAGCTGTTTCATGGTTGGAATGGGCTGTAGCCTCCCAGCTTCTCTTTACTGCAGGAAACTTTGTAATAGCACTTAAATAAATAAAGAGACTGGGTAGGAGATTATTGCTTTCATTGTGCTATTGTATATGTGTATTATAGAGTCACCCCGTAGATTGACACAATTAGTTGAATGCAGGACAAGACAAATGTTGTATATGACAGTGGGGTAGTATTGAAAGATGACCCCATATCTGGAGAGCTGAGAGTTATGGATCCATTGATGGCTGTTACCAGTGTTTTGAAGCGTGGCTGTTAAATTTTGCCTGCTGGCTTCTGGCTGCTGGCCTGCCAGCCCGCCTGCCTGGGCAACCGCGGGGCTGAATGAAGCTGCAGGCAGCTTCGGCACTTTGTTCTCCTGTCATAAAAACTGACCACTGACAGGAGGAGCCTCTGCCAGGCCCAATGGGGATGCAGCACCATGGATCTTTGTTGCTCGTTTCACTCCCTGTGCTGCCGCTTTGGAGCAGTGTAAAGGGCTAAGACGCTTTCAAATGCTTGTGCATTGCATCATTGGATGAGAAAAGAGACTCTGTCCACAAAGATATCCTAAACAAAATGGGATTTCTAATAAAATATAAGGCATTTCTTCCATAAAGAAAGTAAGACCATAATAAGTGACTTAATGGTGACAGTTCAGCATCTTTGACTGCCAGCCATTTTTTTTAGATGCACACATGTGCAATCAAAACATATGCTATAGATAGCTAACTCAAAGTATTCAGCCTGGAGGATGCTGGCAGAAATTCTTGTCTACTTTGCTTTGAATAGAGCTGTAAATATTTTATAATCTCCAGTCTTTGATGACCACTTCACCTGTAAACAGAAAAGTCAGTATATTTCCCTGTTAAAAAAAAAGACCCCCCAAATTTAAGCATTTTAAGCAAATATTTCATGCATTTATCAGGAGAATAATTCAGGAGACCTCAGATATTTTTTGTTTAAATTCCTGAGTAAATAAGAGTACTGCAATCTTACTCTCTGGGCTGTTTGTTACTGCACGTGTTTGCCCAAGCAAGTGCCCTAACATGGGAACGAAGAGGACAGTCTGAAATCAAATAACAGCAAGATAGCGGACTATATGTTCCTTGCAATCTCATAAAATGGTTCAATTTTTTTCTGCTAAAGAAAAATATAACTTGGAGTTCAGACTGGGTGAAACAGGGAATCTACCCAAACAAGAGCTTTCAAACAGATTCATCAGGAAAACAAACCTAGCTGCAAGCCCATAAGAGATGGTCACATTCTAGAAAGCTCATGAGCATAAGCATCTGCTAAGAAAGGTGGATTGTCTCTGACTCCGTATAACAAAAGCTAGGCACAGAGTTGGCTTTCTTGGGGAAGCCATTTCTACCTCAAGTCCCAGAATGCTGGTAATTGAACATGTCTCTCACAGGATTTATCCATGTAAGCTGCTGGCCTGTTGAATTCTGATGGAAGAAATTCTGCTTGGAGGAAACTAGAAGCTTTTGTCAGACTTTTCTAAGCTAACACCTGTTTACAGTACTGGTAAAACAGGCAAGTACAGTCTGAATGCAATTTATCACTTGACCCTACACTTCATCAGAGGAGTATTCTGGCTGTGCACATACACAGATAACTCTGCCATATAAAGGAGTCTTTGTTGACATAAGCTGAAAAAGACCTCATATCACTGTGGAGTTTTCTTATTACTGATGAGGTAGGAAACATTTTCTGAATGAGAAGACCACAGGAGCCTACACTTCCTCAGTTTCAAATCCCTGTGGAAGGAGGAAACTTATGAAGAGTTCCCATCAAATTACTGAATCAGGAAGAAGATAGATTTTGAATCTCTTCTGAACACCTCATAAAGTACTGTCAGTCTCCAGGCCTTTGCACTATCCAGTGCCTCTCTTGCGGTCCCATGAATGTTGTACTGGCAGAAATCTCTCTGGCTGGTCACTGCCACCAACTTCCTGGGATTTCACAACCTCTTTCTCTTCCACTTTGCATATCTGGGAGAGAAAGAAAGTGCCCAGAACAATGACACAATATGTGAAGCAATGAATTTAACCAAATCATGGATTTTATGAAGGATTGAGAGTTAAAGTTGTCAGGAGAGTAACCCCATTTCCATTAGACTTACTGACCCATTCTCTAGTGTCAGAGTGCCTGTGCAGCAACTTTTGTGGTGACACCGGGAAAGGAGGGGTGTCACAGAGCAGGGTGGCACACTTGGGTATTCCTTCTGCAAGGAGCCAGCAAATATTGATATTCCTTGCCAGGAGGCAAGAGACAGTTTAATATTAGCACTAAACTAGATAGAGGGGGGACAGGGATTCGGCTGGTGGCAGGGAATCAGACTAGCAATTATCAGACTTGGATTCTGATCTTCATTTCATTCTACTGAGTCCTAGTTTGCAAGTCAAACTATGCATTGTTTTTTATTTCATGGCACATTCTTTCCCCTAAAAAAAAAAAAAAAAAAAAAAAAAAAAAAAAAAAAAAAAAAAAAAAAAAAAAAAAGTAGATACAAATTCTCACCCCAAAAATGTTGCCAAACTCTGAAACTCAGCATGCATTATAATCTCCAGGGAGTCACCAGTAACTGAATACAAAATAACAGCTTTTTTAAATGCCCTGCTCATTCATTAATACTTGTAAAATGCTCTGAGATCCTTGGATGTAGAGTGGGATAGAATATGCTGTAATGTTCTTGTTAATAATAAAATCAAGATAATTTAGAGATAAAAGGAAATTGATAAATGCAATAGAGTTTGTATCTAGGAAGAAACAACCAGCAGTTTCTCTTTTCATTGTTCCAAAAGTCTTTGTTTGGTTTCCAGAGACAAATTGAAGTGTACTAATAATTTCATTTAACTGGCTGATTTCTTTTGTCCTGTTTTATTTTTTCCCAAAGCACTATTGCTTTTGCAAGACAACAATAATCATGACTCACCCTTCATACACATTTCTTTATAAAGTTGCTCTCTTATTTGTCCTTAACTTCCCAGCATTGAGGAAAGGTAAAAACTTAGTGGAGTTTTCTGTCCAAATGTTTTGTTCTCTACCTTTGCTGCTAACTACTAGTGTGAGTACTCCCAACGCAAGGCAGCTGATGAGAAGGATTCAGTTCACATCTGTAAGGGTTCCTACTTTGTGTCTCTCTTAAATCTGCTCATTCTGCAGGTATAAATAGCTCCTCGGAAATCAGCAGGATTTCATAAGGTGAACAAGATTTTCGCTTTGCTGACTACAGTAAGAGTTTTATCTGATTCGGGATTGAGGTGTTGGTCCCAACGGTGAATGATCAAAGCCAAAGTGGTAAGAGATGAAGTGAAAAAATGAATAGTGATCCTTTTCCCCTTACAACCTGTTCTCATTGCTGTATTGAATTCTGCCTCTGTACAAATAATTCAAACCATCTCTTTTCATGATATATTTCCAACCACTATTAAAGGGAAAAAGACTGTTTCTAGAACTTTGCTATTATTGAAAAATACAAGATAGTGTAGAGGAATTTTTTATTTACCATAGGAACGCTAACTGCAGGGTTTCAAAACATTCTTGTCCTTGCAATTAGACCACATTTGCTTGTTAAGCTGAAAGGCACAGACAAGGTTTTAAAGATCACTCCTTAAGAGGATACATTTTTACACAGGAATTTTCCCCATCACCAGTGTACACAATTCTTGGGCATACAGAATGAGTGTTATTGTATACATATACTCAAGGTATTACTTTGCACATTTTAGTCAGTGAATTGATTACTTTAGTGGGACCTCAGTGAATCTATTTCCATGCAGAAAATTATGACCAACAGGATATGTTTTGCATCTCAGTCCTTATAAAACCAGAGTTTTTCCATCTAGTATTTACATGGCACTAGTTTTAGTTTACTTCAAAGAAATAATTTTTAAAAAGTATTAAACCTGAAGAGGGTTTATACACAAACTTAAGCATGCCACCATAACAGGACACTTGTCACTCTCTCCTTGCTTGTCAGGATCCAGGACCCGGTTTTTTGCCCTGTCTGCCAGAACGTCTTTCCATCACCACCACCATCCTACTAGGGCAGCAGTGGATGATGGGCACAATGTTCACCTTCTCTGAGAACAGGATTGCCTTATATTTCTCCCTGCCAATAAGAGTGTCCTGGTCAGCTGAGAAGCCTTGGGGACCTCAAAACTTCATGGAATGTGACATCAAATCTGTAGGCCCTCTTCCACTCTTTTATTTGGGACTTTGAAGACAGTAGACATTTTAACATCCTTTATTAAATCTAATTTTTAATTACTATTGCAGCATCCACAGCTGTTGGCTCACTTTCCTCCTGTTCACATATGTGTGTGTTGGAGGGTGCATGGGGCAGGTTGCAGGTGTGCCATCACCTGTGAGGGGTTTTGTTGCAATGGGCACCATCTCCATCACCAAAGCCCTGATCTGAGGCATACTGAGATAAAGAGCAGACCCCGATTCCCTCACTTGTGGGGCCATAACCATCAACCTGTGGGCCAAGTCAGGCCAGGTCCCAGGCTGCTCTGGCAGGCAACTAGGGCTGGCAGGGCTCCATGGGGGTGTGAGGGTGTGTGCATGTCTCTGTGTGCGTATGCCAGGAATGCCCCTTTTGCCCACGTGCGTGTGTGCCAGGAATCCCCCTTTCACATGTGTGCATGTGAGTGTGCCAGGAATGCCCCTTTAGCCCCTGTGTGTGTATGAGGATGTGTGTGTGTGGAATGCCCCTCTCACATGTGTTGTGTGTGTGAGTGTGTCAGGAATGCCCCTTTCACCCTCCTCACCTCCCCGGCAGTGCGCTCCTGCCTCAGGCGGCTGGTGGCTCAGTGCATTGGCTGATTAGGTAACAACAGAGCACCTTCCCTCCCTGTTTCCTCTCAATGCGCTTGGGCCACGGCTTTTGAAGGAGCCCGGCCCTGCCACTATCCAGCCATTATAACGGGATGTATGGGGCTTTATCCGGAAAAAGCTCAGCCTTGCCCCAGGCTTCATCAATCATTTAGACCGGTTCAAATCCCCTTCATCGTGTTCCGCCTCATTAAACCTATCGAGGGGGACTGAAGAGCGTTTGTATAGGTCCAGAATGCCTGTACACTCCTCTCTATCTCAGATAGCGCGGAGGGGAAAGAAAAAAAAAAAAAAAGGTCGAAGAAAAAGGCAAAAAGGCAAAGAATCAATTAAGAGGGATATCTCTGTCCTGTCCGCTGCTTTCGCACATGATCCGGGCCAGGCGTCCCCTCCTGACGGTGGCTTGTGGAGCCCCTTCACACTCCGCCTGGGCTGCTGGCCCCGGGGGGCACCCAGCAGCCCCCCAGGGCCATTAAACCGCCCGCAGGTGTAAAGGCCGGGGCGATGCGGTCTGCCCTGGCCCCTCTGCTCGTCTGCAGTCACGGGAGGAGAACAGCCCCGTGCACATCCCTGCAGGCAGGAAGAGAATGGGCCGGCTGCCACTGGGTCCCGTGCCAGCCTTTTTAAAATAAACGAATTATTTTATCCCCTGGGAGAGAAAGAGAAATGAGCTCCAGCAAAACGGTGCTGATTGTTATTTATCCTTATATTTTTATTCTGACGACGCCAATCGCCGAACTTGTCGGTGCCTTGCCCCTCTTGTTCCCGCTCCCCGGGTGGTGATGCGCCGCCGGCCGGGATGCTCCGCTCCATCGGGGCCGCGCTTCAGTCCGCGCCCGGAGCCGCGCTCGGAAACCGGGCTGCAAATTGCTGACATCTGCATCTAAAACAAAGAGGGACATCTGCATTATCGCCGATCCCTTCTGATATTAATAGTCATAAAACCCGGAGTGATTACCGAAAAGGAACGCGTCAAATTGCCAAGACTTTGAGTGGGGTTGGGTCTAAAAAAAAGGAAGAGAAAAAAGAAAGAACTAACCAAACAAAATAATAATAATATATCTATAAAAAAAGGCAACGCACCGAATCCAAGTCTGTATTTTAACTTTTTTAATAACGATTTTTCCTGTGCTGTAAGCTTGCACCGAATCCTAGAGGAATTGCTAAATCAGATTAAGGTTATATTTTGCAACAGACTGGATGGAGCAATAAAGGAGAAAGCGCGGAAATGGGACTTCACCCATCAATTAGATCTCTATTAGCAGCCAATGCAGGCTTCACCACAGGAAATGTCACGTCCCGGCAGAAGCAGAGCCTTTCACTTTCCCCTGAAATTAAACAATTCTTCATGCTCGCAGACCCCGGGCGAGCCGAGCTTTTGTTCGCCCGGGTGCAGAGGGTGCGCGTCCCGCCAGCACCTGCTCGCTGCCTGCGCCGGGAGCCGCGGCCGGGCCACCGCCTGCACAGGTTGCCCCAACACCTGCGCTGCTCGCCCTCCTGCCCAGCACCCAGGAAACCGCCGCCTTTAAAGGCTCTATTAATATTAAAGGGGTTATTCCAGTCATAAACGGGCCATTACCAACACAATAGGCAGTATTTTGAATAGCAGGTCGGCTCATCTGCCTCCATAGATCATAACTGCCAAAACTGTCCCTCTCTGCCCCCGTGGCTGCTCATCCCCGGCTCCTTGGGGTTTATGGAGCCAAACACTCTTCCGCATCAGTCTCATCAGCGGCACCCTCCCAGGTTGTGGGGCCGCGTCAAGCCGAGGCAGACAGAGTGGGCTGCTCTCCGGGATAGAGAAAGAGGCTCTTTACACCGTGTGAAGCTGAGTGCCGCGGGGAGCTCGGCTCTGCCTGGCAGGGCGTGCCTGGTACTTCTCCCCCCTCTTCCCCCTCCGGCACTGCAACCAGACGAGCCACCGGCTCCGGGGAGCATACTGCGGGGAGGGAGGCAGGGAAGGGCACGGGGCCTTTCCCGTACACGTCGCCCCCACCACTCCTTCCCCCCTTCCCGCTCAGGGAAAAGAAAGAAGAAAAGAGGGGGGAAAAAAGGCGTTGAATTTGCCCATAAGCAAGAAAGGTGCAACAGGAAAGGAATGGCCAAGAAGGGGGAAGTCACAGTGGGGGGATAAAGGGAGCTCTGTTGCCCCGGTCCTTGTTGTTCTTGCTGCTGCTCCATTCAGACACCGAATTCAAATGGATATTTTACAGCTCAGTCCAGCTGAACAGGGGCTCAATGCCTGAAAGCTGCCGAGCTGCCTCCGCGGACATGCTCTGGGCCCGATATTATAATTTTCATAATGCGCTTTTATGTAGCTTCAGCCTCCTCCGGTGAGGAGCCCGCAGAGCGGCTGAAAGGGGCTTTGAGAGACTGGGGAGCGGGGCTGCAGCGAGCTGCGAGCCCCCCGCCGGCGTGAGTGGCACCGCCTGCCCCGGCCGAGGGCTCCTGCCTCCAACCCCCAGTCCCCAGCCCGCTTCCCCGCCCGGCCGGCCCCAGCGCCGTGCGCTGCTGCAATGCCGTGCAGGGCGCTGCGGCTCAGGGCTGCTCCGGCTTCACCTCTCTGGAGTGGTGTGCGCCATCCGTCCCCGCCGACCAGCACAGGGGCACCGGGACAAAGCTCTGCTTCATCCCGTGTCCCCGTCGGCGCTAGCGACCTCCTGCCCCGGCTGAGTGTCTGCTACACTGGCCCCACCGGGGAAAAAGACAAGGAAAGAGGGATTCTCCCCCTTAGACAGGCAGGAGGGAGGGCAGCTAAACAGTAGAGAAGCAGGAGAGTTATTTCCACCGCTACAAGCCAAGTCGACTGAAAAATATGCAGCTGTGTATTTATCATCCTGCGTAAGTCATCCGCTGCTAAGAGGGTCGCCGGCTGAATCGTTAACCGGCTGGAGCCAGTGCCTGGGAATGAGATTCGAAAGATTATTGATTTCCCTTCGGGGCCAAACGAGCCAGCTCCGCCAATGCCCGCCCGCCCCCGCCCCGCTCAGCAGGTGCGTGAGCCGCGTTCGTCGTGTGAAAACATCCGAGGTCTCCCCTCGGAGAAGTTCTGCCATCCTTTTCCCTTCCGGCTCGAGAGGCACCCAGGGGCAGCAGCTGAAGAGATAGTCAGTGACAGAGGACAGGGCCAAAGTAGGGATTTCTAGGGTCCGTTTTACCTTCAAGGGCGTCCTTAAATATTTGCCTGACAGACTGAAGGAAGGGAAATTTAAAAGAAAGAAGCAAAAATATAAAATCAGGGGGAAAACTCCCAAAACCAAACAAACCCCCAAAACCAAACAAACCCTCAAAAACAAACAAACCCCCAAACCGACAAAACATCACGCCAAAACCCTGAGAAAGCAGAATCCACGGAGAGGGAGGCCCGCTCTACCGGGGATGGCTCAGGCCCCAGCCCAGCCGCTGCGCGCCCGCGGCCGGGCTTGAGGATACAGCAAATAAGGAGGCAAGGGAGAAATCCGATTATCTGTTTCTAGAGTGGCTTTTGACGTTTCGCACTCAGTGAAAGGCTTCCTAAGGAGCAAATTGCTTGTTTTATCTCGCTACTTATAATTGCAACTTGAATATGAGCGGCTTGCCTCCAAAATCTTGTGTAGCTTGTGACTGCTGCGTGTCACTTGCTAAGCCCCTGCTGCGGAGCTATAAACACATAGAGTCATTTTTAAAGCAGGCCAAGTCCAGATACATGTGGTCTTTCTCCTTCACACGTCCCAAAAGCTTCGGCTGCCTGGGGGCCCTGCCGCATAACTCCCAGCCCAGCCCTGGCCCCGCACACCTGGGCCTGGCTGAGCCCCGGTGTTCCCCGCGGCAGATCAGGCTCCAGCTCTCTCCTCCCGCCCCGAAGAAGAGCCAGAAGGAGGGCAGAGAAACAGATGTATCTTCACCTGAGTAAAAGGAAAAAAATACAGCAAAACAGCAACAAGAAAAGGGGTTTTATCAGGTTCAGGTGGAATTTCACCCGAGATACGCCTCAGGGAGGGAAACTGCTCACAGCCCCGAAATTTGCGTGGCGTGAGCGGCTGTTTCTCACCCACGAACTGTGGGAAGGCACCAGCGGCCACAAGCTGTTTTAACCCTTTCACGCCTCCTTTCCACGTGCTCCTTTGCAGAGGGGAAATGCTCTTGGGCAGGTGGACCACCTCCTCCCCCACGCCTGATTCCCGCCCCCCCCCAGGGGACAGCGAGAGGCCGTGGACCCGTCTGCTCTGTGCAGAAGGGTCCGGATGCTTCGTGAAGGCGGCTGTGCCCGTCGCAACCTGGATGCTGCCGTTTCTGGATCGTTTTGGTTGTGAACTTACTGCGCTCATGTTACAAATGCAATTAATAGTAAAAGCAGCCTTTATCTGAAGAGCAGGAGGCAGCTGCACACCGCAGGTCATTATCCATTAGCGGGTAGTGCTCAGCACTTAGCAGGGCTGTCGTGTTCAAGGCAAGGGGAGGAAAAGCAAAAGCCTTATCTCCCATCCTATTCTTTCCACCCTTTCCTCTGCCCGGGAAGGAGGCCAGCTAGCGGCAGGCTGTCCCTTGGACAGGGCAGGCTGGGCGCCGGCAGAGGACGGGGACCTGGTGAGCTTTCCCCCCGGGGCGAATCCTCCTGATGCAGTGGAGGAGTTCAAGTCTTCTAAATATATATCCCCCTCTCCTCTAAATACGTATACTCCTCTTCCCGGAAGAGTCCTCCAGTTTGCTTCGTAGCAATCGGCAGGTGTCGGCAAGTGCCGAGTCACCCCTGGTCCCAGCTGTGGCAAAGCTTCGTGCCTCAGTTTCCCTATCGTGCAGACCCAGGCCAATGCTCCCACCTCACATTCTGAAACATGTCCAGACCAGTGTCCTGTTCTGCTGATGCAGAAGGTGTTTCCACACCTCCGCTGACCTCCCACACGACATGAGGTGCCCGTTCCAATCCTGCTCGGACGCGTGTAGCATCTAATGGGCTGGACTTCACCTCACAAGACATCCCTCTCGGGATAGCTAAAGAGCGGACAGAAACCCAGGAGGCAGAAACCCTCCCCTCTGCCGCACAGCAAGGCTCTACCTGCTGTGGCAGTTTGGCAGGATCCAGCGAGGTCTCCGCCCAAGAACTTTCATTTAAGGGGCTTCTTACCCCTTAAATGAAAGTTCAAGACCACACTGAGGACATCCAACAGGTCTGGTTAAAACCTCACTCTGGCCACTCGCTCATGGCAGCACAGAGCAATATACTTCCTCTGCAGCGCAGTGAACTGCAGTAAACCATCTACCATCTGCTTAAACCTCAGGATAAGATTAAATATATTATTGATTTAGTCTCTAAAAAGAAATAGAGGAAGGAAGTGGGGAAGGGAAAAAAAAAAAAAAGCCAACCCCAAACCACTCTGTTCTGTATTCTGGAAAAAGGAGAAAAAAAGCACCTCTTCGTAGCTCAGTGGGGAAAAAGGTCAAGCTACTATTGACAAGTATGTAAAGACATCTTCTAACCATGGGAAAACATGTATAAATTGTTTCGACTCACTGCATTCAAAACCAATGGAAGTGAATTACAAAACTGCACTTCTTGCATTGTTGGACTGAAAGGATATCTATTTATCATCTTATAAGACAGCTCGAACGATCTTTATCTGCTTTGCCCACTTTCTGACCCAAATTCAGGGTTTTTATGGAAAATTGCAGTCAGTTTGATTGATGAAATCCAAAGATGTCTAAAATGGCACCAAAGATCTCCAACTGTGCAGACTCCAACCGAGGGCTTCAATGTTGGCATTGTTCCTACGAAAAAAGTTGAGAAAACGAGCAAAAGTTAGGGAATTTCTGTTTAAAAACTTCAAATTTCAATGAGGATCCCGAACCTATTATCCCTATTCACGGGGTGAACTGTGTGAACATAAAAGTATTTCCCACACATTGCAAAACAACAACAAAAACCCCTTATTTTTAAGCCGCTCCATAAACCTTTGTAAAACGCTGAATAACCCTGTGCAGAAAATAAACCCAGCCATTCTCGTTTAGAAATCATGTAATTTTAAATCCTATAAACAGGCAGCTCACGAGGAATGTTTAATGAGAGAGAAGAAAAAAAAGATATATTTCATCTGTGCACCCGAAATTAAAGAGAACCTTGATTAAAAATTCGGAGACATGCAGAAAGATGATTTGTAAACCCGTTGTGTGACTTCAGAGGGTTTAACTCAAGGTTTAGAGGGAGCAGTTCTGCAGGAAATGCTCTTTCCCAGCCTTTCTCGTAGAAGGTGGGTAAACTGCTGCCTGCCAGGATTTAACTGGCGACACATAGAGCTACGAGGTGGGGCCCTCGCAGGTGGGTGAGCGCTCGCTGTCCCCTGGACCAGCCCAGATCCACTCGGGACGTGGTTGTGGCGCAAAGCCCCGGCGCTGTTCGGCCGTGGATCTGTTTGTTGGCGGCTTCCCGTCTCGTTTGGGGCTACGCATTATTGTGGAATACTGTCACCTGCCTAATTGTGCTAAATGGCCATCTCCTATTATTAATAATAGCTGGAACGTGGCTCCTAGTCACGTTACCAAGACTGGGAAGCTGATGAATGAAACCCCTACTAGGGAAAATCTTGGTAGCTGTCTTCTGTCGCATTACCCAAGGGGGCCGACTATAAATCTTCCTTCATTTTAACCACGTTTACCCTCATACTCCTCCAGGCTAGGGATGCTGTGTTAAGATTGCACTGATGTGCCAATGCTTTGGACCAGCTGCTCCTAAATACAGACAAGTCCTTGTCAATTAAGCCATTGAGGAGCAGGGCCTGGGAGCTCTGGGGCATTTTAGCAGGCAGCAGTGTGCAGCCCCAACAATTAGCATCCATTTTGAAGGGACCTCCAGGGCACAAATGCACAGGCAGGGAAGAATCAAAACACCAGGCAACTTCAATTCTGAAAACCGGTCACATAATGATACTGAACAGACCGGCCTAGGAGAAGTGAGACAATCTTTCTTGGGAAGGACGTTTAGCCGCTCCCCCAGCCAAGCCGTAGGGCCGAGGCACGCCGCGAACCGCGGAGTCAGAGGAGATAAATGAACACATTCATTTGCCTGTGTGAGCCGAAGTTTCCTTTGGCGGTTCTTCTTTGTAATTCGGTGTCACCTCAAGCAGCTGGTGGCATCCAATGCTCCCATGATCCTGGCCTTTGGCCCAGGCGGAGCTGGACAAGGCAGCCCGCTCCAAGGAGAAGAGCTGCGATGTCTCAGGTCAGAGAGGCCAAGCTACCAGTGGGACAGGCAGAGCACTAGGAGTTCAGCTAAACAAAACCCCGAGTGGAGTAGGGAGCCTGGGGGATCATTAGCGAAGGTGTTTGCTTAAGTCATTAGGAAGCCGGTAGCTAGGGGAAAAAAGGCTCGTTCCACAAGGCACCTCCCCAGAATGGCAGGGTTGGAAATGCAGAGGATATCACAGCACAAGACTATGTGACCCTACCAAGTTCAACAACAGAGCAAACAGCACATGCCATTAGGGACGGCAGTCAACCGGGAGGTAACAAAGACGGGAGGGCACCGGCAAAAATGTTCATGTATTAAATATGGAAAAGTATGGGGACAAGGGCAAGGGTCAATGAAAGTCAACAAGAGAGCAGGCGTAATGTTAGAAAGAATTTAATATCAAAAATACATAAATCTGCATGGGAGGCAGTCCCAGAATAGGCAGAAAGGAAGGCAGCCTTGGAGTCAACATTCATTTGGTAATAGAGCCAGAATGGACAGCGCCAGGTTGTTAACATTTAACACAAAAGTTAGCGGGGAATAAAGGACGCAGGGCCGGGTCCTTTAATTGCGGCCCCACCGGGAGATTTCCATATGTCACACTAAATGGATAACACCAGCCTCACTCCACGAGGCTTCTGCCGCAGAGTCCCTCTCTCTCCCGGTATTTTCGTTCCTTACTATATCTTTTTCCCCCGTCCATCTCCGCACGCCCCGAGGACCTTCCAATAGGGGTCGAAACAAAAGTCTGGCTCTGAGTTGGTGCGGGGAAGGATGAGAGAGAGGAAAGGAGCGGAGGCTTTCTGGCAGCCCATGGCCTCCCGGGGCTTCCCTGTCCACCCTCACCGGGCGTCACGGCTCGCCAATAGCTGTCGCGACATGAAATTTAACTCCTGCAGTTTTTGTTAGGAAAGCATCCTCAAGTTGAAGAAGGGCCCGAGGAAATAGGACCACTGTCCCGGTTCAGGAGGGCTCGGCTCAGCACCGCGCGGAGAACCGGCCGGGCCCCGCTGCCGCCCCCGCGCGGGGACCGGGCCCGTCGGGCTCGGGGGAGCGCACGGACCGCGGGACGGAGTGAGCGGGTTTTCACGGACCAAACAGAAAAGAAAGAAAGAAAAAAAGAAGCAAAAAACCCCCGCGCCCCTGATCAATACGGCAGTGTTTCCGCGCTAGTTCAGGAGGTCAGGCGGGCGTAGACACAGCATGGAGAGTTATTTATGTCAAGTCGGGTTATTGTAAACGAAATCCAGCAAATTGCACATAAGCTCCTCGGGGCCGCCAGTGGGCTCGTGGGCAGAGGTCAGTGTCAGTCAGTCTGTCCATCCCTCTGGAGACAGTAATTGTCCGGGGGCTGACACCGCGTCGGGGGCGATAGGCGGCTCCATCCATCTCCATCCAGTTATCCCGGCGCCGAGGCCGGGGCTGCCCGCTGGTCCGCGGGTGCGTGGCACCAAGCCATGGCCGGCCCCGCTCCCGGAAATGCCACCAGGAGAATGCCACAGCTCCCATGGACCGGGCCGTGCCGTTCTCGTGCGGCGTCCCGCCATCCCCGCGCATCCCCGCACCGGGTACCGCGCCTCGCCAGCCTCCAGCATCCAGCTCCATCAGTACCCTATATTCCCTTTATTAATAGGGAAATTCTCCCTTTCTGACAATTTAATAGTCTAAAGTAATCTTCTGCGTGACATTGCCCATCCGTCTTCTCAAAAGAGAAAACAAAGGGGATGGTTTTTTCTTTGGGCCTCTCCAGATCCCTTTCTATTTTGAGAGGGGGACCCCACAATGGAGTCTTTATGAACCATAATGGTTATGTTTATGAAGCCAGCGATACCAGTGTATGAAGACAATTTTATGCCTAATTAGAAAATGATGTAAGCAAGGGGGAGACAAAGAGGGCTTGTCTGCCGCGGCTGGGTCTCCGGCCACCACTCCAGGGCGAATATATCGCCTCTTCTGTGCTTTACGTCCACTATTTTTATAACATCTCGTCCATTAGCTCCTCAAACTGTTTATGATATCGTGGACAGTTAGTAAAACAGCTCAATTTAGCGGTGGATTAAAGCAATTTTGAAACTTGTTCCGAAGGGAATCGCACGGGAGGCGAAGAGCAGCCCTCCCTTCTCCTATCCAAGGGGACTTCACCTCTGGGAAGACTCCAATAACTGCAACCCCAGCCCCACTCGATTAAGGGATAATTTTTAATATATATGCAATAAATGTTCACTTTGTTAGATTGAATGACAGACAATAATATCGGCAAATCTTCATATCCATCCATTACCGGCAAACGAGCCGCACAAAGAACATATTTGCTTTTGATTAATTTATTTGCAGACTCTGTTTGATAAAGCAATAACTATTTGGTTAAACTTGACATTCGGTCTTCGGGGGGTTATCAGACCAATTCCCTCTCGTTCGTGGGTGATAATAAAGCTGTTTAAACGGGATTAATTATTAATTGGTTGCAATTAATTTCCTCCCTTCTCCACCTCGACAGACAATGAGGATCACTCACTCCCAAACAAAAGACTGCCACAGGAGCATCCTCGCCCCCGTCTGTATCTATCTATATGTTTATTCGTCTGTCCCTTTCCATCTCTCGCGATTCCTGTACGCAGCTTCTCAGCTTTCCTCTATCCTGCAGCAGGGAGATCTCACCCTCGGAGGGGTGAGAGGGACGTCGGGACCCCCGTGCAACCCAGGGGCGCCTGTCCTGCGGCCGTCCCTCCCCGGCCGCGGAGAGAGAGCGGAGCAGCCCTGGCCCCTCAGAGAGGCTGCTCTGGGACGGAGCTGACCGAACAGGCATCCCAGGAGGGCGGCCAGGGAGCGGGTCGCTGAAGGACAAGACTCCCCGATTCAGCCGCAGTGATGAATTGCTGTGGGGGAGAGGAACGGAGCTCTCCCCCCATCTCCGTGCTTCTGCTGCTGATGAATGGGCCCGGAGGATGGATAGTCCAGAGTGTGTTATATCTTCATCAAACTGTGAAACCCCTCCCTTTACTAATAATCTGTCACAACTTTACAGAACACACACTGAGACCAAAGGGAAGCCCCTGCCCTGTAGCCTGCCCCTTCCCTCCCCTGTCAGGAAGGGCTTTATCCGGGCAAGGAGCACGGGGGAGGGGGCCTCTCTCCGCGGAAAGTTTTTCTCGGCCACTGCCCGGCCTTTTCCCTTTTCGGCTGCCCCAGGAACTCCTGCCCGAAGGGCTCCGTCCCCTGGTCCGGGGAGTCTGCGGCCTCTGAGCCCGGTCTCTCCTTACTAGCCGCGGGAGGCGAGGCAGGTTCTGCTCAAGACAGCCGGAGCAGGGCGAGCTGAAAGCACCCCAGCACATTTCCAGCACGGTTTTTAGTAGCGGGAGACATGAGGCCACATGAGAGGGGAAATCCGCCCGTTTTCACCGGGGCAAACGGAGAAAAAACAGCTAAGGCGAGACCCAGAATCCTCCTTCAACATCCGATCTCTCTCCTTCCATTAGTATTTCCTTCGGTCACTGTTAAATCTCCCTTTTACGTCGAGTATTTACATTTCGAGCAGGTGCATCTTCCAGCAACGATGTCCACTCCTCTACTCTACACAATTAAGAACAATGATCAAAACTAGTTGTTTAAAAGCAAGGAGAGCAGCGGGAGATGCCGTGGGTGACAGGCGGCACACATACACACACACACACCCCACACCCGTGCCCCTGCCCGCCGCTCGGAGCCCCGCGGCGCAACCTCTACCCGCAGCCCTGGAGCGCTGCCTGCCGCTCCCTCCGGCTCTTCACCTAGAGAAAGGGTCGTTCCGGATTATTCTGCTGTTAGCAATAGTCATTGCTCTGTCCCGGAATAGTTTAAGGCGTAAAACTGAGGCAGTGAAAGACATTAGTCTAATGAGGTTTGTCGTGTAGAAGCTGTTGATATTATGTTGTCATTCATCTCATTTAAAGTCCGAAGAAACGCATTCATGAGATTGTTTCTTTATTTTTTCCCCCCTTTCTCCCCCTTTCTTGCTGTTTTTAAAAAAACATCG